>JASFAT010002068.1:126656-758970 GCA_031353405.1 Baronia brevicornis | reverse complement strand
TAAAATATAATAGGCAAATGGTAAAATATAAAAGTTATATTTTAAATTTATTACACAAAATTTCTAGAAATGGTTATAAGCGAATTGAATGGTTCATAATATCTGTATATAACATTCTAGGAAATATAAATTCCATATAAAATACATGCATATATTATAAAAAAGCAAATTTCCCATAAAGTTTAAAATACCAAAGTCATATTAAAGGATTTATTGTTTTAAAATTGTAACAAAAATATGGTTTTAAATTTACGATACACACCTATAGCTTATATAAATTAATACTTTTCTTAACAATACTCGACTATTCTTATGACACTAATAGTCAAAGCAGTGTTTTAATTTTTTTCATCTCGGTGATATAAGCTAAACTTGAAATTGCGTTAGTAAAATTTGATGAAATTTTCGCGTGATTACTTTTTAGGAAGTAGTAGAGAGTACTTTTTTATATAAAAAAGGGAAAATTAAAAACTGTAATAATATAGTCGTGGAAAACATAATTAAGTATTCACAAACTCAACATCTTAATAGTATAAGCTCGAAATACCACATTCCTTTTCAATACAAAAATAAAAAAGAAGGCAATTATAACAAAAACAAAAGTCTTGAAAAACACAAAGGTTTGGATTATTCCATAAAATATGGGATTCTGATAATATCCTTTGTGTTTACGGCTAATTGGCTCTCAGTGCTGAATAAATGTCTTGTTATAAATGTTTGAAGCCTCCACTTTCCCATTAAGAACGTATTAGGGCTTGTGTGATAGCAAAAAGCTGCTGCATCCAGACCGACGTTGGTTAAAATGTAAATGTATTCTGGGTATCAAAGAGCGATCGCCGACTCAGCGTCTAAAAATAGAGGGAGCGTAAGAACATTATCTTGTGCGATTATCACTTACATAAAATCAAGTCTAATTCTTTTTGCGTGTGCAAAATACCTTTCAACAAAATTAGGCTCTTGCATAAAACAAATCTTGTACTGATGTAAGCAAAATCACAGAAACTAAGGAATTTAATTTATGAGTTGATCACAATTTTGAAAACCATCAAGCAAAGGAAAGCTTATCTAGGACACCTGCTTAGGCATCCTAGATATGAGTTTCTTAAAAAAGTCCTAGTTAAGAAACATCGGAGAGTGGATCGGGACAAAGAAAAATATTCGGAGTTGACTGCCAACCTTCTTTAGTTAAAGGGGTGCCTCCGGTACCTCGATAAGAAGAAGAAAATAACTTAATCTTCTAATAACCGATAAACATACTGGACGAAGTAAGTGTAAGAGTTATATAGTACTATATACCATGTTTAATCTATTACATTTATTACGACATTAACAATTACACATAGATCTACTTAAAATCTAATGTATATCACATTTGATTTTTAGTTTCTTTTTACTTGACACTATAACCAAAATTGCCTTTTTCAGTATATTATATTTTTGAGAAAACGATTTTTATAACATCATTATATATATCTTTAGTATGCGATTTAAACTATTACAACGAAGAATTCAAATAATTTTGTGTAATACCAGAAACATTGCATATCAGAGATTCAGGAATTAATTTTAATCCTAATATACTTGAAAACCAATGAAGCTAGATATATATATATATATATATATATATATATATATATATATATATATATATATATATATATATATATATATATATATATATATATATATATATATATATATTATATATATATATATATATATATATATATATATATATATATGTATTTAATAAAAATGTTATGATCGTTTCTTATAACAGTTAAAATAATTGTATTGGTTAGCATGGAGGTATAGTTTGTCCCTGTTTATCGATTTGTGTCCCTTTGATGTTTTCCTGCATTATAAATGATTAGAACTCCTTCCCTCTAATATAGTTTTGGGCATAATATGTCTATATATATTATTAATGTGTAGCGATGTACGACATAATGAAGTTAAATTAGTTTCGTTTTGTGTTTGAAACTACTAAAGGGAGGGTTCACTGCCGTTAATATGAAACTTAACTTCGCTTTGCGTGTTAATGGCTATAAAAATGAAAAGTATCATATATAGCTTGAAATTATTTTCTCATCGTTATCGTCGTCAGACTACGGTGGAATAAGTAAAAAAGGAATGTAAAAAAAATTAAAGTCAATTCCAACTTTTATATCCTGCTACATATCTTATATACAATAATATTTTCTCCGAAATAAAACTTATTATTAATATATGTATGTATGTATATATATATATATATATATATATATATATATATATAGTGTGAACTAATAGTAGGAGTTGTAAAAATCGTAACTTAAAGTGTAACTTTGCCGCGTGGATGTTTAGATCTTGACTAATGTTGACGTAGAGAATGAAATGTCGGTTTGTGACAGTTTGTGGAATGTTAGATTCAGGGGCAGGACTTATTCAATAATAATTCCTTTTGAAACACTTCTTCTTATAAATTTCATAAATCCGTCATTAAAAGACATCGTCTACATCTCTTTCATTAGTCTTTTCCCAACAGAATTTTATGAACCGACATTTATTTTCCTTGAGTTTTTCAATCTTGGATTTTTAAATCTTTAAAACATGCTACTAATAAACTTAATAATTCAACTATTTACTTTGACTAAAGAGAAATATAAACGATTTTATTATTCATGATGTAAATTACCAAAGGTAAGATTTTCTGCCACCCACGTAAGTCAAGGTGCGTTTGTCGAACGGGAAAGTGGGACAGCTCATAAATATTCATGGCAAATTTGGACCCCAAAAATTCAATGTTAAGTTAATTTTTGGCAAAATGTCGAAGTGCCTTTAAGGACTTACTGAGTTACTGATTAGATTCGCCTCAACCATCTTTTCTAGGCTCGCTTCATTTAAAATATTTTCTAAATTAGATATTTTAAATTCCAAAAGGGTTGAAATACGTATAAACTTATGGAGTCCTAAAAATTCTTAGAAACGTCGAATGACATCTTTGAAATTTATATCACCTAACGAGATTGTAGTAGAATCCGTATTTCGAAAAAAAATTGGTTTTTATACCTCAGATAATTAAATAGTGATATCGGATAAGCTAAAAATGTATTACAAATACGTAATAAATAAATAAATAAGAATTAATAAATAAATTTCGAAAAAATATACTAAAATTTTTTCAATGCGGAGTTCATTGAAACACTGGTTTCAAAATCAACCATCATTTTTATATTTCTTTATATGTAAATAATTATAACCCATCCTTATGAAACAGTTAAAGCGGGAGTCACTTTCGAACTAAATAGTAGCGGCATTAATTCAAAAGCTGAATATTAGTCCATGTGATTTGTGTTTTGTAATGCCACGCATCACACAAGGAACCGTAATGCGTAACTAAATACTATTTGTGTTTATTACTTTATTATTAAATATAATGAACAAATTATTTAATTAGAAGATATATTACAGGGAGTTAATAACGTTGAAAGAAAGCAATTATTTTATCCGACGAATACTATGCGACTCGTTAACTCACTTGGCAATAAATCAATATTAAACGTCCCGATCTTTGTTACAATCCTGTGACACGTGTAGAATTTCGTCGAAAGATAATTAGTTCTTGTCAGAGATCGTACCGAGCGATTTTTATGTGTCTGACAGACGGTATTCTTCTTCAACTTCAACTTTTATATTTCAAAGGAAATATTGTCTAAAGATGTTTGAGTGTTCTCGTACAACATACTCGGGAAGAAATTTGATTTGAAAATATCGAAAGCATACACATCTAGAGACCTTTAAACTATATATACCTTTTTGTAGAATAACATGAAGCTGGATCGGTAGTGGAAACAATATGGGCTAGTTTTTAATGAAAACAAATCAAATTTTAATACAATGAACTTATTTGCAAGAATAAAAAATGAAAATCTGACATTTGTTAAATCGTTCACGTATCAACCATAATGTTTTATAGTTTGATATTGAGATATAGTAATATTAAATATATATTAAATATTAAATGATTTGTTAATGTATAAATCTTCTATTTTCCAATCAATAATTATTAATGGAGTCAGGCGTTACTTTGTGGAAATCCATCACTATATGCACAGTCAAGTATTTGAGCAACTAGAGATCTTAAAGAACAAGAAAAGTTCGTCCCAGATACTAAACGATCAAATAAATATTGTAAATTCCCCTCTTTTGAATATATTCTCTTAAAAAAGTTTGAAATTCGTTTAATACAATAAAATGAATTGTCATATTTACCAAATAATAAGTGGTGACGTAAGTTTTGACACACCTGTATCGCCCACCTTCTGTTTCCTTACATTGTGGGTGGGGGTTGTTTATATAAGGCGCCCGTTGTAATGGCGGGTCACTTTTCGGTTGTCTACCGTAGAGTCTACTATACCTGAAGATGCCTCGTGTTGGGGCGAAACACGTGTCGTTTACAAGATGGAAAAGTGATAATGTGTGTTTGGTGTTGTGTGTAGTGGTTGGTGAGTGGAGAGTTGATGGCCGATTTTCGGTAAGTTTTTAGTTTAAGTTCCAAATAAATCCACTAAACCCAACGGAAAAACACACATTATTAATTTTTTGTTATTGTTTTGCTTGTCGCGGATCTTAGCTAAGTAAAACTTTTGACTGTCCATATAAACTAATTAGGACTTATCTATAAATAAAAAGACCTTCCACTCATCCCGTCGATGATTACGATGTAAATGTATTCGGAGCAACAAAAAACCGTCGAGTCAACGTCTATACAAAAACTACATGACTAATGATGAGGGAGTCAAAAAGAGTATTATCGTTTACATCAAACTCAGACTATGTTTGAACGTTATTACTTTCCATTTACTGATAGATAATATCATTTTACAGTGAACTGTTACGATTACCTACACAAATAAAATAAATAATTAAGACAAGTGTAATAATTATGAACTAAAATAAATTAACATATCATCAGCAGCCTGCGGCAGTCCACTGCTGGACATAGGCCTCCCCCATGGAGCGCCACCTAGCCCGATCTTCGGCTACACGCATCCAGTTTCTGCCAGCCGCCCTGCGCAGATCGTCGCACCATCTAGCCGGGGGGCGTCCCACACTACGTTTACCGAGACGCGGTCTCCACTCCAGCACTCGTCTGCTCCAACGATCGTCGGATCTCCGACAGACGTGACCAGCCCATTGCCACTTAAGTTTGCTAATTCGAAAGGCTATGTCGGTGACTTTAGTTCTCTGGCGGATTTGTTCAAGTTAATAATATACACATAATTTATATTTGGCGACCGATTGGCTCAGTGGCGGGGCCCTCCACCCGCGGAGTCAATGGTCGCAGGTTCTATTCCCGCATCGGAATAAATATTTATATGGATGTCGCCGAGTCTGGTAACCCCCCCCTAATCCACATTTCCTTTCCTGCCCCTTCCTTCTCTATCCTTTCCCTTCCTCTCCGCCAATCCACGGTCTGCCGTGCCAATGGATGCGTGGCTAGGGGCGAGCCTAGTCGTAAGCGTGCCGATCGTCCCGGGGTCGAGCTCCCCCGGGGACTATGGTGCCTTACCTCAGCATGCAGGGCTCTGCTGGGGCTGACCTCCATCTTCCCTTGCGGCTCGTGGGATTCACTAAAGACGAATTTAATATACCTAATTTGTCGAAAAAAATGACGGCGACGTGGTTCGCCACCCGTCAAGTCCTGATTCTCACGAGGGCGAAAAGCAACCAATGACGAGCCGTTTCGCTGCGATGAATGGCAGCGGATGGAGCTCTGTGGTCTCTGCCAACCCCTGCGGGGGATAGGCGTGAATATAAAAAAAAATATAAAATAAGTTTAGTTATCTAACAGAAGCGACTAAACTTGCCCCTAGCCACGTATCCACGTAGGCACAGCAGACCGTGGATTGGCGGAAAGGACGGGAAAAGGATAGAGGAAAAAGTAAAGGGCAAGGGAAAGTAAAGATGGATTTAAACAGTGTATGAATGATATGGCAGTAGCTCAGGAGGCCAGGGTTGCGTACTCGTGTACCAATACCATAACTACCGGCTAGGCAAAATAGGCATAATACTCCCTGGATATCGAATTTAGGTAATTATTCGAAGTTTCTTAGAAACGTCGAATAATTACCTAAATTCGATATACAAACAATTAAAATAAGATTAATTTACAAATTTACCAAATATAATCCTTATTTTGAGCGATTATTCAGTTTGTATTTTTCCGATTATTAAAAAGTGATACTTTTTAATTATGAACAAATTAATAATTAATGCTTGGGAATTACGGCAATATCGAGGTTAATTCCAGCAGTGTGTTCATCATCACGCTTGGTAGTGCAGGAAAAAGTCGAAGGGACCCAAGCGTGCAGCAAATTTTCAATACGGTAGACGGATCAAATGAAAACCGCTATCGATAGCCAAATGAATTCATGAAGAAGGCAGCCATAAGGGATGAATGGCGACATCTACTCTGTCAAGAATATGACGACCAAGAAGAACAAGTTTCTCCGTCAAACGTGTCCAGCCCATTGTCACTTCAGTTTGTTAACAAGAAGAGTTGTGTTGTTAATTTTCGGGCGGATTTCTTCTTTCTTGATGTTATGGACAATAGAAACCCTTAGCATAGTCCTATAAACCGCTTAGAGTTTGTAAAATAGACGAACTGTTAGTGTTTATGTTTCGGCACCTTAAGAGAATACTGACAGGATGTATTGGTCGAATACTTTTATTTTCAAATTTTTAGCAGTAGTTGATTTTTACAGCTATTTTGTAGTGGTTGTGTGAACACTACTTAGTACTATATTATTACTACAAAGTAGTGTAATGATAGTACATAGTAGTAGAATAATACTACATAGTATTTGAGTGTATTTTAAAATGGCATATTCGAGTATTTTTCGATGTTTAAACAACATGAAAAATTGACTTTACAGCGTCCATTCGCCCTACCCAGTCATTATTTCAACCACTTTGGTACTCACCCCCGTGTTTGTTAAATGAACGATTTATGGCGTGTTTGCCAAAGTGTACAAAGAACTTTACGATCAGAATAAAAATATAGCGAATAATTTATTTTATTTCACTTACAGCTAACAAAGAGAAATATTGAAGTAAACACCAATTAGAAGTCTCACTTATACAAAGGAGGCATTAAATATATTATTAGTAGATATTCAAAATGTATTATTATGATATGAATGTTTTATTAATATGATATGAATGTTTGAATGTTCAGTGAACATCGTTCAATGGGTAGTGAAATGATACCGTGTGTATTGACCGCTTGTCTCAATAATTAAAGTATGTGATTTTTGAGCTAAGGGTCCAGAACGCTTCCAAATACCGAAAGAAAAGTAATTTAAAAAATACATAAGTTTTACGAATTCTCCAAACGTTTCAAATTTGGAGAGTGCTAATACATAGAGAGAGAGAGAGAGAGAGAAAAGAGAAAGAGAGAGTGCCTTATGTGTTTGCGCACACTTAAAGCACATATATAAATTCTACGTATTTGTAACATCTAGAATTTTCCAGGTGTGTACGCTGGTGTTGAATTTATTTTTGAAACTAGTCAATGCAATAGTTTCTACATATAAGACATTCACATTTTGCATATGAAAAAATATAAATAAGGCAAATTATCAAAAATGTAAACCGAAAAATTATACTGTTTTTTGTGTTTAAACTTTGAATCCAAATGTAGCTCTCCTGTTGTTGTCGAACTAGAAATAGAAATACTAATTTATTATATTATTATTATAACTTATTTATAAATAGATTATTTAGAACTTAGTAAGCTTCGTTTTATCTACAATTTATGTAATTATAACTTGATCAGCGATTATCAATCATAATCAATCAATCTTCCAATTTCAATTCATTGAGATCAATCTGATATCGAAATTAAGCCTTTTCTTAAAATAAACCTTTCGTTTTTTCAAAATACTAACTTAAAATGCAATAAACGTTTGAAAATCGCACAAATGAAACTCAGTTAAATGATAAAGCCGTCACGAACGCCATTTATTGGCAGTAATAGGAAGTACAAAATTAGTAATTTTTCATTTTGCCACCTGATCTTTTAGGTTTTCCTTATATTTTTTATTCAAAAGCTTCCCTATATTCAACCGAACAAAATAAAAAAAAATTGTGCAAATTGGTCGAGCCGTTTTTTGATATATATATATATATATATATATATATATATATATATATATATATATATAAAGGCGAGGCGAACCTTCATATACATAAAGGTTCGTCTCGACCTATTACCGCACGGAGCAATCTAAATATGTTTGATATGGTCTCAAATGGAACTCGAACTCGTCGCCTTCGTCTCTCCTTCGAAGCATAAATCGTATTTGCGACTGCAATTTAAGCAACTACCGCAACTTCGTATGTTAGAAGTTTCCTACTAGTTGTATTGCTTTTGTATCACACTTTCTTGTAAATATTTAATTGTTACGTATTACTCCCAATATTTACATTTCCTATAAAGTAAAATTTAAATTTATCCACCAGTTGATTATTTCGGATGCATTCATAAATAAATAATGATTACAATTACACAAAGAAACAGCTAATACAAAAAGAAATATTTAAAGTCAATTTCTAGCTATATATAATTAATATTAATTTATATAGTGCTAAATAAAGTCAACTAATATAATAAATAAAATGTATTAAAATCAAGTGTTATCACTATAAGTTTAAAAAAAATATTTAAACTTGAGTGGATAAATATAAAGTATGATATTAACGATTGATAATTTGAACAAAATATATAAATATACATACAATATATAGGCAGAGTGTGAACTAATAGTAGGAATTGAAAAAGGTTCCTCTTAAATTACTACGGCTTTATTTTCAGTGAATTTTCTGATAAAAACATTAAATTCCTGAGTGATTAAACTAAAGATCGAAATCTGGATTTAAGCGACCGCAACAATCCGTGTCGGGTTGTAATCCTAAAGATTGAGCGTTTTGCACCGGACCCCTTTACTTGGCGGTAACCGAGTGAGCTTTATTGATGGCAGCATTTTCCTTCTATCACGAAGCGGAAAGGGGATTTGTTTAAATTGTATTTATAGCTATGAAATGAAAATACAAATACAATGTTACCAGTCTGTCATAGGATTAAAAAACAAAATATTGTTAAGCATGCCTAAATTAAATAAGAATATGATTTGAGAAGAAAAAAATATGATTTAGGAAACTAGGTCAAGTCTCACGCATACCTCAGAGCCTGAAGACGTAATTCTTCAAACAGTGCGTCTTGCGTATGCTCTTTAATAGTGTCGAAACGTGGCCACTGACGATCTATCTGAAGGTCAAAGCCGTTCAGATGGCTGTGCTTGCAATTTATCTAGAATAAAGAAATCCATCGGAGAACAAAAGCCGAAACAAATATTCGAGTTGCAACAGGTCGCAAAATGACGTCCATCTATGGAATATCTACAACTCTGCATCATCATCAACTGCTCATTGTGCCCTAATACCTGCACATTCGAAGACGTTATCGAGACGAATGCTGCTACAATAGCAGTGACGAATTACTGTAATTAAAATTGAAAAATATAAGTCCAACTACTGACTCGATAAGAAGTTGAGGGGGTGGTCCCGTATTATGGTACATTTGATAATTATTAGAGTAGACAATTGGTGGCACGCAGACCGCGTATTGTTATACGTAGTTTCAGACGCGAACCGAACGATAATGCATCAGTAGTGGCTATACTACAGCAAATGTTGATGGGCGGAAGTGATTGCCTACAATTAAGTGTCCTGCTTGCTCATTTGCTTATCGTTTCCATAAAAAAATCATTTATAAAAATATAATGAACATTCCATAACTTCTATCATTAATTTTTTTATTTTTATATATTCACGCCTATGCCCCGCAGGGGTTGGCAGTGACCACAGAGCTCCATCCGCTGCCATTCATCGCAGCGAAACAGCTCGTCATTGGTCGCTTTTCGCCCTCGTGAGAATCAGGACGTAACGGGTGGCAAACCACGTCGCCGTCATTTTTCGACAAATTAGGTATATTAAATTCGTCTTAGTGAATCCCACGAGCCGCAAGGGAGGATGGAGGTCAGCCCCAACAGAGCCCTGCATGCGCGGATTGGCGGAGAGGAAGGGAAAGGATAGAGAAGAAAGGAAAGGGCAGGAAAGGAAATGCAGATTGGGGGGTTACCAGACTCGGAATAAACATTTATAAATCCATATAATTATTTAATCCGATGCGGGAATCGAACCCGCGACCATTCTATCATTAATGTTCTTTTATTTACACATACACAATTTCTTTGTTCAGTTCATTCAAAAATTTTTTTAAACTTATTTTCATTTAATAAATAAATTTCAGCCAGTATTGAATTGAAAAAACAGGTAAAAAATAATTTACAGTTGACATTAGACTTTACCAACAAAAAGAGTTTTTTATTTATCATTTCTCCAAACCAATTTCAAATAAAGCAAGAATGTATTCATCGAAAACACACAAAACTCAATTATGTTCGGATAATAACTGTGTAAGTTAATACAACCACAACATGCAAATAGCATTAAATATAGGCGGGATGCCAATTAACATCGTAAAGTTTAATTGATATTCATGGAGTCCTAACGAGGAGCGTAGCTGAAAACGGTCGAAAACTTCCACTCAACCAGTCTTGTGTAATTACGTATGAATCGAATATTATTTGAGATAATTAGCTTTTAGCTCGTTATCCACAACAGGCTTTTTTTGCTCTCAGTTCAAATTTAATCTATAATTCCGGGTTATTAACGTCGTTTTTGCCAATTTACGCAAATCAAATCGAGCTTATTTATTTGTTTCCCATTGCTTTGCAAAAAACATTTCATTTTCTAAGGGATAAGCGAAAGGCTATGTGGGTTACATTCCAACGTCAAGAAAACTATATCTATAAATTACATTTTTTTGTTCTTGTCGATTATGTATTTAAAATGGTATTCATATCACAGCCAATCTTGATGTCGAATTCGATTGTCTACGGATCTATCTGTACAAACGATATCACGCATTGTAATTAGTGTATTGTTTAAGACGGCAATAAATAAAAAAAAATACAATTTACTTTTTTTAAATTTTGATGATATTAAATTATAAATCGCTATTTTTTACAAAAAAAGAAAGTTTCGTAATGATCATACAACCATTCTAACTATATTTTGGATTTTTTCTAATTACTGCTCGATTGCTTATTGTTATATTTTACGTTGTGTACCTTGTGCGAACAACATTCGCTTTGTCTTAAACTCGAGACGTTTGTTGCATATGTAAATATTTATCAAATTGAGGTTTTAGCTTTGATATGTTCATTTAATTTGCAGTTGAGAAACGTAAACCTTACTCATACCAACTTTGAATAAATTCATAATGACTAAATGTATAAATATCATATAATACAAATATAATTTTAGTAGCGATACATTAAGCCTCAAAACACCACATTCAACCGAAAAAATCCATACAAAGGGAATAAATTATGACTTACTTTGTTCAACTAAATGCAAAATATGAATATAAATAAAAACAGTCGTTACAGAAGAAGAGAAGAAGAAGTGCAATTAAAAACATTGTAACTAATTCATATTTTAAGAAGTATGTAACATATCTGAGATATGTATAAAAACTATCTTTTGCAAACAAAATTTAATTTGAAGCTTTTTAATATGGTAGTATTCAGCTTGGCTTTCCGTTGACTTGACAGTCTGGTTGACTTAGGATCTAGCATAACTAGCGGAATGTTTTTTATTTAAGTCATATTAATTTTTTTTTCATTATTTTTTTAACAAACTTTTATAAACAGGTTTTGATTAAAATTTTAATAGAATTAATTTATAAACATGATAATTAATTCTATTAAAAATGATTAAATTTTATATTGATCAGAAAAATTTTGGTCGCCTATATACTTAGAATAAATAAAGCGCACATATTTTTTCTAAAAAAAAAAATCATTTCTGAAATAGTAGTAGATCTGAATAAAAAGTAATATTTGTGGTTATAGTTAAATTTCGTTAAAATAGGAAAGTCAGACGGCAGTTGTTAGATTTTGCACATCTGCTTCAATGATCCATAAAATTCAATACAAACAATGTAAAGGATGTTTCCTGCTACTGAATAAGTTGTCTTTTATTATGACGGGAATCTTTTTTTAACTTGCCTTTATGTTCGACAACATGTAACACGGGGTGCTTTATCAATACATGTCACGATGCTGACATATAATAACTTATAAAAACGTACGGTTATTCTGTTGAAATTGTAAATCAATAAAATACAATAGTACTTAGACAATTTTGCAAAATGCGGATTGATATTACGAACTTGTACATTGTCTATGGATTGGCGTATATATTTTTTTGTATTTGACTATATAAATATAAGACATTTTAGTATTAAACTTATAATAAATCAATATACTCCTTAGCCAAATGCAGCAGCAAAGACACACATAAGGCAGGTGGCAGAACCTGGTCACTTGTAGCCAAAGACTGAGCTAGGAATCGTGCCTTGGGTACATCATATAATATATCCAACAGTGGAGGGCTGTAGGCTGACGATAAAGAAAAAAAACATTAATATGCTACTTATTCCAATCTGAGGAGGATAAAATTTAAAATTACAAGCAAGTCAATCTCGAACTACGAAATTACGCTGTATACACAAACAAACCCTTTGTTTATTTAGTAAAAATTGTTTACTTAAGATAAAATATTAGCTAAAACAGCTGCGCAGTTGAGGTAATTTATCATAAATAACATTTATTTTCTTAAGACATGAATGGAATATTTCTTAGGAAAAAACTAAAGGTTCGTCCGTATCCATAAGTATTAAATATTACATAAATATGTTATAATTTTCGCTAATAATACACAGTGGCAGACGACAGATTTTTTTATAATTTTTCTTACATGAAATAGAATTAGACATTATTAGAATTTTAATACAAACCGAGAATCATTTCACTACGATGAATGTGAGAGGAAGGATGAATGAGTATAGCGTATGGAGATCTGTGGTCTATGCCTACCCCTACGGGAAATAAGTGTGACGATATGTATGTGTATATATTTTAACAAACATTACAAAAAATAAATTTATTTTTCAAATAAATATTTGAGCAAAGTGATGTCAACTATAGAATACACTTATAGAATAATAGTGTCTGAGAGCGTGCTACGCAAATAATTAAAAGTTGTTAATTAGTTAATTAAGCTATCCTAAATAGGCTGCCTAAAACAATATACAATTTTAGTACTCAGTAGCTAATTAAATTTACTTCAGTTCAGTTTTCACATTATTTTAGTTTTTCAGGAAAATTTTACAACAGCTCAGCGAAAAGCACATACGGAAAAATGACATATGATTTATTAGTGTCAATAAGAAATTGTACAAATGACGGCAATATAAACTTGTTGCAAAATTTTTATATACTTTTATGTTGAAAAAACAAAAAAATACTAGCCACGTTAAACATATGGCTTTATATCTTAAGTGCAACCTTAAATCTTAAATCTGAAGCCCTTGTATGTACAATACGGTATGTATGTATGAATGTATATGTCGTAAAATTTCAAAGCGTTACACTGAATTTCGAGTTCGAATTAAAAATTGGTTTGATGGCTTTCTGAGGTGAAAGAGTGGCTTTTAAATTAAAAACGAACGTACCAACTACATTCTCGCACTCGGTCTTGTTGAGGGTGTCCCGGAAGTAGGTGAGAACAACGACACCAATGACCTGGGTGTTGTCGCCAATTTGAGATGCTGCACGAGTTGTGGGGTTTATCCCCAAAGCTCATTCCCACTCAAACACGTTTCGCGCATTTTGCTTTTGCAAAACTTGTTTTCAGGTTCAAAGTTTCAAGGTGCAAAAGTTAAATCTTACTAAACTTGTATACTTAAACCAAGTTGTTAATAGCATTTGACGTAAGAATCCGTTGACTTGAATGGTTTCAGTTCTTTCTCAACATTATATAATTAACATTCTTTCACCGGAAATATAAATTGGAAATAAAGCTATAATTAGATAAGATTTCTAAATATAGCCAATTGCTTGCAACCTTTTTAAAAATATTATCTACTAGCTTTTGCCCGCGGCTTCTCTCGAGTGGAATTTGGTCTGCCACAATAAGTTTCGTGACAAATCATTTAAAATAAATATATATATTTTTTTAGTTAATTTATGGTTCACAATTTTGGTCATAGTGGCTTCCACATAAAAGGTAGATATATGCTGTCGCGGACTTTTATTTAGAACTATTCAAGACAAACAATCCTACGGTACATCTTTGTGTAACTCCAATAGTTTAGGCAGCGTACGCCAATATAGCTATTACTTAATTGACATGTATCGTTATATTACAACCAAAATTACATAAAATCATTACAAATTGTAGCCTATGTGTTATTCCGATGTATAACCTATATTATTGTAAAGTTTCATCCAAATCCGTCCAGTAGTTTTTTCGTGAAAGAGTAACAAACATACATCCATACTCACAAACTTTCGCATATATAATATTAAGTAGGATAGGATATTTTTATTTTTTTTTATTTATTATACATAACATTATTATTTCTTTACATTATTATACGGCATACATAAACTTAAATAAAGTCTTTCGGTATACCGCCGCGATGAGACGTGGGTATACATACACCCATTTATATATGGGTGCGTGTGCACAAATCGTGTGTATTGTGGGTAGTGTAAGTATTTTGTGTCAACTGTTGCCCGTCGCCCGCCGCCGCGGCGCACCGGTTTACCCGTTCTATATCTACCGTAAAAATCATGCTCTGTTTTTATTCTATTTGGATTTTTTCTTTTTTCAATTATTATATAAGAAAATTACTACGGCGCCGAAACGTGGACCCTGACAGTCCGTCTGCTTCACAAACTCAGAGTCGCTCAGAGAGCTATGCTCGGAGTTTCTTAGGTAGATATAATTCGGAATGAACAAATGCGCCAGAGAACTAAAGTCACCGACAAAGCCTTTGGAATTAGCAAACTAAAGTGGCAATAGGCTGGTCACATTTGTCGGAGATCCGACAATCGTTGGAGCAGACCAGTGCTGGATTGGAGACCGCGTCTCGGTAAACGTAGTGTGGAACGCCACGTGGAAATGTTAATGAAACGAAGAATAAGCTAACTTAAATTAACTTAAAATAACTAATAAATTTAAAATTTTGCAAAGTGAAAATACATAGACGACTGCGAGCCTAAGATCTTCGCAATACGATATCATAGTCTCATGGCTTCATTTCAGATTTATAAATAGCAGACTTCACGTTTTTTTTAAAAATATTTCCAAGAATACACTACCAAGGATTCTTTTACAGTAGTATTTCTGGACTGGATTCCCATATACAGTCTCCTAGCCTAAGGTTAATCATAGCAAAGGAAAAATCCTCCTTACTTATATTCAAGTTATTTTATTTCGAATTCCAGCATACTTTTTTATCGTTGTTTATTTTAATTTGCATTATTTATTTATTTGCCGGTATTATTGACGATTTAAACTTGAATTATTATTTCCGAAATTATATAAACTTTTCAGAAGTCGAGCTTGATATAATGAATTACCTATATACATATATATTCATGTGTTTATTAACTTATTCCCTTATTTATTTTAATGTTATCAAATAAACGTTCTTCCGATAGGCAAAGACGTTATACAAGATTCCAAATCGCTCAAGGCTTTCGAGGAAATCCCTGTAATTCTAATCTAAACCCAGAGAGAAAATCCGTTGCATGGATTGGTTTTCCAAAGACTAAGGTAAATGATTTGCTCTGTTGCATATATTAGTTAGGTAAGTTAGAGCTTTGTGTTAATATAATGTTAAAATTGTTATTCATGTTATTTTTGCAGAGAATATGGTTCACGGATCGACACGGTATTTCAATTTTAATTTAACAAAATACCAGCCTATTAAACTAGTCTCCATCAGATTGCTTTGCATATTTTCCCCCGTATAGTGCACGGAAAGATTTTATTTGTATTGTGATTGCTAACCAATATAAGAGGTGTATTTTTGTTCTAAGTAGGTGAGATCGCAAGGCATTTGCAGTGACTTTGATGTTGTATATGTTCTTGTAAAGTAAAGGCCAAAAAGGCCTGCAACGCTTCCGTAATACCAATGGTGTCGCGGGTGTCTAAAGGCGGCGTTGATTGCTTTTCATCAGGCAACACGCTTGCTCGTTTGCCTTACCTCTCCTATAAAAAAGCACTATCGTGATGTAATCTAGAATATAAATATACTCTACGCACAACCTCTTCCACGATACATCCGTATTCTTTATTAAGAACAAGAATCTACTACATATTACTAAATGTTATCAAATTCCTTTATTTCTGCCGTCTAGTATTACATCTACATGTATAGGTATAAATCGACGTCGTCGCCAGCTTGACTGAAGGAGGCGATACGAACCGATTTGGCACCGCGACATGGTTTGCTGTAACATTTTATTGAAACACGGCCAACGAAGGGTACATTTCCAACGATAGAAACTATTGTTTTATATAGCGAGGGTGAAAATAAATTAATCTTCATATGAGCTTAGATATGCACAAACATTAAAAGTTGACTTTGTGATTTCCGGTATAGAATAGAGCCATCCTTTTTCCCTTAGATGCCATTCAAGGAAATTATGGAAGCCAGCCTTATTAATAAAAAACAAACTGCGAACTCCAATTCGCACGATAAGCATGAGTCTATCCGCTACATCCCTCAGTTTCAAGGAAGCCAATGTTCAATAATAAATAAATATTTAATAATAAATAAATACTAAAAAACTAAACTTAACTAATTTAAAACAGCCGGTATTGAAATATAAGTTCTACTTTGAATTTATATTTCAAACGCAAAGATTTCGAGTTCCGCTCCATGTTTCGAAATTTTTTCGTTTATTTACATGAATTTGTTCCGTGACTTCACTTCCATTTACAATTTTCAATGTTTGTAGTTTTCACATAGGAAAACTAATTTTACAGTTTACTTGTTCCTAAAAACTAGGTTTCCTGGAACAAGATGACAAAACAATTTTTAAATAAATTTACACAAACTTCAGAAAGTTTCTATTTAATCAGTCCGCCCGTTTGTTTGTTTATCATTTCTGGAAGGCAAGCAATATACCTGCAGTCGTTTTTCCTACATTTCTCCCGCTCTACTTCCCCTATGCTTTATTAAAAATAAAAAACAAATCAATTTTATTTTCAAGGAATTAACTGCCGAATAAGCAGAAGTCAGTTTTTGTATGTTAGAATAGCAACATAAAAGGATTTTATTAATTTCATCTATTAAACTGTTAAATTAAAATATATTATTTAAAATAATATTAATGATTAATAAATTTGGCGCTATAGTCAATTTCTTTTATTACAAGGAAAATAATAAGAAGCAATACTTGGAACAAGATTAAACATAATCAGATATTAACTAATTTAAAAAACAGCCCTCAAGCTTCCGTAATTTCATTATATTTAATAATTAAAAATAACAAATACCCTATCGCATCGTATAAAGGCTACCAAGCAATCTCGTAAATAACTCACATAGAAATTAATTTCTTGAAAAGGTTGTACAACACAGCGGTCCACGCGAGGGTCCAGTCACGCGACCACCGAAACCCGTCAACTACTTGTTGTATTTATGACATTACATAGAACACACTTCCGTCCATTGAAATTATATTTCTATATACCAAAAGTCAAATATACATTTTGCTTTACACCAAAACAATAAATGAATCAAGAAATCCGCTTTAGTTCTCTACTAAAGTCACCGACATAGTTCTCCAAATTAGCAAACTGAAGTGGCAATGGCCTGGTTATGTTTGTTGAAGACCCGACAACCGCTGAAGTAGGTAAGTGGAGATGACGGCAAACGGCCTGCAGTCGTCCACTGCTGGTCATAGGTCTTCCTCAAAACACCCCACCTTACCCGATCTTCGAATACATCCAGCCAGATTCTGCCAGCTGTCCTGCGCTGACGATCACTCCATCAAGCCGAAGAGTGTTCCATACTACATTTGCCAAAACACCGTCTCCACTTTAAAGCTTGCCGGATATAACCCATTCTTTTTTTATTATAACGGAGAATGCATCAAATGCAAAACTAAATACGAATAGATAGACTATATAGACTTGAAGAGTTTTGTTATGAAAATTTTGTCAGGACAACAGACACGCGTTTATAAAAGTTGTTTTAACGTCTCAAACATTTCAGTGAAAGATGCTTAAAGTGCTGAATTTATTTTAATTACATTTAGCAGCGTGATACTTGCACAGTAAAGAAGGGTGTAAAGTAGTTTTCCTTTTGGCTAAACAAACTTTGTAAATCCAAACGGAATTATAGGTATCAAGTAGTAAAGTTTAGTTAATAATGGACGCAAACGAATGGTGATGTAGAAAAATGTAATCGATCGAACTACACCCCGTTCAATAATTGGCGTTTTAAATGGTTGAAAGCGTTGTAACTGCCGGCCGCCGTCTTTTATATATTCATTTTCAAAGTGGCCAAGACTTTAACTAGTTCGCTTGGCGTTTTAACTCTTAGAATTTGTAAGTAGTTAAGTTACTTGTAGTCTACTAATCTATTACATTCGGTAAATCCAAGGTAACTTTATCTGACTTTATTTACTTTCGTCTATATAACAATTAAATACGGTTTAAATAATTGAAATTAGTCGATTGAGGACACAAAACTAAGAGGATATATTATTTAAACAAAATTAACGGACAAAATATCACAGGACTTCCGGTGGCAGAATGAAGTTTTTAAAAATAAATAATAAAAAAAACTACAAAAATTATAAATAAAATTCAATAACTTGTATGAAGAAGAGAAGAGCGGGTTTTATTTTTTTAAAATTATTTCGTTTCAATGTTGACCGCCACGTCGGGGAAACTATTGGAATCTAGCCATAATCTGTGCTACTCGCTGAAGTCGTGCGTGTGAGATACAGCGACCTGGGTAGCAGGGGATATCGCCGAAACGGCTTATTAATTTTCTAGGAAAGAAATCATGAGCAAGCTCCATGGTCTCTAGCAGTGTGAGGTATGGCGCCATCTTGTTGGAACCATGTGCGTTAAGTGAAGCCAGCATGTTTGCTCAATATTGGCAGAAAATAAATAGTAAGCATGCGCCGATAAGGAACACCGTTCCAACCTAATTCTACCAACAGACACCCTACATGGATTATACTAGCGGGTTCTAACGGGTAATACTCTGCCCACCCTCTTATACGTTGAACTGCATTCTTATAATCATTATCATCATCTATCTCATATCTATCTTCAGCAGTTCACTAATGTACATTAATATATGGACAGTAAAAAGTTTTACTTAGCTAAGATCCGCGACAAGCAAAACAATAACGGAAAATTAATAATGTGTGTTTTGTGTGTGACAACCGAAAAGAAACACGTGTCGTTTACAAGATGGAAAAGTTATAATGTGTGTTTGGTGTTGTGTATAGTGGTTGGTAGGTGGAGAATTGATGGCCGACTTTCGGTAAGTTTTTGGTTTAAGTTCCAAATAAATCCATTTAACCCAACAGAAAAACACACATTATTAATTTTCTGTTATTGTTTTGCTTGTCGCGGATCTTAGCTAAGTAAAACTTTTTACTGTCCATATATTAATGTACAAATTCAAGAAACAACGTCAGTATAGTTTTATAATAAAGCCATGTTCTACGAGTTAAGTTTATTTCATATAAGTTCAATTTATAATAATGAGGGAAGTTTCATCACTACCTGGCTGCATAACGTTCGCTATCTGCATAGAAACTTTTTCCAGTGCCGAGAGCAAACACATTAAAGATCCCCGCTTGCTAGTCTAAAGGCAAAGCTTCTAGGGAGACGAACTTAGCGTGCTGACGTTGATTTATGTTCCCCGTCCGTTTGTCTCTAGGTCTCGGTTCCATACGGGATAGCGAATGCGACAAGCGTTCACTAATTCTAGCAACAAATTGGAGTACAAATTGTTGATATTATGTAAGTCATGACCATACTACAGAAGAAAATGCATATATACGAGTATAACGCTTTTTGGACTTCGTATACAAAAAGAAAAATTTCATCCCCACCATCTGAGTCATGAGTGGCGATCTACTACGGTGCGTTTCTCTCGTAACTTCTTTCCATGCACCACCAGTTTGTGGAACCAGCTACCTTCGGCGGTCTTTCCGAACCGTTACGACATTGGAACTTTCAAAAAACAAGCCTATACATACCTAAAAGGCCGGCAATGCTTCCGCGACTCCTGCGGTGTCGCGGTTGTCCATGGGCGGCGTTGATTGCTTTCCATCAGGCGACACGCTTGCTCGTTTGCCCTCCTATCCCATAAAAAAGGCTTTTAACATAGCGAAACTAAACCATATCATTGGTGATTAATATGTCCAATGAGCCTCCCTATTTTTGATGGAACGGATTTTAACCCACCACGCTTATATAAAATGAGTATCGTAATAAACCCATAACCATTGGCTCCGAAAGCGGTAGCTTCGCCACTAAGCGAAATAGGTCGTCTATATAACTGAATATTATACAGTTCTTGCATCAAAACTCCTCAGCAGAAGTACCAAGCTGCAAATATACACGACGTAACGTGATACGTCCCATTTTGATGTATGGAGCCGAAACCGAGCGTTTAAACTTAGGTTAGGTACTTCTTACACGAACCGACACGAGTTTGAAAAGGTTCCAAAAAAACTAGCCTAAATAGGCCACCTTTGTGGGCCAGACGACGTCCACAGCTTGTCTGTAGTCTGATTTATCATGAACAATACTCTAAATCACCTCACGTATGATGATGATGACGGATCCACCTTTAATCACATTGTTCACATTCACGTCATCCTAAAACAACTTCATTTCTAAAGTATTTAAATAAAATTTATGATTGTATTGGATCAGCTAAGAAGCTTCGACTAAAGCTCATCGATTCCGTTAGTTAGGCCACGTGGAGAAAATGGGGGTAGATCCTGCAGTCAAAAGAGCGTATGTGGGTAAAAAAAGGTGTAAATGTAGAATATTTGTTATGATATTTACATTCGATAAAACTGCCAAAGCACACAATTCAGCTTTCCTACAATCATCATTATTTTCTGTCATTATTCTCTCTCAGTTCAATACTGGAATATCCGTCCATTCGGGCAAACGTCTCGCCGGGTTTGTTTGATTGGCAGTCTCAATAACAAAAATGTCGTATTTTATTTTATCGTGCCCGTTACCACACTCGGAATATCAGGTTTTATATAACTAAGATACTTCACTGTCACTCTTGCCGCGTGGCTGTCACCTTAATACTTACATAACTATATCACTTACTGATGGTTCTCAGTAAAGAATAAATAGATCGTTTCATTGTTTCTCCAGAGTGCTGTACGAGGCGAATATGAAAATACCAGATAAGCGGGTAATAGAAACTCAATTTTAAAAGACGCCAATGTCCAGCTTGGACTTTTAAAGCTGTACTGATAAAAAAGTTATGATGAATTCTACTTCATATCTTACAGCCATTCATAACTCCTATTTGTAACTAAATAATCAACCATCGTTCTCACCTCGACGCGACTGAAACATTTGCACGAGGAAATTACAAATATAACAAAGAATAGTTTCGAAACAAACCGTTGATAAATAATGTCAATTATGATTTGGTTTTTTAATAAGCAGAATAATTAATAAGAATATCATGTCATATTGCGTATTGTGAATGTTCCAATACCATATCGGTTTTCAAAATGCAGGTGAAAATAGCTGGTTCCACAGAGAAGTGGTGCGAAGAAAGACGTTTCGGGAAAAATGCACTGTACCTACTGGATCGCCACCCAGATGATGGGGATAAAGTTTTCTTTGTTACAAATTGTACGACAGTGGAATTCAGTGGCAGGAACAATTCTTCAACGCACTCCCCATGGTAAAAGCTAAAAAGTGATAATATTTGATGAATTTTGAAATAATTTAAATTATTGTCATTTTTAAGCAACAAAATGTATGTATAATTACATAATCAAACAAGAAAAAAATAGAAGATTTTTTTTTAATTGGCCGTTCTATTTTGTTGGTAGATTATTCTCGTAGGTTTGGTCCCAGCAACAAAATGTTCATCAATTTGTTCATAACTTGTAATGTATGCAGAAGCTCACGAGAAAAGACATCACCAACATGTGAATGTTGAGGCAATCCACTTCCTCGATACCACAGACCTAATAAGAAGACTTAAAAGAATTAAACCTTTTTAGTTAGTGTAGTGCTAGTATAGTGGTTATATTGACTGTAAATCATAGGAACACATGAACAAAGTGTCTTCCTCTTTAAGCCTTTAATACAGAGCCCGGATGTTCCGACGGATAGTTGCTATTTAGCTAGTGACTATATGAATTTAAAGGATAGTGCGTTTTTTGGCAGATATTACAATTTTACTTATCTGCATTTATGACTTAATCAAAAAATAATCATATCTAATTCACACAAAGTTAGTAATTTATCAATAATACAATCACTACAAGAAATAACATTACAAATATTTCGTTGTTTTCAATACAAAATATTTCGCTATTCTCCAGACAGTAGCCAATTCGTTGAGCGATTTTCTTTCGAGTCGGAATTGGCTTTCTGCACAGGTCTTTGCCCTCGTCATTTCCAAACGTCAGTTGCATCGTTACGGCAAGTACTGTATGCAGAAATTGTTAACATTTCATTAGCGTAAATATTTTTTCTCTTGACTTCTCTGTCATTTTATCTGAAATTTTTCTTTATTTCAAAAATGAAATACGGGTTTCTCCCTATGTTCACTAAAGTCAATTTTTATACACAGTCCACATATGTCCCACCGCTAGGCATGACGCCTTTTTATTTCTAGCGGTATAGACATTAGCACACCACGATTTTTATAGGCCGCTTGAAGGCACATAAGAGGAAAATTCTAAATCGTATCTGATCACTGTGTATTAAAATTATTATCTAATCACTGTGTATTATCCTTACAGAAATACACACACACACACACACATCTGCACTAATACAGATCACAATTTTAATAATTTATTATCTTACTTAATCCATCACAGGGAATCCTAGTGTGGGATCTAGTGTCCTGTTATATATGTAAACATTTTAAAAATAAAGATATTATTATTATTTTTAAAACCTAGAACCCTCAGCAGTTCGCTCTGTTAAATATTTTGCAAAATAAAGGAAATTTTTAACTTGGGAATCGATTTGTCGATTAAATAAAATGAACGCAAGTGTTGAAATAGCACGGACTTTTCATAAATCAATGCCTTCGAATTAAATAATCGAAATAGATACTCGCGTTCCACTCCATACGCTCCGACGAACCCTGATATTTCATGCACAAGCAATATGAAGTGCGCCGTGCACACGTGAATTATTTAAACTCCATTGTCACCCGCGTCCGCTTTGCACTTTTGTTTACCACGCGATCGATCATAATATACGTTAAATCCTTCTTTTCGTAACACTAAATAAATCATATGATTTATCGGGTGTAAAAAGAAAGTTGAGCTATGTAGTTGGCGGCATAGAATAGATTCACTTCATTTCTTAGCAATATATATATGTAAATACATATATTTAATATGATAAGTAAATTAATATTATAACGTTCACAATTACGTTAAATCATATACACTATTAACGTTAAATGATATGGTATTATTAAAAATAAAATAGCATAATAATTGAGGTTTGCAAGCGAAAATAAAATTGTTAATGATTGCACGCACTGAAGATGATAATCCCATTATGAAATAATGTCCCGTCGTTTAAAATGATAATACATGAACGTAGCGTTTCAAAATATGTTGCAAAAATTAATGTCAGTGACGGTAATGGCAGAATATTTATTGTAATATCCAGTCATACAAAATTGTGACATAACTTCATCTTTTTCTGGTTCATTATAGGGCTGGCTTTCTCTATAAAAAATATTTCTTAACATATCACTGACAACATATCAATGAAGCGAAAAAAAAGTTAATAAGGAGACGTGCGGTTCTTATTTCGCCGTTTCTTTGTCATATTGAAACGATAGAAGTAGATTGATTGCTACCATACAGACGTTTGAAAAATGGAATGTGAAATTCGTTGTTTGTTAATAACTTTTGTTGTAATTTAATTTAAAGTAAAAATATATTATATATATATATATAAACATGAGAAAAAACCATTTCTCCGTTTCAGCGTCCTCCGCCGGACATTGGCCTGCCTCAGAAATGAAAAATTGGTGATATAATCTCCACGCTTATCAGGCGGAATGAGGATTAAAATTCTTGCTTCTTCTTCTTTTTTATTTTCATATTCTCACAGCATTAATATTTTTGTTATTTAGCGTATCTGGTTAATCCTTTCGGATTATCGTATGCTGAAAATGAGATAGATGCATTAGAAGAGCAACTCTGCTTATCTTTTTTTTTATCGCAGGGGAAATCCTTTATATATACATGTAGGATACACTTCAGTCTGGGGGAGGCCGGAGAGTTATGTCGGACTCCTTCTACCGACTAAAACCCCTTGGGTGTTTCTACGCGTCACTCCTATTGGGGTCACGGAACGCTTGGCTCAAATCCGCAATCTTGACAGCGCAGCTTTTATGATCCCATCTTCATTTGAGAGGCTTTAGGTTTAGGCTTCCTCCTACTTCGCTGAAAACCCCTCGAAACACTAAGGGCGTTCTTTAGCTCAGGACCTTAGTGATTATCAGACCCCCCGACCCGTTACTGCAAGTTCCGGTCAGGGTAGCATTCGGGCCGCATGGGCCGAACCTCTGCTTACACACCATATCGTGTGTCAAAGCTATATAAATAGAGCTTTACATAAAATCTAACGCAGTAACTAAGTAAAATGTGCATAATAGCTTAATTTGGAAATGCCATCAAACAGAGTTTGCATTTTATATACTCGTACAGCGCACCTAGCAGATTTGATATTTGTGTTTCATTAAGCGATATACCGTTATCTTTCCTTATCCAATAAAAACCTTCAGCTAGGATAAAAAAAATTAGCAATATATTTGAAGTCCGTTAAGCCGAAAAGGAGCTCCTTGACGAATAACCCTAAAGATCCCGTAAGACTTTCTTCTTCGTAAATCTAAATTCAACCGATGTCCAGTAGTCGAATGCTTTTATGTTGTGACATAAAGTTTATTTACAATATATATATATATATATATATATATATATATATATATATATATATATATATATATATATATATATATATATATATATATATATATATATATATATATATATGAGTATATAAAATATTATGCACATTTTACTTAGTTACTGCGTTAGTGAGCCTATCACGCCTATCCCCCGCAGGGGTTAGCAGAGACCACAGAGCTCTATCCGCTACCATTCATCTCTACAGGACGCGACGGGTGGCGAACCACGTCGCCGTCATTTTCCAACAAATTAGGTTTATTAAATTCGTCTTAGTGAATCCCACAAGCCGCAAGGGAGGATGGAGGTCAGCCCCAGCAGAGCCCTGCATTCTGAGGTAAGACACTATAGTACCCGGGGGAGCCTGATCCCGGGACGGTCGGCACGCTTTGCGACTAAGCTCGCCCTTAGCCACGCATCCTTTCGCACGGATTGGCGGAGAGGAAGGAAAAGGATAGAGAAGAAAGACAAGGGCAGGAACGGAAAATGCGGATTGGGGAGGTTACCAGACTCGGAATAAATATTTATAAATCTATATATATATATATATTTATTCCGATGCGGGAATCGAACCCGCAACCATTGACTCCGTGGGCGGGAGGCCCCGCCACTGAACCTAACCGGTCGTCGGTGGTTTATTTACAAACAACAGGGAATTTACTGTTAAAAAAAACCAAGCCGTTATAGTGTTTTTTTAAAATTTTAAATATTTCAAAAGAATAGCAAACAGCTCCACACGTATCACCATAAACAAGTTGCGTTAAATAAATTTCTTGAAAGTCCACTCGAAGATCTGGTCACGCAACGGTCGAAGCTCGCTTGCTATTAATTTATAATAGTTATTTATTACAAGTATTCCCTTGCGGCTTAGCCCTTGCGATGTCCCTCTAAAACTCAATGTTTTTTCGTAGGTATTTACCTTATTTTATGTGCCCCTGGTTTTTAGTCACGACTTCCATGATTTATTTAAAACAAAAACATAAGTTTGTGACGTAAAAATTAAAAAAAAATGTGTATCAAACGAACAAAAGAAGTAAAAATTTCATTAGTTCTTTCCTTCTACACTTTATACTCATTTTTCATTTATCATATTTTTATATTTTCACTTACGACGTACCTACCACCGTTTTTCTTTTTGTTTCAATCGGTTTTTTCCCAATTTGTCTGAAAGAGAACGCTTTTTCCAGTGATAAAACCGCCTGTCACATCATTAGTTTAATATTTGTACTTTTCTCACTCCACTGCTCGTATATAATAACGTAAATAAAAACAATTTTCGTAACGTAATTAAAAAAAAACAATTTCCTGGCGTAGCCAGATCTCACATCCAATCTCGCTATAAACCGATACTGTGAAAATAATCAGATGACAAATACTCGATTCTCGGCCCGTTTCCACGTACCCTGATATAACATATAAAAGAAATATGAAATGTATTCTGTCCTCCTGAATAATTTATTTTCGAATGTCGTCCACATTCGGCTCGGTTTTGTAACTCACGGAGGTTCAATCAAACAATACATTTCAGTGCGTGTGGCTTGTGACAGATCATTGCGACTTGTCGTTATTATTTCAAAATTATAATTAAATTTAATAATAATAATTCATAATTATTTTAGCGATCATCCATCCTTCTATATGCCCATATTTCGAGTGCTTTTATACGTTTTCTGAGGTCTTATTTAAGTATCCAAGCCTGATATCCGTATAGAAGAACGGGCCAGATGTAACAATGGAGCATTCTAATGCCCAAGAAGTTTGAGGTAGTACAACATATTATAAAAAAATTTCCAAATTGTGATTCCCGTGTTTAATAAGTAGCGAAGAAGTGAACTAAATTTAAAATTCCGTCTTCGTCAGGGTCCATTAAAGCGTAAGCTTTTGTTCGCAACTTCTTTCGGATGAAGAACTCATAATTACACAGATATTTTCATTCACGAATGATGTATTTCAAAAGAGATTTTTTTCTTTATTAACCAAATTTATTTAATTAAAATCTGACATTCTTATAAGAAAAAACTTTATATACTTTAAATAATATGAAAAAAATTTCTTCTCATAATGTAGTAACTCTCTGAAACCCACTGCATTTAGTTGTATTTCCGACTGATACGACTTGAGAGCTTTTAAAAAATAAGCCTACACATTGTAGTAGTAGACTAAAATGCATGCTTTACATATCATAAACGTTATTATTAATTAACTAGACATTCGTTTCACTTCGAGTGTTTCTTTACTTTAATTATAAAACGTTATTATAATTTGTTTATATAATATTAAAATATATAAATGGTCATATTTGACGAAGAATCGACAGTTGTTGAAGTAGACTACCTGTAGTTGTGAAAGTTTTAACAAACGTAACTGCTCCCCAGCCAGATTGGAGTGACGATCTATCCACTGCACAATCATTATTATCAAAAGCTTACGGCAGTATACTGCTGGACAGAGGGGGAGCCCAAGAAGCGCCATCTAGCCCGATCTTCGACTTTACGCATCCATTCGTTCACTGCGGTTGATAGAAATTAGATATGTAATATACCCACCTAAGGCCCTAAGATATCTAAGATCGTGCCAAATGTCACGTCTTGAGGTATTTCCAGCAGTGGACTACCATAGACTGTTGATGAAGTTAGTTATGTGGTCGTGAGACACATCTGAACAATCAATGCAGATGACATTTAAAACGACAAGAGGCAGCACCTCCTTACATCATATTTTACAATTTTTGTACAAATAAACATTTAACACGTGTTTGCATTTTCACCAGGACCAATACTAAAAGGCATATAAATACGAAACATTTGGTCATAATCAACGAGTGACACGAACAAAATCCGTTAATTCGATTGTACCCTTTTTTCGTTGAACAAAAAATAAAAACCCTAGCACCGGCTACATGACGGAGGCCTCTCGCAAATTGACAGCTCCGGTGCAAAATAATCGAATGACAAATTCTCGACTCGCGCGATTCGCTCCGACGAAGCCGATATTTCATGTAAAAGCAAAATGACATATGTTTTGCATTGGTGAATAATTTATTTCGTCGACAATCGGCATCCTTACTTTTAGATCTCCGTCACTAAATATAAAATCCAGTCACGTATTATTTATGATGATTATCTGGAACATCCCTATACACTTGTGAAATTTGTATTCTCACGGAAAAGAGACAGAGAAAAGATGGAGGTAATCGAGATACGGTATTGGCGACCGAGGTCTCCACACCAGCATTCCAACAACTGTGGGTTCTTCGATAAACGCGAAGAATCTATTGACATTTGAATTTTTAAATTCAAAAAGCTAAGTTTTAGGTTCTTTAGCAGATTGCTTCATTCCGATTCTATCATCAATCAATACACATCAAATAAATTCTGCATATAGAAAATCCTCTATATAGACCTCCGAGCTTGAAAAGCAGACGAGCTATCAGTGTCTATGTTTTGAGTGACTTGTAGTCATATATGAAAAAGTAACTTTTTATAACAAAAAAAAGGTGACAAGGCAAAACGTACGAAGGGCAGTTTCCAAACAAGTTAAACCTAGTATTATTGCATTATACTAACGGGTCAACAATTTTAAGTACTCTAAAGCGTCGTGTTAAGGTTTCCACACGGCCTCGTAATAACTCACATACAAATGAATTTCTTCAAAAGCTCGTATAAATTACGGGTCCACGCGAGCGTCGTGTCACGCGAGTGCTTCAGCTCTTAGCCACATACTTATTATATAATGCTTCGTAAATAACACCCTTTTAATTTCAAGGCTGCTTGAAAATTAACTCGAAACAGGTTTCGGGCGGTAATTTTGAAAATATTAATATACAGGTGACGGACGGAAAAATATTTTTGTTATATTGTAATTTAAAAAATATAAATGTATAGATTGATATATGGTTTTTTGAATATTAAATTTAGTAAAATATATCAACAGCCAGCCATTAAAGGTTTTTTAAAAAAAACACGTCAAATAGTTTTTATTGATTAGATAAAATATCCTTTTGTTTTTCAATAAAGTAGAATGCAAAGTTTTAAACTTTACTAGAATTATTTTTTCACACTCCTCCCGATAAACTATCATATCATAATACAAGGTGAAAGATAACCGTAAAATCTCAATCGCCAACTCGTACCGATTAGGTTATTACAGATTAAGTAATCTAGGTGCAATGTCGAAAATAAATACAGAACAGGTAATATAAGCTTACCCGAAATACCTTGGGCTCGGACGTCCTTTGAGGTTGAAGGTCAATCAAATAACCCAGCAGCAATTTTTTTGTGAAATAATATTGTCGTCTCATACCTAGGGCTACCTGCTTCAAATTAAACGAGAACGTCAAGGGCCTTTGAATCTTAATTTTTTATTCACCGAAGGCTTAAAAGTAATGTTACAGGAGTTTATTTGAAACAATCTTAAAACAAGTTGAAAAATTAAATCAAAGCTGGTAGGAAAACTCTTATGAACCGTTCAAACTATGGTTGAAATGTGTGTCACTTCATGTCCATTATACAAACAGCAATAGCTCAGTTGGTAAAAATCGAATTTACGATCTGAGGTCGTGGTGAAGTTAGTATTTGTTTAACACACGTTGGAATGCTTGGAATATCGAAAATTGATATTTTTTTTTTCTTAAAATTGTCCAATGGCAAAATCGAATTAGAGATGGAATACAACAAATGCAAGGCCTAAGATATTACCACACATTTAGATAGTATTTAATCAAAAAAAAATAGCTCGAAACACAAAACATTTCTTACTTCACGTAGTTTAGTAAATAACCTTAAAGATAACCATTACTTAAAGTGAGGGCGAAAAGTTTCCAAACAAAAATTGCTCATCGACGCTTCAACAGAACGCAATGAAAAACTTTTCCAACTGACATTGATGGATGCGAGACCGACGCCAACTTTACGTAAGCCAGACTAACTCTTCACGCCGAGTTTCAGACTCGGCCATTGACTCAAATTTAATAACGACCGCGTTCCTTTGCTTCACTGCTGAGAAAGAATTGAACTGGCCGCGGGTAAATCCTCGCTACGACTCGTGTTTTGTCTCGGGAACGTGCCTAGGTTTTCTAGTTTCCTTTCACGGAATAAATTCTGTGTAGGTAAAGAGGACGTAAAGAGATATTTACGGTTAAGTAAGATTTAGTAGGAGAACGCTGCCGTTTTCCTATGTTTGGAATAATACACAATATTTCTTTCAGAATTCATATTTATATCGTTTCTCTATATCAGAATTCATATTTATATACTTCATTATTTTACCAAATTATGTAATTAATTAGCTTCTAAGAGGTTTTATACCCACCACTGCTTACACTTTTTCAAACCTCGAATTAACTTCTCACAAAAAGTATCTATTATTCTTACCAATAATAATACATTACGTCAACCTAATTCTGTCAGTGGGCGTTTTCGAATTCAATGGTCGTGAATCCAATTTCACATCAGGATAAATATACATATAGCCTATTTAGTATTTATTCTGGAGTCTGAGTGACCTGGTGCGTTAATTTTGACCTGCATAACGTGTATACAGAAATAACACTACACGTAAACTATTTGTGAATGACAAATATACTTGATACGTATACATGACAACCATTTGGCTCAGTGACGGGTCTGGCTTACGGAATCAATGGTCGCGAATTCCATCGGCGCATCGGGATAAATATATGTATGGACTACAAATAGTTATCCCGAGTCTGGTAACCACACCAATATGCATTGTACAAGCAGCCATCCCACTTGTGTGTGTTAACGTCCGTTCTCCAGAAATGGAGAGGCCCGTGCCCCATGCAGTGAGCCATATATGGGCTATAAAAAAATTCATATATAAATATTTATATACAAGTAGGTATCCAAAACTTACAAAGTAACGGTCACAAACCAGATCGTATGCATTCGAACGGTAATCGTAGGCACGAACAAATTAAGTTGCATTTTCTGTATGTTCTTTTAGGCGTAAAATGGCATATTTGATTCCCACCTCAATAGAAAAATTTTCAGAACTATATAATTTTTTGAAGCCAGATAATAAATAGGTAGCCTTGTACCAGAGTGCTATGAAAGGTATAAAGTGTTTGATTATTTGAAGGGTAGTAAAAATATTATACTTTCTTAAAAATATAAAAACGTTTTCGAAAATCGAAACAATTGCAAGTAAATTTTGAGACTGCAGTTTGTACCCTTTTAATGGTAAGCGGTTTGGAACAAAATGTTAATCACCTCTGGCTGAGCTGGCATGTGAAAAGAAACTAATCTCTTATCTAAATACTTAGTTAAGCGCGGCCCCATTTATTGTGTACGACATAACTGGACGCGGATTACCTTTACGTTCGGTAAATAAACGGAACTATATTTTTATTTATCTATAGTCAACACCATACACGAATAACAAATTATACAATTTCAGCATGAAAAATAATGTGAAGCAATATTTACTTCATTTAATGAAGCGAGAGCTACATTATACGTAATTATTATTATATTTACTAACATTACATTAATAATTATTATTATACGTATATCATTATTTTTCTAAACTCAAGTTTCATATAACACGTTATCTGAATAACCACAAGACCCCCCGCGATTAAAAGAAACACGACAAAACTTTTATCCCGCCGAATTTATATATCTGCGTTGGTAATATATAATATAAAAGTGATCGTACGTGTAATTTTGTATGTGAATTATATATTTTAACAAATTAATTTTTATTCGTATATTTACGACGCGGGCATGGCCAAATCGAAACCTTATCTTCTGACTAAATTTTATATATTCACGCCTATCCCCCGCAGGGGTTGGCAGAGACCACGAGCTCCATCCGCTGCCATTCATCGCAGCGAAACGGCTCGTCATTGGTCGCTTTTCGCCCTCGTGAGAATCAGGACGTGACGGGTGGCGAACCACGTCGCCGTCATTTTCGACAAATTAGGTATATAAAATTATTACGGAAACTTATACTTAAAATATTGTATGATGATATTATTGTAGCACAAGGGAGGCCTCGATCATTAGACCCGAGATTTAACTTATTAAACTCTGTGTAAACTATATTAATAATGATGAATAAGTATTTTTAGATATAAATAGTATTACAAGATATATTCAAATTATATGTTCTTTGCCTGGCCACGATCGAATGAACTAATAGTCATGATCGACTGGTGTCTATCCCTGTCTTCGGAGAAATCCTAGAAGCTTCAACTGCGCAGGATAAGGGTACTCTCCCGTGCAACTCGTCTGTTATTAAATAGAATGATTTCTTTTTTCGAAAGATTGAAGGAGAATAAAAAGAATGTACATTACAAAAAGAAAACAATAAAGATCTTATTCAAAATATTAATGTAACAACTTGCTTTAGTAAGTAGCAGATGAAGATCTGTAGTCTCTGTCTACCCCTACGGGAAACAGGCGTGATGATATAATATATCATATATTATGATATATACTTTAACAAAATATATCATGAAAGTATTGTGCCGTACGGTGATTTCTACAATTGAGAGCAAGATAAATTAGAAACGCCGCTTCAGTTATTTCGTGGTTCATATATTATTTCGCAAAAATAAACTTACTCGTTAAAAAGTGCTGAAATCAATAGAGCGCGAAATATTTAATATCCGTCACATTCCAACGCGCTACATCTTTTCTGAGTTCTAATAGCACAAAGTTTAACTTAAAAGGCGAAGAAATCTATGAAATGCAAATCCGATAACTACTATAAAGAAACTTTTAAGAACATTCCTTTGAAGTTGAAATCTTTGCGAATCTGTATTTTGTGAAACGAAGATATAAAACGTAATCACTTCGTTTATAGGACAATTATATTGATAATGAAAAAATATATATAGTTTTTTATGAGATACAAAAGCAATCTAACCAAATAGACATCTGAAATACAATTAATATTGCAATAGCATTGCGGACCTTTGATAAATATGTAGGCAATGTAATGTTGGAGATGACTAAGCAATTCTCAACAATTCTTAAAACTGCGAAAGGTCATAACATTAGCGAGAGTCAACACGAAATTGACAAACATCATATCTAGTAACAGTACAATCGTAATCTGATAGCAAATTGATGTATGGGGCTTAAGCAACACCGCGTTTGGATATGTGCATGCACTAGACAAAATTAAATTAAATTATTGCAGGAAATTTAGTACAGTACAGAAATGCAAATATGAGTTTCTCAACAACAACAACAACCATCCCCCCCCCACACTCCCACTTCTATAATGACACTTTCCTAAAAGGTCGGCAACGCTTCCGCACTGCCTATGGCGCTGCGGATGCCTATGGGCGGCGTTGATTGCTTTCCATCAGGTGACACGCCTGCTCGTTTGCCTTCCTATCTCATGAAAAATATATGAGCTTATCATACGTGCATTGCTCTACTTCACTTTTAAATCACTGATGATCAGAAAACACCGTAGAAGAATAGTTTTAATTATGGGATAAGGAGACAAATGAGCAAGCGAGTCTCCTGTTGGAAAACAATGAACACCGCTCATAGACATTTGCAAAATCAGAGGTTGCCAGTCTTTGAGAAAAGTGTTTGTTTTTTTCGAAGGTTGGTATTGTTCTTTTATTTTTCAACGACTGGACGTGAGCTGTAAGTTGCAGTAGACGCGGCCGCCGCATTTCGGCTCTTACTAAACGAAACGATCTTCTGTAAGAATTAAATACTCCAAAATGAACCGACTAATTTTTGTTGGGATTAACACTGCCTACAGCATGCCTCTTCCATATTATAACCTCAACACGATACAAACCTTCCTTCTATAGCTACAGAAACATGTACCATACGGACGTAAAAAAGTAAAGAAACAGTTAAGTAATATAGAATGATCACCCACCTTCTATTTATTCTATTTACGGTTATCGGGAAAATTTAATTGAAAAGCTCAATTATTTGAGGTATACTTTCTTTTGCTAAACTGTAATAACTGTAGCGACGTCATTACGTATCCAATAAAACTTTCGCGTGTATTAAATTGCCTTTTAGGTGTATGCAAGGAAAGAGGGATGAAATCGGCTAATCCTTAATTAGTTGTGGTTTATAAAGGGTCTCTCTAATCCCAACCTTGTAACGAATTATTTCGTTGGTGCGTTCATATATTATGATTTATGGCTTCGTATTATCAGTGGGGGATCTGTTATTATATTGCTGCGTCAGTTTTCTTAACTTTATATAATATATCCATATATATTTTATAATATATCTATGTATATATTTTTTTTAACTAATGTCGTTATTATATTAAGAAATTGTTGACTGGCAAATTTTCACAGATTTGACTTAATATAGCAAAATGTAAATGCAAAATTAAAATTTATAATATTATATATATATATATATATATATATATATATATATATATATATATATATATATATATATATATATATATATATATATATATATATATATATATATATATGATAAATACATATCCCGTATATATATCATATGACTATTACCGTTACGTTCCCGTGGTCACATAATATTATTCATTCCTGATTTATTTCCGCGGATCTTAGGCAAGTAAGTTTTAAGTGTTCACCTTTCTTTTACCTTTATAATTTTTATATATCAGACATAAATGTCGCATTACGATAACCAAGCAGAGTATATACTTCTGGGTGGTTATCGTAATCTATGTGGGTGCTGAAAAGACGTTTTATTTATTTATTTATTTAATACTTATTGTACAGAGAACACAACATACAAGAATTAAAAGGAAAGAAGATGTACAATGGTGTGAAGATGTGCAATGAAGATGCAATGGAGAGCCGTTTCGCTACGATGAATGGTAGCGGATGGAGATCTGTGGTCTCTGCCAACCCCTGCGGGGGATAGGCGTGAATATATAAAAAAAAGATGTACAAGGGCGACCTTAACTCAAAGTTGAGTTTTCTTCCAGCAAACCCAATTTATGTTTATAAATTACTATTTTTTTATTTAATTTAGACTTAGACTCTCAAAGGTCAGCAACACATGAGCTATGCCTATCATATTATGGATGTACATCCCATAATAAAAAAAATACTTGTGAATTTTTGGAGGTATTCCATTTAAAACATAAGGAAGAAGGTATTTATATATTCTTGTATCATAGAAGTTTTCTACTTTTGATGACACATATTTGTGATTATAATTTGTGTTTCTGAAATGTACATGTACGTGATTTAAATTACTTTACTGGGATCATCATCTGTGTTACGACTTGGGCAAAGCGATTGACAAAGACTGGATACGTTTATTATTAGAGTTTAATTTAATATTTTTTTTACTGTTTTGATATTTATGTTATAACATTTATGTATTATTTACGAAGGGAAGAGCCTAGTTTCCCACAACACAGGGAATCCTTGTGTGGGATATAGATAAGTTACTGAATGAAACGCAAGTTCCAGTTTAGTAATTACACTGTAATCCTCAAAATATGATTATATTTGTAATTTGTTATCAATGGGCTCACAAAACAGCATAATCAAGTTGTTGCAATGCACTCAAATGATATATTTCGCGATCATTGCAACCATAAATCTCCTATTATACAAGCGCCACGTGTAAATAGTTGATTTATTACAGCGCAGAGGTAAAACGAAGCAGAATACAGACAAATAGAACAGGTACAAGTGCGTAGCGACGCAAAGTTATGTATGCACGTAATATTATGTAAATTTAGCTTTTTATAGTAAGCTATTTCGTTGATAGCTATAATAACGCGCAGAAATGTGCCATACTGGGTGAATAAAAACGAAAACGGTAACAACATTCCTTAATGCTCAATTATTTGTGTTCGATGTTAGAAACATTGAGAGTGGATGTTGACAACTGTGCCAACTATGTGTCGAATACTTCAAATAAAATATCCGAATTATTCTGTGATTATAATTTAAAAAAAAAACAGAATTGTTATAAAGAAGTTTCGAACATTTGATTGTTATAGGAGGAATGTAGTGATATATTGATAAATGTATCACTAATGTATTAATTTTTTTTAATTAAATATAATAAAACCTTTTTTTACATTTATAATTTTAAAATAGAAAAAAATAAATTGTTTTATATAAAAACAAGATTCGATCGACTGACGTCTTTCTAGGGACATGTCAGCTTTCCTGGCATAAAAAAAATATTGAATGTAAAATGTAAAGTAATTCATTAATATAAAATATAACTCATTATTATAAGTATAATTAATATAAAATGTAAAGTAATTTATTAATAAATTAACTTCACTTGGAAGAGTTTCACTATATTGAAGATAAAACCCCCTAAAGATCCCGTGTCGTCATATCAGTACGGCTGGCACGCTATAGTACCTACTTTTGATATTATCCTAGATCGAGGGTAGCCAATCGGTCGAACGCGATCAGCGTATTTTAATATATCTGGATTCGATTTTAAGTTTATGAAGATTATTAATGATTATTTAATTGATATATCGCATCTATCTCTCTCGTCTATTTAGTAAACAGTAGATCTTGATTCTAATCAAGTTGGCCACCTCTGTTAGAGACGATTCGATTACGGCGAACTCTTTGTGAAAATGCCAAGGTGTCACCTTGCAGTATTTAAGTGCCTTAAGTGTGTACGCAATTAAAAAAGGTACTCTCTCGTCTGTATTGTCCTTAATTCAATAAAAGAATATTATTTTGTAATGTGAATTTTTTTTCGATATAAACTATTTATTGGAGTAGAGTTCTGATGCAGCCTTCTCGAAACACATTACATTAAGCAGTACACAAATTATAATTCGTCCAGGATTTGACGCAAGATCTCTCGACTCAGAAGCTAGATACTCTAACCACCGAGCCAAGTGATTATTTTTACGAACTAAAATAACAACATCATATTTTTGCATAAGCTGCTCCCCTTTACCCAATGTCTATTTATGGCTAGTTTTATAATCAAAGATAGCAGAATAAATGCCGTCAGTCAATCGCCAGAATTAGAGTCAAAAGATCCCAAACAAAAGTTACACCTTCCATATAAAGCAATCATTCGTATTCGTACAAAACCTTATGAATAGTCCACTGAGTACATTTAAAAATAGAAATAAACAGTTTCGTAACCCCACACCTAAATCTTTTTGTATGATATACGCCCAGAATCAGAGTAAATACACAAATACTATAGGCCATACAAATATTAGTAGTGATGCAAGAATTGAACTCACGGCACTTGGATCAAAAAGAGCTCAAACTGTGCCATATCGGTCCTCTAACCCAATAATAACATTCTTAAAACCGAACGGCATTTAAACTTGTTTTATAAATAAAATATTTTTTTCTAAACAAGACTTGTGACGCAGGAAAACTGGTTACAAAACAAAACAAAAAACAGACCACAACCCAAGACGTAAGGCTTAGTTCATTTAACCAATATGGAGGAGATAGATAAGTATATGGATACTTAAAATCCAACTTTATATATTATTTAATTAAAGTGACGAATTCTCCATAATTATTAAAGAAAAAAGAAAAATAAATCTTATAACTTCTATTTTAAGCTCTATTTCAAATCTTCCTAACAAACAAACAAACAAATAATATAAAACAAAAATCACGGACAATTTATGATATATTTATGATAATTACGAATTTTCTGCACACAAACGAATTTTAGAATCAAACCAAAATTCAAGTCAGACGTACAACCTGCAACTTCAATTAATTGCTATGTCATGGACAGAGGCATACAACAAAAGTCCTTTTTTCAACATTAGGTTTAAATTACATAAAGTTGGTTGAATTAAACTTAAAAAAATAATACACATTTATCTGAATAACAGACATATTTGACTTATTGATTTAACAAACTTAATTATAAACGCAGATTGTAGTTTGTGATTAAAAAGACACCCGTTTTCAAGTTAGTAATTCAAAAATTACTTTAAAAAAAACATAATTTTAGTATCTTATTTATACCTATTGGATTAACCTATCGATCAATTCCTCTAAAAATACACAAACTATGAGCATGCGATATCTAAATACATATTACCAAAAATAATAATAGTCCATGGTATTGTAATAAAACAAATACGCTTTGATGATATATCTAACGATGTATGTATCTATTGAAGGTGACTGTTTCTTAATTTTTGACATTGCAATGTTTGCAATATAAACGGCATCTCCATGAATCATCAGGTAAAATTATTTCCATTCAAAATTAAACTTATTAAACAAATGTTTCGATATATGTTTGTATTTTGATAAGATGACAAACCATTGATTCGAAAAAGTTTTAAGCTTTGGAATACTTTAAAAAAAGTAAACAGTAGGTAAGTATGTTTGCTTATCAACACACAAATTGTTTGGCACGCTTAAGTCTTTTTCTATATTTTTATATCAAAAAATAATATTACCTTATGTATCGGAGTTCCCCAGAAATCGTTGAGGAAGATGTTCGAAATAGGCGTCTGGGGTCTGAGGTCTCTATTGTCTTTTATAGCACTGATGTCGTCGAACACGAACCCACAGTACAGGCTGTTGTGATAGACAAGTACGCAAGCCAACACAAGGATTGCCCCAAGTCCACGCCGAGGAGCTTCTGGCATTTCCTCTGGTGCTTGACTTGGTCCTGTTAGACGTCTTTTACTACGTCCAGTCCGCGTTCTTACGGCAGACACGACTCCTCCAAACCTACACACGCCACTCACCCTGTCCATTGTGAATTACACTAGCATTTTCTTTAATAACACCAATTAAAAACATATCACTATCATTCTAAAACGCATTCTTTTTAAAAAAATGCTATTCAAAGATAAACCCCACAAAACCTGAAGTATTTTAACAAGCAACGAAAATGCTATCACAAACCGGGCCTATATTTCCTACGCAAAATCAACTACTAAATACGGTTAATATACAAAATACACACTAGCCATCCGTAAAACTGAAATTGATATTGTATGTTTACTTCAGCACGACGCATATGTCACATTTTTTTGACGAAATCGTTAAATTTGACATTTATGTGATCTTTGTAACGCGGCACATATGTACACCCTCTCGAAAGGCTGGTCTGCCGACAACTGCCGAAGCAAAACGAGCGAATGCCGCGTCGAATCACGTGACCAGTCGTTTTACTGCGGGTCGTTTTGGGATCGCGCATGCGTTCGCATAATATTAGCTGGCGGCAAAATAAATATTGCTATTCCTGTTTTGCGCATTTTGATTATGTTACGAGTGAATGTTTTGCTTAATAGTATCATAATTCCTTCTTGGTTACTAAACAAATATTTTTATTAGGTATGAGATTATTGCGATAAGCTAATTTTATACAAATAATGTATCCAGTGATAACTTAAGAGGGGGAAAATGCTATCTACCTCCGATACGGCGTCGAGCCGATGAAATCTGCAATTTGCGCAGATTTCCAAATATATTTTACTTGCCCGCGGGCCAAGTATTCGATAAAGCTGTTAAAGCCAACAGGCTACCAGCATTAACAACTTCGAATCAAATAAAGAAAAATGCTAAAAAAATTTTTTGCAAATTTTAATTTGCAAAAAATTTTTTTAAACGATTAACCAGTGATTTGAGCGACGAAAATATTACAATTAGATTAGCCGACCCCACATCCTACAAGCGCATGCCCGCGAGAACGAGGGGTAAAGAAGGGGAGAAACGTTGATGACGACAATTCGGTCGGGTTTGGGGACTACAGTACGAATAGCGATGAGACTCAATACAGTTTTGATTCACGTACTCTCATTAGCTTGTAGTTCTTCGGTTAATCAACTTTCGTATATTGGTCGAATGACTGCACTCGTACTGAGTCATCAATGTATACGGATCCATTTCTTCCGCATCAACTTGTCAGATGATAAACGCTGATAAAAGGTTTTCGTTGTCGGAGAGATCTTTCACGTTTTATGCCAAAAAGTTATTAGATAAGTACTTACCATCAAACTTTTACGCGAATATTTTGCATACCGATATTTTTCTGTTTTCGTTCGACTAAGATAATATGCAGAAGTCTATACTAATAATTTGTTTATGTTATAGTCAAATACGACCTTACAAAATATGTCGTTTCAGTACACTACTACTATTCAGTTCATTACAAAGTGTAAACATTTCTATATAATTTTTATAGCTAAGGGATAATAATGACTGAGTGGAAATTATTTAACAATCATTTTCATGATTATATAATTTAGTTCACAACATTCCGCGAAATTTATAATAAAATTGTATATCCATATTGCTTTAATGGATTTGCTTCATTAATAACCAATATTTTAATGAGGCGGTGTTAAACCTTTTAAATATTCAATATACCCGAATTATGGTAATGAAAGTTAATGTGGTAAAACCAACAACACAAAAAGATCCACATTCAATTAATTAACTTCTCCCAGATCAGTTGTTAAGTGATGCTGCTATAATATTCTCTTACTCAAAATATTAACACAATTAAAACTGTATTCACTCTTTATCATTTATTATTTATTTTTAATCCATTGTGAGTTAAAAATAAGTTACAAATGTAAAAGTTATGATTTGAAGATGTTAATGTTGATAGTCTATTGGCTTTAACAGCTTTATCGAATACTGGGCCCGCGGGCAAGTAAAATATAGTAGGGAATCTGCGCAAATCGCAGATTCCATCGGCTCGACGCCGTGTCGGAGGTAAAATGAACGCGTCTTGTCTATAGCGAGACAACCAGACTCGGAATAAATGTCATTCCATACTCCAGATATCAGGATTAAAAACATATATATATTTTATGTTTATTTTATTGAAAATATTTTTAGATTGAATTCTTTTATAAAATATAATTATTTTACAGTATCAATTACGCAGAAAATATTTGAGTTGTACAAAATGTTATTAATGAAAAAAAAAGTTATTTACTTAGAGTGATCTTATATATCAATTACTTTTAATTTTTAGTTAAAAAAAATGAAAGACAGACAATGCCATTATTCGAAGAATTCCAGCCGTAGTTGAATATTTTACAAACCAAAAAAAATTACTTAAAAGCAAGTTTAGTTTCGTTATATACTAAACTTTAAGAAAAGAAAACGAAACGAAAAGCTTGTAAAATTAACCATTATAATATTCTTGAAATTAAAAAAATTATACATATAAATAAATGCATGGATTTCCTAAATCTTTATAGGGTTAAAGAATAAGTTCTTTTTTATCTTTAACTAATATTTTTTATTGTCTTATTAACAGATAATATAATAAGCCGATTAAAGCTATCAACAGTAAAATATTACCGGTTTCACGTTTGTGAATTCCTTTCTTCACAGAATCTGCCTTGCTCACTCTCCGATTATCCTTTAAATTAGGACAAATACACCAAAAATTCAGCGTTTGGAAACCCTATTATAGGTCAGTGTACGATGTGTATGTGTATTAAGATACGATGTTTTTTATGTGAAGTAGGGTCACCCATATTTATTCGACAAATTTGAGGGTATAGTGAGTTGCTGACCGCTTGGCGAACAATAGCCACTTCCCTTGCTTACTTTTTCAATTGGACCATTTTTTTTTCCAATTACACTAAAGACTCGCGGCCCGCTTTTAGACCCTTTGTGGCGTATTCAATGGATATAAAGAGTTTCTTTGAACTGTGTTAATTATTTCCGAAGATAAGATAAAAAAGTTCTTATTTTGTGGCTCCCGGCACGGAATAGGGTCACCCCATTTCTTTCCATAGATGTAGTACACACCAAGCAATCACCGAGATCCGTATAGCGGAGTAAAAAAATGTCTACCTGAGTAAAAAAAATCAAATTGTAACCGCCAATCCGCTTGACAAGCGTGGAGGTTTCAGCAAAACTCGTTATTGTTTAGGGAAGTCTGTATCAATGGAAATAGCATAAACGCGAATAACTAATATCTACGTAGATTACTCATATGCTGACGTGTAATCACATTTCGGCCATCGTGCTAAAAATAAAGTGATACTAATATTGCTGCAAACTTGAAACCCTACCTAAATATCTAAACAAAATACCGAAAACGTAGTAAATTGCAAATTTAAAACTTATCATCAGAGCCAAAAAATATTTTAAGATTTCTGAAAATATTGTATTTGATCACAGTTTAACAACGCTGTACAAAATTTTCTATTGATCATAGAGCTGTTAGACTCACATATAACATTCGACGCATTGTTTTTTTCAGATCCTATTATGTATTAAAACAATTTGACTTCTTCGGTCATTTAGAGCGTTTTCACTTTTTTTCGCTGATACTTTTTTGCACCAATTCACTATGAATTGGTGCAAAAAAGTAAAAACGACCAACTGGCTCAGTGGCAAGGCCCTCCACCAGCGGAGTCAATGGTCGCGGTTTCGATCCCCGCATATATGCATGGATTACAAATATTTATTCCGAGTCTGATAACCCCGCAATCCACATTGAACAAGTGGGAGATATATGGGATGTTAAAAAAATAATTGAACAAAATATAAATATACGATAAACCAAAATAAACATTTTCTGTGGGCGGTTTTGTTTAAGGAAAACGCAATACGAACTAGATTTGTGGACAGTCTATTTATTTACAGAAGAGTTTTCGAACTTGACTAGGGACATAACCTGCAAATCGCGTCCTTCGGGAGTGATAGCCAGGAAAAACTGGAAGTCTCCCGTGATTGATGGGCACCGGGAACAAAGAATAAAAAACGAATCTCTGGTCCAATGCAACGTTCTCCGTTTGTGCCGAGTATTTTGTTCATTGAAATGGAGATTTGTGTTTTAAACTCGACATATGTACATACCTATGCCTTACCATATAAGTCTTATATAGATACTTGTGTTATATATTATACTTATTATATATATCTTCTTAATATTATTCGATTTTTTTTATTGGGATAAGAAGGCAAACGATCAAGCGCGTCGTCTGATGGAAAAACAAAATCACTGTCCATAGACATCTGATTGAGTTTTATATTTAAAATCTGTATTAACTTCAGATTCATATTCACCATAAATAAACTTAAAGCCTATATATGTCCCACAATTGGGCATAGATATCTAATTTTGCAAGAACATGAATGCATGATCCACTACGTTCCAAGGCATTTGATTCGTTCTAGATTAGATTCCAGGTATACACTTAAAATTTCCTTCAAAGAATTACTCACCTTGCTAAATTTACTATAAGAACAATATTTTTTCAGTAATATTATACTGTATTGTATTCTTTGCTACCCTCAAAATAAATTATAAGTAAGGTTACGATTTTTTTATATGCGCTGTAAAAGGCCAATTAATTAAGTTACAAGATTTAAAAGTAAATTACCAAAAAATCGTCTGTACACTCCTTACATTTGATATCAAAAATTTAATTGGCCCTTAAATTTCCAAGTCTGCCCCAAACGACGTTCAGTAATGGTGAGGGGGAAAAGTAATGGTTGTCCCTAGCTCAACATTCAATTAAAATCCGTAGGTATCTCAGCGAAGATGATTCTTAAAGATTTGAAAGTATTACTGAAATTCAAGCGTCTAAAATCTTTACCTTCGCAGGTAGCGTCACGATTTCAAAGTTATTTCTCATAGCATTGTGAACTTGCCGGGTCGATAAGTTAGGAACATCCAATATAACTGTGCTCCTCCTCGCTTCCCGCAGATCTTTAATACTGGTCCGTAATAATTCAGTGACAGAGCAATTTGCTTGTGGGAGCGGGTAATCAGACTTAGCTGCTGCAAATCTAGGACTTATTGGTGACGTTTGTATTCTAGTGTTTTGTTTATTTCATAACTAACTTAAGGTTTCGTGGATTAAAAGTTATAATAAAAAATAAACATTTTTCTATATAAACTGAATAAGCAAATTGCATGACAATGTTCTTAGAGTTAGACGTAGATAAAAGATTTACTTTGTACCAAATTATAATATAATAAAAAAAAGAAATAGCGTAGCTTATAGCAAGTTTTAAACAAACTACACTGAAAAATAATAAGACTAAAACACATAGCCACTAATGCGTTTGCCTATTAATCAGTATTGGCTTATTTTAAAGAAACATAAAATAAAGCCAAACCTTTTCCTAATGAGATGTAAAAACAATTTTTTTTCTAATGAGATGAAAGAACATTAAGTGACCTTGAAGACATACGTTATTGCGTTTTTACCACACTGCATTATTTGGTTTATTTGTATGAATTTTCAACACGAACGAGTAGCAAAAACAAATAAGTTAAAAAAAATTGTATATAGGTACAAGCGATTTTTTGCCCGTCTGATTTACTTTTACGATAAATAGTTTTACTTTTTCAATGCATAATAAGAAATCGAATTAGTTATACGTATGTATCTTATTATATAAAAAGGCATAAACCTTTTTACCTAACTCCTTCTTGGCTGAGATGAAATGAACACTACAGTTTTCTAGTGCTTTATAAGCGCGCAGTTTTAGGTTTTCAGGTCAACAGTAGTCTTAGCGGGAGGCTCAGGATTCCTTTTACTTGCCAGTGACTGTAGATAGCTTATTATTGCAACAAAGCTCAAAGGTATAAGCCTAACATAAAGTTTATTACTACTGTGTTGTCATAATAGATTCTTAAATATATGCTTTCTTATTAATTGTATTAAAACAATTGACGGCCGCTTGACTTAGTGGTTTAATGACCTAGCTTCTTAACTCAGGGTTTTAGGTGGCGTGGTTCGCCACCCGTCATGCCCTGAATCCCACGAGCGCGAGAAGTGACGAACGGAGAGCCGTTTTGCTACGATGAATGTTAGAGGAAGGATGGATGAAAAGATGGATGAGTGTAAAGGAAGCAAAGAAGGTGTGTCTGGATCGTAGCGGATGGAGATCTGTGGTGTCTGCCTAACCCTACAGGGAGACAGACGTGACTATATGTATGTATGTATGTCTAGGTATATATACCGATCGAAATTAAAGTTTATTGTATATAAAACTTATAATTCTTTTATCAAAGACACTGCATATGAATTCTTCTCCAATTGAATAAAAAAACATGTTCCATTAGGTAAGAGTGCTTATGACCAATATAGTCACAGGGGTCGCCATTACAGAATTGTCTAAGCAAACTGTGACAAACTTGATTAGACTCTAGATCTGCTGTTAACTAACTAGATTCTGTGCGATCTACCAAATACGTAATCGTCGTATCGTATATTAATCAATCAATAAACAGCTTTCGGCAGTCTACTGCTGGACATAGGCTTCCCCCATGAAGCGCCACCTAGCCCGATCTCCGGCTTCACGCATTCTTAAAGCGGGTTTTAGTTTTAAAAATTATTTCGTTTAAATGCTGACCGCTACGTCGGGCATACTGTTGGAATCTAGTTATAGTATTTTGTGCCACTCGCTGAAGTAGTCGTCGACATCGAGATGCCGTTAAATTAGCTTCATATCAAGTGATATAGGCAGAAAATTATCACAGCATTATATATATACGTATTTATATAAGATTACATACATCAACGATTGTTTATCACTAAAATTGCGTGTACAAGGGTATATTGAAGGAACCATAAATCACGGATGGTCGATCGCGGCTATGACTCCATTCGATCGTGGTAAGGGAAAGAAAAATATAATTTGAATATATAGGATATCCGTTGGCAAATTTAGGTTAGAAATCGAATAATCAGTAAACGCTCAATTTCAAATAGACTAAACTAAATATTATGAATCTGGCCTGAACCCTTTCCTTACACTTGAAGACGTGATTAGAAAAATCCCAAGTAATGCTAACAGCAATTCTTTCATGAATAAAAGAAATCAAGAAATATGAGACCGCAGATTTTTTGGGATTAGCTATCTTAAGTTCACTTATTCAGCCAAATTTATTATCTTTAAAGTTCCATGAGTTAAACTAACTCTTCCCATGGGTCGTATAATAATATAAATAAAAGTGAAAACCTTTTAGTGAACAAATAGCTCGAAGTTTTTACTTATATGTAAAGATAATTATGATTGAATGTAAAATTTAATATCTGTTGCTTGTAAATATCTCAAAGTTAAATCCTTTGGGTTAAGAAATATTATAATAAAAGTTTTACATTTATAGCCTTACATTCGGAGTTCTCTAAATCGTAAGTGCCGTTATAATATAAAACACTTAGACCTTGAGACCATAAATGTGTTTATATTGATGTAGGATTTATATCTGTCATTGTCTTGTGAATGTCACGACACTGTCTTATTTGAGCCGTTAAAATTTAACAATTTACAGAAATAGGTATACCTTAAATAAATCATTATTAAGCCATTACATCCGTGGGTGGGTCTTAACCTGGTTTAATAAATTTTTCCAGTCGCATCTTAGTTTGGCTTTTCTCTTCAGCACCTCACAACGATTACTTTTACGTCGTCCTCGACTCCATCTAGCCATCTGAGCCTTCCGCAGCTTCCACGACCATCTAGTAGGAGTTGTTTGCCGTCTATTCGGCGTTGGGGTATCTTAAATAAGAAGAGTAGAAAATAAAGAAATATATGACAAGAATATACTTAACGATCCCGCACCTATAAATATACTGATATAATTCTAATATTCAGCTAGGGAGGCCCATGATAATTATGAAAATTTTCAGTATCTTAGAATCATTATCGAGCCACAAATTCTAAATCAAGTTATTTAAATATTTTGTTTACGATATAAAAATAGTGTGTATATTAATTTTAATAAAAATTTTTAAGAACTTTTTTTATGGAAATTAAGTTGTAAATGATTTTGGTTGGCTGCGAAAACTAATCTCAACATAATAATACCCACGATAGAACTATATACGTTATTAACTGAAAGGACTTATAAACGTTTTCATGAAACAAGTGTTTGAAATTGTTTCAAGTTTGATATATTTGCGCTTGCTTCTCTAGAGATAAATTTGTTCGAAAACTTGGTGAATGTGAAAAGTTTGAAGCCCACTTCAATCCATTACACGAGTGAAATATTTCTTTGTTTTCTGGTTACACTGCGGGGCGAGGTAACCTTACAAATCAAAAGATTGTCATTAGTCTCTCTCTCATTGACATCAATCTCATTACTCAGACCTCATTTTCTATTCGCATCTGTATATTTTTAAGTAACAGTAACTACATTAGTTAATGAATTGGAACATATTTTCTCTTTTGCTTGAGTTGATTGGCAGAAAATGGTTGAAGGCATTAAGTTCATTTTAGTAACCCTTAGATTTAGCTATTATAAAATAAAGTGTTATTGTGAGGTATTTATTTGTGTTAGCGATTCACACATCGTTGGTTAAATTTCGCAATATATTTTTATTTCAGTCGGACTGGTTAAAATAATACTATTAATATTTACGACATTGGTATTTTTTGAGATACTATTAGACAATTATATCTTTGTGCATAAAATCATAAATGTTTAACATTAATATCATGATATCTGTTACTTTTTTTTACCTAAAGTGAAACCATCAATCTTAGCTTTTTAATAGAAAATGACATAACATGATACGTTTGAAACGTAATATAGAAGAGATTTATTTAATATACCGTCCATCAATCACAACAGACGGTGTATATTCTAAATGCTGGTGACAGATCACCGTGCAATATGTGATATGAGTCAGCTCGTCTCTTTTTATTTAAATCTTTCTCACATACTATAACAACTTATATGAAGTAATAAAAGTCACATAGAGATTATTAAATAATTATTTATTAATTTATCTCACTTTTGATGTAATTAAAAATATTAATTTTTGTATACCTATTAGAAGTTCTATAGTATTATAGTAGTGCCGTATACAAAAAAGCCGACTTAAGAATTAAGCCTCACAAAATATCGGCGTTAAGTACATACATATGTAATATATGTACTTAACGATATTCATACGATCACACCTGTTTCCCGTAGGGGTAGGCAGAGACCATCCATCTGCTATGATCCCGGCACACTTTCTTTGCTTCATCCACACTCATCACTCCCATCACGCAAGCTCGTCGGTTAAGAATACTTTTGACTTGCCCTTTCTTGAGAACATCAACGATATGGTCAAGCTATGTCTAATTCAATTTCCCCTACCAACACTTCCATCTACATCCGCAACGTAATTTTTTTTTATCAGTCATCTTTCATCGTTTGTTATGTGGTAGCATTTTTATATTACCGCGTTTCGTACAGTGAGTGCAGATATCGGAGACCCAATTCCTTACCCGTTCTTTTAATCCTTCTCCCCCACGTTTTACTTCCTTCTTTCCGCTTCATTATTCATATTTTTACCCTAAGGTAGGCGATGTAACTGCAGGGCCCATAAAACTGCAAATGTTCGTGACCAACGGTGGTTGCTTACCTTTAGGTAACCTACTTGTTTTCGTTTTCCCATTGCTTTCTCAAAAAAAGCTAATCAGTAAATATATCTATGAAAGAAGTTTTTCATTGTTACAAAAATAGCACAAATGACAGATAAAGATAGTATAAGAGGCCTTGAAGAGAAACGAACGAGAACTTCGCCGTTGCAGTTGGATGTAGATTTTAAACTTTACCAACTACAGAAAGGATATTTTACATCGGAATATTTACACGAAACAAAACTTTAAGTAACTCAAATAATAGGGATTTAGCTTTGAAAGGAAATAAAGTAAATTATTTAACTGTTTCGGCTCTTTTGTGAAATTTAACATAAGAACTCTACATAATGCATTGCTAGTTCGAAAAATTTAGTAATTAAATTTTAAACGTCGGTATGTACAATAGCTATAGCAATTAGCTATAGCGAGCATAAATATACAATTCGTTGATTAAGCATCATTAATGACGAATATTGTTTGACAAACAATTAATGGATGAGGAGTTACTATGCGTGACATTGTTAATAGGCAAAGTGAACCGTCAAACTTGTACATACATATAATTATATTATAATTGAAATTAGTTCATTATCTATCTTTATTTACACTATTATAAAAATATAAAAAAGTATCTTTGCATTAAAATAAGAAAAAGTCGGGTCTAAAACTTAAAACCCCTCGTTTGGACTGTATAAAAAATGACCGAACCATTTTTGATGCGGTTTAAAATATTGAAAAGCCTGTCTTTTATATAAATGTTACTAAATATACCATATATTCGACAGATAAAAGCATGTAGTAGTAAAAAATATTATAATAATATTAATCATATATGTGACAGATATAAGAATATTGTAGTAAAATATAATAATTTGAGCATTCTTCAATTTTTTATAGTTACTGATCTGAAAGCCGCGCAGATTATCACCCACTGTTTTTCCAGTGGTACCAAGGATGCCCCACAGGACGGCGTCAAGTTGAATGACCCACATACGCTCTATTTTCTGCCTGATCGACTCACATTCCCTCAACGTGGCGGAGCCAACGGAGTCGGCGAGCCTTAGTCTCTCGGATTATATTGGTTATATCCAAAGACCTTGAACATTATAAAAGACCCTATGTTTGGACGTCAAATGCGTTATCTTACGAATATGCAAGTGTGAGTATTTTATCATAATTTTCCATACACATTTCGGAAGGTGAACTCGTACCAAAACGTATTCACTGGAACTGTTTGAGAAGGACCGAATTGGTAACGTGAAAGTTTTGATTTAGTGCTTATAACTGTCCCAGTAGAGGGAGTGCTCTTTAAAGTTTTAGCTGTGTAACAGAATAAAATTGCTCGAACAATGCATTCAGAGTCCAGTTCGGCAAAGCATTATCGAAATGTTCAAACTTATTACTGCCAGCACTGGGAACGTAAAATCTAATGTCGTTCCATAGAATGAATATTTCAAAGCGCTGAACTTGTGATATGGCACGTTCAACGTATTTCCCAGAGGGGACTTTAGTCAGCACTTCCTCAGATTCTTTTAGCTGTTTATAATCGGACCTATAAAAGAGTATTAAAATTAAAGATGTCTTTTTCTTACTTAAGTGTTTTGTATTTGGAACATTAAAGGCGTCGAAGGATAAGGTATACTACAGTCATTGCCTTTTTATTGTCCAAGATAGCAAATTTATTTTTATTGTACGTCTCTTCTCTATCTCTAGTCATAATTTTATATCATAAACATTTATACAGGTGCTTACTATCGCACGAAGTTTGTTTTAAAGATAAATTTCAGCCTCGTAAGTAAACCATCCTTTGTAAAATGTTTTGCACAATGACATAAAACATTTGTCCTTTGTCAGATTAGCCCAAGAACAATAAAACGAACGTTTTGTTTTCCTAGCAGGGAGGAGTATGTAACTAGGTAAGCAGATAAATGTAATTTATTAGGGGATAAGTTGATATGTGTAATTTCTGAAGCTCAAGTTCTAACTTGAGGCATAAATTATCGAATACATAAAAGGTTTTATATGTTTGTTGTTTCTTTTGCAAAACAACTATGTTATCATTAAGTTGTAACGTTAGCTAACCCCATTGCCAAATACTGAATATTAAAAGAAAAACAGAAACAAGGTCGATAAACAAAATTATGTTTAGGAACATTTAGCATCCGTAAAATTTAGCTTAGCAACGAAGTATATTGTGCAGAATAAACAGATTAACCGTACGAAAGGCTTTTCCAGAGAACAAGAACAAATGGGATCAGCTTGAAAAATGTGCAACAATAACAAAATGGGGGAACTTGAAAGTGACATCGGGCCATTAAACAAGCGCCACGACTTGTTCCCAGAGCGGCTAAGAGACTATACAGAAGCTAATGAATCAAAAGTTTTCCAACGAGAAAATAGAATTAGTTTAAAAAAAGTACAAGAGTGCTATTTCTTTTAATCGGAAAAATATGCACGTATTCCTCAATAGGTTGCTTGAATAGTGATTGAATTTTATACATTTAAAGGTTATCGGATGCCTCTGCGTACTGATGTATATACGCCTCGATATAAATAGACTGTTTGTGGTATCGCCATAAATAAAAACTATATGTGTGTTTGTCTATTTATTTGTTCCTTTGATAATTTTTAAGTTGCAAGCATTTGGAAAAAAATAAAAAAAATCAAAATTCCGCAAGCATACCAATTCGCGGAAGACAGATCATGTGAAATAAACAACTAATAGTTTCTCTACTTGATTAGTAATTAACTAATCAACTCTCAAAAATAAATAGACAGTGTTACATACATAATCTTAAATAAACATTCTACTGCTAAATTTATTACGTTTCTGGTCGCAAATTTCCCCTATTATTTGAATTTTTATTTTGAATATAAACATTAATAATAATTGTCATTTTGTTTGATACGTCTAGTAAGTTTGGACACATCGCTGCAGTGGAGAACTTTTAACGAGGTGCTATTGACTTGGAGCTTGTCGCAGAGCTGCCAACTTGTTAATCTTTATGTTTGAAACAAGAAACTTTTACGAAGTAAAGCGCGAAACTTCTCACCTGAACGAGAAGTGTAAGATAGTAGTGACTTATGGCAGTGATATGAATACTTTCAGACTGTTAGTAAATTTGATATTGTACATCGAAATGAACCAACTTTTAACAACATTGAACTTGGTAAATTATTTTTCATGTTACATTTTTAGTTATACAATTGATTATTATTTTATTTTGATTCTGATAGCGATATTTTAAAATTACAAATGTGATTGTCTTTTGTTTTTTATATCAATCGGATTTAATTAAAGAATAGGAAATTTTAGTAATGGTACAGTCATGTACATATAAATGAAGCGCCTTGACTGCGGATATACCACATCCTCACGGAATATCATCGTTTATGATAATATTTGTCTGAATTACCTCTACATGATGATCTACGGAGGTCTAATTTGTTTCTTTCCGTCCCATTATTCATGTCCCTACTCTAAAGGTATCTACAGTTTTGCAGTATTGTATTGCAGATGTCCATGTGTGGCAATGATGAGTTCGTTTGCTTATCTATCTCTTCAATAAAAGATGGACCATTAAATTTAATAATATGTTAACGCGTTTTTTATTTATTTGGATGACAAATTATTCGGTTCCATATATGTTTATATTTTCCTTTTTCTAAATTGTTTATTACATTTTTTATGTTATATTTCTTATTTTAATATTGACGACCGATTGGCTCAGTGGCGGGGCCCTCCGTCCGCGGAGTCAATGGTCGCGGGTTCGATTCCTGCATCGGAATAAATATTTATATGGATTTATAAATGTTTATTCCGAGTCTGGCAACCCCCCAATCCGCATTTCCTTTCCTGCCCCTTCCTTTCTTCTCTATCCTTTCCCTTCCTCTCCGCCAATCCACGGTCTGCCGTACCAATGGATGGGTGGCTAGGGTCGAGCCTAGTCGCAACCGTGCTGATCGTCCCGGGGTCGGGCTCCCCCGGGGACTATGGTGCCTTACCTCAACATGCAGAGCTCTGCTGGGGCTGACCTCCATCCTCCCTTGCGGCTCGTGGGATTCACTAAGACGAATTTAATATACCTAATTTGTCGAAAAATGACGGCGACGTGGTTCGCCACCCGTCACATCCTGATTCTCACGAGGGTGAAAAGCGACCAATGACGAGCTGTTTCGCTGCGATGAATGGCAGCGGATGGAGCTCTGTGGTCACTGCCAACCCCTGCGGGGCATAGGCGTGAATATATAAAAAAAATTTACATACAAAGTAGGATAAATAGGTACTGAAATAATATTGTTTTTCTTTTTGAATCTTAAATATTCATTCGATATAAATATATTATGAGATATATATATATATATATATATATATATATATATATATATATATATATATATATATATATATATATATATATATATATATTCGATATAAATATATTACAGAATAATGTTTTTACTTTTAGAAATGACCAACTACAAATACTATTATATAGTACGCAAGGTTTATATTATAGGTCGTAAAAATGCGTTCATTCCATTGAGAGAAAAAATTGGAAGGAGAAAAGGACCAACTAAAAGAGACTTATAATAAATTAAAGGAGCTAGTTTTGAATTGAAGAAAGTGGACGCTTAAGTTATGGTTGGATGGATTAACTTTTTATTTATTAATCTTATTAGTTTGTTTTTGTATTTTTTTTTTGCGATCACTTTCACTTAATACATAGCATTACAAAATTATTTTTGGATTATTGTTTTTCTTTTTTGTAAATAAATATTGTAAAATTAAAACATATAATATTATATAAAGAATTCTAGTAAAAAATACACATTCTTTAATTCTACTGTTTGCCCATAGATGGCGAAATACGTTTCTTGTTAGCGAGCGAATATAAATTAAACTGTTTTAAAGGCATGCAATTCACTACTTGACACTAGGTGGCGTTGTTTTTTTTGCGTATTTTAATGCACTGAAAAATGTTTATTGTAGAATTATTATTCATTACAACGATGAATATGGAATACCATTCATATTTTACTTCGCACTGTAAATTATCTTTATTTAGGTTGGGTTGGGTTCAATTAATTCATATGCTACGACTAAAATTAATTAGTAGACAAAGATCATCGAGTAACTAAGAGTACTTTAAGATAAGAGACTTCTTTTTCTGTAGTTCAAGTTAAAAATGTCTTATAATAATATATCGTGGATAATGATGCTCAAACTTTGTTAACACGAGTGAAGAGTTCATAGTAGAGTACAGTTTTATCTTTTAATTTAGATCGGAACAATTTGAGTTTACTTGTTAAATTATCAATGGAGTCAGGCGTTACTTTGCGGAAATCCATCACTATATGGACAGTCAAAAGTTTTACTTAGCTAAGATCGGTGACAAGCAAAACAATAACAGAAAATTAATAATGTGTGTTTTTTCTGTTGGGTTAAGTGGATTTATTTGGAACTTAAACCAAAAACTTACCGAAAGTCGGCCATCAATTCTCCACCCACCAACCACTATACACAACACCAAACACACATCACTTTTCCACGCGTCGTTTACAAGATGGAAAATTGATAATGTATGTTTGGTGTTGTGTATAGTGGTTGATGGGTGGAGAATTGATGGCCGACTTTCGGTAAGTTTTTGGTTTAAGTTCCAAATAAATCCACTTAACCCAACAGAAAAAACACATGATTAATTTTCTGTTATTGTTTTGCTTGTCGCGGATCTTAGCTAAGTGAAACTTTTGACTGTCTTGTTAAATGTTTTAGTTATAGGAAAAAGAAGAGAGGAAAATAAAAGGATATCATTTAAAAAACGAGTAATTAAGTCCTTGTAATATATAAAATAATTAAATTTAAAAAACGCAGAGATTAGTTTAAAACTAAGACTATAAGTTGTTGTTTCATACTTCAGCAGTAGGTACAGGGAACTAAAATAAACTTGCGCAAATATTATAGAATTTCAATTTCCTATAAACAAAAGCTCCATCTTTTGTTAAGCTATAATTGAGGAAGACCATTATGCTTAGTTTAAACAATAGGACCAGTACTATCTTAATTTAATTGGGAAAGTACTTTCATCATCTCCCCTTGCGATGCATTATGAGATAGCTTATACACAAGTATATGTAGATACAAAGGCCACATTGTGCAAATAATTACGTTATAAAATATTTGTTTTCTATCTTATGCTTTCTTGCTATTCAGATAGCAAGAAAGCCTAAAATAGAAAACAAAATTTACTGTGTGTAAAACTAAAGTACAACTTTATTTATTAAAGTAATCGTTGTTGTCATCAACATCAGTCTTATGTAGTCCAGTACTGAACATTGGTCTACTTCAACCTAGCCCGTTCTTCGGTTTAATGCATCCGGTTTCAGCCAGCTACCCGCAGATCATTGTTTAATCTGGTAATCCAACATTAACTTTGCCAAAATGCGGTCTCCACTCCAGCACTCGTCTACTCGTTCTCTGACAAAAGTAGCCAACTTTCTGCCCCCTTCATTCTGTCAGTGGCGGCCATTGGTTCATTCTGTCAGTGTCTGTTATTACTAGTTATAATATTTAATCATCAGGTCTTAAGAATCAATGACATTCATTTGTGTAATAAAGTTATTTACACGAAGTTTCCAAATTTGTTGTTTTTCATTTATATATAGTGTTTACTAAAACATAGGTTTTTAACACCTCTGCTATTAAGGAAGCTTTGTGAGATACCAGATATATCAGTAAGTAAGGATGATTATTAAAGATAAAATAATATTTTGTTTATGGTTTTGCTATATAAAAACTAATAACTTTTTTCACATAAGTATGTCTGTTGTAGGTCTTACAAACAAGCCTATAATTTTGGCAAAGGTTAGGTAAGGCAATATTTTACAATACTTCTATGGTGGTACAGATATCTATGTGTAACATTAATTGCTTTTCGTCAGGCCAAGTGCTTTGCTTTTTTATCCCATAAAAACAACTTGTATAACATTTTCTTATCGTGTTACCAGAAGTGATAAAATCCTGACGTCTAATAAATAATTGGGTGAAATATTAATTGCGCAGTGTCGAACTCAGCAGGCAATATTTTATGTTATCTTAATTTCCTTGTATGAGAGAATGTCCGAAAATTACTTTAGTCACGATTCTATTTGTACTTTTATACTTTTTTGTTTAATGTTCGTGTTAGAGATTTTATGTAAATTTTATTAAACGAGCACATTTTTTTTTCATTAGCCATATTTGTCCACGGGTTGGGAGGACTCACATACTATAATACTTTCTGAGGAAATGGAATTTAATCCCAGCATTTATCCAAGGCGGATTGGCCAGACATGTTATTTTTTGGAAATATTGTGTATATTTAGCCTGATGCGGGGAACGCCATTAATTTCGTCCTTGAAATGGACACAATATCTATATCAATAATATAAATTAATTATTAATAGCTTTATCTACATCATTTTTTGGTCGTTAAAGAATTCATAGAGCCTGATATACATATTGCAAAATTAAAAGGTACCTTTTATGTAAAGCGATGGATTTCCAAGCATTCTACGTTAAAACACGTTCACATAGAGGTTTCTACCTTATATGTATGTTATGTGAATATTAAATAATGAAAAGAGAATATTAAATTAAAATATTTAATTATTTAAGGTTCACAAATACAATGATATAAGTTTAAAATACCAAAGCCAATACGCAAAAACATCTGCAGCACAAAGGTTTATGATTAACTGTCGCTTAAAGGAGAACAGGACTCACGTAAAAATGAAAAAAGCGAATGACTTCCAAATGTATCCGAGTTCAAAAGCGTTTTTAATGAGTTGCTCAAACCTTGCACTTGACAAAGGACATGTTCGTCCTTTTTGTAATTTACAGAGCTTCGGGCTATTTTTATAACATGCCAGGAAAAATGGCACATTATTTTATATCATGCCTTTGTACTTTATAATTAGTCTTCACTGACAGAGAACCGTGTTATCTCAGATGTAATGTTCGATTTGGAAAACAAGGGAACTTATTACGATCCGGGATATGTATCTCCAAAATTATTAATTAATTTTCTTCATATTTTATAACTTAAATTTACGAAATTACCAAAGAAGCATAACGCATAAAGAAACTTGTATCGTCTTTATATAATAATAACCACTGTGGGCCGACAGAAATCGGCCGCTTCTCATCACTGCGTTAGAATATTTCTATATCCAATTCGGTCACCTTTTACTTTCCTATTAGCTTCCCATTATTCATGCCTTATCTAATAGTATGATTTGTTTTCTATAGTAGAAAACAAATCATACTATTATTTTACAGCAAGTACAAGCAATTCGTTCGTTCGCAGTACGTGTATTTCAATCTCAGGAGTTGCGTTTATAGCTATGAATTCCTTAGTATTGAATCCTGTGAATGAGTAAACCAGCTAAGTCTGGCAAAATTTCCCTGAGGATTCGGACGTTAAAATATGCGGGAACTACACGACCTTCATTCTTATTGATCCCCTATTCATAAATCAATTTTATTAGTAGTCAAGCATTACTTGTCATACAAATGTAAAAATGTGATATTGTGGAGAATGTACATTATATCATAATGGAATGCGTAAGAAATGAGGGACAGATTCCATATTTTCAACACATTAAATATAAGTCGTTTTTGCATAGGTATTAGTAAGTGTTTCGGCACGAAATAAAGGTGTCCACCCCGAATTATCACGTAAGCGGTTAAAGACATGAGTTCTTGAAGCCAAATAAATAAGATTATTATTGGAGTGAAGGCGTGTTGGAACGAGTATACAGATATAAGTATTTATAATTTACAATACAAATTATAAATACTTATTTTAGTTTAATATGGGACAAATAAAATTTCACTTCTATAACATATATTGCAGGATGTAAATTTAGGACCAATTTACAACATTATTGACATATTTACAACTTCATTGCCGTTCACTGGAAAATAAGGAAGAATTGACTTTAATTATTTTTCTATTACTTGTTATTCCGTTTGGTTTTGAAACGCTTTTGGGATATTTTCATGTGCGATTTAATAAATCGTAAACGCAGGTAGGTACTAAGCTCTCGCATTATCCGAATTACAATGAATCCCATCACAAATTAATCCAAGTAGAATGTTTTACGTTAAACTGATTTACATTTATAATGTGTCAAGCCACCTTGAAATTTGTTATTCGACTAAAGCGCTTAGTACGTGTGCGATTGTGGTGCGCCCAATTAACGCAGCGATATATCAGAGCGCTGTTTGTTTTCTCTTTATCCCCGCACACGACGCTAGGTGTAGTAGGGAGCTTCACATGTTCTGCAGTTCCCTATTCTCTTTGCAACAATGTTTTCTTTTTAGTTATGCGATGTGAACATTTAATAGATTGCTTCACGTATCAGTACGCTTTAACATTTCGTTCTTGCATTCTGCGTATAAAAAGATACGTATCTCAGACACGGCTTCTATGATAAAGGAAGTGATACATTGATAAATGTATCACTAATGTATTAGGATTTTTTATTTGAATATGATAAAACCTTTTATATTATATTACTTTTTTTAAAATTTAAAATAAAACAGAAATAAATTGTTTTATATAAAAAAAAAATATATTAGTTCGACTGACGTCTTTCAATAGACATGTCATCTTTCTGGCATAAGAAATTGTTATTGAATATAAAATGTAAATTATGATAAAGTGTGAATAAAGTATAAATGTACAGTGAATAGAAAAATATATTAATTTCATTTGAAAGAATTTCTTTTTTATTAAAGATAAATCCTCCTAAATATCCCGTGTGATCACCGTAATCAGTATGGCTGGTACGCTATTGTACCTATATTTATGTAGGATGTGGAATAGAACGCAGAGAAGTGTGAATGAGAAAGTTTATTAGCATAAAAGAGACACGTCTCTTTTAAGGGATAATATGTTGTTTATAGTAAATTTAAATAATAAATAATAATTTTTTTTTATGCTGATTGGTTGAGGAAATAAAAAGATTTTGTTTTTTAAGTAGGATATTGCAAAATAGTGTCTGATATATTCCTTCAAGTTTGCAATTTGAAGTAATAGGATGTTCACGTTTATCGGAGACTCAACAATTATTGGTGTAGACGATTGATAGTATCGAAACGGTTTCTCTGGAAACGTAGTGTGGGATGCCTTTCGGCTACATGGAGCAACAATCTGCGCAGGGCAGCAGGCAGAAATTGGATGCGCGTAGCCGAAGATCAGACTAGGCGGTGCACCTTGGGAGAGCGTACGTCCAAGAGTGTAACAGGTTATGAGATTTTATTATTTGCTGACCACTGCCACAAACATAGCAATAGCTTTAATGTAATAACTAACATATACTCAAGTATATATAGTATTGCGATATGTATATAGTATTGTATATATGAAGAAATATAACGAACGTTTCATGTAGGCGAAGTTTTAGATTCATCAATCTAAAATAATACAGAAAAATTTAAGCAAGGCATTACGTTTTCATCATCATTCGTTTTTTTATATATAATAGGGATAGGAGGTAGGGAGGAGATAGGGATAGGAGGGCAAACGAGCAACCGTGCCGCCTGATGGAAAGCAATCAACGTCGCCCGTAGACAACCGCGACACTGCAGGAGTTACGGAAGCGAAAGCCTTTTCGGTGTGTACAGGCTTGTTTTTTGATGGTGCAAATGTCGTATCGGTTCGGAAAGACCGCCGAAGGTAGTTGGTTCCCCAGAGTGGTAGTGCGTGGAAAGAAGTTTAGAGAAAAGCGCACCGTAGTAGATCGCCACTCATCCAGATGGTGGGGATGAAACTTTTCTTTACAATTCTTTAGAGCACTCCCAATGGTAAAAGTAAATTGCGGGTGAATCGCTCGCGAGTTGTGAATAGTCAGGGATCAACACCGATTTGATGTGACCAAGTACATACACACAACGTATTGATTTCTGTTGCAACATTTAAATGAAATTGATAACATTTTACTTGCACATTCAAAATGGCCGTTTACACTCTGAACATCAATTTTATACATTTAATTATGCTATGACATGTCTGAACCCCTTTTGTATTCAGGCACACAATAAAGTAACATGTTCGGTGCCCCTCAAACAATTTAATAACGTCCTAATGGCCGGTGAAACTGTTCAGGCGCTGTGCTTAATTAAGTCACGAGCCCATTTATCGAGCCCCCTCTATGTACGAAACATAAAAAACTTTTATTCTTTATTAAGAACACAGGGCGGCGTATGTCTGAGTCTCTTTTGTAAATATGTACATATTTACAAAAGAGACTCAGATTGGTAAAAAGAAACATTTTAACAATCAGTAAGGAGCAAACATCTATAGCACTGTTTTTTTTTAACTTATTGGACTAATTACAACTTTCAGAGGGTTCCTGTCCTGAAAGTTTTGTGGTCAAATATCAGTCAATAATAGAAATATGTAATGTCATGATTTCAAACCTTTAATTATAGTAAAATTTGTACCAAGAAAGTTTTGACTTTGTCAATGACCGTTGCGAAGCCTCTGGTCTATTTGAACAATTACCCTCATTAATCCTTAATAGGACGAGATTGAGTTCCTGAAGTAATTGTTCTTCAAGAACAAAAAAAACGGTTATATTTGATAGAATTTAGTTTATAAGAATTCCATATCAAAATTAATAAACGGCAATTTTTGTCTTTACGTAACTTTACACGCAATTTAAAAACAAATAAAATTTAATTTATATAAAATATTATGTATCGATACTTAAATAGGTGCAGTGGGATAAATAGATAAATACCTATGTACATATATATAAATGGCCTACAAGTGTTTATTCTGAATTTCGATGTCCAATACACCTTGAACAAGCCTGGATTGAAGTCCATTTATCCAGAAATGGAGAGGGACACGTGGGCTATATATATATATATATATATATATATATATATATATATATATATATATATATATATATATATATATATATATATATATATATATATATATATATATATATATATATATATATATATATATATATATATATATATACGTAATTTACATTCATGTCACACATTTGAGCTATATAAATTTAAAATTATATTTAAAACATTTATATAAACATTTTTCACAGTTCATTCGGAAAAAATATTGTAATAATCATATTATTAAAAACAAATGGTTGTAACGCCTGTAATATTTTAAATAGCAACATTGCAAAATATGAATATTGCTCTGCTACTCCTCGTACGTAAGAATTATAAATGAATAAAGTGTGATTAAAAGCCTATTGAAAGGGTTAATGTTTTTAATATGGAAGACTGATGTTCTATACGTAAATGTACAATGTTTTAATATATAAATAAGGCGAATAATGTGTGATTTAATAAATTAAGAAAAAGAATATACAGGTAAAACCCATACAGGAAGAAATTGTCGTTGTTTTTGTGTCCTGTTTCTTTTTGGTTGTTACCTCCTTATCATTTATTATTTACACATACATACATACATTTACACATACAGATTTATTATCACATGTTTAATCTATTCTAAGCAAGAGAAATTATTATTATAAAATTTATGATGTAGGAAAGTCCAATATCTAAATTATTGATATATTGGTAATATACCAATAAAGGATTTATATAATTTTGTTATATGTTGAAGCCCTTTATGAAAAGTTTAAGTTTTTATTGCTTTGTATAGAATCTTAATTGTGTATTATAAACACAATGTCAACATATATGGTAAATTTGTGTGAATTTTGTTCGTAATTATTGATGAAAAATGTTGATAGTTTTTATTGAAATATGTCACATATGATTGTGATATATCGCATAAAAGGGCAAGAAGCTGAAATCCCACGAAAAGGTCAGAAATGTGTTAGCTAGATTCAAGTGAAAAGTGGCGTTTTTTGGAAGCCTTTTTAGTGTTTTCCTGCGCTCCTGCAATGCTTGCGCGATGCCCGCGCGCCCCGCAGGCGCATGAGGGGAATGCTATATAAGGTACGGGATCTGGTTACTCGAGATGGTTCCCTCCGTTAAGAAATAGTAACCTCAAGATAAGGTTATGGTTCCCTCCGTTAAAATTATTAGTAGCCTCAGGACATGGTTCTTTAGTGATAACAAAATAATTATCATAACCTCATTATGGTTCAATGAAGGGTGAAAGTTATGCCCAAATTTATGTCGCTAGTATAAACTAGAACATGGTTCCTTCCCTGTGGAAATTGTCGTAATTGCAAGGACATGGTTCCCTTATAATCATTGAACTTTATTTGATCGTATATCTTTTAGTGTGTCTTTATATAACTTTAAATGTATTTGTATCTTTATGAGAATATACAAGTGATGTTGGTTGTGGAGTTTGGTATTGCCCGATATGGAAAAGTCCATTACTATCGAAATTTAAAAGGTTCGGACTATAATATAGTGTTGTGGAAATACGGGCACCGTTTCTTAAAATACGGGGATCGAACCCGCAATCATTGACTTCGAAAGTGGTAACTTCGCTACTGCGTCAATGAGTCACCGTTCGAAATACATCAAAATACTGAATACATATGATAATAAAACAAAAGAATGAAATATTCCTATTTGAAATCCTTTATATTTATGTCAAAGAGTTACATTTCTCATTTAAATAGCTTGAATAAATGAATTGAGACAAAGGCAAATTTCAAAATTACGAGCCATTTCGTTATAATTGAAAGACGAAGAATATTTAAATTTATTCTGTTCTACTGTTCAAAAGACGTCATTTATGCCAAAGATTATGGTCAATTTAATACTAAATTCTTTTAGATGAATGTTTGTTTATCTATTATCAGTATATGGTTTTATGTGAATGCAAAGAGGCGAAGTCACACCTTTACCTATCAGTTATATACATTGAAGACTCAAATGGTTTAGTAGGAAATCATCCTTTTTTATAAGGATGATTTATGTAATTTGGGTATAAAAAAAGGTTCAATTATCGAATCGAAACAAATCATGGGCCTCAATATGCCGTCTGTCTGTCTAGAGTATTTTTGTGTCATGTGTCTAATAGCACCAATAATATACTATGTACTATTTTGGATAACAAAATGTATGATCATCATCACTCTGTGTTGTTTCCATAAGCACACTCAAGATACAGAAAAAATTAATTGCTCTTCCGGGCCTGCATTTAAATTAACGATCATTGTGGGCGTGCCTCGCATGATGGAAATCAAGCACCGTCACTCTTTTTTTATGGGATAGGAAGGTAAACGAGCAGGCGTATCACCTGATGGAAGGCAATCAACCCCGCCTATAAACATTCGCAGTGCCATAGGCATTGCAGACCGATTTTTAACAAATATGTAGACTTCTTTTTTTTAAGGACTGTGGTAGCTGGTTCCACAGAGTAGTGGTGTATGGAAAGAAGTTCATTAAAATCTAGAACACCATAAGCACTACAGAAACATTGACCGCCTTTCAGAAATAAGCGCAGAAGTCGTAGAAATTAATTAGATTTTTCTTTTCTTTCCAGTCTTTTTATGGTATTCGAAAAAGAGCTAGTTATGTTATTATGAATTGTTATTTTTGATTAACATGTTAATAATTGTATTTTTATATATAACAACGTTAAATCTTTAACGTTTTAATAAGAGGGCTGTTTACTTTGTTGTTTCATAATTGCGTAAAAAACAAAAACGAACAGCAAATTATCTTGTAATACAAACTTCATATAGCCTTACTACTTGTACAAACATAGTCTGCGCAATTTCCTCCGGGGAAATTCTGCCGCGTGTACTAAAAGTTTACTGAGTAACAGATATAATTGTTTATTCATCGCTGTAAACAATCAATAAAATTCATTAAACATTGTCTAATATTAAAATTATACAATACATAAAAAGTATAATACTGTATATTTTTTTATATATATATTAACGCCTATTCCCCGCAGGGGTTGGCAGAGACCACAGAGTTCCATCCGCTACCATTCATCGCAGCGAAACGGCTCTCCATTAGTCGCTTCTCGCCCTCGTGAGAATCAAGACGTGACGGGTGGCCAACTACGTCGCCGTCATTTTTCAACAAATTAGGAAGGAAGTGGCAGGAACGGAAATGCGAATTGGGGGGGTTACCAGACTCGGAATAAGTATATATAAATCCATATATATTTTTATTCCGATGCGGGAATCGAACCAGCGACCATTGACCCCGTAGGCGGAGGGCCCCGCCACTGAACTAATCGGTCGTTGCTAATACTGTATAGAAAAGTATTATTATATTTTATACTTTGTAAAATTACATTGGTTAATTTATAGAATAAATCTACTTGCGTCCCACGGTTGGGCCAATGGAGAGACCATCTATGTAGGGCGACTGCAAAAGTCTGAATGCGTGTGCGCCTTAAAAAAGACTGCATATGGCTTATGATGAAAATGATGATTCCAATGTATGGGCAAGCATTTACTTCCAAAATATAAATGTAAATAGTTTAATAAAACGTATAAGCTCCGTCACATACACAGATAACGTATTATATATATACCAGTTTGATAATTCTGTTTTTCCAAGCAGGCTGCGTACACACGTTGTATGAATAATAATTTAATGGAAAATATTTATGTTAATTATATCACAAGCAGACTCGCAGTTGTTAACGAACGCAGTTGTTATTATTTTAATTGATTGCTTATTCAAGTTTTGCTTTTCACATTTTCAATTTTAGCGAATAAAACCTCAATTATACGTTATATAGTTCAATGAATTGAAGAAGAACTTGCATGGATAGATTTAGTTTATGGTATACTCTAATTATTATTTAGATAAATACAATGAGTATACATCCTGCACTATCCAGTCATTGATTAGAATGATTCATTGATATCCAGTCATTGATAGATCAAAGTAGTTCAGAGTGTTATACAATGGAATATGATTGAAGTTTCTCTGGTGAATATGATGCAGAATAAACAAATCTACTGGAGAACAAAAGTCATCGATGCAGCTTTTCAAGTTAGCAAACATAAGTGGACTGGTCACGTTAATCAGAGAATCGCCAACTATTGCAACAAACAAATGCTGTATTAGAGATCACTTCTCAGCAGTCGTAGTATGGGACCCCCTCTAGCAAGACAAAGCGACGATCTTCGTAGAGCGACTGACAAAGACTGGATGCAGTGTGGCCGAAGTTTAGGCTAGGTGGCAAGCCTAAGAGTTGTATCCAATAGTGGACTGCTGTGAATTGACGATGATAATGAGTAATATCATCATGGTAACATTTTAAAATTATTTAAACAAAATTAAAGTAAAATGAATTCATTAACGAGATAAATACATATCAAAAATAATAACTTGCAATAAAACTCTTTGGGTTCCGTAAATACAGCGAGTTTAACAAAAGGGCTCGAAGCTTAATTAAATACAACGCCTGAACAATTTCACCGGCCAATACAATGTTATTAAATTGTTCGAAGGGCACCTAAAGTGGTTATTTACGATGTACTTCAATACCGGAGAGATTTTATTTACTGTCTCGTTTAATGTAATGTTAAATTTTGATTTTAATAGTAAATTCGTATTCTTTGATACTTAGCAATAGGTTCATGGTACCTTCATTTTTAATGTTAGATTGAATTAGACGTAAACTTTATTTATTTTGTTATTTTATAAATAAACATTTTGCCAAGAAAAGTAAATTTATCTTACAGATTTTTTCGACGAGTTTTAGAATTAATTGATATATACCATGCCTTATGATTTTTGCTTCAAAAATGTATAATATAATAAATATAATAAATGTATAATAATACATAAAAATATATGAAACCTTACTGTGTAATGTATGGTTCCTACTTTATAGAACGCTAATGGAAACTCATATAAACCTGATGTTGTCACTTTATACATTGTATGAACATATTTTTTGCCCATAAAATTAAATTCATAAGATTTTTTCGACTTATTATATATTTTATAATTAAACATTTTGTCACCTTAACTAAATCAATTTCACCATTTCATTTGACTTGATTGTATTAATTAATATTTTTTCAATTATAGTAAATTTATTTTATTATAATAATATACATTTTGTGCAGTAAAGTAATTTTTATTTTACAGTTTTGTTTTCAGAAATGTAGTGAAATAATTTTACATAATACTTAAACCTTATGATTTCACGTGAGACTTATTACTTCATACTTCTGGGTTTCCTAGGGAACGCCATTGGAACTATTACCTAATGTATACATATGTCCTACCTATATCCCATTAATGATGTTTTATGACTTTACAGCGTCTACAAATTTGTTATTGATATATTAATTAATATAAGTTGTGGTAGGTAGGCAGGTTGCGTATATAGTTAGGATATCGGTATCCAAATTTATCATTCAAAAATCATATTGCGAAACTAGTAATGGTTCATGGTTTATGTATAATCACTCAGTGAGCATTAAATTATCCAAATGGACAAAATTATTGAAATATTTCCGAACAAATTAATACTATTGCATGCGTGTACATATTGTTTCCACTTGTATGTATTACAAACAATCGTTCATACGGCTCAAATGAACTATCGTTTGTGAAATTTCATGAAACGTAAATAATAAGAATTGATATTATTAATAATAGTGATATTTCACACACGCCATTTGAAAATAGATACACAATATACATTTATATAAAAAATTTCTTTATAAAAGTCGACTTCCTATTGAGCATGTGGCCTCCAAATTTCTGGGCGTCACTACGGTCACTTCGCCATTGAGCTTAAAGGACTCAGATCATTAAAGATCTTTTACATTTTTGAAAGGTAGATTCCGGCGAGATTAGTCGCTAAGAAATTTGAAAAACCAAGAAGAATTGAGCATTCCTAATCTGTACACTTTACCATAGTGCTACATCATTTTTAAAGCCAAGTTCAGCACTTCCTTGTTTAAAAGATATTGAGCATCGATCAAGTAATCATTGGTAAATCTGCTAGCTCCTATATTTAAATGAAAAATAGTTCCTTTACAATATACATTTATTTGAGAAGCAATCGTTTTTTTTCCATTTAATGACCTAAATAGAAAACTATAGGCCATACTAAAAAAATTGTATACCCTATAGTTATTTATTCTGAGTCTGGTTGATAGTCTGGCTAATAATTTGGATTGTCTCGCTGATATTTGGCATTGTCATATGTGTTTTAAAGGCATCCAGGAAGTGTTGTATGTAGAGTGTAAGCCCCACAACAAATTATTTTTTTATTTATTGAAAGATAAACAAAGTGTCAATATCCGTTATAGAGTGTGAGATTGTGCAAAAGAAAACATTTGCTACGCTGAGAACACACAATTGTGTAAACTTGTTCAACCTACAATCTCTTTAGTTAAAAATACAACGTCATGTAGAGACAGTTGACAAACGATAACTATGTTGTGATACAAAGACGTGTAAGAATACTGGCAAACAAGATTTTCAAGTTTAAAAGCTGTCTTTAGTTCTTCAACAAACTTTTTGTACAAGAAAAGAAAAAAGTATTATATTATTGCATATTGTTATCTATTTGCAATCCCCAAACTATATCCCAAATATCTTGTATAAAGTAATAAATATATTTTTCGAAAAATGTAAGCTCAGAGTTTTTAAGTACTTGATATCTTTAATGACACTTCCTGATGATCTAAAGTATTCCTAATTAAGGTAAGGTAAATACTTAATAAAGATAAAAAGGGGCCATGAAAATTTACTTATAATAAAGTTATGTATTTTATAGAGCCTGTTAATATTTTATTAGTAATTTTAAAACCTATAGGTACATCTCCAAGACAAAATGGGTATTTGCATTATGCAGCTTACTATTTTTTTAATAAATGATACTAAGGCAAACGAACAGGTGTATTACATGATGGGAAGCAATCAATGCCACCAATAGACATCCGCTGTGCCATAGGCATTGCAGGAGGGTGGAGGGTGCGGCAGGGTATCACTGGTCGAAAAACCATTAGAGGTAGCTTGTTACACAAAGTAGTGGTGTGTGATAAGAAATTTCGAAAAAAAAACGCGCCAGACGCATCTAAATAATGGGGACGAAACTTTTCTTGTTCCATATAAAGTTAGAGGTGATGAGTCAGTCTAAAATACTGTCTCATTCTACCGAGTATAACCAGCTATAAAGCATCCATAGCCAAAATGTCTAAAAAGACCTTACAAATATGATTATGAAATTGGAAAATCTCATAATCATATTTCTAAGTTTCTTATTGCAGAGAAATATATAAAAAACCAACTCATTTTCTGACACGCCTATAAATTGTCTAGGGTTTAAAATTGTACTGCTGATACATTTGGGATTTCCCAAACGAGAAAGTCGTAGCCAACATTTTTTCGTAAAAAAGTAAATTGTGCTTAATCTTAAAATTAAAACGTTTTCTAAAAATATTTTTTATAATAATTATATTAATAATTCTGTATTTGCATAATGTGAGTTATAAGAAGATGAAAAAATACTTATAAAAGCTCCATAACATTGTCACTTATGGCGAACAAATTTCATTAATTATTACATACATAGAGAGATCTAAAACACATAACTAAACTATTATATTGTCATTAAAATTATAATTTATTTATCTATTACATAAGATCTTTTAAAGCAAAAAAGTCCTTAGTTTTATAAATATTGCCATCTATTAGCCATTCATATAATCATTTTTTTTAATAATTTCTATTGTTTTAATTCATGGTTTTAATAATTATTTTAGTTATAATGTAATGATTATTGAATTTTATTTGATTAAAATAATGTCATATAAATTCCTTTGGTTAATTTTCTTCAATATTGTAACATAATCTCTTTAATCATACTTGCAACGTGCAATTTTGTGGAGAATCTCTTGTACAGAATTTATTAGACATTCTTGCTTTATATCGTCAAAGGAGCTTCTGTGTCTAGGAGAGGCCTACATGATTGACAACTTGTTTAAAATTTAATAATTTTGAGGAGTGAGAAGGTCGATAATTTGAAATTCGAGTAACTTAGAGCTCTAGAACTTGTATTGCTTTTGCTCGTTGTCGTGTAATCTTAAATTTAGTTAGTATTGTCATGCCTCCATTTATCATCGCTTCATAAGTTATTAGATACTAATTGATTGATAACAAACACATTGCAAGGCCTGCTTCGAATAATCTTCTGAATGGTATATAAATATCCAATATAAAACTGGTACTTTCTTTCTAATATAAAATGTATACAAATAGAGAGATTACTTATAGTTCCATTTTCAAAGGCACATATTAAATTACTTAAAGTTTAGGATAACAAGTAGGCAGGTAAATATGACATTATAGTCCCAAGGTAACAAATTCATATTGTTTATAAGTTCTTTGACAAGGGTTCTACACAGAGGACACGTTGAATTTGCGACTTATTTAAGAAAATTTAGTCAATGTATATATATTTGAAATACATTTGAATTGGTAAACAAGAATTTTATTAATTGATGTCTATATATAATATTTAGAATATTAGATATAAATGGAGAGAGAATTTGAAAAAGGAAACGTATTTTGAAAAGTGTCTGAGAGAAAATGTGAAGTTTTGCCTTTTCAGGTTGGAGGCTCTAAGATTTTCTTATGGAATACGAAAGCAAACGAGCAAGCGTTTAGTTTGCAGGTATTTCGAATTGTCAACGATACTTCGTGGGGTGTAATGATTCTAGCCTTGAGACCTTTACATCTTTATTGGAGTTTACGTAATATAATGATTATGTACTAAGGAATAAAGGGGGGAGGGGGAGGGGGAGGGTATTGGGCCTCTTGAACTCAGTCACTCACCGTATGAAGCGCGGTAGATAAGCTACCACTACGATGCCAGTTTTTTTTTTAGAGAATATATTAAATAATTTTCGCATCGTGTATAGTTAAAAATATATCTCAATAATCAAAAAGAGTTGAATACTCCATTATTGCATTCCGACATTGACTGCACGTATCGCACGGCATTTAAACATGCCCGAGCACGAACTGAAGTTGTAAGAATTACAGCAGCTCTGCTGCAATTAGATCGGAATTACCGCTGCAGCATCCACGATCTCGCTTCACACACTCAATTCCCTCGACTTTACTGCTTTCGTTGATGAAGTTAGTTCGAATGTAAACTTTATTGACTTCACTCCACAATGAAGTCCTTTTCTTTAATATTGCAATAAAACTTTGTTAGGAACCTGTGTAACATGAAATATAAATATATTTACGTCGACTCAAGGCGAAGATTAGGTCAGTAAAAATAAATAGGCCTCTCAGGTCAGGGCAAGATTCAATTATGATGAAAATTGTTTTTATTCTGTACGTATAATGAAATGAACAGATAACATTTAATAAAGTTATTTTTACATATTGGGTTTTGGTAAGAAAAACGTTTGGTAAGAAAATCATTTCGGGATGAGTCACGCTGTCATAGAGCTTTGACTTGTTTTCTTGAGCAGTCTGGGTGTAAAGGCGGTTGGGGGACTTCCATATTGAACGTCCTCCTGAATAAATAAACACAATTTAAAGTTTCATTGCACGAATTAATTCTGAACAGGAGATAATTATATCCACTTTACGACTAGAGTTTCATAAAGTAACATTGAAATCGAGTGTCCAACATTAAACAACATTGTACCAAACGATAAAAATTTTAGAGAGTTCTGTTTAATTAAGCTGTGCGACCTTTCATAGACCCTTATATGATGAGTATTCGAAATATTTTATAATACACTCGTTAAAAATTAGTTATACTGATATACAAGTAAAAAACTTGAATATTAAATGTAAACTTTTTCTACAAAAATTGCAACAAAAAAAATATTGTAGGTACAATATGTTTATTTATTCAAACATATGCATCGAAACTAAGTCAGCTGACCCGATCAGTGTTAACATGTCTTTATTCTGAAATAAAAGACTTGAGGTAAATAGTCTATAGTAAACGTAATTAATTCTACAGCCCAAGTCCCTCCGTAATCTCAATGTGTGCCGAACTCCGTCATGTGTATCTGTTGAACAAATTTGCCGTCACTGGTGTCCCAGTTTGTGCTCGTTTCTCTACGCTGCAGTAGTGCATATACATTTGAAACGAGCAGCGGGCCTACATTTGTTGATTGCAATATGTATCGTTCCTATTTCCACAATCGTTTTCGCACCACATCAGAACGTTATACCACTCGTGAAAGGGACGTTATTTTTCAATTCATACTATTAGTTTACACTCTCCCTTTATACATACATATTTATATATGTTGTTAAAATTTTCAATCGTTAATATAATACTTTTTATTCATCTATTCAAGTTCAAATACATTTTTTAAATTTGTAGTAGATGACAATTGAAGGTAATACAGTTTTATTAAATATTAAGTAACACATATATATATATATATATATATATATATATATATATATATATATATATATATATATATATATATATATATATATATATATATATATATATATATATATATATATGTATCTGTATACCAGAACAAAGCGTCCCGAACAGCGTTTGCTGTTCTCGAACAATTACAACATTGGGGTTATAAAAATAAAAGATAACCCCAATGCCGTTGTTCGAGAATGCTGTTCGAGAACACCACAGGTGTAAGATCATTCCACAGTTTTAATTTATTTATTTTATAATTCGCACTTAAATTTCGCAACAAAAAGTTATCATCACTATATAAATAATAATAACATCTCGTAGTGTCTTCAATAATTAAAATTTGTCACAAGTTATGAAGCCAAAGGGAGACAATGAATTTTATGAAAACGGCTATAAAATAAGAAATAATGGAAATTGAATTCGTCGTGTTCAAAATAATCATAAATAAATTAAAATGTAATAATAGTGCAAAGTAATACAATATCTTTTGTGTTTGTCTTTTTTTACAACAGTCCATATATGTCCCAGTGCTGGACATGCCTCTCAATTTCTGGAGGAACAGACATTAATTAACTCCTGTACAATACGGATTGGTGGGGTTACCAGACTCGGAATAAATAATTGTAAAGTTTTTGTTCAGTATTTTTTCGTCTCTATGTGAAATGTAATTTTTATTTAGTTTTTTAGCATTTAAGTTCTTGTAAAAAACAATGTGTGTCACGAATAAACATTTTTTCATTTCTACTTCTTAATATCTATAGGCAATACATACATATTATTTATTCTGAATTAAGGGGCTCGAACCCGCGACCATTGACCCCGCAGGGGGGCTCCTACCACTGAACCAATTGGTCGTTAATAGAATAATATCATTAATTTGTAAACTTGTTCGTATTTAAGTATAGAAAAAATTGAATGAACAGAATGTTATTAAATTAGAAAATAATATAGTAAGTAATCAAATACGAAGTTGAACATAACTTAAGTAATTTACTTTAAAGTAAAACTTGCTTTGTCTGCAAGTTTGAAATGCATGCAAATTTCCTTGATAGACAAACGACGGAACTGGATGAGCAATGAGGATGTAATTACCGGATATGCGCCTTGAAAGGCATAGCTTCTAATATAGCCCCATTTACTTCACGTAAATGTCTACGGTAACAATATCTTTTTAATTAACGATTATCACTTTAATATTTGTCTTTGAAACTACAGTAATGGGAACTCCATTATTCTTTTAACGAGCTTAGTTAAAAAAAGAAGACTAGGATGTTTAGATATTACAAAATTCTTGCTATGCCATTTCAACATATAAAATATATTCTTTTATTAGAAACTACAACTTCAGATTGTAAGAATAATCCTTACCAATTTGTTAATTAATGCATTAATTATAAATCTGATTGTGACGCGTGTACATATTATATGTATTTATATAGGCGATCTCTTACAATTAAATCATATTCTCATTTATCTGTTCTATTATAAAAAAAAAATCACGATTATGTTCGCGTCAAATTTAATAAAAATACATAAAGCGGGATTATTTTTGTGCTTAAAACCTTCTTTTAAATTAAATTCAACTGAGACCCGTCACCGTGGCAGTCACGGAAACTGACACGGAGAGCTCAAGATATTCCGGTCCAACGTATATCCGTCCTGCTTTACCGGTGTGACACGTGGAAGGTGACCACCAAAATCACGCGCGATATTCAAGTGGTCGTAAACTGATGCCTCAGCAGCATTCTCGGCATTCACTGGCCCGAGCAAATAACAAACGAAGACCTGTTGTGACGCTGCCACGAAATCCCCATCAGCTTGAAGATCAAGCGTCGCAAGTGGAACTGGATCGGCTACACTCTTCGCCGGGAGCCCAATCATATCCCTAAGCAAGCCCTATATTGGAAACCCCAAGGCAAAAGGAACCGTTGTCGCCCCAAGCAAACGTGGTGATGTACAGTGATGGCAGAAGCGGGTAGCATAGGAATGACCTGGAGCGAAATAAAGCGCTTAGCTGGAACTGAAAGATGGAACGCGATGGCGAAGCACTGTGGACGCCCTTTGCCTCACATGGGAGACATAGGAACATAAGAACAAGGAACATAAGTAAGTATTTTTGTGCTCTTCAATAAATAAATGAATTACTTTTCATTAAGAAGTGAGTTTCGTTAAATCGGTGAATCCATTACACGTGTTAATTCTGAACTTGAGATAATTAAATCCATTTTACGACTGGAGCTTCATAAAGTAACATTGAAATCGACTGTCGAATATTCAACAACATTTTAATGGGCGATGAAAATGTTAGAGAGATGTATTTAATTAAGCGGTGCGCCCTTTTGTACGCGGGACCCTCGTTGTATATGTATCAGAAGAATTTCGAAATATGATTGTTATCCAGCGCAGCAATTAGTACAAATTATACAGATGTTCTTTTTCTCGTATAAAAACAATATATAGATAAAGTTCATGTTATAAGAAATAACGTTTGTTCTACAACATTTTATTTTAAAAACTATTTTTAAAATAATTTGTTTAAACTAAAAATTCATCTATTAAAATAAAGGTGTCAAGATCAGGCTACGCTCGCATGGAATTTGGTCTGCCACATTAAGTTTCGTGATAGAAAATGATCTATAAATATATTTTTTTTACTTAATTTATGGTTCACAATTTTGGTCATAGTGGCTTCCACATAAAAGGTAGATATATGCTGTCGCGGACTTTTATTTAGAACTTTTCAAGACAAACAATCATACAGTACATCATCTTTGTGTAACTCCAATGGTTTAGGCAGCGTACGCCAAGATAGCTCTCAGAGGCAAGATTTTTTCCAACTTAATTGACATGTATCGTTATATTACGACCAAAAAAAATACATAAAATCATTACAAATTTTAGCCAATATGTTATTCCGATGTATAACCTATATTACTGTAAAGTTTCATCCAAATCCGTCCAGTAATTATTTTCGTGAAAGAGTACAGAGATACATCAATATATACTCACAATACATACTCACAAACTTTTGCATTTATAATATTAGCAGGAAGTAGGATATAGGATATAAAAAATATACATATGTTACAAAAGAATATTTTGTAAAGAAGGAAGATTAAAAAATAACCGTAAGTGGATAATTTTTTATACATATATAATACTGATGCATATACTAAATAAGTAATACAATAGTTATAGTAAAAAAGTATGCGAAATCATTGATAAAATGTACTTAGGTCTATTTGACTGCAGACTACGAATAATATAATATATCACCCCAATTTCCTTGCCAATGCGATTATATAGTTGATTTGTGACTCAGAATAGATTTATGGCTTTTATTATTATAATAGCAAAGCAAGCAAATGAAAATGCCGATCAGACCTAATGGTAAGTGATCATCGCTCCCTATAAACAATCGGAGATCCATCACTGTTTGCTTTGGCCTCACTAATGCGTTATCGTCCTTTCATGGATACATACGCATATCTCATGAATATCCTAATTTATAAGGTAACCAATATACTAAGAAATTTCGAGCTGTTGTACAAGTGATAATGAATATAAATTCAAGTAATAATAATAATATAACACGGACCCGTTATCACGGACAGCTTTTCTATTACTATTCTTACTAGTAGACCTAACATTGGTATAGTACCCAACCAAAGGTACAGCCCATATGATGGAATACGATCCCATATGATGAAAATTTCGTAAAAGCCAAAACAGATAAGAGAACAAAATACTTAGATCAGGAACACGAGACGAAGTAGTGAAGAAGTCTGGTATTTGAACAAACTTAAACGTCACTAAGCAAATAATTAAGTTAAAATTATTCCTAGTTTTAATGAAAGTACTTTGACTTAATATTACAAGTGTCTTTGAATTAAGTTCTGGAATTAATTTATTTAAGACGATTGTCTTAGTTACGGTGGAATATTATTCTTAAATAAGATCCGGTATATAGAGTTAAAACTATAGTAAAACAGTTTCTTTAAATAATTAAAAAAATAGTAATATTTATTTAATAAAATAGCTTAATTTACTTTTATTATTTGCTTCAGATTATAGTTACAGTTTATTTGGTTATAACTGATGTATTTATTTATAATTCTTATCAGTGATATTTGTCTATTGTTTTTTATTTAATCAACCACCGGTTCGGAATGCTGCTATGGAGAACCAACACGAAACTTGATAATAATCATTATAAACTGTTAGAGTTTGATACAATTAATTTTCACAAACGCGCCTAGAAAAACGTAGTGAGGGAAAGCTAGATGGTGCCATGATCTACGCAGAGCGGCTGGCAAAAACTGGATGCGTGAAGTCGAAGATTGGGCTGGGTTCCACTTGTTGGGTTAGGCTTAGGGTTGGCATAAAAAGCAATATATATATATATATATATATATATATATATATATATATATATATATATATATATATATATATATATATATATATATATATATATACACATGTTTTATAAAGATATGATTTAAAATAAATATTATTAAGTCTCGATAAACCTATAAATGTGAAGTAATTTAAACAAATATTCTCTAAACTTTAATAGCTTTTTGACCTGGTTTAATAAGAGGGCTAGAAACATGAGCGTCTATAAAGGCTTTATTGATGCTGGTGACATATAGCGCTACGGTATGTCTAATTGCAGGAACGTGTTTATCGCAGTTGCGACTTGCGCTGTTGCATGTTACATCAGTAGTTCTCGATATTTTACAAAATGCACGAAAGCAGGAAATAATATCTATAATATATCTATATCTATATTATAATATAATATCTATATAATATACTTATTCTCGTAGTGATAGAGCCACGCTGCAGACTAATACTTTGTCAATAATGGCATATTATTTATCTGTAGCATGAATGGGCTGGCTCGCCCGGGGAAGTAACATGTCTGAGTGGTAGCTTAGTTACCGCGCTTCGTCCAGTGAGCGGTTGAGTTCCGGAGACCCAACATCCTCCCCATCCCCTCCCCTCTCCTCCCATAGGACATTTTCCTTAAAGGCCGGCAACGGTTCTGCACTGCCTATGGTACTGCGGTTATGTATGGGCGGTGTTGATTGCTTTCCATCAGGTGACACGCCTGCTTGTTTGCCTTCCTATCCCATAAAAATATTATAATATAAATAGCTGTTAACAATAAGATTGTTCATCATTATACTGTATGTACCATATATGGTCTTGGAAGAGGCATATGCTGGACATATGCTTCTTCCAAGACCTAGCCTGAACTTTGCTTATACACAACCAGTTTCTGCAAGGCACCCCGCACAGATTGTCCCTCCATCTATCCGGGAAGCGACCCGCTTTTCTTTTGCCGATACGCCGTCTCGTTATCAGGCCATTTGCACCCATGTTTTCTTTTACAGCCCATATATGTTCCACTGCTGATCACGGGTCTCCCCATTTCTGAAGGAACGGACGTTAACCCACCACGCTTGTTTAATGCGGATTGGTGAGGTTACCAAACTCTTAATAAATAATTGCAGGCCATACATATATTTATTCCTATGCGGGATCGAACCCGCGACCATGGACTCCGTGGGCGGGAGGTCTCGCCACTGAGCCAATTAGTCGTCGTGTTTTCCAACTCAAAAATGTACGGTGACTCTGGTTCTCTAGCGGAGATCTTCATTTCAAATCATATCCAATAGAGAAACTCCGACCTCCATTTGAATATTTTTATAATATTTTATATATTTTTTAATGATACAATACATACATTTGTTTCTGATGTGCAGTGAGTATATGTATATATCTATCTATAAATAGGTTTATTCAAATTTAACGTACTTGCCTAGCCGTTAAGCCAGACTGATGGTAGCATTCGCATTCCACCACTTGCCTGCGATCAACTTAACTAATTATATAATATTTGTTTTAACTACACCATTGCTAAGATAAAATTAAAATACGTATAAATAATTTTATACCTTTATTCAAGTTTAATCTCACAACAAATATACTAGAATTTATAATTATTGTTCGTTTTTATTTTTAATTTTCGAATTTAAAAATGTCTAACTTAAGTTTTTACCACATAAACCCATACTATTATACTATACATAATATATAGTACTGAGTACTATTTGGCTTAACGCATTACGCTTGTCCAAGAAGAATTGGCAGGACATTTAGACTCGGAATTCATAGAATACCTTTTTTAGAAAGTAACAAGTTTGGTACTTATAATAGCCATTGTCGCTATGCTTGGCCTTAGCTTGTATTACAGCAAAACATTTCCGTTCCCTATATTTATGTACCACAGAATATACAAATTTTGATGATATACAAGTTTAATGTAACTATATTATGAACTATGCGTCTGCCCTATGCCCCAACAGGGGTACTTAGGACTCAGGGAGAGATATTATGAATTATGATATGTGTATATTATTCATTACTAAACAATAAACTTTCAGTTTCTAAAAACTTCGACTTTATGCTAGTGTGTTTGTGTATTTGTGTATATTTGATGACGAAAAAATTTATCCCAATGCGAGAATTAAAACCTGTGATTCTCGACTTCGAAAGCGGTATATTCATCACTGAGACAATAGGCTCAATATTATACTCACTAAATAAACGTCGTATTAGATATTGAGTACGGTATAGTGTTATCTACAAAGTATACAGTAGTTAAGCATCGCTGAGTAAACAAAGTTGTAATTAAAAGCAACTACAGGAATTACCGCGACATCCTTGTTGCCGACGTCTTGGAATGTAGTTTCAACAGTGAATTTAGTTGACTTGATCGTCTTTGTTAATGAAGCGAGAGAGATTAATTACTTGTTACCTACATTTGTTAATGCGTTTTGTACTTTCTGTATATTTGTCTCTACTTTTGGTAAAACGTTTATCAACGTTTAACTTTTAATATATAATCTATGTAACTTTATATATACTCGTACGTATGTTCTTTATGCCTGTGACTTCTATGTGGCTATGACTTTTTTATTGACATTAATTTTAAAGATGGCGTTGATTGTTTTCCTGATGGAAGCAATTAACGCCGCCCATAGACATCCACAACATCATAGGAATTACAGATACCTTTAAATTATGAGTAGGCTTGTTTTTTAAAAGTTCAATATTGCATCGGGTAAAACTCACCGTACTGTATCGCCACACATCCAAATTGTGGGGATAAAATAAACCATATAAGTTATTCTCAATTCGCAGTTTAAGATTTTTTAATATTCTAAATTTGCAAAATGAAGCATTTAAAGTACTAAAGGCATATAAATGAGCAATTTATATGCCTTTTCTATGGCGCTCGCAGATGCACAATTTGTTTTTCAAGTTCACGGATTTACCTACGGCTAACCGGCTTTGCGCAGATTGTGTTACCACCTTGTATAATGCTAGATTGCTAGTGTGTAGAATACCTTAGATGACCGCAAGTGATGGTAAATTCACTTGATAAACACCCGTAGTGGCGACGTAACATAGACTGGGACACTAATTACCCACGTATACGTACTGAAGCTAGTTAAGCTATTGTTTACTGCAACGATATTATAATTTTCCTAGGGAAAATAGATTTTTTTTTATGGGCTAATGTAGGCAAACGAGCAGGGGTGTCACCTGATGGAAAGCAATCTACGCCGGCCATAGACATAGGCAGTGCGAAAGCGTTGCCGACCTTTAAGGAAAGTGACAATATGGGAGGGGGGGGGAGGGTATTGGGCCTCCGGAACTCAGACCGCTCACCGTACGAAGCGCGGTAGCTAAGCTACCACTCAGACGCCGGTTTGCTCGTTAGCCTTCTCTGCTACAAAAAAGGCATATAGTATAAAAAAAAAATAAACATTAACATTATAATAAAGAAATAAATATGAATTATATTATATTATAGTAAGCCTACAGTCATTTATGTTGCCTATACTACAGTATGGGTCAAAAAAGGTAACACACTCAGCGAGAAGTTGCGGCCAGGCAAATCGCTGATTTTTAGTGTAATCTAGCGTTTCAAGACTGATAGTGGATGGATAAAATATGAATAAAATAAAATCGTGGTTGTGTACGGACGGCATTGTAGGCTTTCCATCAGGCGGCACGTATTCTCGTTTGCCCTCCTATCCCATAAAAGAATATTATTTGATTAATTGAGGAAATTTATAATCTTTACATCATCGATACAGTTTTATTATAACCCTCTGTTAAATACTAGCCTCCTTTAGAAATTAGGACTTTTGTGATAATCATCGTAGATTGGTTTGAAATACTCAGATGGGTGTTGCTACCTATCCACTAGTAGTTGTTCTCTTAGACGTTAGATCTGACACACATTCTATGCCGGGAATCACTTGGCGTTTCGTATAATTTTGTAAAAATAGTGTCGTGTGCTTAAGCTAATAATATATTTTTTTTATAAAGCTGATAATACATTTAAAAGTATTTTAAGCCACATTGTTATTAGGTTTATTTTAGTCTGATTTATAATTTCACATCGTTTTATTTATAGATGTAGAAATGTATTTACATTCGTTGTTTACTTTAGCCCTCAGACTCATAAGATATTTATATTTATTTTTAAGCTTCTTCACATTGATAGCTATTCATAGCGTGTATAAGAAATGTTATTATTTATATCATTTCAAACCGTAGAATAATATATCCTAAATCCAGCCAGTAGAAAAAGAATCACGTATTTGGCATATTTGATATCTGCGAAAACAAAAGAAGTCTGCTTTGGTTTTTGATTATTTACTTGGTATCACGTCTTATTTTATTAGAAAAAATATTTTATAGATTTATTATTTCTTTAGTTTGTAGAAAGAATTCTTAAATGTACCTATAAAATATATTTTTTTCTCAATTCTCTTTTTATTCCAAATATACTTATTATACATTCCAATTTTCAAACGCTTTACTGTCATAGCCTCACTCTAGGATTTCTCGCCATGTACCCATTACCCATAAACAACTAAATTCAGTATAAAAACTTGAAGGCCATACAAATATTTATTCTGATCTAGAAATCGAACTCATGACCCTTGAACTCAAAATGACACATTCTGGCACTATGCCATTGGAGCATCATTTTCATATACTTTATTTTTTAATGCTTATTAATTATTAACGCACCCATTTCTGGTGAAATAGATCGATTGTCCGAGGTATGTCGATTGGTGGGACACCCAGACTTTGAACAAGGATCTGTAGCCTCTATGTATATTTATTCCGATGTAGAATCGAACCTGCGACCAACGACACAGGCAGTGATAATTTCGCCACTGAGTCAAATAGATCGTTATAAAATCAAGTTTTATTGACTCTTTTTTTTTACTGGATCATAAAACGAATTCATTATTTACACCGAGTAATTCCTTAAGAAAGCTAATAAAAGTTGTTTATCACATAGCGTCAAGCTTTAATGAAAAACACTCGGGATTCACTTAGGTAGTTTCCCAAGTCAAGTTCTATTACCTTCAATCAAATAAGGCGTGAATAAATAGGCCCTTGAGACTAAGCGAATTAAAGAGCTTTGTTTTGCGTATCCGATTTACCTGTTACTATCTTAACCGATTGATAAATAATATATTTTCTTGGTGAATTATTAACAAAAGATTTTTTTATATTGTGTTAAGCTTCTTTTTTCTGTATTCAGTGATAATGTATCAAGTATTAGAATGTTTGTAATATAATATATTTATTTAGGTATAAACATATTAGTTTTAAACGTACATGCAAGTCACCTGGTGGAAAGTGATCACCGGCCTTAGACATCCGCAACGATGAATGACGAAAAGAAAAATCAAAAGTTTGTTTGTGAGCTAATCACAAGTAAGGCTGCCTCAATTGGCATTTAAGGCAAATCCTACGAAGTGAAGTAACCAGAAATTAACAATATGCATCTAATTATCTAATATTTCAAAAAAAATGTCCACGAGGAAAAATATCCAAGGCGCGTTAAGTACGAAAAGGAGATGATAGAAAAAGATACCTGATGCTAATTAATAATAATAATTCCTCCACCCATGAATATCTATCTGCATACGTGCTTTTAAACAACAAAACTTACGCAACAGAAAAACCTAATGCAGTGGTCCCCTACAATTTTAATTGCTGCCTTTGTTCGTTTACATTTTATTGTTTTCATTTACACACCTTCTTGCCATTAAATTTATAATGCCCCTGCTGCACAACTTACGTTATTATTTTAACCCTGAAAAGTCATAAAACCTCAAGAGAAGTACTCAACAGTAAAGTAGACCATAGTTTGGGTACCGCTGACCTAACATATACATAGAAGAAAATGATTTATTCAATGCGGTATTAATAATTCTAGAAGAAATTACTAAAATTATTAATACCGCATTGGATATCGGCTTAATTAGCACTCGTACCGTATTTGTAAAGAATATTTGTTAAAAGTTCAAAAATACTTTAAAACTTATACGTATATATATGTATATAAACTTATAAGTTTATCTTTTTATTGTATTTTTCACTTTAAATTTCCCATCTTGATATATAAGGTATATTAATAGCTATTTTTCCGACGACCTAACTGACTCAGCAGCCTAGTCATCGCTTTTGGGGTCAATAGTTTTGTGTTCAATTCCCCCATCGGCATAAATACGAGAATATATATAGTACAAGTTATTATTGATTTTTGTACACCCTTTATAAAACGCATAATTAAAAACATTGTTTTTAAAAAGGGTTATTGTTAAATTATAGTTGAAGAATTGTTATAAATTTCTACAAAATTAAGAAAAAATCAAATATCTAACTAATAGATTATTATCCAAAACGCTAACGAAATCCCAAAAACAGAATAGCGCTGGGAGCTCTTGTATAAATTGATATTTACTATACATTTGTTCATTACGAGCGTAGAAATGCGATAGAACTTCATTAGATTGAGAGAAAGAGGCAATAAATTTCAATCAGGTGGAGGAGTTGCTATAAAGTATTAGATTTAAGTTTAGACCTTTAGTATTTATGCGCAAAGGATTTTTTTTGTGTAGAAATTATGTAGTCTTGTGAACAATCACTTATCTATTATATATTTATGTCAACTATTGCTATAAAAGTTATTATGTATAAATATACCGACTACACGTGTTAATTAATGATTCACTTAAAACTTATTCAATTGAATTAAATAGATATGAACTTTATAAGAAGAGAAATCTATACCGGAATCATATTTTGGTTCGAAAATATTCAAATAAATTATAAATCTTTTTCAATAATTTTTTTTTATTTTATGTGATGGTTTTAGATTTTTATTTAAATTTTTTTTAAAATCGTTTTACTCTTATTAAAGATTAACGCTCTATAGCTAATAAAGCGATTAATGTTTTTACTTCATTATTATTTTTTTTATATTATTTACGGATCACAAAAACTTTTATGTAGTTTCATCTTCTAAGTTCATGCTTTTTGTCTTGTAAAATTCCAAAATAACAGTCGTATCAATTTAAAAAAAAAACTATTACATCAGTTGTAGTATTATAAAATTTTTACAAATAAAAAAACTTAGTGCTGAGGTCACTCACCAGAGAGCTAGTCAGCTATAAACTCCTATATGAGTATACACAAAATTGAACTAAACTCCTTTGCAAAAAACGGGCACCTTACAGTCATTGGCCTTTGTATGGATAATATTAATTTTTTTAATATGACATTAACTTGGATAACTAGTAATTTTTATTTTTAATTTTTTTTTAACACCTAAATCCTAGACCGTCGTTATGCTTGCCGACGTCGGTTCTCAACATGTAGACAAATTCGAGCCTCATCGGAGAAGAGCACGCTACTCCAGTTACCTGGTATCCACGTCTTAGATTGTGCAATGCCTATGGTACTGCAGATGTTTATAGGTGACGTTGATTGGCTTTCCATTAGGTGACACATTTGCTCGTAGCCTAACTATCCCGCAAAAAAAATATCATTTAAATAAATATCAAATAATTTTTATTTTCCTTCTTAAGTTCTATTTTCGTTGCCAGGATTTCTTTCATTTATTTTAAATCACAGAGTTTGTACCACAAATGTGTACTGCCTCGGGGAGCTGAATTTGTACGCATTTGGAATTTATTATCACTTATTTTATTTTATAACTTTGGCACAGATGTTGCTCGCTTCGTCTCCTTGAGCTTGTAAATTGTTTTAAATAAAATACAACTATAAATTTCAATCAGCTCTAATTTATTGAACGCCACATACAAAGGTTGCCATTTCTAGGTTTATAATGACAAACTACCAAACGGTTACAACATCCTTGTAAATAATGTCCACTCTCAAGTATGACAATGATGGAATGTTTGATAACTTATATATAGTATAGGAGATAGTCGTACAAGTGAGTCTATCCATAAATCGTAGAACTTTTCATTATCATATATACATACATAATCTATGTTATGAACCCACTTTCTTTAGGAAAAGTTATGCAAACCATTTATGCAAACAACAATTGTAAACAACAGGCAGTTATAGTAGACTCTACGGAAGACAACCGAAAAGTGTGACTTTTCGGTTGTCTTCCGTAGAGTCTACTATACCTGAAGATGCCTCGTGTTGGGGCGAAACACGTGTCGTGTACAAGATGGAAAAGTGATAGTGTGTGTTTGGCGTTGTGTATAGTGGTTGGTGGGTGGAGAGTTGATGGCCGATTTTCGGTAAGTTTTTGGTTTAAAGTTCCAAATAATCCACTAGACCCAACGGAAAAACACACATTATTAATTTTCTGTTATTGTTTTGTTTGTCGCGGATCTTAGCTAGGTAAAACAGGCAGTTGTTAAAATACCTTTCTGATGATTTTAGAAAACAAATTCTATAATCATATAGATTAAATAAGTTGGTATTATTAGATTGGCATATTAGATACATTATATTAGTAATAAAATTCATAAAATGAGATGAAGACATTTTGCTGTTCACGCAGAACAAAGATTAAACTAAAATACTTTTTCGAGAAAGCATTCTGCACGCAGAACAAAGATTATTGTGACGTGTTAAAATCATTTAAAATGTTAGAATCCTATAATTACTTAATTTTTTGCATTATAAGAACAATTTTCGATTATATAATTTTCTAAGAAACAAATAAGTTGGAAATAGTAATTGAATTGAATTGAATTACTATTTAAGTAGATATTGATATAGACGACCAATTAGCTCAGTAACGGGGCTGGCGCCTACAGACTCAATGGTCGCGGATTCGATCTCCGCATCAAAATAAATATATGTATGGCCTACAGATATTGATTCCGAGTCTGGGTACCACGCCAATCCGAATGGCATAAGAGTGGCAGGTTAAAAACCTGTCCCAGCAGATATACATGGGCTGAGAATAAAGTATAATATAAAATTTTGAACACAAATAAATATAGATAAGTTATACTAATAAATATCAACCTTAGTGCATTCATAAACACTGGTATGATAGAGAAAGAAACTGTAGAGCCTTAGCGAAAAATATGAAATTAGAAGAGAGCAATAACGAAAATGGATTTTCGGCATTCGGTAAAGGTACACGGTCTGTTGTACGAATCAGAGGAAAAAGGAATCGCAGCCATCTACGCGTAATTATACTTTGTCTGCAAAAACCTTTGTCGTCACAACCCAGTTCGCAATCCATTATGATCTGGTGTAATGACGCGGAAAGTTGACTTCGGCGTTTCTACGGTTTGTTGCTGTGTGCATTTGTATGACGACAGAGCTAAAATCAAACTAGTAGTGATACTATTTTTATTAAAAAAATACAATGTGTTAAAAAACATCTGTGCAGTTTACAAGCCGTAGAAGTAAAACGTTTAGAAATCACCGCACAAAGAGGAGACCAAGGAAACATTGTATTATATATTCTTTCTCATTTTCTCGCAGGCTAATTTCTAAAGATGAATGTGTTTGTCTCTATTTAGTTCCGCCTTTTACGTTCAATCGAGGTTCAAATGACAATGGTGCTACAGAAATTTTCACTTCAAAAATGTTTTTGTCTTCTGTTTGTATTTTGATAAACATATGTTGACCTAATTGACAAAAAAGTTCCAGGGTTGATTTCCGCATCGGGATAAATATGCACACATAAGTAGGATTTTTATACTGAGTCTGAGTGGTGGGTTAATGATTTTGTTGGTTAAATTGCCTTCAAATTGCATTTGTAGTAAATAAAGTCCACTTTTTATAGAAAATATTGCAATATATTTATTAATTGAAGAAATAGGTATTCCTTATATCAAGTAATAAATTGAAATGAGTCGACTATTAGAAATCTTAACATTTTTATTTCTTATTCGTATTCCACTGCATACTTTTGGCTTCGCTCCTATGAAATCTTTCCATCAACTAATCAAAACCAAAACCATTAGAGCTTTAACCTTATCAAATTAAAAATATTTTATATCATTTTGTAAGAGGCAAAATTAAAGTTCATTGCTCCTGAAAGTTAATTGAAAAACTAAATAAAATATTAAACACAGATATAAAAGAAAATTTAATCAAGAAAATTAATAGAGATTGCTAGAGAAACAAAGTTCTTGAAATCAATTTAATAATGTGGTTACTTTAAGCAGTTAAAGTTCATACATTTTTAGACGTAAATTTAATTTTTAAGATGTTTAACAGAATTATATAGAAGAAATACTAAAGTAATTTCAAACATTTTAAATGAAATTATTTATTTTTATTTTATTTCATTTATTCATGAAATCCACAGCACAATTACGTCTTTATTAATTATGTTTAATACTTTATTAAACCTAATTAATAAAGACGTACGATAATGATGGTGACGTACGACGACGTATAATGATGGGTTTACGGTTTCTGTTGCTGCTAATTAATTTAAGATAATCGTCATTAATAATCTTAAATTACATATTTTATTCTTTGTATATAAAATATTAATTAATAATTACTATTTAAGTGATTGATAAACATGTTTACGAACAGTGACGAAGCTATCACTTATGAAGTCATTGGTGGGTCTAAATCCCGCATTGGTATCTCAATCTCTGACGGCTCTCAGCTTGATATATGGTATTAGGAATTTTCGCGACTAGCGTCTTTGACACTTAGAAGATCTATCTTGTGGGTCGCACCTCCTAAGTCCCTTTCCACAACTTTGCCATTAACTATGAGCTTTTTCAGATCGTCGGAGGGCCTTTGCAACATGGCCGAAACATTTTAGAAGTTTAAGGCACTCTATGAATTTTAAATAAATACTTTATAGATGGAATAAGGAGTAGGATAGGAGACGTTGTGCCTTTTTATTTTCAAAATCTATTGATATTAGTCTATTGTGCTTTTAAAAGGCATTTTGTTTTTGAAACATTCGTTTATTTTTATATATAATATATCACCTACCAGGTGATATGTTGTTGTAATCATCACCGTCCATGTGTATCTACAATACCAGGATTACTGCAATAGCATCACTTGCGAAAGAAAGGTATAGAATGTATATATAATAAAATAATGGTATACGACTACGAATAACCGCTACTGCAGTCCATCAGTTGTAGATCGTCTACGAGTATGCGAACGAGCCCGTTCATTTAAGATGCTCAGAAAAAAAGCTATGGCTTTGTTATATTACAATCCAATTAAGTTATATTGATTCAAAAATTCAAACCTTAAGAATATCTTTATAAAATTCAAAATATCAGTCAACTATTTTTCCACCTTAACGGGGATATCCATCTTAGTTATCTTAGTTTTTTTTTAAATATAAATGTATATACTCGAATATAATTTATGTATATAAATCTATATATACAAATTAAATTTTATATATAGATTTATATACATAATATATAGATATTATTTATAATTAAATTTATATGTAGGAATTATTAATTCGATACTAAATCGTATATCATGTCTATGTATGCTATCAGGAAACCTAATAATTTATTTTATCGCTAAATAACGCAACCCATTTCAGTGCTGTGGTTTGTGGGTGGATAAATACTTAATTTTTTACCATTTTTACAAAACAAATCAGTTTATTTTCATGTTAAAACAAAATTCACCTAAAAATGAAATATTGCAATTTATTATTTTAAAAACGTAGCTGCACGGTAAGAGTGAAGAAGGTTGAAACTAATTATAAGTTTTGAAAGGTTGTTAAAAATAAAGTTGCAACAGCCTGAGGAGTTTTGAACTGTTTTTTGATAGGGTAAACCTTCATTCATCAATGCAAGGGTGGATGGATACTCCAGGCAACATTATGCTATGTATGAAAACGTTTCAACGTTTGTTTGTTTCTAGAGTATCCTGAATTATTCATGTAATTGCGATGAAACTTAATTAAATTAGGATTAATGGAGTCAGGCGTTTGCGGAAGTCTATTACTATATGGACAGTGAAAACTTTTACTTAGCTCAGTCACTTCACGGTTGTCTTCCGTAGAGTCTACTATACCTGATGATGCCTCGTGTTGAGGATAAACACGTGTCGTGTGCAGTATGGAAAACTGGTAGTGTATGTTTGGTGTTGTTGATAGTGGATGGGAAGTGGAAAGTTGTTGACCGCCATTTTTTCGGTAAGATTTAGTTTAAGTTCCCCGTAAATCCAGTAGAAAAGACACATTATTAATTTTCTGTTTTTGTTTGCTTGTCGCTGATCTTAGATAAGTAAAAGTTCGAATTTAAGTTTTAAGTTTTTTAAGTTTGTCAACATATTAGTTAAATTAATTAATTAATAATTACTATTTAAGTGATTGATAAACATGTTTACGAACAGTGACGAAGCTATCACTTATGAAGTCATTGGTGGGTCTAAATCCCGCATTGGTATCCCAATCTCTGACGGCTCTCAGCTTGATATATGGTATTAGGAATTTTCGCGACTAGCGTCTTTGACACTTAGAAGATCTATCTTGTGGGTCGCACCTCCTAAGTCCCTTTCCACAACTTTGCCATTAACTATGAGCTTTTTCAGATTGTCGGAGGGCCTTTGCAACATGGCCGAAACGTTTTAGAAGTTTAAGGCACTCTATGAATTTTAAATAAATACTTTATAGATGGAATAAGGAGTAGGATATTTTAATTTTATATTAGAATTTTATACTAATTTTGTAGAAAACACTTGATCTGAATTGTTACCAAAACATAATTAATTGCCAAATATAAAACGGGAATTAAATACAAACCTTGAGACTCGTGACACGTAATTTTGCAAATGTACTCCTACTTACTGGAAGCTTTTCACGATGCTGGAGTGGAAGTTTTCACTCTCTTCTCACTTAGGGTCACATGGAAACGCAGGATGCATCATCTCAATGCTTAGATTATTGGCTACCTCTATTCCGCAATATCCTTATGTGAATTATTTGACGGCAGTCGTCCTCGCATTACTTCTTGTATCTATAGTTTGTAGATAATTTGGACTGCCAGTTGAGTCGGTCTTCGGCCGCGAGATCTTGGGCTATCATCTCCCTAACAGCATATTGCGTTCTAGGTTTTGTAGCTCTTTCCTAATGACGCTTCAAAATGTATTTCAGGGTATGTCGAGTGACTTTTAAACTCTAAAGTAAACTGAGAAATAATATTTGTAACAGCGTTGAAGAAATGCGCATAGATTATATAATATATTCTACTAAAACTATTCTAAAAATGTATTCTCCTTTAACTAATGCAAATGTAACTTAAAAAAATGCATGAGTTCGAAAAGAATGTCTAAAGCTATTGCATAAGTTATTTTATAAAATCATCAATATGTACTCTGTGCACGTTTCAGAAAGCTAATATTAAAGAAGGGTATAAATCCCAACTCCCGTGCTTATATAATTAATAGGGGTTGGCGTTTAAACAAATTTCTTGAAAGCCTTTCCCATCAATTTAAGAAAGAGAAAGATGTGCAAAAGAGGTTTTAGCTGAATAAACTGTAAATAAATAAGTTGATCTGTGAAGAAACTTTTTTTTAAGTGTTACTACTTTCTCTACCTTAAAAGACGTATAAGAATATGGCCTTCACAGTAATTAAAACACACCGAATTGCTGAGGTTTTAATATTGAAACTATGTGTATGGAAGGAGTACGGAATGACAAATGTATTAAGAAAAGAGTCCATCGTATTCGATTTCATGTTTTTATACGTCGGCAATATGTAACATATATAACAGCCATCGGATCCATCGGCTACGATGATAAGGTATCGTTTTAAGCATTTTGGAACTTCAAATTAGGAGCTTGGTAAAATAGATTTCTATTACTTAAAATATTTTTTAAATTCCTGCTACTAAGTCACATTTTCCCTGTATAATATACCTGTATATATATATATATATATATATATATATATATATATATATATATATATATATATATATATATATATATATATATATATATATATATATATATATATATATATATATATATATATATATATATATATATATATATATATATATATACTTTACATTTATACATATCTTGCTCAAACGTTCAATCGTTAATAAAATACACGCACAAGCACAAATACATTTTTTCAAACTTGTAGTGGATGACACTTGATGTTAATACAGTTTTCTTAAATTCATTAATTAAATTTAATTAATTTATTTTATTTTTATATGGAAGAAAAAAATCTTTTAAATAAGATAATTACCAGGATATATATTTAGGAATAAATACGTGGTGGTGAAGCGAATTGAAAAAAAAATATTACATTACTTGTTTATATTTCATGAAATAAAAATTGCTAATTCAATACAGATTAAAATTTAATAAAGATTGTATGAAAAAAAAACGTGTGAGAAGAAAACAAACAGTAGAACGGTTGTTAGCATTTTTAAATTTCATGAAAACGTGAACGCGAGAACTATTGAAGAGGTAGTTCACGATTGACTAGTTGTTTATCACTCGAAGCTTAACCAGCTCAAAGCATTCTCTGCGAATACCATCCGATCCCCAAACACTAGTAAGAAGATTTTAGTTGTCAGTCTGGGCGCTCCACCAGTCATGGACGCTTTTCATATGTAGCCAAAGACGATTCTCGAGCAAAATTTTGCTTATCATAATGCTTTTTATTGGTAAAATTGATCATTGACTAATATATGTTGGATTATGTACTATTTTAATGTATTAATTTTAATGTAATTGTGAGCAATAATAACTTTTAGGTCACATAAAAGTGACATTTTTATTTTATAAATAAGCGCAAAAAAAGGATGAAAAAGTTATTTACTGATGGAGCGACACAGTGATCGCCGACCTGAATGATCTTCGGGCACGCGGTTGGTGAAAGGCAACCCAACATCGTGTAAATTCACCTGTTTAACAATCTCCAAATAAATACCGCAATGCAGCATCGTAACAATCTGCTATAAGTTTTATATGCGAGGCTTGTACTTCGTCGATTTTATTGTTTGTTCAAATAAATCCACTTCATCCAGCAGGAAAACACACATTATTAATTTTCTGTTCTTGTTTGCTTGTCGCGGATCTTAGCTAAGTAAAATTTTGACTGTCCAAATAGTGATGGATTTCCGTAAAGTAACGCCTGACTCCATTAATCATCTTAATTGTTTCGGTCTAAATTTATTTCTTCTAATTTTTTTCCTAAGAGGATAATGAGTAAATTAAACTCACACTTCATTTACTGATTATTTATTACAATAAAGAAAATATTATAAACATTGATTTAAATACTTCAACAATGTGTTGCAGAAATCTGTTGAGAACTTGTTAAGATTTGCTTTATTGCACTTGTTGAATGTATGGGTAAGCAGTTGCAACGCTAAGATTTTCACTCCCCCATTACACTACGTTTAGTTTTCGCTTTGAAGTAGTTTTACTGGCAAATTAATATCAATATCACATGCAGGTAAAGTTTCAAGTTGCGTACACGGCAAAAGTTCTTAAAAAGTATACATACATACATATAATCACGCCTGTGTCCCTGTAGGGTTAGGCAGAAACTACAGATCTCCATCCGCTACGACACCGACACCTTGCTTCCTTCCCACTCATCCATCTTTCCTCTCACATTCATCGTAGCGAAACGGCTCTCTGTTCGTCGCTTCTCGCCCTCGTGGGAATCAGGTCGTGACGGGTGGCGAAGCACGTCGCCGTTATTTTTTAACGAATTAGGTATATTAAGATTCATCATAGTGAATCCTACGAGCCGCAAGGGAGAATGGAGATCAGCCCCAAAAGAGCCCGCATGCTGATGTAAGGCACGATATTACCCGGGCGAGCTCGATCCCGGAATTAGCCACGCATTCTTTGGCATGGCAAACCGTAGATTGGCGGAGAGGAAAGGAAAAGGATAGAGAAGAAACGAAAAGGCAGGGAAAAGAAAAGATGGATTTAGACAGGATAATAGGGATTTGATACTACTGCAATGGAAGACGAGGAGTGATACGGTATAACAATATTACTATATTATTTCAATGTAGGTTTCTAAATTTCAAAAATACTTAAAATGTGATTGAAAATAGTTAAAAATTAAGTATATTATTACAAATTATCACAAAAAAAATTTTAGCCCTTACTAAAATTAAACCTCAGTTCATAATAGTCTTTCATTACTTTTTTATATAAAGTACTAGTGACAAGCTTCGTAAAGTAACATATTTACGATCGATTAAGAATAGGCTTGATTCCTTAAATTGGCGTCAAAAGTTTAGTAAACTGACAGAAAGATATCCATCAGGATGTCTATGTAAAAATAGCAAAGTAAAAGTAAATTTCTTCTTACAAAGTAAAATGTTTAAGTGAAATGTAACCCAATTTAAGCAAATTAGCTTATCACCAGTACCGGCGTTAGGGCCACTGACACCCCGGGCAACAATATTCTGGCGCCCACTTAAGGAAATCACAATCTAATGTTAATTTTTTCGTGAACTAATACGAACAGATATTTAGAATTTCATCTTCCCTTTATTTACCCAGAGCTTCAGAGAACGATATTACAGAGCCAATAAGACGAAGAATACTGTCCTCTGTAGCAATTAAAACATGGTCGACGATTTTCTCGTTGTATGATCGAGTGACACAAATCGGCGACCTTCCACCGCGCTTGAACATAGAACGTTTAGCTATCCCTACCATCCACCACGCGTGCCGGATTGGCGGTGGAAGCATCCTACTCCTACCAATTTGGCGCCCTGGGCCATCGTGCCAATACCGTGCCGACCCTAACGCGGACATTGCTAGTCACTTTCCCATGTTTAGTTATATTGTTCCAAAAATTCACGTTGCGTTTGGGTCAATCGTGATATAGTGACATTCATATAATTCAGTTCGAGAAAACTTATACGTAGGTTTACGGTATAGAAAACAAAATACGGAATGTTTGTACGTGACAGCTGCCGTTGTTTGTAAGAAAAAGTGTTAGCGTAATGAAATTGAACAGATCGGGACAGATACCGCTCTGTAGAAATAACATCCATGGAAGGTTAAGTAAGGACTTAGATAAATGTAATTAGGTTAATTAGTTTCTTTTTGTAAGGAAGGAAATTAACGAAAAGCCCTTTTGTTGATTGCAATGTAATTCTTTGATTTTCATCTGACCTTTATGTTGCTCAAGGAAAGACACTTATTCATCCTAAAAATAAATATTTTTTTTAACGAGAAGGCGTATCACCTGATGGAAAGCAATCAATGCCGCCCATCCTTTCTTTAAAAGTGGCAATACTTGCGCACTGTCTATGGCACTGCGGATGGCTATGGGTGGCGTTAATTGCTTTCCATCAGGTGACACGTCTGCTCGTTTGCCTTCCTACCCTATAAAAAAAATATGTAATCACATGATATAAAGTGAAGTAAAATGTTGTGATGGGTCCTATAATTTATAGAATAGTTATGTCCCCGTACTTGTGTTTCCAATTGTAGAACGCCCATAGGTTTTTCTTTATTTACAATATAATGGAGAGTAGATATATTTTTAATACATTTAATGGATGTTAAAAGTTAGTTTAATTAAAGTGTTAACTCTGTAGTTACCTGTTAACTAAATAAATAAAATTATATTATAGTATTTATTTATTGACGTTTCGTCAACAATTAAAAGTTTTGACTACAATTATATAAAAATGATTAATGGAGTCAAGTGTTATTTTTTGGAAATCCATTACTATGTGGACAGTCAAAACTTTTACTTAGCTAAGATCCGCGACAAGCAAAGAAAAATAGAAAAATAATAATGTGTGTTTTTTACTAGAAGAAGTGGATTTAAGACAACCGTTAAGTAATCATTAAGTAACTTAATGGTTGTATTCCGTAGAGTGTACTATACCTGATATGCCTCGTGTTAAGGCGAAACACGTGTCGTGTGCAATGTGGAAAAATTGTGATGTGTGTTTGATGTTGGTGTTATTAATAGTGGTTGGGAAGTGAAGAGTTGCTGATGGCCATTTATTCGGTAAGATTTAGTTTAAGTTCGTAAATCCAGTTCTTCCATCCAGTTGTTTAGTTGTCCAAGTTCTAAATTTCCACATACTATAAAAATATTAGGTTGACATTTTTTATTCAATTTCAACATTTCGACTATAAATAGTTAAAATTTGTTTAGTTCAAAAAGACTGTTATACTGAAACTTTTCGTCTTCGACCGAGCCTTGAGGTTGTAAATAGGCACTGTTACACATAGACAAAGTATAATTAAGTATTAACTTTAAAAATATGTATATTTTTAAGCAAAGCTTATAACATATATTATATATATTATGCATAGTTTGTAACATATATATTAATGACTTATAGTGAAGTCATTGTTTGAATAGTTCGGCCGTAAAAATATTATTTTTTTCATAATTAGTCCAACATAATTTGTTTATCGTTGTGTTACCAAAAGGTGCAAAATAAAATCAAGCCCGTAAGCAAGCTGGAATTACATTTAAGCCCAGATTTACGACTCACTTACCCCAAGAAATCCCTAAATGAAGGTTAAGTTGAAGATTGTGACGGATAAGGTGGACGAGTGATAAATTATACGATTGAGTTAATTGCATGGTTCTACTGTCTTATTTCATCGATAATTTTATTATTATCACAAATTTTGTTTCATAAAACAAATCGATTATATAATATATTACACAACATTTTTTTTTATATATTCACGCCTATCCCCGCAGGGGTTGGCAGAGACCACAGAGTTCCTTCCGCTACCATTCATCGCAGCGAAACGGCTCTCCATTGGTCGCTTCTCGCCCTCGTGAGAATCAGGACGTGACGGGTGGCGAACCACGTCGCCGTCATTTTGCAACAAATTGGGTATATATTAAATTCGCACAATACACAACATTATTTACATTATAAAGATATTTTTTAAAGTCATTAAAAACTTTGAAATTTTGACATACTTTTCACAAACGTTTTCAAAATACACTAAATAATATTTCAAAATAAACGTTATTCTTTACAATTTTTATATCAGTTCGTCTGGAGAAGTACCACACTCTCCTAGAAATTAGACTTCTAAGCAGTGACTTCCTACTGCGCTTCGTTTGGTGAGTGTAAAAACCGGAGAGTACCTGCGTTCTCTCCGTTACTTTCTGCTTGTCCTCCCATTACTTCCTTTTCTTTTGTTTTATTCAAATTTTACCCGAAGGCTTATTTGTTGGGTCTTTAGTATACTTTGTCTTTTTCTTTTAATATTTCCAATAATCTTAGTGTCTTTTAAAAACACTCATAATTAGCAATATTTTAGTTATTAATGAAATTGTAAAATATAATTTTCCTTCAATCTTAGTATATAGAGAGTATTATGAATAATTATATGATCTTACACTAGCTATATATCTACAGGGCGTTGGATCACATCGAGCTCAAAAGATGATGGTATGCTTCCAGAGTCGATGAATCCTAAATAAATATATCCTAAAAATCTATAATAATCATGTCTAATTGTGATTATGCTTTATATGGTGTTGAAATAAAGGAACAAACCTTCATAAATGAGAATGTTCCAAGTTTTTATTTTACACACATCTAAAAAATTCGCTTAAGTCATTCTATGCTGGGAAAAACAAAGTGTGGCTAAATATTATCTTTTAATATTTCTAGAGAAAAATAATGAAACTGACGTCCAGTTAATACAGAAGCGTCAGTTCAGAGTCTACTCCAGAGTTTGTGTATTTTTACAAGATTCAATAATCTGTGTACATATCCGAAAATGATTTTTTTTTTTACGTAATTGAACAGATAATCAATATCTGTTATAAGACTGTTGTAAAAGATCGCATCTCAGATCTTAAAAAAAAAATTTGTATTTCTTTATTATATTTGGTTTACGTATATTTGATTCTCTGAAATTTGTTTAATAATTAAAATTGAATTTAGTTACATTACATAGAGTCTCCTGCTTCAAATTAAACGTTGCAATAATTTTGTTGCTGCCAAGTGCCGTCTCTAGAGTGACATTCATTCCATTTATCGTGAATAGTTTGTGTAAGTCCCCACAGAAAAGAGATTTTACTACTGGCAACTCGTGGCTCGGTAAGTTATTGCGTCCCTAAATAATAGCTTATTTCATTTCACAATTAAGTACAACTATTTCCGCATATTTAAAACTAAATATTTATTAATAATTAGTAATAAACTTTAAACATAAAACAGTAACATAACATATATATATATATATATATATATATATATATATATATATATATATATATATATATATATATATATATATATATATATATATATATATATATATATATATATATATATATATATATATATATATATATATATATATATATATATGTGGCTCACGGAGTCAATGGTCGCGGGTTCGAACCATCCATCGGTATAAATATGTGTGGATTATAAATATTAATTCAGAATCTGGTAACCCCACCAATACGCCTTGGACAAGTGTGGTGGGATAACGTCCGTTCCTCCTGAAATGGAGGGGCGCGTGCTCAGCAGTGGGACATATATGAGCTTGAAAAAAAAATATTTAGCAGCTTACCCACTCTACCACATAATTTGAAAGTTAATAACATATTATTTTATGATACTTCGATAGTGACTGTCAGAAACTTCGCTTTCACGATATCTACAGATGTATTTAACATTGATAATGTAAGCAATCACGAGCTTTGGTATCCCTCGGAATCATACTACGGTTTTGTAAAGTGAACGAAGCCGCTGCGAGCGTGATCCGAATAACCGAACGCTTGACGGTAACGCCTGTCGAATGAGATTTGAATATGAATAGAATATTAATATAAAGCTTCTCTATCATATTTAGATTATCACGTATACTAGTGTACTAAATAACAAATAATATTAAATAAATTGGCTATTTTCATTATAATGTTTTTTAGTCAATTTTTAATCAATTTTTAATTTTAATGTTTTTTAATCATTTTCTTGATTGAAGTCTTTTCTCCGTATTAAATCATCCTCATCAGCGTAGAAAAGACTACTGCCAGACAAGGTGCACCTAATAGATTCGGCTAGTGATATGCAGTCAGTCTCTCTTAGCGAACCATATGTTCGATATTTTCAGGTGGGTAGAATTTCGAATAATGAAATCTGCCATTGAACCAAATTCACCGACTTAGTTCTGTGAAACGTCCACATCCACACCGCTTCTACAGTAGATATAGAACGGGTGCAGCGGCGGGTGATAGGTGATGGGCGGCAGTTGACACAAAACACTTATACTACCCACAATATACACACAACTTGAGCACACTCACCTACTATACCCACACCTTAACAAACTTAAGTTTGTGTATACCGTATAATAATTGAAAAAAAAAAAAAAAAAAAAAAATATATATATATATATATATATATATATATATATATATATATATATATATATATATATATATATATATATATATATATAAATGTGTGTATATATATATATATATAAATGAAAAAAAAGGCAAATGAAAGTGGCAATGGCTGGTCATAATCAAGGGTTTTTTCGGAAAATCGACAATCGCTGACCAAGTTTTGTTTGAAATCTAAATCTGTCTCTTTGTCTGCCTGATGAAGTGGAGGCCGCGGCTCGGTTAATGTAGTGTTGGACACTATCCGGCTTTTACTATATAAACCCATTATTATGCAAATACTAAACATACATCATTTAGTTAATTGCCTTATTAAACTCCGAACTCGCATCAAGGTATTTATGTAGAAGAAAACACTAGAGCTTTAGTTTAAAATTAACTACCGTCTCTCTACTTTAAAAGCAAAAATATTAAATTTGGCTTTTGCGAAACGTTTTCGTACGATTGCCTTGTATCGTTTGTACCACAAATATTAGTTTAAATTCTCAAACGTTTTCGGCCTCTGACTGAGATCCATTTTGTTCATATATTTTATAGAAAACGTCATACACATATATATATATATATATATATATATATATATATATATATATATATATATATATATATATATATATATATATATATATATATATATATATATTCCAAGTGTGGGTGACCTCCCAATCTGACTGGGACAAGTGTAGTGACTCTGGCAAGGCAAAGCCAAAGGACTGACCTTGCCTTGCAGAGAGATATAAATGGACTGTGCAAAAAAATAGCAAATACAACGGACCAAATAAAAAGTTCATAAATTTTATTCGCTGTATTCGTTGCACTCAAAGGCTATGAAACATTTACATGTCCTATTTGTTTGTTTTGCAGCCTCATTGATATCCAGTAGAGCGCGACGCTCCTGCAGGGCATATGTTTGTGTAAACCTCGTCGAATGGGCAAACGTTTACTCTGTCTCGAATCAATAATGACGCGTGGATATCGCGTGTTTCATTATCCTGCTTCTGTAATATTATCGTGCCAGTATTAAACATTATAATAAATTATAATTTATAGTTGTTATAATTAAAGACCGATTGATTCAGCGGTTAGTTGACTTCTGGGGCAGTGGTTCTTAGTTCAAATTTCCCTTGACACTAAAATTTGTTTCAAGCGCAACTACTATTCAGGTCTCTGGATGTAGTTTGTCCATTTTTATGTGTCCATTGGGCCTTGATGCCACTGTATTTAAATCCCCGTCAATCATATAGAAAAGACAAAAGTCGTTTAATTGGAGAAAAGAAATATCCATAAATGGACGACTTCTGTGTTTGGATACATGCTGTGTAGCCGAATCGCCTAGGGTAACACTGAAGTAAGAAAATTAATAAAGTATCATCTTTACTATTTTAACACATTTTTATTTATGGCCTGTAACTTTGTTTATATATATCAATATCAGCCCGCGGCAGTCCACTGCTGGACATAGGCCTCACCCAAGGCGCGCCTCCTAGCCCGATCTTCGGCTACACGCATCCAGTCTCTGCCAGCCGCCTTGCGCAGATCGTCGCTCCATCTAGCAGGAGGGCGTCCCACACTACGTTTGCCGAGTCGCGGTCTCCACTCCAGCACTCGTCTACTCCAACGATTGTCGGTTCTCCGACAAACGTGTCAAGCCCATTGCCACTTCAGTCTGCTAACTTGAAGAGCAATGTCGGTGACTCTGGTTCTCCGGCGAATTTCTTCATTTCGAATTCTGTCCACCAGAGAAACCCCGAGCATAGCTCTCTCCATAGCCCTCTGAGCGAATTTGAGCTTGGCGAGGAGACGGACTGTCAGTGTCCACGTCTCGGCACCGTAAGAGAGTACGGGCAGGTTGAAGACTTTGGTCTTCAGACTTTGTGATATGGGCGACGAGAAGACTTGACGGAATTTCCTGAACGCTGCCCAGCCCAACTGTATCCTTCTGTCGGCTTCTTTCTCGAAGTTGTCTCCGTCTAATCGCACTATTTGGCCTAGGTAGACATATTCCTGGACAACTTCGAGAACTTCACCATCGATCGTGGTCGGTTCTGGCTCAATATGTTGGTTTACCATTATTTTAGTTTTATCCAAATTCATAGCCAGACCGACCAGTCTGGAGGACTCATTTAGACCGTTCAGCATTGCTTGTAGTTCTTGCAGCGATTCTGCCAAGATCACGATATCATCGGCAAAGTGCAAGTGTGAGATGTGCTCACCGTTTACGTTTATGCCACGTCCTTTCCAGTCCAATGTTTTAAAGACATCTTCCAGCGCATTAGTGAACAGTTTCGGGGATATGACATCCCCCTGTCTCACTCCACGATGCAACTGGATTTGCTTTGTCTGATTGTTCTGTACTCGAACGGACATCGTAGCGGCGTTTTACAGACATCTCAACACCTCGATGTATCGATGATCTATCTGGCACCGCTGCAAGGCATCTATGACAGCCCAGGTCCCGATGGAGTCAAAAGCCTTCTCATAGTCTACAAATGCTATGCACAGGGACTGATTATATTCATTAGTCTTCTGTATAATCTGCCGCACTGTGTGGATGTGGTCTATGGTGCCATATCCTTCCCGAAACCCAGCCTGTTCAGGAGGTTGAAAGTCGTCAAGCCTTCGCGCGAGTCGATTTGTGATGACCCTCGTAAACAACTTATGGACATGTTTATATATATATATATATATATATATATATATATATATATATATATATATATATATATATATATATATATATATATAGATTAAAGATACATACAGATCTTTTTTAGTTTTGTACTAACGCCGTGTTCATCCAACAGTTGTCTAGAAGAAATCGAAAAATAACTATTTTTCTTAATAAAACCACCGTAAAATTACTAGGAGTATAAAAACATTCCAGTCACCTTTTCATTTTGAGTAAAAAATGAGTGTAAAAACTAATAAATAAATAAAAGTAATAAAAATGAAAATAGTCAAAAATCAAATAATTATAATCATTTATTTCTATACCACAAAGTTACATATATAGGTTACTAGCTTTTGCCCGCGGCTTTGCTCACGTGGAATTTGGTCTGCCACATTAAGTTTCGTGACAGATCATTTTAAATAAATATATTTTTTTTACTTAATAGTAAAATTATATTACGACCAAAATTACATAAAATCATTACAAATTGTAGCCTATATGTAATTCCGATGTTTAACCTATATTACTGTAAAGTTTCATCCAAATCCGTCCAGTATTTTTTTCGTGAACGAGAAAACATACATCCTGCTCACAAACTTTCGCATTTATAATATTAAAGTAGGACAATACACAGATAAAATAATACATATATGGCGGGTTAATGCCTAGGGGTGAGCCTGTATTTCTGGTCACTAGCCTTCCACCTCTTATGTCTAATTGATTATTAATATCCATGTCAAAATCAGGGAGTATTAATTGGATTAATATGTAAAATACCTATAATTACAAGTTTAAAATGAACAGATCACTATAAATTATTTAATTAGTAAAATACCCACAGTAAGACAGTTAAATGAGATTTAGGAAATTGCTGTGTTAATAGAATCAAATACGAGGGTATTATAGAGGGTTAGCGTTACGAAAATTAATAAAAATAAATTGTATAATTATTTACAGTAAAATATATATTTTTTTAAAATTTGAAAAAGTATACTTATTTAAGTGGGTATTTGGCACCTGGTTTATTTACCGGGAGTATATACTACGAGTATACTTACGTACACTATATACTTCCGGTATATATTTTTACCTAGAGTAACAACTTGAATAAATATTAAAACAACATACAAAAATTATATGAGATTTGTTAAAGGCAAAATAGAGACTAATTATAGTGGGAAACTAGATATTAGAGTAATATGAGTGGCAATAACCAAATTGGTTAGGTGTTGCGCTTGTGGCTACAATATTTTCAATTATACAAACTTTTGACTTTAAGTAGTTAACAAAATGTCTAGTGACTTCACTGGCATTGTTAGGCTTTGTTAAAAATATATGTATGTATTAGGTAACAAACAGTTTTTATATATTATATAATATAACTGTTTAAACTAAAATAAATTGACTTATTTTTAAATGAGTACACGATCGTAGGAAATTTCTTACATACCTTTCTTCGGCTTTTACCAGTGGTAAAAGCCGAAGAAAGGCATGTAAGAAATTTTCTTAGGGGCCATATAATTGCTATAATCAATAGGCCGTGATACTTACCTGCACTATATCACGAAGCATTATCTCATTTATTTATAGTTATTAAGAATATTCAATCTGTCATTATCCAATCAGAGTATGAAGATCATTAAAAAAATATATCATATGGAATCTTAAGCTATCACATCCATACAATCGAATAGACTGATCGATGATCTGCGTAGGCGGAACCTGAATGCGTTTAGACGAAGATCGACCTAAGTTGGGTATCTTGGGAAAGGTCTATTTTATGGCAGTCCACTAGTGGGATGTCATAGGATGATGATGATAATGATAAAAAAATTACAAGATTATTTGTTTTTACCTATATATAAAAATCCACGTGATACTTACATATTTTATGAATATAACAGCAGAAAGAAGTAAACATTTAAATCGCTAACAGTGTGACCGTACATTAATCTGTAAATATTTGGTTGGAGGCGACTCGTTTATTACATTTCCTCGGACGGAGTTTCTACCTGCACAATTTAATTGCGCTCTCTCCACCTGTGCACAAATTCTCCTATACCTACAGACGAAGCAGACCTTCGTTCGCTTCCCTTATTAATTCACGTGATGGAATAATTCCATTCCTTTGCGTTCTTCCTTTGAAATTTTCTCTGTTTTGTTTACAATAAATAATATAGAGTAATGAAAACACTGAAACAGAAGAAAATTTCATTCTTGCTTTGTCAATTTATGTTTTATGCATAAAATTCCCTTTTTTTATTTAGTCTCTTTTTTTAATTTATTTTTATTAACACAAAATGTTATAAAACCAACTGGATGAAAATTGTATTTTAAAATCCATACCAGAAATTTAATTTTAAGAGTTTCTGTTTTCTTTTTATTGTGCAAGATCTACGGAAACCATTGTTAAAAATACCATTACAATATTTACCAATTAGATCATAGATTATGTGAATATGTTTTCTTATCTCGGTGGTTTCCAATTTTTCCCTGGCAGGAAACTAGGAGGAACTGAATTAAAGCTAGATAGATAGATGTTCTATGGCTGAGTACATTGATGCCTGTGATGTTTCGTATGTTGATATTATCATGTTTGATATATATGAATAAAGATGTATATTATAATATCGATGCAAAAAATCGAAAAGGCTATAAATGACACAGATGTCAAATTTCGTTATTACATATTCGGATCAAAATAAAACAAATAACAGTGTAGAATTGTCTGAATCTCACAACGTGTTTTTAAAATGCAGGTCCAAATGATCCTACCTACATAATAACGTACATAGACACATACGTGTACCTATATAATCTATATATCTATGTCATGAATGTTTGTAAGCCAGGGCTTTTGTGTTTGCACCACATACAAATATAAATTTAACTTACCTCAATTGCGCACAACTGCCTCTCAAAGTACGTAACGGAAAATCAATTTGCTCGTGAAGTAATATCTCGCTGGCTCCAATTGCGAAGACTTGTAGGTATAAGGAACGACGCGAGAACGGTCGGAGGTTTTAATATTTTTGTCGGGTCGGGACGACAACTCGCTCCTCGCTTTGAACGACGAAGACGCGCTACGGTAATCAGGAAAATTATTTACTCATGTCTGCGGGCCTTGTAGGAAATAAATGCAGGGCTGTTGGAGCGTGATTTAAACGTGTATATATTTTTTATTAAAAAAGGAGGCAGACTGTTACTAACCTATCACCCCTTATTTCTAATACTTACTGCTGTTCAGTAGTAAACATAATATAGTTATAAGTAAAAGAGAAGAAGTTTATACATTAGAACCATTAAATATATTAATTTTGTTACGAATGAGTGTGCGTGTGTGTCTTTGTATATGAATATCAGCCCGAGGCAGTCCACTGCTGGACATAGGACATCCGACAATTTTTCTGTTCATTCGAATGAGAGTACTTGCAGCAAGGTAAGTATTTCTTTTTTCAATTTTTTATTTTATTATTTTATTTTCTTTTGAATTAGTGTGTACACATATGTGTATGTATGTATATATCTATGTATTGATGTGTTTACGTATGTATTAACGTATTGTATATATTTAACTAACTAACTTTGTTGGCCAAAATGAACCTTGGCCTCCAAACAGATCTTATCTTAAATATATATATTATTTTATATTTTCACGCTGGACGAGCGATTAATTATACGATTGAGTTAATTGCATGGTTCTACTGTCTTATTTCATCGATAATTTTATTATTATCACAAATTTTGTTTCATAACACAAACAATCGATTATATAATATATTACACAACATTTTTTTTTATATATTCACGCCAATCCCCGCAGGGGTTGGCAGAGACCACAGAGCTCCATCCGCCACCATTCATCGCAGCGAAACGGCTCTCCATTGGTCGCTTCTCGCCCTCGTGAGAATCAGGACGTGACGGGTGGCGAGCCACGTCGCCGTCATTTTCAACAAATTAAGTATATTAAATTTCACGAGCTGCAAAGGAGGATGGGGGTCAGCCCCAGCAGAGCCCTGCATGCTGAGGTAAGGCACCATAGTACTACATAATCGGCATAATACTATATAGTCGGCACGCTTGCGACTAAGCTCGCTCTTAGCCATGCATTCTTTGGCACGACAGACCGTGGATTGGCGGAAAGGAAGGGAAAGGATAAAGAAGAAAGGAAAGGGCAGGAATGGAAATGCGGATTGGGGGGGTTACCGGACTCGGAATAAATATTTATAAATCCATATATATATTTATTCCGATGCGGGAATCGAACCCACGACCATTGACTCCGTGGGCGAGGGGTCGCGCCACTGAGCCAATCAGTTGTCTAATGTATACGTAAATAAATATTTAAATTTATTGACGTATATATTAGACAACTCAAAAAGTACCGCAGTCAAATACGTTCCGTAGAGTATACTATACCTGAAGATACCTCGTGTTGGGGCGAAACACGTGTCGTTTACAAGATGGAAAAGTGGTAATGTGTGTTTGGTATTGTGTATAGTGGTTGGTGGGTGGAGAATTGATGGCCGATTTTCGATAAGTTTTTGGTTTAAGTTCCAAATAAATCCACTTCATCCAGCACAAAAAACACACATTATTAATTTTCTGTTATTGTTTTGCTTGTCGCGGATCTTAGCTAAATAAAACTTTTGACTGTCCACATAGTGATGGATTTCCGCAAACTAACACCTGACTCCATTAATAATTTGTACTGATCCTGGATTCGAATCTACAACCTTTGGTTTAAGAGAGAACCATTCACCACTGCGCCATTGTGTCGTCAGATAAGTTGTAGTAAACTTAATTGACTAATAAGTCAAAGCTGAAAAAAATTATATAAAGTCCTCTAAAGACTAAAAAAGTGCAACCCTACTTGATGTTACTTGCAAAATGAAGAGCCAAAGAGAACATGCTCCGAGAACGCTTTGTAAATAATCACTGCAATGGCTTCATGTAGATTAATTCTAAGATTACGTACATCGTGAGTCATAAATAAAATGCAAGCGTGCGTTTGTTTCATATAATTTAAATTTTTTAAAACTTCGACTAAGGAAGCACCACCGCCTTATGGAATATCAACGTCATGTGGTAGAATTTTAAAGATTTACCGCGTTCTTATGGTAAGTATTGGGAACCGGAGGCCCAATTTCTTTTCCATTCCTTTATTTCCTTCTTCCCCTCCCATTATTAACATCTTCACCCTAAACTATTAGTTAACGCATGCGATTTCCAACGTAAGGTCTATGAAAAGCGTAAAATAATGGGCACAGGGCTTCCCAATTTTTAGAGGAATGGACGTTTTTCAATCATTAAATCAATCATATGTTGTATTATATTGTACTTAAGTTATTTATAGATTTAATTTTTATATAATAATATATAATAAATAATTACCATTTATTCAGAAATGGTTATACAAAATACTTTTATTTTTATAATTATATTTATTGTTATGTATTATTTCAAATAAGTTAAAAAATAAATATAGCCAACTAGCTGACCCGGCAAACTTCAAACCGCCTCAGAATCAATCAATAAAAAAGATAATTGCAGAAAGTTTCAACTTTAGTAAAAAATGTGGTCAAAACTTAACAAAAGAAATGAAAAAACAAATTCACTTTTTAATTTAATTTGATTTCTGAATGACTTTTAAATTTGATCGAGTTCTGAACGACGGGACGAAAATGAAATATTTGAATAATTATTAGAAATAGTTTCTAAGGGAAAACGAAATTGTTGCTTTTACTATATTTCTAATATTTTTATCATATTTACTCATCATTTAAACCTTCCCTGGACTTCCAAAAATAATTCAAAACCAAAATTAGCCAAATCGGTCCAGCTGTTCTCGAGTTTTAGCGAGACTAACGAACAGCAAATGATTTTTATATATATAGTATACAAGATATACAAGACAGGTAATTGCTTTGAACCAAAAATGTCAGTGGATTTTTTTTCTATAAAACATCTCTACTCTGTAGTATACTAATAGCTATTACTACCATGAAAAGAATCTTTTAAGCCTCATTTTGCCTCGTGGCCTTTCAATAGGCAATGAGTAGCTCACAATTTTTGAGAAACCGCCTACCTCTTAAACTACTTGAATATCATACTCAAGGAAGTTGTTAAAAAGATTTAAGACACATGAAGTTTATATTTAGAAAACACTTATAAAAAATGTCAATTTTACGTAAGCCAAATTTAAAAAAAAAATGGCATTTGTTTATTTTAGCTACAGTTTATTGGTGTGTATGACGTAGTTTTTTACAAATATTTAAGAAAAGACTTTTTATTCACTTATCACATAAGTCTTCAATTCATTCTGCACCCTGGGTTTGTCTCTACTATGTGTGAGTCACTTAAACTCAGAATAAAACCTGTAAGTCGCTATTCTCGACTCTAATATGTAACGTTTACCACCGCACCTTATGGGTGAAAATAATATTATATATTTCATAATTTGTTACATAGAATATATAAATGTTTTACAGCTAATATGATCAGTTTAAATCCTTCAATTTGTGCTATTTCAAGTAAAAGATTTACTGCACCCGCCTCTGTGGGAATTTTCTAAAACATCGTACATCTTCTTTATTTATGTTTACAGCTTATACCAGCCACAGCCGTTTCCTTAGCTGTTTGAATCCGTTTATCGGATTTCAAACACGTTTCGGTTGAATCCCATATCGTGGGGCTTGATATAATGGTCTGCGGGGCGCCCTAAGAAAATTACAACCGCTATACTTATGTACTCGTATATATGTATGCATGCATGTAGCATACACGAAGCTCAGAGGAATCTCTGCAGTACAAATATTATAACAGTTTTCGATTAACTCATGTATGTATTTTATCGATCTCAGTTATTAACCAGGTGTGTTAATCATTTTACTGTAAGTTTTGAAATTAATTCAATATTATTTCCATGCAGTTATTTTATGTATGAAAGATTGCTCAATAAATAAACAAAATCGGAAGAATTGCGTTTAAAAAAAGGCAACAATTAGGAAACGAGGGTTTAGAAACACGAGAAAACAGCTTCCTGTTGTAGTCGATTGTATTGCAGATGAGTTATTTGCCTTTGAAGAAGATGTAAGATTATGGGTGGAGCGGTAGATGTTACCAAAAATGCGTAGTACTAAAGCTATTACTCATAAGGCCGTCTACTGTGTGATACTTCTCTTGACATGCTCAATGCTCTAGTGGTTGCTCATAATGTATAGCTAATCTAATAATGGATAATAAAAATTCAGACTATTATTCGTAAATATAACATTATTCAGGTGCGGCAATTTATACTAAATTGTTATCATTTCATAAGTTTTATCTGAGCAAACAAAGATAACCTAGCTATGTGTAACGCGTTTATCTCTACGATAGCAGTCAGTACAGTTTCTATTGAGACGGTGTGTGGACAATTTAAAAAAGTTAAAACGACACATTGTTTGCGTGGAAAGTGAAATATTAAAGTGTCATGGCTGGAGCTGGTAGAGGCGACGGGCAAGGACCCGCTGTCGGGAAACTTGAATCCCAGATATATTGCATCAAGTACACTTTGTTCTGCTTCAACGTCGTGTTGTGGGTGGGTAAAGCAATTTGCAACTATTGTGGAACAGATTTTTCTTTCTTTTAAGTTCAACAGATTTTTATTTGCAAATATAAATATGTTTAGTAAACAAAGAACCAACAGTAAGAATCATAGAAAAAATAAGGTCATAAATACATTGGAGAAATATATTTCTAATATTTTTTCTGAAATTATATATGTGATCAATGTATAACAAATATTACTTTACTAATAACAGCGATAGTTTTCGTAACATCAGTTTAATGTAAAAAAAGCTTTGATAATTATATATATAAAACCTTTGCGTACCACATTTATACGTTTAAACTAAGAGGAGGTGCATTAAAACCATGTTATCAGTTACTGATACGCTACACGTCCCGTTTTCCAAGTACAATATTGTCATACTGTGAATCATCATACATTACAATGTATTGATGTCAGTCAGTACGTTATATCTTTGTCTATAAACTTCCGTTTTATTTCCGAATTGTTGCTAATGTTTTGATAAAATTTATAATTATAATTTAATTAATAATTTTTTATACATATATATGGTTTTTAATTTTTAATTCATTAATTTTAGCTTTCCTTTAAAAAACACTAACCAAGATATTTACTCTCTAAAACTACATATATATGTATTACAATTAAATTAATTTAGTAATACCAGAATTGAATGAAAGTAAGTGTATTTTTTGTACACTTATTGCTAAGTGCTATGCTATCTTAATTTCCATAGTCCATACTATCCTGTTTTTGTTGAAGGTGTTAATGGTTTTAAAATGACAAGTATGATGGGTTTTTAAATTATATATAATACGTCCCAAATATAAAATTAATACAAATATTTCAAATCAAATAATTTTTTTTATTTAAATAGATTTCTTAAAAGTACTTAGGGAGCAATGTAACTTTTTTATCTACAACGTTTGAAAAATTGACTCTATTGAGAAGGGCTGCAAAACCCCATGTTTACTCTTTTAAACTGCTGATTTGTTGCTATCATAAAAATTCTGTTTAAAAGTATTTTATTGCTTCATCAAACAAACACCTTCGACTAATGGATAAGATTTGCAATAAATAATTATAAAAATTATGCTAGGATAAATGCATTGTTAAATTACCTTTAGATTTATTACACACACAATTATCCGTAGCAAGTTAGCTAACTTCAAAGCGGCAGACATTAGCGGCACGTGGCGTCGGCAGTAAATCTAGGAGTTGCGGCTCGCAAGTTGTGGGTCGATACAACGGTTATTAAGCTGGCTTAATTAGTGGAATCGAACATTGTACTTACATTTGCGGTGTATTCAAAGTTTACGTTACTAAAACTAGTTAGGGCGAAGGTAACTATAAATTGAACGTATTAACATGTTGGTTTTCAGAGATACATCATCATCGACGCAATAAAATGAAAACGTAATAAACCGCAAAATAAAAATTTACCATTAGGACCCAAAAATCTTTTAAGATTTCTGAAAAAAATGTGCCTGTCACTAAAAAAAAATTAGTTTCAACGCTATACAACATTTTTAGTTCGTAGAGTTATAAAACAGACTATTGGACCTAGTATTTTTTCTGATCTAAATATGTAATAAAAAAATTTGACAGCAGTTTCATTTAAAGCGTTTTCGCCTTTTTCTGTCAACGTGTAAAATAATTGACATTTGTTAAGGTTAACGCGTTAGACAATCCTACCATCTTATGGAAGTTAATCACCACCGCCCAAGTAACTCGTAAAGTAAGACATCAAAGGTGTTGCCTGCGTTTGGGGACAATTTGAAATATTTGAAGCTGAATACAGAGGTACAGTACAGAAAGTACAGAGGGGTTCATATTCCGCATGTATGTTGAACCGTAAAACATTAGTTCTGTATATATCTATGGATGCGTTGTTTTTTACGATCACAGCAAATTTTCTCATTAAATAATACTTAAAATGTAATTAAATATTATGACTTCTATTGAAATTTTGTACAAAAATTTAGCATATTTTTTAAGTTTTTCATTAACAAGGTTGTTTTGCACATTTCATTTTATTTTAGAATATTTTCTAGAACGGAACATTTTATCCATCTCCACTGTAAAACTCGTTTACTCCAGCGATTATCGGTTCTCCGACAAACGCGATTTGCTGGCTTTGGTTCTCCGGGTGATTTTTTCATGTGGAATATCACATAACCACTAGAAAAACTCCTAGTACAGCCCTTTCCATAATTATAATATTTGTGTGATTTAAGCTTGTAGAGCATACGAACTCTCAATATTTCAGTTTTATTCACAAGTATAATATAAATATTTAAAGAAAAAAGTTTCGTTAGTGTGCAAAAAAATAAATTTTAAATAGGTAGGTACAACACGACTGGCTAAGGAAATTTACTTTGCGAATGTGGATGGAAGGGTCGGTAGAGGAAGACCACGAAAAACATACCTTCATCAAATCGCTGAAGTTTTTAAGAAAGGCCAGGTCAAAAGTACCCTTAACCGGTGGGCTTTCATGAGGAGAATAATGCGAGTGGAGGAAGCAAAGGAAGTATGCCGAGATCGTAGCAGATGGAGATCTGTGGTCTCTGCCTACCTCTGTGGGAGACAGGCGTGATGATATGTATGTGGGTACACTCATCATTCTGCATTCTGTTATTAATGGTAGTATATATACATATATAGACTATACATTTAATATCAGACGACGCCAAAAACGTTAAACGATGTCAAGTGTCGTCGAAATCTTGCCCGAACAGTCGTTAAGGTGTGCCTACCTAAAGTAAAATAATTGCAGAAGTTACCAAGAGTTGGTTTTCGATAATTGACTTTTGGATCGCGGCCAAGACGAATGGTGGTGTTCTGCTTCGCGTTCAGTTAGATATATAGGTACTGTATGAATTTGTAACTCCATCGCCAAGAATTGTTTAAAATAGATCTACAAATATTTTAATTCACGGTAGAATACTTGTCTATTATACTTTGAATTTATGAATATTTTATGATACAAAATAGTTAAATTACAAGAGAATATAGATTACCTATACGTTTATTTGTAATATATCTTCATACATATATTTTCATAATGGTAGAGCCACGCTGCAGACGAATACTTTGTCAAGAATGGCATAATATTTGTCTGTAGCATGAATGGGCCGGCTCCGGCCCGGGTAAGTACCACACTCCCGCAGAAAACCGCCGTCAGAGTGGTAGCTTAGCTACTGCACTTCATAAGGTGAGCGGCCGAGTTACGGAAGCCCAACCCCTTCCCCTCCCATTCCCACTTCCATAATGACATTTTCCTTAAACGTCTGCAACGCTTCCGCACTGTCTATGGCGCTGCGGATGTCTATACGCCTACTCGTTTGACTTCCTATCCCGTAAAAAAACATACAATTTACATACCATTTCTCACTTCACGATAGTATATTAGATAATATTTATACTAGACTTGCAAATTACTTGTCGATCGGTGTTGAGGAAGTGAACTTGTCTATAATTAGTCGGATGTACGATGTTTGGATCGATGTTAATAGTAAATCTAGTATTAACTCGCCAGCAACTAATCCGTCGAGGATCAACCGGGATTTTCTCTTGTAGTTTGTTCCCAAATATGTGAGACAAATGTTTAATCCTAACACAATATAACAATGTTTATCTATATTAATATAATACTTTTTTAATATTAGTTTCTTTGCTTATTAATAGCGTGAAGTCATATAGTTGGTCGATAATACCAAAAAAAATCATTCACTACTTTATTAATTTTAGGCATATTGCATGTATATAAAGTAATATTCTTTTATTTAATCGGTCACCCATTACTGAGGTCGCTAGAACATCTCAAACGGAAAATCTCTCTCCATCGGTTCTGGTCCAAAGTAGCCCTCATCATCTGTTGAAATTTGGAGGATGTGACTTCGTACACTTGGTCGATCCATCTTGTTGGCGACCGTCCTCGTACTCTCATCCATTCAGTATAACCAAAAATCACCAGCTTTTCCACGTTACGATCACCTCTTCGCATATAAAGTAATAAATACTAGGAATTCTAAGGAACAAGTTGATTGTCCACATTTCATGCAATAAATATAATAGAAAATATTTTTAATATATTTATTGTAAAAGTTATTTATTCAAATTACAAGCGCATAAATATTAAGTTTTATATGGACAATGCTTTTGATTAAAAAATTTGTATGTGCAACAGAGACAATGCTCTACAACTTAAAATATTTTTCATTGGATTATCAGCGATAATACGCCGCCACACAGGTACGAATGAAAAACGTGCTTCCACAGTAGCATAACTCTTGAGATTAAAATCAGTTTTTAGTAAAAATTATACAGAAATTAATACTTATTTGCATATTCACAATGAGTTCTCGCCAACTTCGTTGGCTGGGCCACGTTCAGAGGATAGGGGAGGATCACGCAGTCTAGAGTCTTTTAGGGCGCTCCAAGCTGGAGAGACATGGTGGAAGATGACTTGCGCAATCCTCAAATCTGCAACTGGCAGGGCACGATGGTGTAAGATCTGTTCGGAGGCCAAGTACCATTTTGGGTCGCTGCGCCAACAAACTTAGTTTCGTTAGTTCATATTCACAATAAGTATATTTTCAATTTAAATAAAATAAAGTAAGAATAAACACGAATGGGCGCTAAAGTCACGTGGGGTGAATATTTAATGTAATAAAAGCGCCATGTATCGCTGGAAATAACTTGTGCGGACTGTATTTTTTATTTCATAAAATAAGAAAATAAGTAATGAAGAAATGAGATTTTTTTTCTATAATAACAGCGCCAAGAAATGTAAAGCAGGAAATATTTGCAATTTTCATATTTATAAGAAATGATGATTGTTATAAATTTTGTCGAGGAGAATAGCAACTGTTAATACGATATTTCTCATTCCATAATCTGATTTACTTTTATTTACGTTAGAGTCTTTTATTGAATTCAAATTTTTGGAAATTAATAACTATCACAAACTTCGTTCTATGGAAATATTTTTAGGTGTAAATATCTAAAATTACTCAAGTTTTCAATATTAAATGAACAAATAAAAATGGTCAAACAATTTGGATTAATCTACATATAAATAAAAGACGATTGACGACCAATTGGCTCAGTGGCCCTTCACCCGCGGGGCCAATGTCATGGGTTCGATCCCCGCATCGAAATAAATATATGTATGGATTACAAATATTTATTCTGAGTCTGGTAACCCCGCCAATCCGCATTGGACAAGCGTGGTGCGTTAACAAAGCTTGGTGGGTTGGGAACTCTAGAACTCCAGAAACCTTTGATTTTAACTATTACACTTGCGATATAAGATGATTTTTTAAATTGTCTTGAGTATTTATTTTCTTCGCAAATTGGTACGTTTATGCAATATTTTTCCTATATATTTTAATAGATGGAAACTTAAACACAGTAGTTACTATCACAATACATGTAATTGCATTTTTTTTTTAATTTAAAAATAACGATGGTAAGACATCAAAGAAAGAGCCTATAAGCGATGAAACAAGGCACTCTTGAATCCCAATTTATTCGCTGAGTCTGGCGTCTCATTCCATTTACGAAATTTATTTTTCCCGCAATCTTCCCCGTAAACGCCAGGGATAAGTCGCGGGGCAGACCGTAAAGAAGTCACTCTTACTCATATGATTGCAATTTATATGAAATTGAAATATCTCTCCCACTTGTGATGAAATTTTATTCGGAGTAACACAAACTGTGTGAAAATTAAGCCGATTAAAAAGACTAAACACGACAACAAAGTCTCTCTGACTGTTGAATGATTACTTTGGAACTTAAAATTCGTGACGAGTTCGCCTTGGGAGTTGCGTAGAATAGATAAAATCTGCCATATAAGATATTCAAATCCCTTAAGTGCACGCTGCGGTTGAATTGCGGGAAAAAGTCCCATTTTGAAATGTTGTAAAACTCTTTATTATTCTAGCTTTGCAGGTGTCTCTGCGGAAATGTAGTTGAAAATGGGACTGACGTCTCTTTCGAAGGCGAAACTAAAATAAACAACTGGAATATCAACGCGTTGCCACTGTGAATTAAGCGTTTCGAGTGGAAAACAGGGTTTTAATGGTTCGTTCCAATTAAAATCTTTCATCTCCATCGTCATCATTAAAAGACAATGGTAGTCTATTGACGGATATACGCCTCCCCCAAAAAAGTGCCACCTAAACCAAGGTCTCACGCATTCAGTTTCTGCCAGTTATCCTGCAAGATTGTTGCAAGAATTTTGCACTATCTAGTGTGAGGGTCTAACACTACGTTTGGCAAGACGCCGTGTTCATAGTAGCACTCGTCTAATTGAATGGTGATCAGTTTTTCGACAAACGTAACCAGTCCATCGTCACTTATGGTTTCGAACTCAGGAAATTAAGTATGTCGATAACTTTGGTTATTTTTTTACGGGATAGGAAGGCATACGAGCAGGCATGTCACCTGATGGAAAGCAATTAACGTTGCCCATAAACATATGCGGCGCTATAGTCATTTTTTTTGCCGAAGTGTTGCGGTTTTTGAGAAATATGTAAACGTGGTTTCATCATTCCGGATAATAAAAAAATATAAGTCATCTATCTATACATTTTAACCTCATATTCGTACTTAAGATACCGTGAAGCAGCAACCGCGTGCACTGTGACGTTTTACGATGCCATACATTTTTAAGATCTCAAAAAGTTTGCCTTCGCCATCTGAAAAGAGGAAAAAATATTTACTTGAAGACGACGTGTATTGCGGCTTAAACTTTTATATTAAAAAATAGTTAATAAAATTATATGATTTGTATTTATATGTTCCAATTTTATATAATACTTAATAATACTTTTATAAAAGTTTATAGAAAGGAATACGTTTAATTCATTAATATTTCTTTTGTTCTATCCATTTTCAGTGCCCATTGACATGAGAATTGTATTGATTTGTAGATGTGTTTTTTAAAGTTCAAATGTCGTATCGGTTTGAAAACACCGCTGAAGGTAGTTGGTTCCATAGAGTGATAGTGTGTAGTACTTTTATGCTGATCCTTTAACATTCCGTAGATTTTTGCATAAATAAAAGTAAATGTATATGATATATAAGGTATGTGTGTTTGTGTGGAGGCATAAAGAACTATTTATAACAACTAATGATAATGCTGGTCTTCACCGGCGTGATCCCCAAAGATTAGTGGCGGATGATCACCCCAGACTGAGTAAATATATCAAAAGCTGCCTGTTCATATGTATACGCATCTACAACAATATTAAAACAATTGAACACTGAATTATTTAAAAAAAGTCTATACGAATTGCTAACAGATGCCAATATTTATAATACTAAGGACTTTCTTGCTTTAAAGGATCGATCGAATGTATGTAATAGATAAATCAATTATAATTTTAATGACAATATAATAGTTTAGTTACGTATTTAGATCTATATGTATGTAATAATTAATGAAATTTGTACGCCATAAGTGGCAATGTGTTGGAGCTTTCAAATAACTTGTTATACCTCAAGTCAAAAGTTTTACTTAGCTAAGATCCGCGACAAGCAAAACAATAACAGAAAATTAATAATGTGCATTTTCCTGTTCCTGCTGGATGAAGTGGATTTATTTGGAACTTAAACCAAAAACTTACTGAAAATCGGCCATCAACTCTCCATCCACCAATCACAATACACAACTCCAAACAAACACTACCACTTTTCGACCTTGTAAACGACCTGTGTTTCGCCTCAACACGAGACATCTTCAGGTATAGTAGACTCTACGGAAGACAACCGAAAAATCTTTTCGGTCGAAACTTTTGACTGTCCACAATTATATTATTATTAAAAAACGTTTAAATAGCGATAATTTATTGAGAAATTTATTAGAGTGCGTGCGACTTTCTTACATTGCCCAATATTTCACAGTGGAAGCGTATATCAGTAAGTTTATTGGAGCGTTAATGGCGTTGCTACAGCGGTCCGGGTATTATATTATTTTTTGTAGCAAATCGTACAAACGCACTAGTCAACTTTCCGCGTCATTTGGCCACGCCGTAATGGATTGCGAACGGGAATTGTTGTGTGGACAAAGCTTTTTGTAGACAAAGTATAATGACGGGAAGATGGCGAGCGTTTGCTTTGTCTCCTAGAAAATTATGTGGCTCTAATAGATGGCGGTGATTCATGCGTAGTCCCAAAGATTATGCTTACAACGCCGCCTCCCCATTTCTGGGGGTGTCGGTCTTAACCCTCCACGCCTAGGATATTAGGCAAATTGGCGGGGTATCTAGACTATATCGAAATAAATACCTGCAGGCCATGAATATATTTATTCTGATACTAGAGTTGAACCTACTACCATTGCATCCGGGAGCAGTAGCTTTACCATTGAGCCAAGTAGGCCATGAAGGAACATTATAATACTCTTTATTCCAAAATTGGGCTTTCTTTTGTAATATACTCAAGGGTCAGCAACGTATTTCTGATGTTTCTAGTGTTGCGAATATCTATAAGTGACGGTGGTCTATCCACCCATTAACTCCTTTGCCAGTTGTTATAAAACTCAATTTATAAAAAAAAATTGAAATTCTTAATACTATGGGAGACGCCGAAGTCGTACTAAACAACACTTTTAGAAATAAATGTCGACCTACTTTATCTTTTTTTCTTATTAAACAATTCCATTTTAGACTTGTTTTTCCACAAGGCTACTGAAAGTTCGTTAGGGGAAAGTAACAAAGAAGGTTTTATATTGTAGAAGTTTGAATAAAGCGTTGATGGCTATAGATATACTGTAATTTTTCAGATATACAGTATGACGGAATTTTCATTCTATTCCCATAGAATAGGATCACTCCAATTGTTCCCGTGGGCTTTACATGAGTAATAGAAATCAAACTGCAATCCCTAATCCGCAACGTAGCGTGAGGATTACAGCAACATCCCTTTTTTTGAGGGAATTCGATATCCAGCAATGAACTTCTTTCACAAATACATAACAGAGAAAAAATATCAATGTGGAATTTATGCAATAAAGTATATATAATATTAGTTATGTTTATATAATATATCAGTAAGAATAAAAATTGTATCATGTCAATCGAATAATCCAGAACCTCCCGTATACAGTAATAAAAGTCCATCGTGGATATTACTGCGCGAAGTGTTATTTGGTCGTGATTTCTAGACAAAAACAAAGCTATTACAAGGAAACCCCTGATCACTGATTCACCCCTCTATGTAACAAACGTTGAGGGTGTACCTAAAGTATTAATAATATCGTAAAACTTTTTCTTTTATATATTTTACCTACATATATTTTAATTTCGTTATTTATATATTAATGTTACAACATTAAAATTAAATCAATTAAAACATTATATTATTATAAAAATGTATAATATAGCTATAAAAATGACATTTCATCATCATCATTATTAAAGGAAGAAGGTTGAGTGGTCAAACAAAACCTCGTTGGATAACCAAATAAAGGCTGCACTTAACTGTCCCGAAAATGTTTGTACAAAGAAGGCGTCAGCACGCGAAGATTGGCGACAGCTTGTAATGCAAGCCACTACCCAAAATTATAACACCGAACCCTCTGACAAGAGTAAGAACTACTAAGAAGAAGAATATTATCAGCCCGCGGAACTTCACTGCTGGATGTTAACAATCGAAACATGCCATCTATCCTGATCATCAGATACAAGTATCCAATCGCTTCTTTTGGCCGAGAGGTGTCCGTGTCCGAGGTGTCCGACTCTCCGTTTGATAAACTCCACTCCAGCACTCGACTACTCTCACATTAATTTTATTATTAAAATATTATGTAATAATAAAGAAATCATAAAACCCATATAGCTACGATTATAGATTTTGAATTCCTGTCAATCCACAGCCCATATATGTCCCACTGCTGAGCACGTAACTCCCCATTTCTGGAGGAACGGACGTTAACCCACCACGCTTGTTCAATGCGGATTGCCGGTGTTACCAGACTCGGAATAAATATCTGTAGGCCATACATATAATTATTCCGATGTGGGGATCGAACCCGCGACCATTGACTCCGTGGACTGGGAACCGCGCCACTAAGCCAATTGGTTGTCAATAATGTTTCCTAGTTTAAACTTATTTTTTCTCATTTTACAGTTATTCGGAGTATCCATTTTTGCGCTATGCTTATGGATCTGTATTGAACCCGGCTTCAACGAGTGGATGAGGATGTTGGAGCTACAAAAGTACTTTATTGGAATCTATATTATTCTAATCGCGTCACTTGGAATTATGGTTGTAGCCTTTCTCGGTTGCGGTTCAGCGCTGATGGAAAATATTCTATTATTATATGCGGTAAGGCTGATAAACAATTGTATGTATCTTTTGTATATAAACAAGATCTAACTAAGAATTCGAAGTTCAAAATAAAATTCACTTTATCACGTTACGAGTACAAGACTAATTTTAAACTACAATAAAAAAATATCTAAATACGGTATAAATTGAAGCTATAAATTATGGTTTCAAAAATGAATGTTCAGAAAAAACAGTTAAATAATTACTTGTCTTGTATAATACACGAGGCAAGTAGTACCTGATTGCTTGGAGTATCTGACGATTTACGATGTTTGCGTTAGGATTATAGTTATGAACAGATAGCTGGGCAGGCCAGAGTGTGATCGTTCTCCGATCGGCATCCTCTGTCCGGGGGGGGGGGGAGCGTTACTTATTCTACGCACTATAAAGTGCTCTCTCAAAACATGAGGTTTGTAGAGTCATTGCATATATGTATGTATATGTCGAATTCAATTTATAAATACAAATAATTTTTATAAACCTGATTGCGTGCTACTTAAAGAAGAAAAGTGTGTGGTTTTATAATTTGATTATGTAAGAGTTAATATATAGAGGGCAATCATACAAAAAAAATCTATTTTCGGTCCATTAACCGTTGCGGATATACCCGTAGAACAACTTACCAAGTTTTATCTCAATCTGAGATAAAACTTGGTATTGGTAAAGATGAGTGATTTAGGATCGTATGATAATAAAAATACAATAAGACATTTGTTTTTATTTATACAATTAATAACCCCAAAACTGTCATGAGAGTTACTTTCTAAGGGAATTACAAATAATCTAATAAGGACCCCTTTATAAAATACGAAGATGATATTTATAACGTGAAATTTCCAAATGCGTCCATATTCTTTGTTTGATCTACGTGTTTTGATTGTTTTCAGTTCATAGCATCACAAATAGCTTTGTTTGTCTTCGGTTTGGTGGGTGCAAGTGTTGTTTTGGATTTTTCTACATACGACTCAAGTATACAACCTATTATCAACGATGTGATCGTTCGACTCATGAACAATCCTCAACATGAAGGTAGCCGGGAGATTCTGAGGATGGTGCAAGAAGGGGTGAGTGTCTTCGACTTCAGTTTTTAAGCCAAATAGTACATTACGAAAGTAAAATACAGCAGAACAAATAAATAATAAACACATGAAGATACTTTTTACAGAGATTATTACCTTTCTAAGGATGATCTGTCATCATCACTATAAACAGATTACAGCAATCTCCTGTAGTACAAAAACGTCTTGTAGTAGTGAGGATTCAAATTCATCACGCTAAAGTATTCCTATTACCAAAGAACGAACTATCTTGGATTGGACTATATGCGATCTTAGTCCTAGAGGTCTTAGAGATTCGTCCAGTATATAGCAGAATGTAACTTGAATAGATGAGGATACAGTAGGGGTAACAGCTTGTGTTATCACTATTTGTACCGCAAAACAAACCCCATGATACACTGTAATAAAATTATAAAAAACCTTATATTTAATGCTGCGCATTGATTACCTAACTAAAGACAATACTTTAATAAATTAAATCAGGCTCGGTGGTGTGATGCAAGCTGATGGTGATAAATTTAGTCGAGCTTTTAATATTCACTGACAATATTTCGATTAAAGTGATTTAATTTTTTTTTCAGATTGGTTGCTGTGGAGCTGACGGACCCATGGACTACATAAACCTTAACAAACCTTTGCCAGCGGAATGCCGTGACTCTGTTACTGGAAATGCATACTTCCATGGTTGTGTGGACGAAATGACGTGGTATTTAGAGGGCAAAACTGGCTGGTTGGCAGGCATTGTACTAGCTTCTTGCATGATTTGCGTAAGTCTCACTTTTTACTGAAAATAGGGACAAGTAGCCTTATACTCTTATGTGTATGCAAGAAAATTGTCTTCTTTCCATTTCCAAGACAGCTAGGCGGTAATTTCGCCATTCAGACATTAGGTCATCATAAAAAGGTGTTGGTATTATAAATTTAATTTATATTAAATAATTGGTTTTAAAAATTCCTTGACAGGTTGTAAATGCAGTCATGTCAATGGTGCTAATTCAAGCAGTCAAGAAAGAAGAAGATGAAGCTATCGTTTATAAAAATTAACAAGTCACGATAAATTAAGAGCTTCTTTTTACACAGTAATTTTAATGTTAAGTTCATATTATGTTAATTTAGTATAAATTTCTAATTTTATTTCTATTATAACTTCATCTAATTTTATGAATTTTCACGTAAAAATAAATAAAACCATAGTCATAAACGTTTATTATTAGATATTTATAATAATAAACGATAATATACTTAACTTACACCTTAATTGGTACGTTTAAAAGTCTTACTTTTCATCCCACCTGTAAAAAAATATACTTAGTATTCAATTATGAGTATTATCTGTTTTCAGCTATATATATGTATGTAGATTTCCTTTCTAATAATAAATTTACTTAACAGATATGATACATTATTGTTTATATATTTGTTAATATTATGATGTGTTTTTACTTTAAAATAAATTCGTCACATGAATTTTGAATAAAAATATATGTTTTGTATTGAAAATTTATTTCATTGATGAATTTACAAGCACACCAAGTGAGATTGAGAAATGAAATTGGAAAAGTGATAACTTACTAATAATTACTTGTAATGACCGGCGCCCACGAAAAAGAGGGATAGAAGGAAGTGATGAGCAGAAAGGGGTAGTAGAAGAGAAAGAAACGGAAAAGGAGTTGGACCCTCTGAATTCTCGCTTTCACGGTACTGCATTTTACCACGTTTTGTAAGGTGAGTATGGAACATAAACAAAGCCCATATTTCCCATTTCTGGAGGAATCAACGTTAACCCACTATGCTTGTCAGATGTAGATTGGCGGGGTTACCAGAGTCTGTAGTCCATACATATATTTATTCCAATGCGGGGATCGAACCCGCGACGGTAACTTCGTGGGCGGGAGGCCCCGCCACTGAGTTCATTGGTCGTATAGAACATAATACAACCTAACTTATTCCATTTATTTTTTTATTTATGGACAGTTTTTGATTTTGAGCGACATATAAATGAAAACATATATTATATAAATACGTATTTATAATAAAAAAAATCTATTCTACGATCTATAATAATATAAATGTTTTATTGGAAGAACTTTCTTCAACATACATTACCACTCAATATGCAATCAAACGTTGAGACCGGATATTGGCGTGTACACGGAGCTGATTTCTACAACTTGCTCGACCATTAATTGATTGCTATTTGTATTAAATGGAACGAACATTAAAGGGTTTTGTGCCGGGAGTTGCTCTATTTAAACGAATTTTCTAACACATGCTGGCGTTTAATTTTTAATTGTATAGTGGTTTAAAACAATTAAAATTTTAATTTTAATACAAATAAGTGATCTTTATGTTAACCTCTATTAATCTTAACATAGTTATATTGTATTTAAATACATTTTTATACAGTTTTTAAATTACTTCGTTTATTTATTTTTCTTGTACAGATTCTAGTACAAAGACGGAATTAATATCGGAAGGCACTATTTTTTTTTGGCACAAGGTAACAAGGGCATAAGCCTCAAGAATTCTGTAGAAATGAATTTTAATCCACAACGCTTGTCTAAGGATACGCTACGGACATTCAGAATTCTTACTTAGCTAAGATCCTCAACAAGCAAACAAAGATAGAAAAATAATAATCTGTGTTTTTTGTACTGGAAGAAGTGAATTTACGGGGAACCTTAACTAAATCTTACCGAAAAAACGGCCGTCAGTAACTCTCCACTTCCAACTACTATCAACAACATCAACACCAAACACACACCACCACTCTTTCACAATATACACGACACGTGTTTCGCCTCAACACGAGTCATCATCAGGTATAGCAGACTCTGCGGAAAACAACTGTTAAGTTACGGTAACTTAACGGTTGTCTTTCGTAGAGTCTTCTATTCTATTTTTGTTTGCTTGTCACGGATCGTAGCTACGTAAGAATTCTGGCTGTCCACGCACATGTGTTTGTATATATCACGATACACATAACACATATGTTTGTATAACAAGGTAAGAAACACTGATTTAATTAGACGAAGTATTTTTAACAGCCCATTGTATGTATGACACATTGCTGGGCACGGTCTCTTCATTTCTGGATTATCGGATATTTCCTACCACGCATTTGCAATACATACTGATGGGGTAACCAGTGTAGAAAGGGAATTCGGAATAAATATCTGCATGCCATACATATAATCCGATGATGTGATCGAACCCGCGACTATGGACTCTGTAGATGGCAGCCCCGCCTCCAAGGTTATGTCGTCGTTGTAGACGAAGTTTACTCCTTACATTTCGTTTCTAATTAAAACTCCTGTAATAACGCACGCTCCAGCAATATATCAAGTCAGTTTATTGTTACGTTTGCCACAACCATAGGTTTAATACTCACATCTCCTGTTCGCCGGGTAAAGGATATTGAGCAATTTCCTCTGCGGTTCGCAGGCACTTCATTATGCAATAATCAACAGAATTCAAGACTCCATTATATATTCCTTAACAAATAATTCAATGCGATTAATGCTTGATTAACAACGGTCCTTAAATTACAAACATCTGTAATAATATAATTGTCTATGGGTGGCAAACACGCAAGAGTGTCGCCTGATGGGAAGCAATTAACACAATATACCATACAAAAATTATATTTTTTTGTTCTATACCAAAAATTATAATTTGTTCGAATTCCATTTCGTTTATCGCCAAATATTAACAAAAAAGAACTTTTTATGCTACAGATATACAAACAAGAACGTGGATCACCTGATTGTAAGTAATCAACACTGCTAACATTTGCAACAATTCAATGGGCAAAGGAGATGCGTTGCCTACGTCAGAGCAAAATGCGAATAATACGAAATTAAAGATAAAAGTACGTGGGCATTCAGCTCTGAACGCTCATTGAAAGAAACGCAGTAGGAAAGCTAGTAATTTAACAACAACACCGATTTTGGGTTTGGTCGAAAGTAAGGTACTTCCCCGGATGAGTGAATTAATTCTTCAACAATATTTCGACAATGTTCATTGTATAATTGTCATGTTTATTTTAGAATATAAAAAATCAGCACAATATCGTCTCACCGCTAATAGCGTTTTCGTCCAGAAAACTGAAAGAATGTATACGTTTATTTTATAAAGATATTAAACTAAGATTTTATTATAAAAAAATATAATATTTATTAAGTAGTTAAATAATTAAAATAAAAAACCTTTTATTTTACGTTACGCTTTACAAAAACATTATTTTTATTATTTGTATTTGTAAGCACTTTGATAAATTAAAGCCCAAAAGGAAATCAAATTCACCTTGAGGCTATTTATTAAAAAAGGCGGACCAAAGAGAGTAATTAAAGAAATAAGTTAAGATGAATAAACAGTTTTCTACGGTGTCGTAATAAATATAATGCTAATTAAGTTATATGTTTTAGACAAACAACAAAAATTGAGGGTAATAAAAGAACACAATTAAAAGAAAATGTTGATATATTGTCTCATGGTATTTTATAATAAGAATGATATTTTATTTTAATATAATTGTTCAAGATGAAGCTGGCAGCGTAGAAAGCCTATATGAAGCTGGCAGTTATAAAAGTCAAAGTTTTCTTTTTTTATTGTTTTTGGTTTTTCTCCTGTCAATTGCAAAAATAAATTACGCAATTAGGTAATCTACAATAAAGCAACTTTAATTTATAACACCTAAAGTATACAGAAAGATTAACTTAAAAACCCGCAATAACGTATCGCCGCTACAATAACAATATACTACTAATTAGTTACAATGTTTCCATTCGTCTTAGGTTCGCTTCTAAATACTCTAGTACTATTGACGTGAACCATTTTCCCAAAATAAGCACTATTAACTTAATTGAAGTGCTTAACAAGGATTCTATGTAATGTTAAACAAATTGTTTGTTTTGCTTAAAATAAATTTGAAATAGGAAAAGCCTTAATTTTTATCCACTAATATTTACTTTAAAAAAACATATTTGATTTTTATTCGGTTCATCACAAATATTTATCTGGCATGAGTTTGATGATTGATAAACAGGTGAAACTTTTTTAAACATAGAAATGTCAATGTCTGAATTTATTGAACAGTAAAAATAATTTTTACTATTTATTTGAATTTTGCTAACGGTTTCTGATTTACCTCGAGGCAGAAATGCACTAAATAAATTCGCAGTTGGTCGCACAATCAAAACTCGTGTTTATTCATTCGTTAAATTAAACCATCTTCGATGAATCGTAACAAAATTAATGTTGTTTGATCTAAGATAAATGAAGTCATTTCGAACTTAAAGGTTTACTGCTATTAATTGAAAAGATTTATTTAAAATAAAATTGAATACTATTTATGGTGCTATTCGAATGTCTTCTATCTATGACAGCATCTCGGTGTAGTTTAGTTTAAAAATAACAATAACTTTTTTCTACTGATTATTTTAGTTAATATTATTTATTTAATGATACTAACAAGGCTACGTTTATATTGGCTATTAATATATTAACGCTTCTGCATTGCCGCCCTTTGAGATTTGTTTTGGATTTCCGAGGTTCCAGTGTCGTAACACTTTTGGTATATCGTTAAAGGCGGGTATCACAGAGAGATAGTGCGTGAAACGTATTGTCGAGAAAAACGCACTGTACTGAATCGCTACTGATGTTACACTTTTAACTCATTACTAACAAAAATTAAAATTCATTTCTTTAAAAAAATAATCGAGTATTAAATATCAAAACAATAATTTTTCTTATATACCTACCAGTAATTCTTCTTCTATTCTTATATACCAGAGTCGCTCTTCGGTCTTAGTACTTTTTCAACATTGCGAATTGGTGAAACTGTACGTTCAAGTAATTTATGAGAGTGATTATATCCGGAAATAAATCCAAAGGATAACAATAAGACCCTTTATGGCCTCTCATGTTTCCACGGAAACCATTCAGCGTGAATGTGGATTTTTTTGGATAAAAAGCACTGGACGTTTTTAGAGTCCTCTACATAAAGAATCCTTTTACAGTAGTCTTATTTGATTGTTTTTCCATTACCATTTTTTATGAACTCGATAAGTAAACAAACAAGCGAGTCTTTAGATGGTAGGCAACAAATGCCTCCCATAACTTTAAGATGTGAGGAACAGTGGGGGAAGAAGAAAATAAAGGAATTGACTTGTGGCTAATGTGCAAGTTCTTCAACCACTTACGCCCTCAGACTAATCGCTGCATGGATAGCACGGCAAAGTGGTGTTTCTCAACGATAAATCCCTTATGCGACTGTGGGAGAGCCAGACAAACAATGGCACACCTGATATCTTGCTCTGGGTTGCCAAGTTATGAGCTAGTAGGATCTAACGCCTGCTGACAAGAAAAAGAAGGCTAACTATAGAAACATTATAATTTTAAGATGCTAATATATAATTTATTAATGGAGTCAGGCGTTACTTTGCGGAAATCCATCACTATATGGACAGTCAAAAGTTTTACTTAGCTAAGATCCGCGAAAAGCAAAACAATAACGACACGTGTCGTTTACAAGATGGATAAGTGATAGTGTGTCTTTGCCGTTGAGTTTAGTGGATTGATGGTTGGAGACTTAATGACCAAGAACTTATCGATAAATTCTAGCCATCAACTCTCCACCCACCAACCACTATACACAACGGCAAACACACACTATCACTTTTCCATCTTGTAAACGACACGTGTCGTTATTGTTTTGCTTTTCGCGGATCTTAGCTAAGTAAAACTTTTGACTGTCCATATAGTGATGGATTTCCGCAAAGTAACGCCTGACTCCATTAATAAATTATATATTAGCATCTTAAAATTATAATGTTTCTATAGTTAGCCTTCTTTTTCTTGTCAGCAGGCGTTAGATCCTACTAGCTCATAACTTGGCAACCCAGAGCAAGATATCAGGTGTGCCATTGTTTGTCTGGCTCTCCCACAGTCGCATAAGGGATTTATCGTTGAGAAACACCACTTTGCCGTGCTATCCATGCAGCGATTAGTCTGAGGGCGTAAGTGGTTGAAGAACTTGCACATTAGCCACAAGTCAATTCCTTTATTTTCTTCTTCCCCCACTGTTCCTCACATCTTAAAGTTATGGGAGGCATTTGTTGCCTACCATCTAAAGACTCGCTTGTTTGTTTACTTATCGAGTTCATAAAAAATGGTAATGGAAAAACAATCAAATAAGACTACTGTAAAAGGATTCTTTATGTAGAGGACTCTAAAAACGTCCAGTGCTTTTTATCCAAAAAAATCCACATTCACGCTGAATGGTTTCCGTGGAAACATGAGAGGCCATAAAGGGTCTTATTGTTATCCTTTGGATTTATTTCCGGATATAATCACTCTCATAAATTACTTGAACGTACAGTTTCACCAATTCGCAATGTTGAAAAAGTACTAAGACCGAAGAGCGACTCTGGTATATAAGAATAGAAGAAGAATTACTGGTAGGTATATAAGAAAAATTATTGTTTTGATATTTAATACTCGATTATTTTTTTAAAGAAATGAATTTTAATTTTTGTTAGTAATGAGTTAAAAGTGTAACATCAGTAGCGATTCAGTACAGTGCGTTTTTCTCGACAATACGTTTCACGCACTATCTCTCTGTGATACCCGCCTTTAACGATATACCAAAAGTGTTACGACACTGGAACCTCGGAAATCCAAAACAAATCTCAAAGGGCGGCAATGCAGAAGCGTTAATATATTAATAGCCAATATAAACGTAGCCTTGTTAGTATCATTAAATATGACGATAATTATGATAATATGATGATTAATATGATGATAATGATTATGAAATTAAACTAGACCAGATTCTTTTAAATAAGATAAAAAAAATTTAAATTATATTTAAATAATAAATTAATTATGTAACCTATAAAGCGTACAGATTACATGAGAAATTATTTTTATATTATTTTCCCTAAGGAGGTTAAAAAAAGATTAAGGATGAGTATACAAATAACTCTAGAACACACGTAAATACAGTCATTTTATATGTACACGACACGAAATAGAATTTTAATAAATCCATTATTTTAAATTGAGAATGTAAAATATGCGCGTGTATGGAGGATGTTCTCCTTTACGTAACGTTTTTTGTTCATGCGCTGGCTGTAATTAACCATAAGAATGCTGCCCCCTCAAGTCTTGAAATTCCTTTAATCTCATTTATGGTAAATCTTCGATTTATATGTTAATTCATAAATCGTATCTTGACTATACTGTCTTATCTTGAATGAAGATGCGACCAACACGAGGCATCTTCAGGTCTCCTTTTCGGTTGTCTTCCGTAGAGTCTACTATACCTGAAGATGCCTCGTGTTAGGGCGAAACACGTGTCGTTTACAAGATGGAAAAGTGATAGTGTGTGTTTGGCGTTGTGTATAGTGGTTGGTGGGTGGAGAGTTGATGGCCGATTTTCGGTAAGTTTTTGGTTTAAGTTCCAAATAAATCCACAAAACTCAACGGAAAGACACACATTACTAATTTTCTGTTATTGTTTTGCTTGTCGCGGATCTTAGCTAAGTAAAACTTTTGACTGTCCATATAACATATAATTTGTATAGAAAAAAATTTAATTTTTTATGTGTACCCAACCTCAGTATAGTCAAGATACGATTTATGAATTAACATATAAATCGAAGATTTACCATAAATGAGATTAAAGGAATTTCAAGACTTGAGGGGGCAGCATTCTTATGGTTAATTACAGCCAGCGCATGAACAAAAAACGTTACGTAAAGGAGAACATCCTCCATACACGCGCATATTTTACATTCTCAATTTAAAATAATGGATTTATTAAAATTCTATTTCGTGTCGTGTACATATAAAATGACTGTATTTACGTGTGTTCTAGAGTTATTTGTATACTCATCCTTAATCTTTTTTTAACCTCCTTAGGGAAAATAATATAAAAATAATTTCTCATTGTAATGAGCTGTACGCTTTATAGGTAACATAATTAATTAAGTTATTATTTAAATATAATTTATTTTTTTTATCTTATTTAAAAGAATCTGGTCTAGTTTAATTTCATAATCATTATCATCATCATTATCAGCTCACGGCAGTCCACTGCTGAACATACGCCTTACCCAAGGCGCGCCACTTAGATTATTATATATAATAGAAATTCTACTTAATAGTGGTGGTGGTAACATATAAATGTCACCACCACCACCATTAAGTAGAATTTCTATTCGGTTTTCGGGCTCTTTCCTAATGATGTAGCCAAACTACTTTAGGTGAGGATGAGTAACCAAAGAATAGAATTCTTTATATATTTTACTTGTTTTCGAGATTTGATATATTTCTTGAAATTTCAATAATTGAGAGAGAAAACACGTAAGTAGAGAACGCCCCTCCCCCCTCCACGCTTGTCCATTGCAGATTAGCGGATTTACCAGACTCGGAATAAATATCTGTAGGCCATACATACATTTATTCCGAAGCGAGGGGCCCGGCCACTGAACCAATTGGTCGCGTCCTTTTACTCTTTTACTTTCAACTTCTTTACGCTTTTCTTAATTTCTCTTCTCACATTAACTACTGTACTTCTTATTATCTCCTAATTTTAAAAAAGGCGATGCATCTGTTGTACTCTTAATATTACGGATGTTAATGAGCGACACATTATTTATCAGTAGGAATTTCGCTTACAATTAAACGCTCGTTTACAATAATAAAGAAATAATGGAAATAATATTTAAAACAGGTATCATATACCTGTTTAGTATGTATTTTTAAAACAAAAAAAAAGAAAAATGTAAAATCTATAATATTTAAGGAATATACTTTTGTTTCGGTACAAGTATATTTTAAGATGATATAATAATTCACACAAAAGCGTAAATAATATTCACAAGTGAAAAAAGTACGTTTTGAATATGAATACCCGCGTCGTAGAGTAAACATAGAATCTGTCCAAGCCTGGGATTTACACTCGAAGGAATAAAGCCACAGTATGAATACATGTATAAATAAACCATCCCTCACACGCTAAGAACTTGCACATAAAAAACGTGAAAATAAGGGGAACGGGGAATTTCTAAGCAGCTGATATTTTACCCTCGTCTATGATTTACGATTACGGGTAAAGGCAATCGCTGTTATTATTATGATTTATTGAGGCTAGCTAGTATTATTTGAGTTTCTAGCTTAAGAACACAAAAATTCAGAGCTAAGGGTTAAAAAAATAACCCACAAAATACCATTTTATAATAGTAATAATATAATATAAACATGCAAGATTCTGAATATAAACATGCAAGTAAGTTACGTTAGTAAAGTGCAGCTGTGGTACTACTAGTGCAAGTTGAAAAAACCTGCTGAGTGGCGGTTATGCTAATATGTAATATTCCTAATAAATTGATGTAGAAATACTTATCTACCGGTTTATAGATATTTATTGTGAATTTAGATGTTTATTCTTGTCATTTGTATGTCTATAGTCACAAAAATATTAACATCAGATGGTGAGCCGTCAGCAGATCACCTATTTAGTGTCATTCCGTATTTGATAAGACGACAAAAGACTTCTATTTAAATCATGTCTAAATAAATCGAAATTAGATACTCATTAGTGTAACAAGTCTCAACACATAAATTTTTAATCACTCGTGTCTTCTAATTAATTCGCTACGATCCTTTTCAACCATAAACGCATTTCTGCCACACCATACACGTAAAATATTACAAAGGAAAAAAGAATGTATAGCGCTATAAGTGAAGAATATTTTATTTTAAATTATAAATTTTTCATAATGCTACTCATAAATCATTTCTAGTAAAGATTTGAGTGAAAGATTCTTCAAATATTTTTAGGATCATATACTTAATAAGCCCGAATATGTTATACTATTATTAGAAAAGTACAAGGGAAAAATATTATCGTTATAAAATGAAAGCTATTCATCAACAATACCTATTATAACGGGATAACCGCTATATACCTAAATAATTCACAAAATGAAGTAGCCTACCCATCATAGAATAAAGATGAGTTCGTGAGAAATTGGGTTTAGCGTGGGGTATAGTGATTGAGCTCATCTCTGTGTAAGAACTTGTGAATGTCAAAATTTAAGAAATTGTTATTTTTATTTTGGGGCCTTATTTTTTTTAACAGCCCATATATGTCCCACTGCTGAGCACGGGCCTCTCCATTTCTGGAGGAACGGACGTTAACCCACCACGCTTGTCCAATACGGATTGTCGGGGTTACCAGACTCGGAATAAATATTTGTAATCCATACATATATTTATTCGGATGCGGGGATCGAACCCGCAATCATTGACTCCGCGGGCGGAGGGCCCCGCCACTGAGCCAATTGGTCGTTTATTGGGGGCTTATATTTGATTACAATTGTCGGATGTTTAATAGAGTTCTAATTATTTTTAATAATACCCTCCTAGTCGATCAGATGAATCTGTATTTGCGGTTACAACTAATTCACTTAATAAAACAGTACACAATTAACATCCCACGTAAACATCACTGCTGTATCACCTCTGTCCCCATGAGGATAAGCGATCGATATAATGCTGAAGAAATATAAGCCTGGTGCAGATTAGATATAAAATTTCAGACGCTCAGTAAGCTGCAAATGCGTGACTCCACAAATTGGGTGAGCGGCAACCGCGTGAGTTGAAGTCCAGATTCAGGGACCGGGCCCTTATACCCGGTACGCCACTGGTCGGAATAGAATAGAAGTCTTATCCAATCTATGGAGTCAGACAGTCAGTAATTGAAGATTTGGGGGGTTTTCTCAGTATATGTATCAGAATTGCCTCACAACAATAATGCCTTCTGTAATGATTCCAACATACATAAATTTTAAACGAGTTATAAGAGTAATATTTTTATTAATTGTTTGTTTTTAGAAAATATTATTTCTACATTATTTAATTGTTATACAAAGGCAATTTGACCACATAAAGAACCATTCCGGCAAAACTGTATTAAATAATAATTATCATCATCAACAGCCTGCGGCAGTCCACTACTGGACATAGGCCTCCCCCATGAAGCGCCACCAAGCCCGATCTTCGGCTTCACGCATTCAGTTTCTGTCAGCGCCTAGCGCAGATCTTTGTACCATCTAGCCGGGAGGTGTCCCACACTACGTTTACCGAAACCTGGTTTCTACTCCAGCACTCGTCTGCTCCAACGATTGTCGGATCTCCGACAAATGTGACCAGCCCATTACCACTTCAGTTTGCTAATTCGAAAAGCTATGTTGGTGACTTTAGTTCTCTGGCGGAATTGTTCATTCCGAATCATCCCACCAGAGAAACTCAGAGCATAGCTCTCTCCATAGCTCTCTGAGTAACTCTGAGCTTGTCAAGTAGACGGACTGTCAGTGTCCACGTTTCAGAGCCGTATTAAATAATAATATTATCCAAATGTATCTTTACTTTCATTCATTAATCGTTAGCCAACATTTCTCAAACTCCGACAACGCTTTTACAATGCCTCGGGTTTTGTTGATTTCTATGGGCGGCGTTGATTGCTTTTCATCAGGCAACACGCTTACTTGTTTACCTCCTTATAACATGAATAAAAATTTAAGTAACAATAGTGAAAAATAAAAAGGGAAACGGAGAAGAATGATCTCCCGCGCATCTCCTATCTTTATCGCTGCGGTGCTGTGAATACAGTCCGTGTGCATGAGTAATAAAAAACTCCATAAAATATTTATCTTATACACGCTTCTTATTGATAGCATACAAACTTTATGTAGGTGCTAACTTTTATGAAGACCGTATCAGGTGTTAGACTTTAGCAATGCCTTCGGAAGCACTTGAGCACATCTTTATGGATTTTTTATTTATTTCCACACTCGTATTCATCATCATTCAGTAACGAGAATGTTAAACTTTAAACTTAGTACATTAAACTTTCATACAACTAATGATAAGATATAATTTCCAATTTTATCTTTATTCAGACAGTTAAACATTTTATTAGTTTTTCTTAATAACTTTCTTTTGTTTATATACATCTTTATTACTTATAAGATGGTCTAATTTTATCAATATTTTATAGCATAGGTCACAAATTAACATACCGCAAGACCCATGCTTGATTTTCGAAGACTTTTAATAACTTGGTTTTATGTGTCTTTTTGTTCTTAGGATTTTTTTAATCGATTTTAAAATAGACTTAGAACTCGAATCCCTAAACAGAGATCAGAACTGGAGAAGAATACAATACTTTTAATAATTAAATGTATTTAAACTTCCCATTAAGCTAGAGACTTATGAACATTCAATTCATTATGCGCATTATTAAAATCAGAAAATAATTTTATATATAATTAATTAAAATTTAATCACGTCTTTAAAAATGGTAATAAAGTAGTAAATAAAAAAATGTGGAAAGCATGTGATAGATTGTAATAGATAGAATTGTGATAGATTGATGTACAGATACATACATTAACCTATTGCTCGCGTCCCTTGTTATGTCATGATTCATTAAAAATATGAAAACATATTATTTTTGTTTCAAAAACGTGGTATATTAAAATGTTTAAGTAATTATTCTTTAAAAAAATTACGATATTGCAAATAAAAACAAAAATATTGCGTTTCCCTAAGGTATTATTTATTGTTTATTCGTTATCTTAAGGGATTCAGATTGAAAAGGTTTTTTACAACAGCTCCAATTGCTGGTTCCACAAAAAATGGGAAAGTTCTTTGTCTTTATATGTCTGCTATTTTCTTAAAAGCCACTGAAAATAAAAGAATGCTTTAACACCCATGAATTTCACATTCAGCGCCGTATCCATTTGTAAATTACAATGGGATGTTATTTAGTGAAGTATCTCGTTTACTATGTAAAATGAATATTATTTGTCTTCTTATTACATTTACATATTGCCAGAATAATCTTAGAAGTTTCAGTAAAAGATAACTAACAAATTGAATACAATTAACGTCTTAAAGCCGGATTTCAAAATAAATTATTACTTATTATTAATACTTCACTTAAGAGATCATAAATAATATAATTATATTATATTATTTATGATCTCTTATATATATAAGCATGTCTAAAATAGAATAAAAGTTGAAAACATTATATTATGTCTCAGTCAGTGCTATAATTATAAATTGAATATTTTGATAATATAATATAAATTTAACTATTACTCATTTTATTATGCACATTACTATAAATTTTCGTATTAAAAATTTTGTAAGAATATATACATAAATAAATGATATTTAAATCGTTTCCTGGTACTTATAATGATAAACCAGTGACGTGTAAATTTTTAATTATTTTACAAATTACCAATTCACAAAGGTATCGAATTTATTCGTGAGAACATGCGCAAATTGCATCATTACGGAAGGTTTACAATGTTTAATAAGGACTCGCTTTTATTTTCAATATATTTATCTAGTTAAATACAGGTTGGAAAATAAAATTTTGGAAAAATAAGTCATATTTTAAAAGCAGAAAATATAATTCATATTTACATAAACTTTTTCCTCTTTAAACATGTGTACTCTTTAAAAGAAGAAAACTTGATTAAAAGATGGCATAAAGTAACACGTTTATTCAATAACAAACTAATTAATATGACAAAAAAGAGCAAATACATCTTTTTAATGAATGAAGAAGTAAGGAAGGTATGCCGGGATCGTGGCGGTTGGAGATCTGTGGTCTCTGCCTACCCCTACGGGAAACTTGCGTGTCATTATGTATGTATGTATGTATGTGCATCTTTTAACCGCATAGTACTAGACTCAGAAAACAATATAAAGGCATACAAATATAACTTCCATTCCATTATGGATATCAAACCCGTCATTAAAATCATCCACTTCAAACGTATCACCATCTGACGATTCGTAACCACGGCCACAATGATATTAAAACACTGTTTGTGTGTGTTACCATGTTAGAGTATCAGATTAAAACGTATTATCTACATATCAATTAATTAACTCGCCATTCAACCACCCTTACAAGTGGAATGCAGTGATGACAAGCACTTACACGTTGGATTAAGTGGCATACGCCTCTTTTGTCATAATCCTTGGAATATGTTCATCATTATAGCCATAGGTAGATCATTGAACTACTTAAATATAATATTATTAATATAATATATTACTATTAATTTATTTATTTATTATAATATTAGCTAATAAATTCTAATTATTAAAAAGAAAAGAGTACCATTAGGTACTCTTTTCTTTTCTATCAGTTTAGTTAATCATATATTTTCTTTATTTGTTGATCACTGTTTTGTTGTTCGCTTGTTTATATAAACGCCCGTAGAAATAAACACTACTACTCAGTTAATTTGGATAGAAGTAAATCTACACTCTGACTTCTATGAAATTTTACAGTGTTACTTGAAGTGTTGCTCCTTTTTCCACCGCATACTTTTATTATCATGGTTTAAATGATTACGTATTTTATGCTAATGACTGTAATTGAATTTATTTTCAAATATGATTCTGTCATTATCAGAGTTGGGTGATGAATTTTCTTAATTCATATACTATATATAATCATCATTTGTAAATTTTTCTGCATTTTCAATTATGAGTTTAGTAAAATTTGTTATATTACAACAAAAGCTTTAATTTCTCGTATGTAGTCTTAGATATATATTATTTTTAAGAAGTTACAAATCATTCACTATAATGGATAAAACTGCATGTGTCTGCTCGCAGATAGATATAAATCTGTATTTTTCTTTTCGCTAAGGTTCAGACGCCTAATAAATTACACTTTGAGCGAGGAGAATCGTATTGTTGTATATGTCGTAACGTCGATAAATTAGGCTCGTTTGGATTGTATAAGAAAAGATTGGCTCTAGACTAGAAGTCAATGGGCAATAATATATCATGCCACGATACCGCTACATGCAAATATTTATATTTTCTTTATTGAAGTGTACTTTTTACTACCTTAACACAAAATTGTATACGGTTCAACTTAAAGGTTGTCTTCCGTAGAGTCTACTTTACCTGATGATGCCTCGTGTTGAGGCGAAATACGTGTCGTGTATATTGTGGAAGAGTGGAGTGTGGTGTTGATGTTGTTGATAGTGGTTGCTGACGGCCGTTTGTTCGGTAAGATTCAGTTTAAGTTCCCCGTAAATCTACTTATTCCAGAAAAAAACACATATTATTATTTTTCTATTTTTATTTGCCACAATTTTGATATCGATTAATTTGCGAATATTTTTTTATATTTTTGTAAACAAGCTAATCCCTTGACGACAAATAATCAGCGCCATCCTCTATGGATTCACCTACAACAATAAAAGCGTTTCAGAAGCCTAACCGGCCGGAGAGTTACAGTCTTGTTTTGTAAAATTTCCAATTTAGAATTGGTAAGGAGATATCAATGAAAACAGCCGTTTTCTCAGAGTTGTGTAGCGTGAAAAGATCTTTCGAGGGAACTGAACCGTACTGAAATGCCAATCATTCAGATGAATTCAATTTCAGATCATTTTTAGAGAAAAAATTCTCTAATAATGATTAGAAAACATACAGTCATTTTAAACATTTAAAAAATATTCAGTATTTTGCGATAGCAGTTAGCTTTTATTTAAAGTTTTCGTTTTCGTGAATTTCTGAAACTTTTGTGGTATATTTTGGAGTATGGTTGAATGAATAGGTATAATAGCATGATTCATGAATTCATCAGCATGAAACAGAGAAATGAAATGGAATAAAAGTGTGTACCGTGACTATACAATTCCAAAAAAACTTTCAGACGAACTACCAACGTTTTTACAAGACGTAACTGGAATATAGACTAATAGTCATTTAAAAAGTTTTAACTAATGAATCTGGCAAATAAATATAGAAAAGAAGTGAAAAAATATTAAAACCTTTAACCTTCACGATGGTATGAAATATTAACACTTTTATGCTAAATATTTGAAGATTCTTCAAATATTGTCTTTTAATTATTATTGACATATTGAAGTTATATATTATTGTATTATAGCAGTTGGACCTAAATAGCTCAATGGTGATGTAACCGCTTAACCACTATTTTCAGGTTCGATTACTTTATTAAAAATAAATGTTATATAAATCGCTTAAATATTGCCATAACTCTATCATCATCAATATAACCATAACAGTCCACTACTGGGCATTGGCCTCTTTTAAAACTGAGGTATGTTGCTGAAATCCTCATACTTTACGGGTGGATTGGATATCGCAAGTTTTATTACTCAAATAGATCCTGACGCCCATTCACTGGTATTTATGATATGGAAGACCTTATTCTATTCTAAGACCATACAGCAAAAATTCATGACCATTCTAAAATTATTGTAAATGGGAAAACCTTAAAATTTGGAAATGTAATCAGATTTAAGAAAATGACACACATAAAAAAGCATTAAGTTACGATTGGGGTAGCGCAGCATCTGTTTTCTAATTGAGACATTAAGCGTGGGATCGTTTGAACGGGTCTCCTTTCATAACGAGCATATATAACTGATGGAGGGTAAAATGTACGACATTACAAAACCGGCGTCCACCCAGCAAAATGATGGCCATTGCCCGCAATCTTTGCCGAGCACAACACCCAGATAATTGACACTAATTTTATGTAACGACAACATGCGTTTTTAACATGTATTCATAAGCTCTCCTATATCTTAAAATAAGTAATATAAAAAAAATTAAAGTCAATTCCTACTTTCTTTCCAGCCATCTCCATGCTTCGCCATGGACGGTATTTATTCCTAAATTTATATACTGTCAAGCATGCTATGCGAGCAGATCTTCTGCTGGACATAGGCCTCCCACATGGAGCGCCATCTAGTCTGATCTATCGGCTACACGCATCCATATATATATATATATATATATATATATATATATATATATATATATATATATATATATATATATATATATATATATCTGTCCGACAATCATTCGCCAAATATTTTACACATGTGTAAAAAGGGTTTGAGACTGGGTGTATTGGAGTAACTAGAGATCTTAAAGAACAAGAAAAGTTCGTCCCAGATGCTAAACGATCAAATAAATATTGTAAATTCCCCTCTTTTGAATATATTCTCTTAAAAAAGTTTGAAATTCGTTTAATACAATAAAATGAATTGTCATATTTACCAAATAATAAGTGGTGACGTAAGTTTTGACACACCTGTATCGCCCACATGTTGTTTTCTTACATTGTGGGTGGGGGTTGTTTATATAAGGCGCCCGTTGTAATGGCGGGTCACTTTTCGGTTGTCTTCCGTAGAGTCTATTATACCTGAGGATGCCTCGTGTAGGGGCGAAACACGTGTCGTGTACAAGATGGAAAAGTGATAGTGTGTGTTTGGCGTTGTGTATAGTGGTTGGTGGGTGGAGAGTTGATGGCCCATGTTCGGTAAGTTTTTGGTTTAAGTTCCAAATAAATCCACTTAACCCAACGGAAAAACACACATTATTAATTTTCTGTTATTGTTTTGCTTGTCGCGGATCTTAGCTAAGTAAAACTTTTGACTGTCCATATATACACATTCGTATGTGAGCGCCGTATGGACTCTACAAACTATATAAACGTCCTCGAATCGGCGTCGATGTCTTTTTAAAACTTATAGGCCATACGAACACAGATGGCGTTATATTACAACAATATAACTCGCCATGCATTAAATCAGCCCAAATGGTAGCATGATTCAAAAAAAACTTTGAGCTCATAAAGAGATAAGTCACTTTAGATACAACAATATTTTTTATTAATAATATTATCAGTACTTTGCATCCCTAGATATTAATTTCAATTTTCACTATAAATATACATAATTATATTAACTGGTTGCCACCATCATATCAAAAATATTTTTTGGAAGCTATAAAATTCTTTCTTTACACCACCTCTGTCCATGAAAAAGACATAACGGTGCGTCTTGAATTTATTGTTGTAGGCGAGGGCCCAGATGGCTTTCGTCATAAAATACTATGAGTGGCTCTGTTGGTAGCAATGCTCTACTTAAAGATAATCACAATTTACGGGATCCCTTTGGCATGACTCAGAAAATACTTTCCTTTTATGCAAATATGGGTGCAATTAATGTCCCATCTATTCACTAATCTTCTGTATATTTAATATTATGCTTTATAAAATAAAATAAATATATAATGTGTATTGCATAAGAGTATGGTATAAAATTGTATACCATCAAATTGTTCAAGTTAACAAACTGAAGTAGCAATAAGGTCGTGATTATTGAAGAACTGACAACCATCGGTGTATTAAAGGGATGGAGGACACGATTCACACAGATATTACACAATTAAATTAAATCTGCAGTGTTGTCGCTAATACGGTGACGGAATGGAAGAAAAACTCAACACAATTATTGCTAGTATTACAATAGTCCAACCATGCGTCTCACCTTCTATCTTTTTGTAATGAAGGATTGTGATTGCCATGTTTACTTGTTGTCATGGCAACCAGAAATTATTCTCAATTTAATTATTTTCAAACAATTGGAGTATATGAATACTGGAATGGAGGCCACGTCTTCTCTTCAGTAACTGGATTTTCTACTGGATCTTCTTCGTTAGAAACTAGCTGTGTGAAGCCGAAGATCGGGTGTTTTGGCGCATCTTGGAGGAGGCCTATAACCAGCAGTGTACTGTGACAGGTTTAAATGAAAAATGTATAATCCAGAATAATTACCCAATTTCTTAACTATGACTCTAAAAAGATGTTAATGTAAGGTATTCTTTTCCAGTACCCGGCTGTAGGTAGCTTTGAACTAAAGTAAAACAAATTATATTATATGTTATAGAAACTGTATCTTAAAAATAATATACTATAATATATTATAATTAACTTCTGGTATTTCATACTTCAATTGTGGTAATCCGCAGCGTAAATTACACTTTTTATGGGCGAAGGGTAAAATGAGCTTAAGCAGCCAAATATTATTTGAAAATTTTTATTTTGTATGATTATTCGAAAGATTTTTGACACAAAACAGAGACGGAATGGAAAGTCCTAACTGTAAAGTCCTACAGAATAACGGAATTGAAGTTCTTGTGATGGATGCCAACATAATCAACGACGAAAGCGCATAAACTCTGTTGGCTTGGTCACTTGGAAAGTATGGGGAAAGTTCTTGCTGCCTAAATGAAATGCCGTCCAGTCTACATTCGTTCGGTGGAGTATCGGCCTTGGTTTAAACTGATATCGTGTAGGTTGTCCTATGGGAGATTTCAAACTTTAATTTATAACTCTACGAACCAATGCCGGTATATAATTAATAATTTTCACATAATTATGAAGAAAAAAAGAAACAGATATCATCTTCGTATTAATCACCTACATATATTCTTGCTATATATGTATAACTTCATAAAGTGTAACCACATCCATAATAAATACAATGTAATTTAGCAGATTGATATGCGATGAACTAATTTGTCAACTTGAATTAGATGGATTTGTTACATGTCCAGTGATTACTGGCTATACACCATCCTTTGAACCGGAACGCAGTGGTCAACGGCATCGTTCTCTAGCGACTGAATTAGGCGAGGCGGAAGTACAGACAGGCTCACTAATTCGTTCGCATTTCTCTCATGGTCCATGGGTGCCAGAGGAAAGAGTAAACGAATGTTGTATAATATACGCATATTTTGTAAATGTATATTTACAGATTTTTGTTCTCCCTTGTATGAAGTAATAAATTTAAGCAAAGACGAAAGAAGAAACCATAGCAATGTTTTGATGGATGTGATATCTAACTTTAGCTCCAAATATTTTTAGTGCCCTTTTTTGGCTTTGATTGGAAGGCAAGCGAGCAGGCGTGTCACCAGATGGAAAGCAATCAACGTCACCCATAGACTTTCGCAGCACCATAGGTAGTGCGGAAGCGCTGCCAACCTTTAAGGAGAAAGTCATTATGGGAGTGGGAATAGGAAGGGGGGAGAGGGAGGCGGGAGAGGGAGGGGGAGAGGGAGGGGGAGAGGGAGAAGGAGCGTATTGGGCCTCCGGAACTCGGCCGCTCACCATACGAAGCACGGTAGGTAAGCTACCACTCAGATGCCGCTTTTCTGCGGGAGTGTGGTACTTCCCCAGGCGAGCTGGCCCATTCATGCTACAGACAAATAATATGCCATTCTTGACAAAGTATTCGTCTGCAGCGTGGTTCTACCACTATTAAATTAATTTAATTCTGGTTAAATATGTAAATAAAGCTCTTAAATATAATTTATTAAATAGATGAATTATAAATGTATCAGAAGCGAAATGTCCGTTTTCAGTCTTGGGTTGCGGGTTCAATATCTGATACATATTGATCAGGATATTATTAAGTTTGTATACGTACAGATTTAGGTATTTGTCCACATCATTTATATTATAATAGCACCCACGGTAGAAGAAATCCTAACTTGGAACAACGAGTGCCTTGTGTTTTATTTATTCAATGTTCCATGTAGCTTTGTCATCGCATACTATATAAATACTTTCACCATATATATAAGGATTATGTAAATATTAGGCTCACTTATAAAAATAATTTGATAGTTGACAAGATTATTCAATATTTTAGATTTGGAGCTGACGTCAAGCCAGTAATGCAAAAAAGATCGTGCAAGTCAGGATTCATAAAATTTTATCGCCACCTCCCCATTTCCATCTTTTGATATTACTCGACAAATTAAATAGCTACGTCAACAAAAAAGGTTGCCTCGGTAGGAAAGCTTTTCAGATTCGATAGCAGAATGTGCTTCAACGTAAGAAGGTACCTTCAGATATTACTTTTACGAACTATATGCACTGTCTGGGAAATAAGTTTCATTACATCTGAAAATCGTTCTAGACAAAACTTGCTAAGGAAGGAAACTTTTAGGAAACTTAAATTTAAGAATATATGATTTATAAAAGCGCTACACCTCATGTAACCTGGCTCGCACAATTAAATCGTTTTCACTGGGATGGCAGACTGAATCAATTGCACATTAGAATGACACTGTATCTGAGGCAAGTACATTAACATCATTAAAGGCTTGCTCTAATACTGTACTCGTACTAATACGACGCCCCGGGAACGAAACGGGCTTCTTAAATAAAACTGTATTCCAAATCTTCCAAACTTTACTGCTTGATCACATAAACATTATATATCACTACTTAAACAGAAAATATAACTCATGTGCGCACAGTAGGGGCGTTCTATTCTCATCTATACTGTTCTATAGTTATCAAAAAGCAATTATTTTTCTTAACATCTCAATTTTTTATAATAAAGAAGGTAAAAAAAATATTTTTAGTATTATTAATGTATCACTACACTACACCTTTTTAAGCACATTGCGTGCATGGAGTAGGGGCATAGTTAAAGTTCATATGCAGAAGGAATGCAGAAAGATTATCAATTATCATCAACAATCTATTGAAGTCTGGATATAGATCTTAATTAAAAACTAATATTCGCCAGAATTACCAATATATTTGGTTTACCAATGTAAACCAGACCTCTCTTAATTATATTTATGATCATAAACAGCCTATAGAAGTTCACCGCTGTACATAAGCCCTCTTCTTACATGCGCCACCTTGCCTGAACTTTGAGTTCATGCATCCAGTTTGCACCTATCAGCACTCCATCCGGCAGGGGGTGAACCACGCTGTTTGCTAAGATGTGACCTCAACTCCATCGTTGGCCTGCTTTAACATGTATATTGTAATATTATAATTATTGTATAACAATAAGTATATAATTGTATAGTCTTATTTTTTAAACCTTTTGACGGTACACTTTATGCCTATTATTATTATAATTAAGTAAAGAAAACCAATTAGATTCATATTTAATCTCATTTTTATATACAGCCCGCAAATGCCCCTCTATTGGATACAAGGCCTACCATTTCTGGAGGTGTGAACATTAATCCACCACGTTTGTCCAAGGTGGATTAGTGGGATATTTATATTCGTAATAAGTTACTGTGCCATACTTATTAACATCCCGATAAGGGAATATATATAAAGACTCTTTAAGCAAAAACTGCAGCTCAGCCAATTGTCAAGTCATAAAATTACGCAAAATGTTATCCATTACTTTTATGATACTCTAACTAATCTAACAAATAGGCACACTAATATTTATTTTTGCTAGCTGTGACTTTTACTTTGAGTACTTTTACAGATGAAAAAAGTATAGTCTAGTATAAGTTCCCTCGTAAAATTACAGGCTTGGCGCGTTGAAAGCCACCCACGCTCTCAAGAAGTATTGCTCGTATTATGAGGGGTCACAAAGTGAGGACGGCAATATTGGCAGCCCTTACCAAGCACCGTAAGAAGGTGAGGAAACTTCACATAAAACGTAAGGAGGCAGGTGCATTCCATTTCCCGGGCGCCGAAACGTGCGCGTATTTCACGCTTCACGCGTCATTACCAGCCCTTACAACACTCGCGCGGCGTGCTCTGGACAAAAGGGAAAGAATAACAATAAAAAATCGTACAGCAATAAGATGAATAAAATACTTCGCAAGTACTGTGATCGATTTGGAAATATTTTCATAAACTTAACGTAACTTTTTAAATAAATATTATTTATAAATAAAAGCTAGGTAGCGCGCTAGGAGAAGCCTATGTCCAGTAATGGACTGGCTTGGGCTGATAATGAGAATGACAGATATGATAATATTAATTATACTTTCATTTTTGGTTTGATTATGTATGATAGGTATGATTTTATTTATGAATATTGTTAACATTTTTTACGTATGTCTCACTACATGGCAAGGAACCTACCCATTTCCAGAGGAATAGGTACTAACCCATCATGTTTGTTCAAGGCGAATTGGTGTTTCGCTTAGACTCGGAATAAATAAATACCTTTAAATTAGACCATACATATATTTATCTCGATGCAAAAACGACCTCACTACCACTGAATCTGGAAGCAGTATCGAGACTACTAAGCTAGGTTATTAAGTAAGTTATCATATGATATTATGCATGCAAAGACTGTCCTATTATAATATTTGTAGAAAACGCTGTTTATTCTTAAAAATTTAGACTAACTACCCTTAAAAAATTATATGTTGAATGCTACATGAATAATATTGTGTACTTCTTGAAATATTACGCCTAACTTACGTGAACAAGTTACAATATGGTGAACAACTTAACCACAAGTATTTTCGTTGTTGTTCAGTTACAATACTTTTCGCAATAGGTCTTTCAACTTACATCTTCTTCTGCCTTTTGCAAATGCAAGCGTTCCAACGCAGTGTGAGTTAGGTCACATCTTAATGATATTTTAATAATTTACAACTTTGTGGTGATGATGTGTTGCCCTCCGTATGTGGTCTGCAGCATTGGGTATTTTCATTGATCCGAAGTCAACTTAGTTTGATTTGGGGATATTGCAATATTGCGAATATTTATTTGCAATATTGCAAGTGATTTTAATAAATTTAACATTGTAGTTGCTACGAAACGTAACGGGCAGCGTGCAGCCGAAAATCGGGAAAGGTGGCGTTTCTTGAAGGAGGCCTATATCCACTGTTGCGAGATGTTGATAATGATTATGGTGATGATGCGAGTATATGTATAATACAAATTGAATTTATAACGTTTTAATCGTTTTTAACTAACGGATCTGTCACTCCAAAAGCGGTGCACGGTGAGACCTCACCTGAGCAGCCCTTGAATTAATACTAGGCTGCTGTCGTGATGTGTCTTTCATCATTTTAGTGGGGTTTGAAGACTAAGAAGCAACCTTCGTCGCTAAGAATCGTTGTTGTCGATGTTTTGTCCACTTCGCAACTGCACACAAAAACCTTACGATGAAGTTGTAAAGGCCCAAATGGTCAAAAATGTCATTCTTCACAAAAATGTATATTTGTTATTTTCTATATATTCACGTCTATCCCCTGCAAGGGTTGGCCGAGACCACAGAGCTCCATCCGCTACGATCCTGGCACACCCTCCCCACCTGCTACACATTTATCCATCCTTTCATCCATTCTTCCTCTCACATTCATCGCAGCAAAACGGCTCTCTAGTCACTTCTCACCCTCGTGGGAATCAGGACGTGACGGGTGGCGCAACCTGACGCCATCAATATATGAAAAATCTATATGAATATATAAAATTATAAAATAATCGCGCAATGTGTTGTTTTTAATTTATCACATTCATATTATAACACGTTGTCGTAACCAGCCAACGCGTTAGCTGCGACGCCATAGAGCTTTAAGCTTAATAGCACTAGGGTAGCTTTCTCAATTAATTTTAATATTGTTTTATCACGCGATGTTGTTTTTTAGAGTTTATTATTTGAAAAAAAAATATTGAGGAAGCTTGTAGCTGTGGAAAAAAAACTTAAATATTAAAAGGGCAAATTTATATAAATACCGTTAGAGTCAATTAGAGGCAGTCCAATACTGGATATATGCAGAGGCATATTCGATTCTTGGAAGAGTCCAGGACGCGCTATTTCGCTCGAATTTCGGTTACACGCAGCCAATCTCTGCTAGCCGCCCATGCTCAGTTCGTCGCTCTATCCAACCGGGAGGTGTTTTGCACTATGTTTGACATGATTTCAAGTGGATACGCAATACTCGTTTTAGTTAAGTACCGATCTCATGGAAGACTTATTACATCTCAAAAAAAGGTGATCACTTTGATCCAGGTGGTAGTTCTTAGGGGTCATTGCCTTTGCCACCTCTTAGTACTCCAAAATAATGGAATCCATTATTAACTGCCAGTTCTAAAAAAAGCTGGGTGTGCTCAATAGAGGGAGACAGTATTTAACATATGCCCATTGCCTTCAAGTTCCCAAGGGACAAGTCAGACTGCACATGGAATACTGTTCTTATCTCTGGACCGGGTTTCTCCACTACCTACTTCTTCCACAGACCGCATATAAAGACGTGCGATCCGAATCGTCGATGCCCAAGATCTCATCAATCGGCTTAATTCTCTGAGAAATTGTTTGGAATATTAATTCCTGTAGCTGAATTTCACAACCGCACAAATCGCCATAAAGAAAAGTTTCATCCCCACCATCTTGATGAGTTTTGTCGGAGAACCGACAATTGTTGGAGTAGACGAGTGCTGGAGTGGAGACCGCGACTCGGCAAACGTAGTGTGGGACGCCCTCCTGCTAGATGGAGCGACGTTCTGCGCAAGGCGGCTGGCAGAGACTGGATGCGTGTAGCCGAAGATCGGGCTAGGTGGCGCGCCTTGGGTGAGGCCTATGTCCAGCAGTGGACTGCCGCGGGCTGATATTGATCTTGATGAGTAATCTAGTACGATGCGCTTCCTCCGAAACTTCTTTCCACGCACCACCACTTTGTGGAATCGGTTACCTTTGGCGGTTTTTCCAAACCGATACGACATTGGAACCTTCAAAAAACAAGCCTATACAAGCGGTGTCGCGGTTGTCCATGGGCGGCGTTGATTGCTTTCCTTTAGGCGAAACGCTCGCTCGTTTGCCCTTCTATCCCATAAAAAAAATAGTCTAATGTTTGTCGGTTCTCTGATAAACGTGACTAGCTCATTGCCACTTCGGTTTGTTAACTTGCAAAGTTATGTCGGTAACTTTTGGGTTTCCGTTAGATTTCTTTATTCCATCATTACATCCACCAGATGAACTCAGGTAAGAAAAAGGTAGCCCTCATCTTTATGTATAGGACTTAAATATCTATATATGAACGTCTTAGACGTTCTTAAATGTATACAGATAACAACCACGGATATTGTTCTTTTTCGTTTTTATTGTTTGGTTCATTTTATAGCAAGCATTATTTAGTATCGTAGTATTGTATAGGCATAAGAGGGGCCAGCTCTATTGTTCACTTGAATCAACGAGGGGATGTCGGTATGTTAAAGAGAAACAAAAGCTTTTCTATCAAAGTCGACCCGCCCCGATGAAAAACAAGAGGTTTTCCAAATGAAATTCTCTTTAAAGGCATCATCACTGCTTACAAATGTGAATGAAATTTCAGCATAAATTAACTTTATTTAAGAGAGCATGCTTTTGTTTTCTGCTTATATTTAACGCGGTTTTTATTTACAGAGTTTTTTTAATGAAATATAAAAAACCTTGAAATTTTGAATAAAGAGTGTTTTATATAAAAATATAATTACTACCAAAAATATTTTTAGAATTCTCTAGTTCAAAAGTTATACAGAAGCGTAATGCAGTGCTCGTTAATACTCCCTAGTATATCTGGCTATGCTGGATACAGATTAATCAATATGAGAATATAATAGAGCCTCAACAAATTTTGCAGTATATGATTTCGTTGTACGAAGGCAAGTTTTTTTTTAAACATTTAAGGTTATTTTTAAAAAAAAAATGATATTTCTTCTTTCTATGTGTTTCTTTGACTCTCTTTGACTAATGAAAATTGATATTCATTTTAAAATAGTTATTTCTGTCTTTAAGGAGGTAAAACAGTTCTGAATTATTTGCCATCCTTATCCATTCTTTAGGTTGCTTAGCCAAGACTTCATCCATCCTGATCGATGTCATGACACGTCTTGACCCTGAGGAATTCAAATACAGATTAGATGTAACTTGGATCACAGGTCATTTTATATCTACTATGTTTAATGACCTTATTAAAACTGTATGAATGTATGTACAGACAAGCTAGACTAGTAAAAATTTAGTTAGGTCGATTACTTTCCCATCAATTTGAATTTCCCATGAATTTGAAATTAGCTGAAAGTTAATTATCGTAGCAGATGTAAGAAAAGAAAAGGAACGGGGTTGGTACTTTATGTCTCAATTAATAAATACCTATACCCATAATGGCTGAATTGATTATTTGATTAAATAAATAATGCACTGCCCACTATTGGCCTCCCTTAGTAATGAGGGGAATTGCCAGAATCACAACGCTTGGCAAATGGGTTGAGGATCACTGATTGGCTTTTAAAGCTCAAGCAGATGCTTTAACTACTACTGTTTATTTACTTGAGTAAATTTGGAAAAAATGAGGATTATTTTCTGATATGAGGAGGAGGAGATATTCTATACCACGAATCATTAGTGTAAGAAAATATATATTATGTTATTATATCTCAGGGGAGTGGTAATGCTCAACACGATTATATTAAATTTAAAATAAATAGGGTTTCAGTAAGCGTACTAAAATGTAGCGTGAGTTGCGTGTTAAACTGCTTTTTATTTATAAATTCCATAACCTCTAATTAAAAGTTTTTGAGGACAAAACGAGCACTCCCCTTGTTATTTACGATGTGTGATAAAATAGTCCTTGCTCGGTGTTTATTTTGAAAGTTGCTCTAAATAGATTAAATTTGTACCTTTATAATTAAAACACACACACATTTATTAATCATCGTTATATTTTAATGACAAATAAATGCATTTTTTTGACAGCCCATATATATCCCACTGCTGAGCACGGGCCTCTCCCTTTCTGGAGGAACGGACGTCAACGCTTGTCCAATGCGGATACATGGGTAATCAGACTTGGAATAAATGTTTGTAATCCATAGATATATTTATTCCGATGCGGCGATCGAACCCGCGACTATTGACTTCGGGGGCGGAGGATCCCGCCACTGAGCCAGTTGGGCGTCAAATAAATGCATATTATAATCGAATTAGTAAACTCAAGTACTTATTATCTAGTCACGTTTGTAGGAGATCAGACAACCATTAGAGCAGACGAGTGGTCATTTTTGAAAACGTAGTAAGGGGCGCCCCCCAGCTAGATGCTGCGATGATCTGCGCAGGGCGGCTGGCTGAGACCGGATGCGTAATGCTTAAGATCGAGCTAGGTGTCATTCCTTAAGGAGACTGATATTTGCAACAGTGGACTGCCACAGGCTGTCAATGATGATGATATTTACATGTCATGCACTTTCAAAGCTTCGTCTGCTGTTTTCGTTGCCTTTACCAAAGAGCCTGCATACGAAAGCCTTTGATTAGTGCATCTTGTATGTTCTTACTAAAGTTTAGACTAAATCTGAAACATCGACACTGACAGTTCAACTGCTATTATCTCTTAATATAACTTACTATCTACAGAGAGGACTATATATATCGAAATGAAAAAATCCATCAAATTCACCGATATAGTTCTCATAGTTAATAATCTCAAGTGGCAACAGGTTGACCAAGCTATCAGAATATCGACAATGCGGGTAAATGAGTACTGCAGGGGAAAAGAAGACTTTACATGAACCGAATGCTTGTTTGCCTCTCTGCTATACAATAATCCTGGTTTGTAATGTTTGTGATGAGACATCTCTCAGCATAACATTACAAACCAAACTCATTTTTTACCGCTTCTATTATGGGAAGTGCTCCAAGGAATTGTTCAGAATAATTCCCGTCGCCGAATTCCACAACCGCACAACTGGGCGTAAAGAAAAATTTCATCCCCACCATCTGGATGAGTGGTGATCTACTACGGTGCGTTTCTCTCGTAATTTCTTTCCACGCACCACCAGTTTGTGGAACCAGCTACCCTCGGCGGTCTTTCCGAACCGTTACGACATTGGAACCTTCAAAAAACAAGCCTATATATACCTAAAAGGCTGGCAACGCTTCTGCGACTCCTGCGATGTCGCGGTTGTCCATGGACGGCGTTGATTGCTTTTCATCCGGCGACACGCTTGCTCGTTTGCCCTCCTATCCCATAAAAAATATTTATATTTTTGTTTTAAAAAGGAGCAAAGTTTTTAATATTACTAGAATTCTTGTTCACCATTCAACCATTCAAACATAAATAGTTCAATTTTAGATACAAACTCAAGATATACAGAAAGGGTCGCGCCTTACCACCTGACATATTGCTGCTAGCAAATAATAAGTTCTTTAAATTTCAAAATAAAGATGAAAATAGAAAAAAAAATTTTGTAATACTATGTCTTCATCATTTTATACCATACACGAAACATAGCCAGTTGCGCATATCATTGAGAATAAATAAACGAACTATTAATTTCTATTTAGACTTACGGTGTTGTCTCCTCCAGAAAGCACATAATTAATGGACGACGAAACTAAGCGCCTAACACATTTCGTACATATTATAATATGTTAGACATAATCAATAGATGTCCGAGACATGTCGGCACCATGTTCGTACTAGACTGCCGACAACGTGAGCTACACAATGGCTACCTTGTTTTGACAGTTGTACGCCATAAATTCTCCTCCATTATTAGTAGTATTATAATACCTTGTCTTTTGCACAAGCATATTTGTACATAAAATTTATTTACATACTCAATATCATGACCTTATTGGCTCAGTGGTGAAAACTATCACCTTCGGAGTCAACGTTAGCGGGTTCGATTTCCGCATTGGGATGACTATATGTATCGTCTAAAAGTCTTTATTCCGATTCCGAATGCCCAACCTATTCGCCTTCTACAAGCAGTTCAAGTTTTTTCTCCAGAAGTGGAGAATCCTGTTTTTAGCAATAGGACATAAAATATGGACCGTAGATAGAAAATAAGTTTAAAATCATGCATAAACCATACAGTTCTATACAGTGTTATAAAAAGTAAGTTCTTCCATAATATTAAAATGAATGTTTTCATTACACATTTCTTTAAGGCTGGAAGCGCTTCTGCAATACTTATGGCGATGCGAATGTCTATGGCAGCGATGATTCATTTCCATCAAGTAACATATCTGCTCTTTTGCCTTCCTTTGCCATAAAAATAATCAAAAAATAAATAAAATACTTTATGTCGATATACTCATTCATTCCTCAGAAGCAGCTAGTATGAGTGACATTGTAGTATTATTTTATGTATAAAAATTTACAAGCGTTAAAAACGATTTCGAATGACTTTTATAGTCACATTTGTAAATTTATGTTTTTTTAAGTACCACGCGCATTACCTGCAGGAACGGGCATTAGGCAAGCAAACGAGGAAATTGAGTTTTTTAGTATCTTTTAGGTTGATGACGTTGTACAAAGTATCTATTTTTACAATTCACATAATTCATTGTTTTTTATATGAAAGCGATAGGCAAACGAGCAAGGGAGTCAGGTGGCTAAAGAACCCTTCCTGATGAACATCTTCAGGACTAAGGGAACATGCATATGGATTACCTTACTTAGGATAAAGATGTGAATATTAAAAAAGGAAGAAGGAATTCAACGAGGAAGCAGAGAAAAGAAATAGAAGAAAAAATAAAAATAGTAATAAATGCAGTTATATGGTATAATGCTATCGTTTGAAGGCGATGTTCTATTATAGCATTATAATTTTAATCATATTACTATAATAATACATGAAAAAAATGTGAGAAACCTTTCGCTGACGGCCGTTTTCGGTAAGATTTAGTATAACTTCCCCGTAAACCCACATTTTCCAGCAAAACACACATTATTATTATTATTTTTTTTTTGTTAACTTGTCGTGGATGTTAGCTAAGTAAAAATTCCGACTGTCCACATCTTATGGATTAATTAGTTTAATAAACTCTATATATTACAGTATAGTATATATTTTTATTAAGTATATATTTTTCATAAATAATACATTTTAATAGGTTACGTAGGATGAAGTAATGGTTTCTCTTAGCATTCGGAAATTTCAGTTAAAAGACAAAAGAGCTATAAAAACGAGAAGGGCTATAAAAAGACACACGCGGAATGATGATACTTCTTTAAAAGTGAAATTTAGCTACACAGGATTACTTTTCATCCTTCTTTATTTACCGAAGTCGTAAAATGTTTCGAAGTGATTCAAAATGTTCCAGGATCTATTAAAATTTATATATTTTAATTATAAAAAATTACATATATAATAAATTTATTATATAGATTCACATCTTCATGAAAATTTTTTCATATACCTATATTGGTTTTTGAATTTTTGTAATGTAATGATTACTATTGGAGATTTTCTCATTATAATTACAATCTAGCCATAAGCTAATGTGTTACTGGTTTTTAACTTCATTTTCTGACTAGATTATAACTAAGAATGTGTTCATTAACACTTTGGTTCTCTCTCTCTCTCACTGATTCTTATAGTCTTTTAAAGAGAAGACCGTATGTTCTTGTGTTCTTTACACAATTTTCAAATTAAGGTTTTTGAATTGAATAGTTATTATACGAAATGTTTAGAAATAGCTTTTACATTAAAGCAATGGGACAGGCTGTCACTAATGACCAAAGCAACGTATACCAATCCAGACGTCTTACCTCCCACTATACTCGTACGTCCAACGCAATCTATTGCGAACATAAATCGTAATAGAGGAGCCTTCTGGGCTTGTTTAATTTCACGATTCCATAAATTCAAATGTTATACTGCGATGACCGTCCCACGTCGCACAAACGTTTCCATCTATTATAAATATAAATGTTCACTAGTTCCACATAAATGAAACATTTCGACTGACAATATGTATATACAATATAAACCAGCAACAAATATTTCACAAGAATATTATTTAGTATCTTTATAAGATATTAATTTCTTTTTATATATGCACGCCTATCCCCCGCTGGGATTGGCAGTGACCACAAAGCTCCATCCACAACCATTCATCTCCATTTGTCACTTCTCGCCCTCGTGAGAATCAGGACGTGACGGCTGGCGAACCATGTCGCCGTCATTTTTCAATAAATCAGATATATTAAATTTGTCTTGGTGAGTCCCACGAGCCGCAAGGGAGGATGGAGGTCAGCCCCAGCAGAGCCCTGCATGCCGAGGTAAAGCACCATAGTATCCAGGGGAGCCCGATCCCGGGACGGTCGGCACGCTTGCGAAGAGCTCGCGAGAGGAAGGGAAAGGATAGAGAAGAAAGGAAAGGGCAGGAATGGAAATGCCGATTGGGGGGGGGTTACCAGACGCGGAATAAATATTTATAAATCCATATATATATTTATTCCAATGCGGGAATCGAAGCCGCGACCATTGACTCCGTGGGCGGAAGGCCCCGCCACTGAGCCAATCGCTCGTCTTTTGAAATTAAAATTAGAAATTAAACAAATACATTTTCGTGCAAAAAAATGATTCGTAACCGTTATGCAAAATGAATACGATACAAAATTACTTAACATTCGGCATTAGATATGTAATTATGTGTAGGCATTAAGTATGTGTTTGCATTCATTTGTATATATTCGTATGTTTTATATTACATAGCATTTCAATGTATTATATTTAATAAAAATATGTATATCTTCTTTTAAACCATGATTGATTGGCTGAAAATGGCTAGAATCCTCCAATGAAAGAATCCCTTCGTTATGATGTTATAAAGTTCTTTAAATAAAATTATTACTAAATATTAAATACTTAAGAACCATAAATGGTTTTCAGGAATAAAGTCATCAATATAGACAGGCGTAACAATCTTCTACTACAAACTCCCTTAAAATTATGAAGTATCTTCATTATTAATCTTTGTTCTTGCTCATTGGGAGATTCAAAATGATTTTTGTTTTCAGGGCGACTTTGCTGTCCATCTTCTGGTTATTCTCTCATAGTGCCTCATACGACACCCTCGGGACGAAATGGGGTAGCCCTGTTCTAAACCGGTAAGCAACAACCCTAAATAATCATAGTGATTTATGTTAATGATGCTTATGTCCAATTGTAGACTGTCAAAATGATTATAAATATGAACATTGTAATAAAAAAATTACGTAATTGAAAATGAAATCCAACGATATTTGTAAAAAATAACATTAAAAAATACGATTTTTGTATGAGTTTACGAAGGAGTTCTTCTTCTTGTCGTAGCATTAACTATTAAAATCTTCTTCAGGTACTGGGTCAAACTGACAACATTGAACCAAGCTGCAGTATCACTCTTCTTTTGTGAGGAGTTCTAAAGCTTTTCAGGTGAACAAGCAGACTATAGCACTAGTTATGCTATTTGTGTACAAAGCTTAAACTTTATCTTTTTTCAATACGGCTCTATAGATATCCGAGTACGTCCATATTCACGGTAAGGGCAATCTTTAGTTCCCTTAATATATTTAAAACACTTCATGAAACTGATCAAAGATAACGATAAATAGTTTTTATTGAATATATATTTTAATGTTAATTATTATATTTATTGAATTTATATTTTAATGTTAATTATTTTATTTATAAACGTTTATGAAAAAAAAAAACATTTATAAAGCTTTAAGAGAGAATACCAATGAGTTCTTCTTTTGTTCTGAATGTGTTGGGTCGATTTAGAAAAGGTCTTTGTTTCTCTTTACCACGCCGACCACCCTCGTCGATTCGAGTACACAATGGAGTCCCTTTCGCATCTACACAATAACCCTGATAGCTAAGATAAAACTCTCTATAAAAGTTTACCAAACAATGAAAGTAAATAGAAATGACAATACAATGCTGTTGACAGTAAAAAAAAAAATTATTTTTTGTTCTTTTAATACTATATAAGATACAGGAAAAATATGTTTAGTTTTCGAGTTGCGACTCAATACTGGATACACTGAATAACGAAAAATAATTCAATATCGGTAATTGCTAGGTTAATGTACTTTTCAATACAATTTAAAGGCCCATCTGGGTTAAATTTAAAATTCAAAAAGTTGCAATGTTATACACTGCTAGTATCGCGCTGTTCCTTTATCGTATCGAGTAGTATGTTTTATTGTTTTTACCTGATATAATAGTTTGTTTTTTTATATGTATAATTTTTATAGCAATATTATTGTGAGTTTGAAATAAATATGAGAATTAAAAATTAAAAAAGATGAATTATTATAAAGATTTATACGGAATATATAACTATTAACAATTTACTAAGTCTTAACACTATTAGTTATAAGACCGCCATTTGTATATAAATATTACCATCAACAATTGTACAACTTTGTTTTTGGTGAACAATAAAGAATATATATATCAATCTATCTGTAGGTTATGATTAAGGATGTGGGTTTGATTCCATGTTTGGACGATTGATGTCAAATATATTTTCCTAATACATGCATTATTAGCTGAGTTTGAACGGCTAACAAGAATTGAGTATTTTTCCGCATCATAGTGGTTACGATACAAATCCTAGGTTGAGCTATTGAGTGAAAGGAGTTTTATTTTATTTATTAAACTCATGTTATACGAAAACCTGGTTGAATTTCTGCCTTTCGCAATAAACCTTGATTTTATGACGCCTCGTATAGCTGAAATAATCTATGAATGTTATTTATGAGCCAGTAAAATCTAGTAATTTTCCTTATTAGTATTTTTTTATGCTTATTTGCTCATTCATTAAATCTGGGAACAAGATGACGTGTTCCTTAGGGTCATAAGCATATGTTTTAATTTGATATTTTTAAGCCAGTTGGTCGTAGTATATCATTTAATTAAAACATCGAATGGGTTAATAGTTTTGGAAATTTTGCAATAAAAAAGAATGTTATAATTACTTACAATTCAATGATCTGATTTTTGAAGCGTGATAATTTGAATTAATGAAATGCCTATTTCAAATAAATATTTGGAATAATCTATTTTAAAATATAAGAGCCATAGTCAGGTCAAACGAATTTCTAAAGAACTTTTTAACTAAATGAATAACTGGTGTCGTAAATTGTTTTTCAAATAAAATGATATATAAAAATATTGAAAGCTTTGAATGAAATTCGACTTTAACTGAAGAATATTGGAAATATTGTGGTTGTAAATAAATCAATTAATAATTGGAAAAGTACAGGGCTCTTATTCTTAAAAAAACAATTAAAACAGTACTAGAATACTATCACGGGTTAATATAGCGGAATGTAGACCCAATAATTTTTAATAAGACCCTGAGTGGTAAACTTCGCCGGGATTAGTAGAATTTTATGAGTGAACTCAGGGCATCCTCTATGTAAAGGTGATTCAACAAGCAATTACAATTGGTTTTAACAATTCAAGAAATTACACACGCCAAGAAGATCTATTTAATAGAATTAATATCAGCACTATATTGTTAAGATTATAGATTTTTCAAAACATCCAAAAAGGAGAACTCTAAAAGGCAATCTTTAAAAGGCCGGCAACGCTTCCGTGATTCCTGTGGTGTCATGGTTGTCTATGGGCGGCGTTAATTGATTTCGATCAGGCGACACGCTCGTTCGTTTCGTCCTCTCTATTTCTGAAGGACATTAACCTACCACGCTTGTCCAATGGGGGCTGACGCGCACCCATATTCAGAATAAATACTTTTACATGCATACACACACTATTATCCCGATGCAGGAATCAAACCAGCGACAAGTGACTTCAAAAGTGGTAATTTCGTGAATGAACCATTTAAGTTATAAATAATATAATATCGAAGTTTAGTTTCTTGATTTTTCTTTAATTGCATGTCCTCAGTCATCATTAACGACTCAATTGATTGATTTATTCAAAATTAAAAAAATAATAACATTACAAAAATGTCTTGAAAAAATATCAATTTCATCATATTTCAATTAGGATTGAATTGACATTCAATATTCGTTTTGTAGTTCCTTTAGGTCCACGGCTATAATAGAAATCTAGAGAGTATCAAGTGTGCATAACTACCCACCATAACAAAAACCCAGTATCTACTTGAAATGTTATCTCTGACTTAGACGGCCTAAGGCCATTACGTAACCAACAACCGCTACAAAGCTTAGCACTTCAAACTTTGTACAATTCAAACAGCTCTGTGATAAACTTAACTAGTATAAGTACAATATAAAGATAGTTTATAGTCTGGGGAATACGAAATTTGATCTACAAAACTAAATAAAAAGAGTTGTGTCTCATCATGCTTTACTTACGTTATTATTTGAAAGAGCATACTCGTAAATGAGTTTCTTGTCCACAAAAAGAAGAAATATTTTTTCTCGAAGCGCTAATCTGTTTCCGAAGCGGAGGTAGCTTGTTAGTTATAATATAAAAAATAATTCTTTATGAATCTATTTTGAAAAAATTGAGACTAAAATTACAAGTATTTCGATATTTTATTCCAAAAGTGTTATAAATAAAATTAAACACTTCAAACATTTAGGTCGAAAAAAAATTGCTCATAAAGTAAAATTTAAATATATCCTTATAAATATTAAGAGCCATCATTTTTTATATCATAGATTAAGATTTAGTTCCTTCGTTCATTATGTTTAGTAAAAATTCAAAAACAGAATTCAACTTTTCTGTACTATATTTATCAATGGTTCTTGGTGAAATTGATTTATGTACATAATGAAAGTATGTAATAGTGTTCATTCGGTAATATATAGTAAGAACTTTGTATAAATTGTGATTTTTTTATAGCAGAGCAGGCACACGAGTACACGGGTCACCTGGTGGTAAAGGATCACTGCCGCCCATATACATTCGCACCGCCGGAGGCGTCGTAGATCTGTTGTCGACTTTTAAGGAACACACACGCACTCTTTACTTGAATGTCATAATCACGTGGGAACATCGCAGGTAGTAAATTGTTCCATATTACCACTCCTGAACCTGGCAGAAACTGCGACTGAAATGCACGGTGGGTGACGGTCAGCCATCCATGTGATAGGAATAGAACCTAGTTTTGTAGCACGCAGTACGATGATGGAACTGCGTGGACGGTGAAAATGCGGCTGGGAGGAGATTAAACAACTCCTCAGAGCATTTGTCGTAATAAATTCGATACAGAACGCAGATGATGTTAAAAAGATGAAACTGGTTTTATTAAACTATAATATGGAACTTAGCAGTCTTCTAAAATACTTTGATAAAATCTTTCATTTATTCGCTGAAATAATCAACCGGGGTTTGGCACCACTTACATATTTCTCGAGCTTCTTTAATTAAGAAAGTTAGAAGCAGTTATTGTATACTTCAGTCAACTCAATTACTTCTTACTCGTGTTCCGTTAATTATTGATAATACTCAAACGAATCAATTAACCTATTTGAATGAGTGGGGCTACCTTGAATTTATATATACAGCAGTTGTATGAGTAAAATAATACTTTAAAAATGATTTATTGCACGCATGTGAAGTCTCAAAAAAGAACCTACTAACTAAAAGCGGCTATTACTAATTAAATAATTGTTATTTTTAAGGCAGATTATTATGTTTCTGAAAATTAAAAAAAAATACAACTCACAGTATGTGAGTTTTTGATCAACCTAAATAAAAGAAGAAAATAAATTAAAAATATAAAATAAGATCATCATTACCATCGTTTCACAATTCCAAACTAACGCCTTTACCAACGTGGGTGAAGTTTTTCCATGCTACCAAGTAAATATCAAATATCAATTTTTAAATTTAACATAATGAGGATGGTTAAAGTCCCTTTAATCGCTAGAAGAGCCTTATCCATCTTCCTCCAACCCTTACATTTAATTTACCAGGATATTGAAATAAATTTAAAAAAATTTCATTCACAGAAAACATTATTCAATTTGAAAGTTATTGAAGGTGTGCGTACATTAAAAATAAAACTATAAGCTCAGAAATATTACATCCTGTCACCACAAACACCATGCTTTCTATCCAACGTGGCATGTAGATCTAAATTTTTCATCTGGTGATGCATAGGTTCAGTAAATTGTGAAAGGATGATCCAAATAATTTATTTTAATATTTATATTTTAAAATGACTATATTATTGTGTATAAAACTAAGATTCTTAAATCAAAAAAGAAGCACATTTACTTAATAATTTATGTGAAACTCTAACAAGTAAATTTCGATAGAATATTTGAAAATTTTACGAGCAGGATAGATCGATTTACAATATTACGAACCCTTTCTTCAAAGTATAACGTTAGGATTTATTCAGTCGTGAAATTAAACAACTCTCGAAGATCTGTCCGACTTTATATTTATATTATGGAAGTTAAAAGATAAAGCGTTTGATTGCAGTGAATAATTTGAATCGATCTTACTTTACTTAAGTCTTTTTGCCATTGAGTAGTATTGATAAATCATACTTTGTACTTTTCCTTAGAGCCGAAGAAATGGAATAAATATTCCATTACTTAATTTTAAATATATTTAATATAAATCGATTTCGAAATTGATTATGTTTTATTATTATTTAGAAATTTGTAATTTTTTACTGTCCATATATTATGTCCCACTACTAAGTACGTCCCCCTATTTCAAGAGAAATGGACACTAACCCACGACGCTTGTCTTAGGCGGGTTAGCAAAGCAGCCAAGTTTGAAATAAAATACTTGCAGGCCAAACATACTTTTATCTCGATGGAAATTCAACAGTAGCATTGCCACTGAGTCGCCATTTCTATTATTACTTATTTATTTACTACTATTATTTTAATTTTTCTTTTTTCCAATCGACACATTTTTCTTATTTCAAATAATCGAGAAGAATTAGATTTCTAATTTCATTGATTACTTTTGGTTGAGCGTCCATCGCTGTGAGGTTTTCCAGACTACCTGACAAGACTTCCTTAATCACGAAAATTGTCTGAAGTTATCCGCGTTATTTGAAATATCACCTTTCCCTTGCGCTTATTATCCGGTTTTATTTAATACTTGGATTATTATTTTATTGTTTAATTTTTATAAACATAAAACACCAATTTCAATTGTATACCATTAACCGTTGTGATCGTTAAAATGAATGGTTAGAATAGGTGACTTCTGAGACAAGGGATTCAGGAATAGAATCTCGGTTGGAACAGAAAAGAACTCTGGGAGTAATTTCATTAATACTTCATTTTAACTTAGTTACTTTGCGGTAACTCATCACCTCAAATTTACTTTGCTAAGATTTTATTGTCTTTATATAATGATGAACAAGAAATTATTTATTATTTTTATATAATGTTAACTCTGCGCAGCTTTGATAACTCTCGTATATTTCCGGATGAGTTTGTTGGCTCTGTACACCACATTATTCGGATCAGACTAGACAAAAAATATCTGCAGCGTCACCACTGATATCCGTTTCCAAATTCATTGTTATTGTTACCATTTGAAAAATTACAAAACGATATCTTTTGAATTACCTTCTATGAGTGCGTGTGTGCCTTACGTAAAATTGTGTAAGTTCCGTGTGTCACGCAATGTGTCACGTTAGCTCGTTAAACATTGGTATTTGTTGACCCACATAAGGGAACACGTGTTTATTAAATGTTTTCTTTACGTAATGTTATTTTTTTTTATTTCCTTTCGGTTGTATATGTGCCTATCTTTATGATATGAATTTGATTGAGATGAAATTAAACAAAGACCTAATTGATTCAATGGCGAAGTTATCAATGGTCGTGTGCTCAATTTTTTTTTATTGGATAGGATGGCAAAGGAGCAAGCGTGTCGCCTGATGGAAAGCAATCAACGCCGACAATAAATAACTGCGACACCGCATATATGTATTTATATCAATTATCGCATTGATATAAATACATATATGTATGTGTTACAGGTACCCACCATCTGCTTTGAATAAGTGTCGTGGGTTTGAACTCCAGTGTCCAGGAATGGGGCGACCATATGTCCAGCGGTGTACATATTTCATACATTAAACTTTTTACAAATTTTAAACATAAATAACCTCTTTTTATATTATGCAAAACGTTAAAATAATTTTTTTCCCAACATTTTCGTTATATGTGTTTTTACAATATACTTATAATTAAGGGAAGAGCCTAGTTTCCTACAACACAGGGGATCCTAGAATGTAATTACTGTAATATATGTAAATATAAAGGTATTCATTTATTATAACTATTAAATACAGTAATTTATACATATGTGTACATACCTCAATGAAAATAAGGGATATTTAATAAAGTTGAATATATTAAGAGACAAACCAAAATGAAAAATTAAACTAAAAGATACCTACCTACACTTAGTATATTACAATATTACGAGTCTATTAAAATTAACCACGGCAATTTGAGTAAAATTAAAAAAATAAAAGTCATAGTTGTATCTAATACACAATTTATAGTTTTTTAACATTATAAACAAATAAATAAATAATTAATAAAATTTGTACGCCATAAGTGGCAATGTGATGGAGGTTTTAAATGTATTTCATGTTGTTACACCTCACATGCAAATAAAGAATTATTGTTATTATTAAAATTTTCAGATGTAGTGAAAATATGAAACTATAATAGAGCTCGCTTCATCACTCGTTTAATTTTACGACTGAGTAAACCGAAGTGTCGTACCCTGAACTAACGTTATCATCGGACCCGCCCATAAAATTACAGTACCTTATTAAATTGACGCCCTTAAGCTTTATTCATCAGAAATTTCTGATTGCGATAAACCACTAATATATCATAAAATAATGGTTGAGACTAGAGGATTTAGTAAACGAAATATAAAATATATAGTTTCTTCTTCTTCTACTAGCACTACGACCCAGGAGGAGTTTTGGTCTCCTCCACAATTCCTTCCTACATACATATTCGTTTTTTGGCCACATGGCTACATAGCTTAAGTCTTCCCATTGCCACCTATCCTCTTCTATTCAGTCTTCTCTGAGGCCACGTGGCCTTTTCTACTAGGCCCCAAGTTTCGCAACCGTAGTTCGCCACAGGTCTTACTATAATTTTGTATTTGGTACTATATTTGGATTGGTATTGTTTGTCTGGCTACTTAAATGTTTTAAATAAAATAGTTTACTATTAATAAATGTGTATTTGCCGTAAGACGTGTGTCTGTCGCGTGATGATCTCTTCTTTAGTGGAAACGATAGGCAAACAAGCAAGCGGGTCGCCAGATCGGAAGCCACTACCATCGTCCATCAATATCTGCAGTACCTTGGCCACAACAGATGCATCGCCTACCATAGGATAAGGGTTTAAATAATCAGAGGGGATTGTCTGCGCACGAACATGTGCTGTAGACGGTTGAGTGGTGAGAAAGATACGCCTACGCGTCCAAGGGAGGTATGGGGGGCAGGATCAACAGGATCCATGCGTCGCCATCTTATCAACTTACCCTGTTCTCAACCAACAGGAGCACGCGCAACCAGTGCAACTAATTGGTTTTTTATAAAAGTTCACCCCAACAAGATAAAGGGAATAATGGCAGAAGAAGAAGAAAGCAATGAAAAGAAAAGAAGAAAATATTACAATGGGGAAGCGTGTAAGACGTGTCTATTAACTGTTCTCAATTTTGTGTTTACGCTGGCCCATTTGCAAAGCCATCATTTAGTGGTTAGAACTTGGTTCTCAGTTTCAGTTCCTGCCCTTAGAAAAATGTAAACGATTTCAACTTAATATGGCGTTATTCTAAGTTATTATTTGTATTACTATTAACATAAGTACAGCAAGGTACCATGAATATACTATTTAGATTTTTCTATGTCAGCACCTGATAATTTCCTTTTATTTTGACTAATGAGCACGAATTCTTATCGGTTTAATTAATTTCACCGATAAGAGTCTAATCTTGTTGATTAATTTACAGTGAACTCGACTCGAGGTCAGGTTTTCCCAACTACCTGACAAGTAAGCACGCAATTGGAATATTTTATTTTGTCCTACCTTACATGTTTGTTTACTTTTAAAAATTTAAAGCAACATAACTGTATAAGGGGCCATGCATAAATTACGCCACACGTTTAGGGGATCAAAAAAGTGTAATAACATGGGAGGGATGTGTCATAAGGTTATATAAATTTTAAATGTTTATCTAAATTTCAATATGTAACAACGTGTGAAGATAGTAAAATCTTGGAATGAAACGTAATTAATTAACGGCCCTTTATACATATATATATATATATATATATATATATATATATATATATATATATATATATATATATATATATATATATATATATATATATATATATATATATATATATATATAATATACGTATATATGTCAAATTAATTAATACCATTATTTATAATCATTTAAATCACTCGTAAATTTTCTTTTTAGCTATGGATATGAATAGAAATTAAAATAGCAAGGAAGGTATATAATAAATAATCTATATCTATACCATTTGATCCAAATTGACATAAACCACATAGTAATTATAAAGCAGAATAAACATTATATGTATAAAAATAATTTAGAGCATGCTGTGTGGAAATACGGCAGTGACTATAACTTACGTGTCACACGCGATATGGAAGTCCTATAATTCAATGTCATTACTTACTAGCTTGTTAATTACTTGCAATAGAAAGCCATGGCTCGGCTTGCAATAATTTTGTGTGCTTTATTATATTAGAAATGTTATCAGGTATAAATATAAATTTAGGGGTTATAGTTGCTTATATTTAAAACTTATATCTGCTTTTTAAATTGTGAATGTAATATACGCTTAGTATATTATATTTTTTCGTACGAGGGACTATGGGAGCATACATCAGTAGACGCGTACAAGCGTTATGTAACCTGACCAATCTATGATTCCCAATCTGTCTGCCAAACATAAGGATTAAGGCAACCATTTTTTCCTCCTCCCTTATCCTTCGTATTCCTTCGCATTCTTTCAGCCGTTACGGTGGCTTATTCACTGTACATGCAGTGCGCTTGTGGAACTCTCTCCCACATACTATACGTGATAGCCTGTCACTGGATGTATTTAAAGAACATTTCCTTTCATTATAAAATATTTAAATATGTATATATTAATGTGTATATTATATTTTGTTGTTGTACACTTATTTCTATCCTCACAGCTTATCTTATCTCTCTTTCACTCCTGGGTTTGCTGGAAGAAAACTCAATTCTGAGTTAAGCTCGCCTTTGTACATTTTCTTTCCTATTAAGTCTTGTATGTCGTGTTTTATGTGTACAATAAGGTATTTTAAAAAAAGGGAAGGCCAATGGCCAGTAGTGAGATATTACGGCTGTAAAGATGCAGAGCCAAACTCAAATTAGAAAACTAGTATTGTGTTTTTGCGAAGAAGTGCACAGAGAATTACTTCGCGAGAAACAGCCGCCAGTAGCTCAGTAATTATTTTTCTGATTTGTGCTCACCTATCTTAGCAAAGTGCGTTTGACTCTCCATTTTTATAGCCGTAATATCTCATTACTGGACATTAGCTTTTCTTCCTTTTCCTTTGAAAATATTCAGAAATAATTAATTCAAAATGTAATGATTTTATAAATGTTATTTAGTAAAATAAACCATTGAAATATTCAAATCTAAAAGTATGAATTTCCCCAACCGATGTTTTTAATATATTTATATTCTATCTTTACAATAATTATATATCCTGGCAAATACAATCATGAAAATTTGTTGATAAGGCTGAATAAGTTAATGTAAAAATAACAAAAGAGAACATGTTGTATACAAAGGAAATCTTCAAAGTATGTCGTTTGAAATCATTCAGACGTGAAATTAAACAAGAACCGAAGCTTATCGCAATTAAGTTTGCGCTAGATGCAATCGCTATACACATTTACCATCCAGCGGCAGAAAATAACTGGAATTGTTATTTTATTAATTGGATTTTGCATTATATATTTTCTGCTAGATGCTTATATGGCTTTTGGATTTGACTTAAAAATTGTATTAACTGTGACTTAATTTATTATATATCTTTATTATTGATGTTATCTAAACACTTTTATAAAGTAACAGTAATATTTCATAGACAACACATAGAATAGATAGAAGACACATTACACATACATGACAATATATAGGGCCCGAAAATTAAATTTGTGCCTTTTTAAACATAATTTTAGTTTCAATTGCGATTCGAATCCATAATCCTAGGCTAAAAGTAAGGTTATATACCTTAAGGAATAAATATAAATATACGTTGATATCCAAGATTAAGCGTTACACATTAGATTTCTTATAGTGTTTTAAAAATATATTTGTTAGTATTGTCAGTAGTATATCTCACAACACCGGACTACATTCGGGTTTTTTTTTTGTGTATTTATCGTCCTTTAATGGCCTCGAACAATACCTTCAGCGCAGTTAACAACGTCAGGAAAGGAAACATGACAAAAGACGTTATTTATTGCCAATGTGCGACAAGTCTTCACTGTTTGGTGATTTAGTGCAATAGTTTGAAAAACACTTTCATTGAGATTGTTTTGTGTTTTGTTGATAGTTAATTATTGATGATAAATATTCGAAAAAAAAAGATTAAATATTATTACAGGAGCTCGCTATTAGCAATAAGGCCGCCGCTTGTATATTAATATTACAATTAAAAATTGTATAACTTGGATTTTGATGTACAATAAATAATATCTATCTATCTATCTATTTATCTAAAGGAGCGGTGAAACTGATTGTGTATTCGACATTAAATTATAATATTATGTTTGAAAAAGTAACTAACAATATTTAACTTTCTAAATAAAAAGGAATATCACAAAATTGTTAGTTTAAATCACAAAAATATATATTTTTTATTCTACATGCATTGGAATTTTCCTCCAATGATAACGAAAGGAAATCGTTCCTTTCAATATCAAGAGAGTATCTTCTATGTTTTTACCTAACCTACTTAAGGTGTACATAGGATAAAGGTATAGATAAGGATAAGGATATACACTTACATACATACACATACATACATCCCGCGCAGTTAACGCTTCTGAAATTTCTCAAAAGCGGTCACCGTAGTCGAATCAACAAAAAGTTTAAATTTATAATTATTGTAATTTGCTAAAGGTGAAAAGAGAACAGCAATTAAAAATCCATTTGCAGCTAGGGAAGTAAAGGCAAGATGTAAACAAAATGGTTCACTCTGCATAAACATAATGAGTAAACTTGTTTAACTGTCCATATAGTTTTGTAAATAATGACTTCCACATAAAGTTAAGGGAAGGAATTTCAACGGCTTACAATTTTGATGTTAGTTTGTGTAGTTTATTTAATTTCTAAACATTCAGTAATGATTAAAACTTATTGTATCTTAAATCATTTATAGAGAGCTTAGAGGACAAAATTATCCAAATTTCGTTATTTTAAGATCAAGTTAAGCTTTAGTTCTTTTCAGTTTAAGTTCAAATCAAATAAAAGAAAAATCTCTTTGTGCTTAAGAAACTTTTATATTTGACTTTTATTTACTATTATTACACATAGATTGTAATTCAACTGTTTCTACGAACAAATGAAATCTATCGTCCGAAGTTTATAATAGTAATATATGTAATTATAAAATAAATAAATTTTTATGTTCATCGCTTTATAATCATCAGTGTAATAAGGTTCCTCTGATGGACATTGGCTTTCCGTAAAGTTTAGAGGTGTTACCGTAATCCCTACGCTTGGCAGACGAATTGTGGGAAATAGACGCTGCTGCCTATCTACTTGTATTTAATCCCATATTCGCTTCGTATAACAACTGGGGTATCACATGGGGTAGTCCATTTCTATGCCAGGATGCAAGTAGCAAACCATAAATTATGACAAATTCAAATTTTTATTTCGACACACCTCATTCCGCTAACAATCAATTATTTATCACCTTTTAGTAATGAGTTTCCTCAGGGCGGATAAGAAATGGTGAAAGAAACTCCGCACGTTTTAGTAAAAAAAAAATAGTTGCAAAATCTTCGTTATAATTACAATATTATATATGTTCTCAAATTTTACCGAAGCGGTACATTAAAACTTACGGGTAATACAACCCACATGTTATATTTTCTTTTTTATAAGCACATTAATACAACCTCTCCATTAGGGTTCACGCTAACGATCTCGATAGCTGTTGTGCGTCAACATCAATGTTATTTATGTGACAGTTAGGAAAATATTGGCTACATTGTGTGGATTTTCTAATACAATACAATATGAAAATAAACCACTACAATACTGCTTATAAATGAGCGGAACTTTTGTAGACTGTCAAAAGCAGAAAAGTTGCTTACCTGGATCATAACATGAGTTATGGTCGGTACAAATTTTTGCAACTAGCCATGATGGGAAAAGTCACGGACAAAATCCGAGTTATCTGGAAAAGAAAGGTACATAATATCAGGCAGGATGGATAGGGATAATGAGTGCTCTCAAACTTCTCCACCTCGCTAAAGATAACGGTAATTATGCTGTATTGACTGAGAACCTTCGCTAGTCAGAGAGGCCTGTGCTTCTCTGAAAAGAAGACGAAAATAAATGAGTGGAAGATATACCAAAAGATCCTAGCCAAAATTGGAGGATCTGAAAGAAGAATAGAGATTAAAAAAGAGACCGATTGGTCGACGGCAAGTCGGCCATGCTAGGCAATGTTGGAAGGAAAATGAGAACCGAGTACTAGTGTAGTACAGCTTTAAGTCAGCAATTGGCAAGAAGAAAACTGTTGTATTGAAGGCCAACACCGATTCGAACAATAAAAAGATACGACACTTACCCTAAAGTAAAATCTAAAAATGGGAAGTAAACCAAACGAAGTAATGGAAGGGTAGGACGAAACTAAGAAATGGGAAAAGAATTATGCATTATGATCCCCAAATTAAAAAAAAATGCATGAAACTTCAGGCTAATTTTCTGATAGGGTGTCATATTTTCCCAGTCAAGTAAGCTCATTCGTGCCGAAGCATGATAATTCCACTATACGAATCAACAACGCAAACATATATGCTTTAAAATATTATAGATAACTTCTAATAAATTACCGTATACACTTGCATGAATTCAAAAAGACTCCTTTGAGGCTGTTAAGAGTATAAAAGCTGGCATAATATTATGTTTGTATTTCATACTGTTCATGAAATTATATTAGTTTTATGTCGTTTAGTGTTAATATATTTAGAATTACTTTGATTATTGTTGCTGTATCTTTAAAGCGTTTTATGGCATCTTAGAAAGCTGAGCATTTATTTTTTACATTGACATGATTTATTTTTATATAATATTTCATATGTATCGACTAATGTTATTACATAAATAAACTATCAACCTTATTAAGGTTTTCGCAGTTAATTTCCATGCGTTATGAAAATCTCACGCTTAAGCGGAGGAACAAAGCGTTTTAGAGCTCTTGTATACAAATAATGTTTCGTGACACGCAACAGGACCTGAATTTCGTCCAGTGTGTTGCGCGGCGCACGAAACAACAAAATAAATCAGCTGCTAAATAAAACAAAGAGGCACAATGCTTACAGTTCCGGCTTTTACATGTTAACATTTGTTGTGAAGTTTTTTATTTAAAATTCCATAAAATAATCATTTATCACGACTTTAAACAGAAAAATTCATAAAAGTAATGTTTAAGATATATTTATTGTACAATATTAATTGCTAATAAAAGCTACCTGATAGGCTGAATAGCAAACCTTTCGTCTTTGCAATCAATGATCGCGGGCTTTATTCCCGTAACCTCATAAATATAAGTATGTATTTATTCCGAGTTTGGGCCCTATTAATCCTCTTTGTCAAGGACGGTAAAATAAAGGTCATTTTTAAGAAATAGGAAGAACAGTGTCTAGTGTACGAAGTGTACGAAGGCCGAAGAAATAATAATTGTTAAAACTAGAACTACGAACCGGTCAAAATGACCGGTTGGTTGAAATAGGTATATGGTAAATCTTCGTAGTTCTAGTGTTAAAAGCGTAAGAACAAAATAATCTATAATATTATTCAATACACAAATTTAATAAAAATCATGACATTATCGTAAAATATTAAATAAGACTTAAAGAGGAAATGGTATAAATAAATGATGCAACCGGTCATTTTGACCGGTTCGTAGTTCTAGTATATATATATATATATATATATATATATATATATATATATATATATATATATATATATATATATATATATATATATATATGTGTGTGTGTGTGTGTGTTTTTTATGTGTATTTTTTTTAAATGTAGAACTTATTTTTAAATTAAACGCTTTAATAGTAATTCATTCTCTCTAGTGCGTAAGTAACTGTGATTCTGTTTGTGCTTGTCAATAATTAAAAAAATAGAACAGTAAAATAACAGAAAATATCGTTTGACAGTACACACGGTAAAAGCTGACGTGATTTCAACGCAAAACCAAAAAGCACAGTTAGAATTGACACTTCAATTAACGTGTGCACGTTTGAACAAGTCACTTTGTGTTTCCCATGACTACGTCGGTCCAAATGGTTATTTTCTTAGCAATATTTCTATTTAAGATGATTAGGTTACTATAAGATATATATATAAAAAATTAACAAACTTAATAAAGTCTAAAAGACTAAATAATGCAATTTTTGTATTTATTACATTTTTTACAGCCCATATATGTCTCACTGCTGGGCACGGGCCATTTCTGGAGGAACGGACGTTGACCCGCCACGTTTGTACAATGCGAATTGATGGAGACCAGGCTCGGAATAAATATATAGGCAATAAATATATATATTCCGATGCGGGGATCGAATCTGCGATCATTGATTCCGTGGGCAGGGGGCCCCGCCACCTACGCCACTGGAAGTATTACATATTTTTTTCATTCGATAGGCTTAATGACAAAAATTCGTGAAAGCATATTGTCTAACTTTTTATAAAACTTAGGTTTAAGTTGTTTTAAAATCATTTTAGAAATATATATTAGAAACTATAGCAAATAGCATAAATATCGATTTTAGTTTGGAAAAATTTACACTGACATTAATCACATTTACTTATCAACCGTTATGGTATCACACATACATATTTTATTATTTTTATAATAAATGAGATGCATTTACTTACCTACATTTAGACAAATTTATCTACATTCTTTGATATAAAAATATCTCCCCAGAATTGGCAAAAGTAGCAAATCACACAATGCTGAGCGACATTCATACGTTGGTTGTGTATTTATGTTCCTTTAATGGCTTCGAACATTACCCTCGGCGCAGTCAACAACGTCAGGAAAGAAAACATGACAATAGACGTTATTTATTGCCAATTGGCGAAGATATTTACAAGTCTTCGCTGTTTGGTGATTTATTACGATAGTTTCCTTTTATTTTGATTGCCTATAGAGTTTTATAAATCAAATATTAAATACAAATGTAAATATATTTGTAATAAAAAGAATCTTCTAAAATATCTTTTTATATCTGATTATCTTTCAAAGAGCTTTAGGCTATTTAAACAGAAAATAAATGAAAACTTGAAGGAATAATTTTATAGAATTCTGAAATCGAAGACTTAGTGACCGATCCCAACACAATCTGAGAGGCATACAGTACTACCTCGAGGACGTAGGGAGGATGGAGAAAGATTGCATTGCTAAAAGTTAACAGTTATCGTCTGGTCAGTCAACGTAGGTATAGATGGAGAGCTGCAGTGATTACGAATTCGAACAAGTTGCAAGTTGAAAACCAGCGAGAAACCACACAAGTCAGTGACAGGTGGCGAGATTTTTGAATTTTTTTTTCTGTTTATAATTTTTGTTTCGGATCGTGTTTTCGTCCTTCAAATACTAGTCGCTAATATGCCAATTAATATGATAATTGATTCGAAGTATTGTTTTTATTCATATACATAATAATTAAAATATGAAAAAAAATTAAGTTATGCATGATAATTATGTATCATTTAAAACACGTAAATTGCCAGTATTATTTTTTACATGTTATTTGACTAGACTTGTTTATATTTCAATTCCTACTATTAGTTCACACTCTTCTTATTATATATTTATATAATTTGTTCAAATTTTCAATCGTTAATAAAATAGTTTTTATTAATCCACTCAAGTTCCTCCATTCTCAATTCCAAGCTCCATTTTTTCAACTTGTGGTGTACAAATAAAAATGTATTAATTAAATTTAATCTATGAATTTTAATTTTATATGGGAGAAAAAGCTTCTCTTAGAAAAGATATTTAGCAGGATATAAAAGTAGGAAGGATTTTTTTATTAAGTACGGAAAAATATTTTCAGGAAATATATAAAATATAAAAAAAAAACAACACAAAGTCTACAATATAAATTGAACAATAAAACATTGCCGATGTAAGCATACTATTTTAGAAATTCTCACATTTTGACGTCGGGACGATCCTCTCATTTCATTTGTCACGGCTACGGGAGCGATGTCCGTCAGCGAAGCTGACAATGTGGAATCTGTCAGCGTGTCAGACAGCATATACAGTGGATAGAAAAGATTTAGAGTGTAGCATCCACTTTTTTGGGTATGAGAAAATTATATTTGCAAATTTAACTTTTTCCATATTTAAATAAAATTTAAGATGGAAAAGCAAACCCAAATAGACTGGCAAGTCGTACACAAGTTAATGCATGTGGCAGTTTTATGTTTACCTTTTATGTTAGAGTAATAAAAAAATAGGGATTTTTTGATGTATTCTTTTAAATTGGTGTATCTATAAGCAGAAGGAATGAGTAATTATGTTATATAATATTTATATTTTAAAATAATTTATTTATCTATATAAATTACTTTTTATAGATAAGAAAATTATCTAACAATAACTACATATATAATTTATATAATAACCATCTTTAATTTCGTTTCCTTATACCTTTAAACTGTGGAAATACGTATCATAACGCCTGTTTCCCGTAGGGGTAGGGAGAGACCACAGATCTCTATCTACTACAGTCTTGGCATACTTTCCTTGCTTCCTCCACACTCATTACTCACCTCGTGCAAGCCTCCCGGTTAAGAGTACTCTTGACCTTGCCTTTCTTAAAAACTTCAACAATTTGGTCAAAGTATGTTTTCCGTGGTCTTCCCCGACCGACCCTTCCATCCAATGTAAATTTCTTTTACCAGTCGTCTTTCATTCATCCTCTCTTTGTGCCGAAACCATCTAAGCATCCCTTTCTTAACTTTTGTCACGACACCTTCTTTTGCTCCACATTGCTCTCTTATATCTTCATTTCTTATTCTATCATCAAGTTACACCACCACTGAGTGAAAATCCAATTAAGTGAAATTACCATTTTAGAATACTTTAACACTACTATAACATTAATACTATAACACTACAGATGAGAGTCGTTCTACATTGTTCTGTTGTTAATTCATTCAAGTTCTTGTTCGTAGCGTATTATTAAAATAATTGTATACAGAACTTTACTACGTCAGGTCTATCATGCCTGTATTCTGTTTATGAAATGGTGCTGACGTGTTTGTTATAGCATATTAATGTTAATGCATAATTACACAAACAAAACTAATAATTTAAGGAAAACAAATTCATGATATAGGTGTATGTGGAGGTCTCTGACGTGTGCTTGTTCTGAATGTGATGGTTGTCGGATGCGTGTTAAATGAATTAGCACTCAGATCCACCAACAGTTGTTTATTCATTAATATTACAGTTAACTTAACTATACATTATAATTTCACAAAGTGATCTGAAACAAACTATCAGAATACATTTAATGTTAATCACAGAACTAAAGAACAGATGGTTATAGCGAGCGTGTGCGCTGACTGTTGAGTGGTTATCTCTCTACTGTCTGTTTACTATCTATCCTTTGTATGATTCGAAGATGTTAATTCTGGTAGCCTGTTAGGCTTTTACAGCTTTATCGAATTCAGGGCCCGCGAGCTAGGAAGCCCGCGGGGCTAGGGAGATCCCATACATATGTCTAGAATATGTTTACATTAAATTATTCACTACTACATACCTTATTTCTAAATAGTTCTATGAGAATTTTCTTACTCAACTGGCTCAACAATCGAAAGGGACTTGGCAAGGGGATAAGAGGGCATGCCACTAATCCCAATGTGCTTGTATTCTCTTGTGCGTCTTCTCGTCAATTTTCAACTTCAAACAAGTTGAAATCAGCGATAACTGCATCACTTCAACATTGCCCGGGCAACCAACCGGACTTTGATATGATGGTAGTCATGTATAACATTTTAGTAGCAATATCTTCTCTTATCCTGTTTAGCCTGAGTTAACAGAATCTATGTTTTAAGTATATTTTTAATTTCAGCATTCTTGAGTATTCTCTACATTCCATTATGTAGAATCATTATCATATTTTGAAGAATCATTTAACTGATTGTCTTTAGTTCATTTCTTTGTAAATGTTTTTCAGAGCAGTTAATAATCCTATTTGAAATTATAGTATAAAACATAATCATATTGTCAAAACTATTTTTCGATGGCGAACAATTAATTGTTGGTCATCCAAAAATGGTTTTGACAGAATAGATGACAATAACGATGATATTAAGATTAATCTCGGAAAATATGCCAAAGATTCACTAAAGTTTATGTTGCTTGATTTTTGGAGGGTTATTGATATAGAGATATAGAGATTTGAGAAGCCAATAGAAATTAAGTTTCTAAATAGTCTCGGAATGTTACAAAGGTTTATAGAGTATTAAAATAATTATCTAGCAATTCAAGACTCTAAGCAATCTAGAATGGTTTGAAATGATATTCGCTCGAACTGGCAATGCTAAATAACTTAATACTAAATTATTTTTTATTGTAACAGTCGGTTACAACATAATAATAGCAACTTAAATGAGAGAAGACTTCTGATGTTCAGCTCCTCACTAATGTAATTGTCTATTATTTTTGATATATGGAGATGTCCATCTCTTTGTGACAATACAGACATGACATATAATAATATCATAAAAATGAAATGGAGACTCACTTGTAAAAATGCGAGATGGTACTTTCGATACACATCGATCGTCTATTTAGATAGATAGATATATTCTTTATTGTACACCAAAAAAAGTTTATTGCAATATTTTATTTTTGTACAATTATTTATTGCAATATTTATATACGAATTGCGGTCTTATCTCTAATATCATTCTTAGCAGTTCTAATTCCTTCCAGACAACCTAGGTTGGACACAATGGTTAAAAGACAGTTTGGTGTAGGTTGGTGATACATTATCGTTAGGATTATTTTTGTATCCAAAATTATGTAATTATGTTTATAAATAAACGGCATACGTGTATCGCAATTGTCAATTATATACATTTAGGATTAATATTTATAATTTGTAAAATCTTCTTTGCAGTGATGAACTTATACGTTTCATAGTAAATATTAAGTTTTTTGTTCGTTCAGGTAACTTTACAAATATGTATAATAAAGTTTTATATTACTTATAGTCAGGGAGTACCTTTGCCTAGCCGCCTGTTTGGTAATTAAGGTATTGGTACATGGGCACGCGACCCCGGCCCTCCGAGCTACTGCCGTATCACTCCTTGTCTTCCGTTGCGGGAGTATATTTATTAGAATTTTATTTTATTTCTACTAAAGTTTCAAAATAATAGAATATCAGTAAGATTAATCACCTAAGTGGTCACCTAAAGAAATTTACTGGATGGATGGGTTACACCATAGATCGGACTATATAACATGTTTTGGGATAGGCCTATATCCACTAATAGACTGCGAAGATGATGATGAAATGTTAGGGATTACAGAGTACAAAGAAGCAAATAAATTGTTCCAATCTTATAGCAGATGGTGATCTGTTTTCTCTGCCTATTCCTACGGGAAACAGACGTGATCATATGTATGCATGTATAAATTGAATAGTGATACTTAGTCATAATTTATTTGTCAAATTTTATTTCTACAGATTCAATTATTTTCGTAACGCAATCTAATACTGCTATGAGTTCTGTTTAAAACAATCTGAACGAGAATAAACTTATTAATACATTATTCTCATTGAGATTGAAAATATTGTATTAATAACAATGTCAAATTAAATTCCCGACGCCCACTGTATTGTTTGTAATTTCATTAAGGGTGTCATGTAAAACAGTAATTTCCTTAAATAATGACTGCCATAGACTTTGTTCACGTTTATTAAAGCCCATAGATTTCGCGGGTTGCTCGGGCGAAATTACACGAACATTATCCTTAAATTATTGCTGCTAATATGTCTGTGAACAATTTCTGCAGATAAGATACCGAACTTATGTTGTATTTTAATCGGAGACTAACAGTGTGCGTACAAATGTGGAAATAAACGAGATTCACGGCTGTTTAAATTAATTATCACGTTATTATAAGGTATATTTTCAATATGTCAAATTTTTTAGAATATCTTTGTCCGTGGTAGAAATTGGTTAGGTTGTTCGGGGAAATACCACACTCTCATAGAAAACCAATATCTTCCTTGAGGTGTAAGAGCTGGCAAAACTTCTTCTCCTCTTACCTTTATTTCCCTCTTCCTCTCCCATTATTCACATCTTATGTTCACCATAGTCGACTGTGATTACTTATTATTTGGTGGCTCACTTGCCTCTTTTTCCTACTTCTCATAAGCAAAAATAGCACTTCACCAAATATATAACTAAGGAAAAGTGCTGTTAGTGATCAATAGGTCACTCAGCGATGACCTAATTGTTTCACTAGCGAAGTCTTGATGTCAATCGCCGTATTCGGAGTCAACGCGAGTTCGTTACAACATCTGAATAAATATTATGGCAACAAGCGTCCTTTTCTTCAGAAATTCGGAGGCTTATGCCTAGCAATGAGTATGAGTTATGAAAAAAACTTATGCACTCCGCTCATTTGTGGGCGATTCCACTCAAGTTAAAATAGATTTTTTAAACTGTGAATACAGATTTTCAAATATAATATTATAATTATTAAATTAATTAATTAAGTTTAATTAGTTTATTTTCGTTTTATATAAAATAATTCTCTTATATAATAGTAATTATTTAATAAAAAGTAACTAAAATAAAATATTTTATTGTTGACCTAAGTACGAATTGACTTTAAATTTTTATTATTATTAAATATTATATATTATTTTCTTTATTCTATATTATTTGTTATAACTTTATTTTTATTTTTCCTTATATATTATTGTCACAGTAAGTCGTTAATAATTAGTAATATTTTAACAATATCTTAATTATAATCATAGTTACATTATCAAGGAAACCTTTTAATATATATACATACTTCGCATTACATTTTCAATAAAACTCAATGACTTGCCAATAGCGAAACAAGCAATTAAAAATCCATTACCAGCTCAAGTATGGGAAGCAAAGGTCAGGACCCTAGGCAGGAACTAGGTTTACTCTGACAGGAATAAATAAAATCTCCAGTTCAATTTAATCATGTTTGAAGCAGTTTAACTAACTACCAGTAGCTAGTTTTAGCAATTTTGGATTTAAGACAATCGTAGAAAAAGATTTCATAAGCAATAAGTCCTACTAATATTATAAATGCGAAAGTTTGTGAGTATGGATATATGTTTGTTACTCTTTCACGACAAAACTACTGGACGGATTTGGATGAAAATTTACAGTAATATAGGTTGTACGTCGGAATAACATATAGGCTGCAATTTGTAATGATTTTATGTAATTTTGGTCGTAACATAATTTTACTATTAAGTAAAAAAAATATATTTATATAAAATGATTTGTCACGAAACTTAATGTGGCAGACCAAATTCCACGCGAGCGAAGCCGCAGGCAAAAGCTAGTAAAAGATAATGCTGAAAAGTAAAATGTCTCATTAAGGTTGTAAGTGTGTTAAGATTATACGTTTTGCTACATAACATAACCTCAATCAAAGCAGTAGGTTATTTATTATCTAAAAAGGATATATAACAGGATGGCCACTTTATATAAATACACAAAATCTCTTGATTATACGAATTTTATGTCCTTTTTTTGCATTTTAAATTGCCTACAACAGTGGAATGGCAACTTTATTTCCTGCCACTGAAGTAAAGGAAATGAGGAAACCAGTCACAGCATAAATTTACCATGAGCTTTGTACTTTTTTCTTCTTTAAATAAAACTTCTACTTTTCTTTGTCCTGTTTATTATATTAGTAAACAAAATTATTTTCTAATTTAGCCAACATTTTGCAACTGGATCTATATATTGTATTCAAGTTTATTAGAAATATGTAATTCTCTACTAGTACATGAAAATAACATTGCCAAAAATTGATTCTAAACAAAAAAGTAAGAGTAAGAAAAGCAATGTATCACAATGGTATATACTTCAATTACAAAACATAAGGAAAAAAGAAAATAAACCATACACAGTCCTTATCCATCCGATAGACATAAATATTGACTTTCGCCATTCAGCTAATTCTCCCCTCCATAAACTTTACTATCACGTAAATATACAGTCTATATGTTACTCCTGTAATAAATAAGTTCATATTCAAGAAGAATTATGATTTGCCGACCAAAAGGGCGAGAGCTGAATAAATTTTATTAAATCCTGAAGGAGTTTACGAGCAACTACGTCAGCACTGCCTACTTCGGGAATAAGATTTTTATGGCCACAAAAAATCACGAGATATATAATCAAATATTATTTTTTGTAGTTAAATCCTGTAATAAAATATACTCATTTGGAAACTAATTAACAAATAAAATATCATACAATATATTTATATCTTTCTTTGGAATATATGTATATATATATATATATATATATATATATATATATATATATATATATATATATATATATATATATATATATATATATATATATATATATATATATATACATATTTTTAATGTGTTAACATGAAAAATCATTTTTTAACCAAACGATTAAAACCTCACTTTAAAATCTCAAAATCCTAATCAAGTAAGCCATTACAATATTTAAAAATAAATTGACCTGCGCCCGGAAAAAATTTTAATACGAGGAAGTTTAAAAGTTTAATACGGAAGAAAATAGTAGAAGAGAAGAAGTGGAAGTAAAATGAAGAGAAGTTAAACTAGAGGCTGATGGCATGCAAATATTATCGACTATTTTTTGTTTAATTACTTTTCTGAACGTATTTGTACTAATTAAGTAACATTGTAATTGCTTCTTTTCCATATGTTTTATCTCGTATCATCACATATCATCTAATTAGAACTTTTAAAGTAATTAAAAATAGCTTGATTTTCTATTCCAACATTCAAATAAAAATTATTGATACATAATTAAAATGGTTTTAAAATTTCAATTTAAATAAAAGAAATCGTCACTAGAATGTATAAAATATATATAATATAACTTTTTATATTAATATACAATATTTGCGGAATAACGTTAATATTTTATAACGTCTTGTGTAGAAAATTTTCACAAAACAAGAACTGTGCTGTGCTCTATCTAAAAAAGACAATCTTATAAAAGTTGCTACGGAGAAAGAAATTAAATGTAGCAATATTGCAGTTTTGATTAAAACCCGGAGAACGATGCTACCTCGGGGCAATAAATTTCTTGGTTTCGTCTGTAATATAATATATTTCTGTTAACTACGTAATTAAAAACTAAACTTGTTTTATTTACGTGTAATTTTAAAAAATTGGTTTAATTAGTGGCATGTTTATTTTTAAGATAGAATGGAAATATTTGTTTGCAAGACAAAAAGCTAATAATTCCAAAAAAAGCAAAATCAAAATAAAACTCGTGTAGAAAAAGCGTGTGTAGTTCATACGCGGTAAAATTGAAACCTTCAATATTCTATCTCATTCTCTCGCAGGCTAAATCCCGTAGATGTATATGTTTGTTTTCTTTTAATAACGCTGTTTGGTATAATTGAGTTTCAAATTGAAGTTATGCTAAAGAAGTTTTAACTTCGAACAAAATTATTAATGGAGTCAGGCGTTACTTTGCGGAAATCCATCACTATATGGACAGTCAAAAGTTTTACTTAGCTAAGATCCGCGACAAGTCGTCGCGAATCTTGTCGCGGATCTTAGCTAAGTAAAACATTTGACTGTCCATATCGAACAAAATAATAATCTGTAAGTTACAATACGGTCTTTACTTAGCATAGATCAGACGAATTTAAGTGATATTAATATTTTTGGTGTGTAGCAGTCGGCATAGAATTGGGTCACCCAATTTCTTTTCGTGTTTGTTGTACGACGCGATTATGGGAGAAAATATCAGTAGATGGCGGCAGCGTCGACCTGAAAACAAAAACCAATCTGCCGTCTCCAATCCCGTCAAACAGTCAATTATGTCAATGTTGAGGAAAACTAATGTCCAGCAGTAGACTATTACTGTGTTGATGAATAATAATAAAACATTTATTGCCTGGAAATTAAGAAAATAAACATTTAACAATTGTTATTGTTATCAAAATTTGTTGATTGTGAGATTATTTTTGTTAAAATAATTATCATAGAACACATTTATACTTCAGAAGAAACTGTCGCCGACCCGGACCGCCGCCGATCACGTAGGATGGAAATGACACATGAAGAAAAAGAAGAAGATATTTATACTCTGGACACAAAGAGTGGCTCATCTTTTGCTAGCAGAGTATGAGATTCACCTAAAGTTCAAGTGTGGTTCAGGGAGTGGCGGAAAACCAACGTGAATCGTTCGTTTTCCGCTTCTCACTTCTCGTTAAATATTATACGGCTATCGAATAAATGAATTTTTTGTTCACTCGTCAGAAAATATTGATGTGTGTGTATATTGGATTCCTCCGAAGAACAAGAATGAATTCCGGTTACAGACATAATTTAACTATTCAGTTTCTTATGTCATCATATTTTATGCTAATGTAAATGTGTTGCAATGGACATTGTCTAGGTTTAAGTGAATTCACATTTAGTATAATAGAATTTACACGGGGTTGTCGGAAATCTTCCCCGTCACGTAAAGTGCACTATTATTCACGGTGAGTTTGAACTAACCTAGTTCGAAATGTCAGTTTCCGACAGTGATAAATTAAAATTTTCTTTTATGTGAAAATACATAAAGTATTTCATATGACCATTATGTCATAGAAAATATAATTATCAACTTTGTAATGGTATTTAACAGGGGAATTTTGTGTTGTACCATTCTTTTAAAAAATTGTTTTTTCGACATAAGTCCTTAGGAACGCGACTCCCTCTAGTCCGTTCTCATAAATTATTTGTATCAATGGAATTTCATTGTCTCCTCTAAAGACATTTTCCTATGAGTGGATTTGTCTTATGCTTCACACTGGACAGACAGATTGTGTTGAGGCGACTGCACATTGTATTTATCAAAATCAAACCAAATCAGATCATTACTTTTCTACAACATTACAATAGTTTGTTTAATAACTACACTTGTCCATTGAATCATTACATGTATGGCACAGAACGCGGTTAGAACGTTACTGTAAATAAGGATGTGATGTAAAACACTTTCAAATATGTAAATAAATTTCTTCTCAACATTTTATCCAAAACTTTAAGAGGACTGTGGTGCTAGGAATTTCTAGCTAAGTGCTACTTGTGTTCATAATTTCCTTAAAAGTATTGCACCCTAGTCTTAATTAAGATGCTTATATCTCACCAATAATCCTTATCCGTGTACACAGCTGAGATAAATAGGTGAAGCGAAATTTTTTACGTCCGACATTCTCCAAAAATACACATTTCTAATATTAAACTTTAACTGCATTCCGTGTTGTAAAACAAATTACCTTAAAAAATTCCGCATCCCCAAAAATAGATTCGAAGCTCTTTCTGCCGTGTGTAAGATTATTTTAGTTTTTATTCCAAAAATCTGATTTAAACGAATTTGCTTCACAAACCCGTAGTCCCATATCGGTCATAAAAGCAAGTGGCTCATTTACATGGAAATGTGCAATTTAGGGCGTTACTAGCGCTTGCTATTACAAAAATGTACCATTTACTTAAAATTCCAATATAAAAGTTACTAAAACAAACACCGCCTACTCCATCACGAGAGAGTAAACGAGGCTTTTATTCATTTTGTGTAACGTTTATAAATACTTTGAATTGAATAGGATTTTATGTAAAAGCAGTATTATTACTGTTTGAACAATCTTTTTTCTGTTTCAAAATTATTATTTTTTAACAAAAGGGTTTGTTTCTACGAAACCCCTATTATAAAATAAACAGTATATCTAAATTGGTTAGTGTTAAATATTTTTGAATTTCTACGTTATAAAAATTTCTTTGCACAAAGCTAAAAATTATTTTTAGTTACCACCATTTGCGACGGAGACCACGCCAGCAGTAATTTTTTTACGGGTATATTGGTTGATAAATTTATAGTACTATTTGGACGCAACTTCCTCGCTAAACGAATCATCGATGACCAAGATCTCACCGAACGGCCAGGTTCTTAAGTATTGTGGAGGTATGTCTTATCTCTCATAATTTTTTTATCGATTTTACCATGGGAAGTGCTAGGAGAAATCGTTCAGAATTTTTCGGGCCGCCAAATTCTACTACCGCACGGTCGGTATGGCCCTTCTCCCGAAACTTTTTTCCACGCGCCTCTCCTCTGCAGAACCAGCTTCCTCCAGCCTTGTATCCGAATAGATAATCGAACACCATTGGAACTTTCAAAAGGCTTACACGTATCTTAAAGACCGGCAACGGTTCTTTAATGCCTATGCTACTGCGGATACCTATGGACGGCGTTGAGTGCTTTCTATCCGGTGACACGTCTACTCGTTTGCCTTCCTAATACTTTGAAAAAAAAGTTGAACTAATGGTCGGAAATTATTTCGACTATAGAGACAGAAATGATTTTGAGATGGAACATTTTGAAACACGGAAAATAAAAACAATATATGTGTTGCTCAAACGTATTTCAAACCATGTTGAATACTCAATTTGAATCAACATATATGTACACATTGAATAGTCTTTATTAGAAAATTATACATGCTTTAGAATTGCATTGTATAAAACCGGACCCTAAAACTTCATACAATATCCTCTAAGACTATTACAGTTTCACCTTTAACTGAAATATCCTGTGGGGTTATTGCAATTTTGATTAAAAATGGCAGGAGATGCGCTGTTGGAACGAAACCATTTTATCATGAATAAAAATTATACTCGGTTTGAAGACTTTGCATTTTAACGTTCTTATTTTATTTCTGCTTTAGGAGCAATAAATAAATATTGGACTTGGTTGAAGCAATCCTTGATTAATGTTATCTAAAATTAATTCAAATAACGTTTTACAGCTTAAAATAAAATAGAATCTTTTACTACTCTTTGTTCGTAGACTATTAATAGTATACACTTAAAATTTAAATAAAAATAAAATAAAACGATACTTTCAATGTTAAAGATTTAAATAATTCAATTTTTTAGGCCAAAGCCAATATAAAGATAAACTTATACTGTAATCAACGATTCTCAGCACTAGATTGTGATAAGGCCACAATATAGATAATTTTAGCCAACTGCTGAACGGCTGAAGTGGAAGAGTATTTCCCTCTGCTCTCTCCTATTTTTCTTCGCTCTCCTTTCATCGTAAAACCTTTTATGTCTCGTATAAGGTCCACCGCCCATCCATCGCCCATCTCTATCTGTAAGCACTGTAAATTATACAAAGAGTATTGAGCGATGATTGATTTCCATTAGTCGACATGCTAGCTCGGTTACATTCCTATCGCATAAAATATAACAATAAATCTGTAGTTTAATTGAGATCTATGTATCGAATATCAAATTTAATAGACGCGTTTTCAAATTGCTTATATTTGCATGTAAATTGTAAAACTTCAATCATTTCGTTCGAACGAAATAACGTCCCGCACCAATCCGACGTCAAATACAGAAATTTAATTCCGTTGGCTGTATCGCGACAAAATTACGCATCGCACTTGATTGCGCATTCATTTCCGAATCAATATTCTGCCATCGTAGAACCAAAACAGATGTACTTATAGGGGAATATTGAAAGAGGAATTATGATCAAAAACGTGCTTACATCTATTTTCATACTGCCAAACAAGTAAACTATTTATTTGGTTCCATATTTTTTTATGAGATAGGAAAGAGAGCGAAGAGAAACAAACAGGCGTATCACCTGATGGAAAACAATCAACGCCGCCCATAGACATCCGCAGTGTTATAGGCTTGCAGAAGTGTTGCCAACCTTTAAGAAATGTACTGGTCTGGTATAATTTTTTTTTATTAATAAACAAGATATAACAGTCCAATACTTCAAACAACTTAAAGTAAAAAGTATCACAAACGAAGAAATTCACCGGAGAACCTAGTTCTGTGATGCTGTGAAATTAAACAATTTATTTGTTCATAAGATATAAGTTTACGGTGCATAGGTAACGGCTTAATAATTTATCATTAAAAAAACAAAGTTAATATTTTGAATTAGCTTTTAGCCTGTAAGGCATAAGTTTAAAATACATTATCCGTAATGAAGCTACGATTAGTGTCTGGACAACGTTCATAATAAATGATTCGATAAATCAACTTAATTGACAGGATTTATACCATTTGAATTTGAAAGATTATAAACTTGATTCAATCGTTTTAATGCTTTTATATGAAGATTAAAATAATTTATTAATATAAGGTTTAAGTTTCATATTTTTTAAATATGTAATCATCGTCAATACAGACATAATAGTCAGCAGCTGGACTACGCTCTTGCTTAATTTGAACATATTATTTCATAGTAAATATTACCATAAACCGCATCTTTGGTTTTGATTTCTTTGTTCTAAACAGACGCTGCCCATCTTTTGATATTTACTCCATTAGTCGCCTCATACAAACCTCATTACTCTTTTATTTTGCTTAGCGAACTATTCTTATATGATAGCAGATCTTCGTTATAAAAAATAATATTGTTTAAGAAAATAATCCTGGGTCACTTTTTATATAGATTGACGAGCTCTATATAGGTATTTTTAGATCTATATTTAATAAAATGAAATTCGTTGTAAATTCTTGGTGAATTCAAAGCCGTATCTAATTGATTAAGGGTTATACTTAAATGTCGTAAAAGTTAAGTAATGTGAAAAAATCGCTAGTAAATTTAAAACCGTTTTTTTTTAAGTAAAATTTTGTATTTTTTTAATTTCCAATTAAAATCATTTTCGTTCAAGCTTTTATTGAGAAATAGATCAGAAATAAACAGAGCCTAAACTGAACATGTGTACATTGGCCCATCTCATCCGGACACTGGTTAATATCCGGCGTAGAACGTTTGAGAGAGACAAACCGAAGCAGAAAGTAAATAGCACCGCATGTTCCACACTGTATCTCATCGATGAATTAGATTTAGTGGAGTTTGTAGTGTAAACGTCTATATATTAATTACGTTACAAAACAAAAGATTTCCATTGAAGATTCTGAAGTAAATTGTTGATGTCGAAGGTTAAGATACAAGCCTGAGAACGAAACTGACACCATAAGAGTAATAAACGCTGCAGTCGAATACTTTATCAAGAATGGCATAATAATTGTGTATTTGTATCCTTAGCATGATGGGCCGCCTCGCCCGGGTAGGTACCACACTTCCGCAGCAAAACCGGTATCGGAGGGGTAGCTTAGCTACCGAGCTTCGTACGGTGAGCGGCTCAGTTTCAGAGGCCCAACACCCTCCCCTCCCTCTTCCCCTCCCCCTCCCATTCTCACTCCCATAATAACACTTTCCTTAAAGGACCACAACGCTTCCGCCTACCTACCGCAACTGCCTATGGCGCTGCGGAAGACTATGGGCGGCGTTAATTGCTTTCCATCAAGTGACACGTCTACTCGTTTGCCTTCCTATCCCATAAAAAAACAAATGAAGTCAAACTTGAAAGGTCATACACAAAAGAGTTGCTTTAACCATGGCATCTATGATTTAGGTATTACCTAGATCTTAAAACAACAAAGGATCTAATTGTTGATCTAATATCCTGGGTTAATTGCACGAAAAGTATAATTTATAAATACTATTTACAAATACAAGGTCTTACTACTTACATACTCATTTTTAAATACATGGTCACGTCATCATCTGGGAGTGTAATAGTGGTTTATTGAAAACTACGTCAGTTCTCTTGCACCTGAAACTTAAATTGTATTCGAAAATATGAATTTCCAGTACAAAAGTCAACATAAACATTCAGCACGTATTTCTTTTGCATTATATTGCATGTAGAGATGAATGTAATGAAATTTTGAATACATGTCTTACAAAGGCAAATTCAAAATCAGTCCCGCAAGAATTGTATGAAATATTTTTATAACTTTAGTAATAAAAGTCTAGAATAAAAGAGATTTCATAAAATTTTACAGCATCAATGTAGGAAAATTCACAAAACTACTTAGGTAAGCTCACCGGGTGACTGCGATTCGGAGAAACGAAAGTGCCTACTCTGCCTATGACAAATTCACTTCTGCTACCAAATATGATTTGAGTTTTTAAGTTGTTTGAGAACATCTGAAAACGTAATATTAAAAATGCCTGCGCATTATACCAAATTCTTTGACCAATCATTTAAAGTACAAGCTGTTGTGTGATAAGTGAAGGCTCTCCCAATTTTCAAAAAGCTTCTCAAAAACCACGATCTATCTTTATAAATATAAAGATAGATCGTGGTTTTTGACAAGCTTTTATTAACTTCTTTAAAGGTTTACCTATATATATATATATATATATATATATATATATATATATATATATATATATATATATATATATATATATATATATATATATATATATATATATATATATATATATATATATATATATATATATATATATATATATATACTATATATGTATATATATACATATATACATACATACATCACATATAGCGATAAGACCGCCATTTGTATATAAATACAATTAATAATTGTATAACTTTTTTTGGTGTAAATTGCTGAATATATTTATCAATATATATAAATAATTACTATACTATAAATAATTTGACTATGTTGCTTAGATACCTAGTTATACCTAACTATCTGCAAGGCAAGAGAAATTAATGAGTAAAACTGCAAATGGAAAGATTTAATCAGACTCTATTACTAAAGTTGATGATTAAACATTTCCATATATTCTTATTATTCCATTTACGGTCAATACTTTCTTTTATTGATATATTTTATAAAATTTAAGTAAAACAATATTTTCCTTAATTATATAAAAAAATATAAAATATTTTTCAAACAACTAAATGTCTATGAAATTTGTGATACGTGGAATTCTAAATGCGCAGTCGTTCTTCTCAGCGAGGAACATTTCTCGCAATTTAAGATTTCAGTAACCATAAGGCAGCAAATAACCTCTAGACAGCGCTTCTAATGAATGATTCAATAAATCAACCAAATTTCCCTTTATTACGTAACTTACGTCATTTTAATTGAGATAACCTTGGAAGCTGTGTTTTGGCTAAGGTACTTTTCAACTTAAACATGTATTTTTGTTTCAATTATACTAGTTTTACATACATCTTTTTTAAAAGAAGATTGATGAAAAAGAGCAATTTTTTTTTCTCATAAAATATATGTATGTACTGTATATGTATGTACCACTATTTCTGGAGGCATGGACATTAAATGGAATCAACTTTTTAAATAACATAGAGAAAAAGTTCAAGGTAAAAAAAATTGAAAGACCAAAAATAAAGTTCTCAATTGAAATACAAGGATAGAGTGGAGACATACAAAGAATTGAAAGAATTAGTTTTGGACCGGTAAAGCCAAGAAAACCATGGAGCAATTAAGCTATGGATGGATGGAATATTAACCAACCAACATGCTTGTTCATGGTGGTGTCATGGGCACTCACAGTCGGAATAAATACCTCTAAGCCATACATATATTTATCTATATCCTGCGATCATTGACTCCGAAAGCAGTAAGTTCACCACTGAGCGAATTAGGTCATTTATATGTAACACCAAAGAACCAAAAATGTATTATGGTATTCCAGAAACCTCTAACTAATTTTTGGAGGATCAAACGTTACTTAAACATTTATTATTTTTCAAACGTTAATAATAAACTTGTGCTCTTTATTTATTAAACGTTAATTATTATTAAATATATATTTTTATTTAGGGAATTTTAACAAAATATATTATATTATATTATAAACATAATAATAATAAATGAAAAATTATGATTGATGAACTTATTATATGTACTTTTATTTTATATATCACAACATACTTAAAAATTATAAACTTTGTTACAAAGATTAACTCGATGTAAACTTTTCCTTGCGCAAACTTAAATTATTCTAAAACAAATTTTAAAGATGACCGTAGCAAGAATGCAGTTTTAAACAATATGCAAATAAGTTTCAAAATATTAAAGTAACTTTATTCAACTTTCGGGCAATAGAGTTTGCTGTATTTTAAATATGTAATAGTTGCTTTTAATTTTTAAATGAATAAGTTTAAAAAGCAGACTTTTACTTATATATATTTAACCTACATTTTCAAAAACATGTAAAAGTTGCTGTTCATTTTTAAATGATTAAGTTTAAAAAGCAGAATAATTAATTACTATACTATAAATAAGTACATATATTTAATTTCTATTTAAACTACATATATTTACAAAAATAACGTCAGTTTTTTGAGTATGGATGTATGTTTGTTACTCTTTCACGAAAAAACTACTTGACGGATTTAATGAAACTTTACAGTAATATAGGTTATATATCGGAATAACACATAGGCTACAATTTTTAATGATTGTATGTAATTTTGGTCGTAATATAACGATACATGTCTCTTAAATCGGAAAAAATCTGGCCTCTGAGAGCTATCTGGTCGTACGCTACCTAAAGCATTGGAATTACACAAAGATGATATACAGTAGGATTTTTTGTTTTGAATAGTTCTAAATAAAAGTCCGCAACAGCACATATCTTTGATGTGGAAGCCAATATGACCAAAATTGTGAACCATAAATTAAGTAAAAAAAATATATTTATTTAAATTTATCTGCCACGAAATTTAATGTGACAGACAAAATTCCACGCGAGCGAAGCCACGGGCAAAAACTAGTATATTAATAAATAAATGATGCAGTGTATGTGTGTGTGTGTGTGTACCATATATCATTTTCTATTTTCAAGAAGTTTAAGACTTTTGGTTTGAGAGGAACTGACCACCTCTGGATTTTATTAGTACTCTAATAAAACCCGGAGTAACTAGTATATAGTATAATATTATACCGGTAGAAACTATTATATTCAGAAATTGCCAGCTAGACTAGTCGCTGAAGGGGAAACATGGCAAACTGGGGTTTTTCAACCATAAACCTCTTATGCGACTGTGAGAGAGCCATACAAACAATGGCACATCTGATATCTTGCTCTCTGTCCTTGCTCAGCAGATAACCTAATGATGACAACAATACAATATGGTGTCAGTGGCCAAGTTCTGGGCTTGCAGCGTCTGATGCCTAATGACTGATTAGATAAACAATTTCGCAAGCTGCCCTATACATTATTTTAGTGTTTAAATTTGCATCAAAAATAATCTGCTTTATTCAGTAAAGTTGCAATGCACAAAAATATACGAAATAATAACACATGCATTTACCAGAAAATACTTTGTTGTTTCAGCTAGAAGCGATGCAGCGAGCCTTTATATTATAATTGAGTTACTTGAATCGTTTAAAACCAATTTATTTTATATCAAAATATTTTTGATATCATTCCCCATGAAATTAATTAAAATTGTTTAAATTTAATATATATAAAACACAATACTTATTCTTGACGAACAGTATTATTAGCTCATGGCAGCCCACCGCTGGACATAGACCTCACCTAAGATGTGCCGCCTAGCCCTTTCGTCCGCAACACGCTTTCAGTCTCTGTCAGTCGTCTTGGGCAGATCGTCGCTTCATCCACCTGGGCGTCTTACAATACGTTTATTGAGATGCAGTCTCCACTTCAGCATTTGTCGTTTTCAACGTTTGGCGGTTTCACAGACACACGGGTCCAATATTTCAATATGGGTTCAATATCTGCTACGACCTCGGCATACTTCCTTGTATCCTCTATATTCCCTCCATTCTCCTTATACAAGCCCGATATATATAAATTAAAATTATTATAATTAATTAATATTATATAATGTTAATATTATATAATGTAATATTATATAATATGATAATGAATTAATATTACAAAAAAATGTATAACATCGAGAGTTATCCACAAGTTTAAAAAAAAATTACTATTTGAATTTGAGTGGATAAATAAAAAAGTATTTTATTAACAATTAAAAATTTGAACAGGATTTATAAATATATATAGGGAGAGTGTGATCTAATAGTAGAAATTGAATAAAAGAGTTTCGATCTAGTTTGCGCGGCACAATGACCTTTAATTGAAGTAGCACTAAGAAATGATACCTTTAACAAACTATTTTGAACATTTTGATAGTACTAAAGGTTTCATGATTTAGTAGGGGTAGAGCCACGCTGCAGACAAATATTTTAGTATGAATGGGCCCGCTAGCCCGGGGAAGTACCACACTTCCGCAGAAAACCGGCGCCTGAGTGGTAGCTTAGCTACCGCGCTTCGTCCGGTGAGCGGTTGAGTTTTGGAGACCTAATCCATCTCCCCTCTCCCTCCTCTCATAATAACAGTTTCCTTAAAGGCCGCAACGCTTCTGTACTGCCTATGGCACTGCGGACGTTTATGGGCGGCGTTGATTGCTTTCCATCAGGTGACACGGCCTGCTCGTTTCCTTTCTTATTACATAAAAAAAAATTGCAAATAATTATATATCACGAACATAGGGAACGTATTATGGATACATGATGACAAATCCAACCATTCTATATTGGACCTTTTGAGCTTGTTTGATTAATGAAGGCACAAATTGAATATATACCGACGGAATAATATAACAGAATTTGTATTTGCGCTGTTCCCTATTACTGCGACTGAACGTTGAATAAGCGCTCGTTTATCTCAATCAATTAACTTATTCCGCTAGCATCGGGTGACAAGTACAGGGTGAGATCAAAAGGCGACATTATCTCGGTTCCACTTCTAGAAGGAGCTGTTACGTCCTTCATGTATTTATTGCGTCCTTTACTCCTACTAAAGTTTTGTTTATATTATATGTTGTTAACTTGGCTACTATAATATGATCTATTATAATATATTCTATGAGATTCAAAATATAGTCTATAAAGTAAATAATTACGTTATATATTAGATAAGTTCAAACGACATAATTTTAATGAGATCTGCAAAAACAATTTAGAAAAAATAATATTGTGTATTAAGGTGTCTATTATACAAAATAAGGTATGAATAGGTCTTACTGTATCAGATCACTACTGAATATTTTCACACACACACACACCTTCCTCACACATAGGCTGTTGCTGTTTTCTATTCTTACCAGGTGGATTGGTATCCTAGATGGCATTTAATTACCCAAGTATATGCTTCTGCCTATTTACTAGTATTTCGTCAAATAGTCGTCTCCTACATCCACACACCTTCCTGACACATAGGTTGTTGCTGTTTCTTCATTCTATTCTTAGCAGGTGGATTGGTATCCTAGATGGCATTTAATTACTCAAGTATATGCTACTGCCTATTTACTAGTATTTCGTCAAATAGTCGTCTCCTACACCCACAATAAGACACAGGGAACAATACATTATAAAGTGAACTTAATATTACTATTTCAATTAATTCTCAAATGTCCATTCTAATTCCTTCAACTGTTCGTCGTTTTAACACATTAAATATTCACACCCCTGGGGGTCGGTCGAATGTAAATGTCTAGTGAAACTTACGTCATGCAAGTCCAACTTACCAAGTTGTATTGTAGATCAAATTTAGTTTTGCATTCTAGTACACATTACAGTGGCTTAGTAGCGGGATTGCCACCTACGAAGTCAATGGTTCGATCCCCGCATCGGAATAAATAGTCTGGCTACTCCAGAAGTCGCATTGAAGCGTGATCGGTTATTGTCTGTTCTTTCAGAAATGGAACATATAATATAATATTAATGTCAAACAGCTGTCTTATCTTCACAATCGTGGAATAACATGAGTATCGCGCTATCGAGTTTTGCTTTTTTCACAGTTCCATTGCTGGGCACGGGCCACCACTTTTCTGGAGAAATGAATAGTTACCCACTTGCCCAAGGCGGTTTAACGGCACTAGGCTAGGCGGTACCCAAGCTCGGAATGTCTGGCCTGTAAGTCATATATGTATATTCATCACGATGTCAACCCACACTCGTGATTCTGAAGGCGCTTGTTTCGTCACTGAGCCAACTAATTAGTTCTAATAGGACGGCTCACTTAATAGTGTTTAAATAATCAAAATGGCTATTATTGTTGGATCTTTTAAATATAACATTAAGGATTTTGTTATCTCTTTAAATAATACCTAAAATGAAAGTCTTTAACAAAACATATCGTACATAATTATTCTGTTAATATATAAATATATTTTGTTTCTCCTATGAAGTAACAAAGAAACTACACAATTATATCATTCAATTTATTTCGTTGTTAATTAGACGCTATTGTGATTTACCACCAAGCGACGTTCAGCGCAATTCTCCCTTCCACAGCTACGTTCATTCTTGACTGAAATTTAAATTATACGTTAATGTGTCGAGTTTCGTTCAATAGGTGTCATTACTGAAATTATAGGACGTCAGTGAACTTCTTAGACAGACGCATTATATTTCGACTTTTTATATATCGTTTAAATTGCTATATGACAAATGGCAGATATGTAGTTACCTAATTTGTTTTTCTTTCTAGACTTAATTGGGAAAGAGATTGATCGTTACCATAAGTGTTAAAAATTTATGTCAAACATCCTGTAATATAATTTTATGGCATCAGAAAGCAAACGAGCAAGCGATTCACTTGATAGAAAGCAATAAACACCGCCCATAGATTTTTTTTCACAGCCCATACATATATATACAGCTGAGCACGGGCGTCCCTATTACTGGAAGAACAGACGTTAACCTACCACGCTTGTGCAATGCGGATTGGCGCGGTTACTAGACTAGGAATAAATATCTATATGCGGGGATCGAACCCGTGACCATTGATACCGTGGGCGGGGGACACCACCACTGAGCCAATTAGTCCTCATCATAGACATTTACGTCATAAATAACGCTAAAGTGTAAACGATCTTTGAGGCCTGTTTTTGAATGTTCCAATGTCATATCGATTCGGAAATACCGCTGAAGTTAGTTGGTTCAAGAGTCAAAGTTCAGAGTAGTGCTACGTGGAAATATGTTACGGGAAAAGCTGCACTAGATCTTTATCAGATGGAAGGTATGGAAGGTAAATATAAATTTATTTGATTAATTCAGTATCTTTAAACTTCAAGGCATATGAAAACTAGCCACTCACAATAACCACACACATGAAAACTTGTGTAGCGGTATTATGAATCCTATTGAACGAAATTACAACATGGACATTATTGTTTCTTCGCAGTTTACAATAAATATAGTTATATTTTGACATAATTTACAGCCATCAAAGTCTACTTTGGAAACAAAAGCGCATTTTATTTCAACCTTTATTTTTCTCGCAGAAAACGTTTACCAGTTTCCGGTTTTTGTAGAGTGTAGAGTACTCTCATGTAGAGACTGCGTGTAGAGGACCCTCTAAATTACGTTTTGTTCTGCGAAATAAAATGTTTTCAGACAAATTACGTTAAATTTTCAATAAAGACGTTATTTCCATCATCCTTTTCAGTTTTTGCTCATTGATATTAAATTATATTTGGCGTACATACATTTTTTTCTATAATTCTCATAGTCCCATGTATCTCAGATGTCGTATTAAAATACAAAAAACACCTCCTCCATTCTTATGTTCATAATAAATTTAGTATATATTCTTTATTAATATAAAATTTAAGAGAAAACGAAAAAAAATATTTAAGTGAGGAATACTTAACGTCCATGTTAAGTATTCCTCACTTAAATATTTTGTTTATTCCTCACTTAAATATAAGAATGGCTAAGGTGTTTTTTGTAAAAATAAAAAATAACATAAAATTCAATAGAAAACGAAGATGAATTGCAATAAATAGCTTATCAGGCGTTGTCTTAATCGCTTTTATTTATTTTGGTGATGAATTTTCTTCTCAGATTTATGTCATTTTACAACAATCAGTTTTGTTTATTTGTGACATGATCGTTTATGAAGTTTAGTAACAGTGACTTAAAAAATATTAAATGAACTTAAAAATCATGAATCAAATAGGGAGTCAAATTATTATATACTTAAAATTATTATTTTGTTAAAAGTTTCGAGTCTGTCAAAAGACGTCCTATTGGCTCAGTGGCGGAGCCCTCCGCCCACGTAGTCAATGGTCGCGGGTTCGATTCCCGCATCGGAATAAATATATATGGATTTATAAATATTTATTCCGAGTCTGGTAACCCCCACAATCTAAATTTCCGTTCCTGCCCTTTTCTTACTTCTCTATCCTTTCCCTTCCTCTCCGCCAATCTACGGTTTGCGCTGCCAAAGGATGCGTGGCTAAGGGCGAGTTTTTAGTCGCAAGCTGCAACACCTTTCTATTATAACATTAGATAACGTTGGACGCCACTGCAACACCTCAGGTGCCCTCAGCGATTGTAAAGGATGCGCTGAGACACCTAAATGTCGATCCCCGAGCTATCTTGCGCTCAAAGAAGAAAACCGCAAGTAGAACTCTGCCGTTACATTTGCACCGCAGGTAACATACTGGCGGAGAACAGGTGGCACCCTGGATCGCAGGTCACCCTCCGTTACATTGTGCATCGCAGTAGAATCAACGCCGCAGGTGGAATCAACCCCGCAGGTAAAAGCTGGCAGGTAAAAATCTTTCAGGTAGAACCCCGCAGGTAAAATGTGCAGGTGAAACCCCTGAAACGGGGTTTGATTCCTGCACTTGTTTTTAAAATAAATACTGAGCGAGGGCGCTCTTAAGAGACGTGACGATTCCCGTTGATATTTCCATAACGGACGAACCATCACTCTGGTGGTGTCGATCCTCGGCACCCGTCATTAACTTCCATAAAAAACCCGAGCAGTACACGAATATGGTCGAAATAGCACGAAGGCGCGAGCGCCGTACCTACACCTACTTGAGTTTACAAATTCCATCAATCTGTCACCCCGTTGCTTTAAACACTTAACGTATGACAAGCAAAAAATGTTCGATGGCAGATCGTGTTTTTGTTATAGTAATTTCTTATTTCTAATATTAGAATAAGCATTTAAATTTGATATGTGGACAGTCAAAAGTTTTACTTAGCTAAGATCCGCGACAAGCAAAACAATAACAGAAAATTAATAATGTGTGTTCTTCCGTTGGGTTTAGTGGATTTATTTGGAACTTAAACCAAAAACTTACCGAAAATCGGCCATCGACTTTCCACCCACCAACCACTATACACAACGCCAAACACACACTATCACTTTTCCATCTTGTACACGACACGTGTTTCGCCCCGACACGAGGCATCCTCAGGTATAGTACTCTACAGTAATAGACTCTACGGAAGACAACCGAAAAGTGATCTATTAATAATTTAAATTTGAATAAGGAATCGTGTACTAATACTAATATTTTTAACTTATACTTAAACTAACTACAATTACATCATTAAAACATGTAACCTTCCGTTACAAAGCGTGCCGACCGTCCCGGGATCGTGCTCCCCGGGTACTATGGTGCCTTACCTCATGCAGGGCATGCAGAGCTCTGCTGGGGCTGACCTCCATCCTTCCCTGCGACTCGTGGGATTCACTAAGACGAATTTAATATACCTAATTTGTTGAAAAATGACGGCGACGTTAAAGTTTTAGAAAATATAATGGCTATGGAAACTTTGCATATTTGACAATTCACTTTGAACTTCGCGCGTTTGACAGTTCGCTTTCACTTTGGTGGATATGATTTGAAATGGAAAAATACGTAGGAAAGCAAAAGTCGTCCACATAGCTCTTCTAGTAAGCAAAGTGAACTGTTGTCTGTTCAGAGAACCAACAACCGTTGGAGTAGATTTGTGCTGGTGTAGCGAACCCATCATAGCAAACGTAGTATGGGACGCCCGCCGGCGTTATCTAATACGATAATATAATTTACCCAAATTAAATTCAAGTAACGATTCCGTAATGATAAATTGTCAAGGGTAAGCACTATACGGAAAAAATAAAAATGATTTTATTTGTCATGTGCCTTGAAATTATATTTCAGTTTTATCCATCAAATGGCTACAGCAATAATTACACCGTTCCGTGTCGGGTTTCACGCAAAAGGCATCACTACGATGTTTTATAGAACAAGTGCTTAATTGCAACTTTAAAGGTATTCGCTTCGCAATACTGAGCAGTAAATATGAATACTTAATTTGTAACTGATATAACACGTTTTATAATAAATGCTGGGATATAGGTATATATATTTTTAGGTATTTTTATGTACCTCTCATCCACATCACACCACACCGAGAAGTTATTGTATCGTCCGCCATTATCCTACAACTATAAATCTTCAATTATTTTTATTAATTTAAAATTTTAATGATTCTAAAAGTATGTATATAAATTTTAATTTTCTCAATGCAAAGTTTAAAGCATCAACATCACACACATTGCTTCGTATTATAAGGCATACATTGCCGACAAGACATATATTGCTTCGTATATAAAGCTGCCGTACATGCATACATACTTACATATGTATATTATAATTTTTTTTATGTGATAGAAAGGCAAACGAGCAGACGTGTCACCTGTTGGAAAGCAATCAATGCCGCTCATAGACATCCGCAGCGCCATAGGCAATGCGATAGCATTGCTGACCTTTAAGAAAATGTCATTGTGGGAGTGCGAATGGGAAGGGGAATGGAGGGGGAGAGGGGGAGAGGGAGGGGGAGGGTCAACGGCCTCCAGAACTCAGCCGCTCATCGTACGAAACGCGGTAGCTAAACTACCACTCAGACGCCGGTTTTCTGCGGGAGTGTGGTACTTCAGTATCATTGTGGGAGTGAGAATGGGAAGGGGAATTGGTAGGGAAGAGGGAGAGGGGGAGGGGGAGGATCAACGGCCTCCAGAACTCAGCCACTCACCGTACGAAGCGTCGTAGCTAAACTACCACTCAGACGCCGGTTTTCTGCGGGAGTGTGGTACTTCCCCGGGCAAGCCAGCCCATTCATGCTACAGACGAATATTATGTCATTCTTGACAAAATATTCGTCTGAAACGTGGCTCTACCACTATTAATCCTAATCCGTTTTATAAAAATAGAGCTTGATGTTATATTTTGATTTTAACTAGAAAATAAATTGAAGCTCTGTAGATTTGATAAAATTAATAAATATATGTAATGTTACTTGATGAAAAGGAACCCATTGAGGCGGCGACAATTGGCGTATAAGTTTATAAACTATTTAGCTCAAATCTAAATCAAAGTCAATCAATGCACTTATAAATAAAGCCTTGTAATTAGTGTTACTTGGTACTTTTAGTCATTTCCACTTCTGATTATACCTAATGATACGTATATTAACATTCATAACCCACAATAGAAACATTTTAAACAAATATTAATTTTATTATTATTATAATCTCAAAAAGAAAACACATTTATTAAACAAATATTCCCGATTGCATGAGCATATATTACATATAAAAGAGTAATACTATGATACCATAATTAATGGCAGCACCAAAAAAGCTTGGATCCTCGGTTAACATCGTATTTTCAGAGATTTTGTCCGACAACGGGAGTAGATTTAAAGGGTAGGCTTAACAAACAGCGCCCCTCCTAACGGACTACACACGTTATGAACTTTTTTGAATTGTAGCAAATGTGATGCAGTTTGTTCACAGTTTTGTCCATACACCTACTGCTTGTTTCGATTTGTAAATTTTATCTATTTAAGATTTTTTATACAGCTCATAAACATATGTATCTTCCCTAATTTTGGAAACATGGATGTTAACCCACCACCATTGCTCAAGGTGGATATGCCGTATATCTAGATTCAGAAAAAAACCTGTAGGCCTTTATCCCAATGCGAAAAACATTCTGCTAAAATTTTCTGAAAGAACTAAATTACCCACTGAAACAATATTATAGCCTATTTACGATTTTTATTTTAATATGAGACTGCCTTAAGGCATGAATTTATAGTCATACTAAGGCAATAAATGTGTGGTCCAACTTACTAAGTAATATGTGAATAATAGTAGGTGAATATAAAAGTAAAGGAAGGGAGAAAGTGTTGGGTCTCCACCTCTTAATACTTTTTTATTATTAGGCCTATATTGCTGACACTAACATATTTTTTTCATACAAATGTAACTTATATTAATACATTGGACTTTACAGTTCAGTGTATCCTATGACACATATGCCTCTTGCAGCTGTTTCTATTATTCTCCATTACATGTCTTTCTGTATCAGAATCGACTTTTAAAAGTAAAGTGGAATATAATAGGATTAAATGAAGTCTGAAGATTAGGTGAGAGCATTGAAGATCGAAACGATTACATTCTTTGTTAGCTGTTGTGTTAGTGAAACAAAAGATAGTTATGGTGTTGGCTTCATAGTTAAAAAACAATAAGAAAGGAACATAGACAAATTTAAAGGTATATCAGAAGGAATAGCTGGATTGACATGTCTCTATCAGGTTACAAATATAAACGGCCATTTATTCAAATATACATCATACTCCTACTGGGCATCAAAATGAATGGGTAAAAGACCTCTTTTATGCTCTTAATGCTTACAGAAGCATACAGTACCAAACATTTTTTCTTTGGGGCATACCAGTCATATCAAAAATATTTGTAATAACCATAGTTTAAAATAGTTTTTATTTTATTCTAGTTTTCTTAATTACGACGAGAAATAACTTATTCTTCAAATGATAATTAACAAATGTTCCTTGGTTTCAATTTCTAATTACAAAACAAAAGAAGTATGTGCATGGAAGAAAGAAAATATTAGTTTCAAAATAATTAGTTTCTCATTACGAGTTAGTGCTTTATTCACACGCTTACATCTAGTTATCCGAGTTTTTATAATAATAATAATAATAATACTTTATTTGTATTTTTTCTTTATTTCTTTTTTTCCTCGTAAATTTAAAAATGTTTTCCTAAACATAAACCATTGTCAAAGAGGTCTATATATATTATTTATGAACAGGCGTTTATTCAATGAATATGTAAAGTCAGTTATGGATGCTATAATTGTGATGCTAAAATCCATTGAACTGTTATACTTGTAATTTATGGGAACGAACATTTGCCACAAATTGTTTTCCCATAGAATATGCATAACCGAAGCAATTAGAGCGATCGATGAAATGTATAAGTGAGTATTATTTTGTTTGTATTTTTAATGACATATTTTAAATGTTATTTTATGCGTTTAAAATATACATAATTATAGTTTTAAAGTACGGATGTGGATGGAAGGGTCGGTGGGGGATAGTCATGGAGGACAAAATCGTAAAGTGTAACGTAAAGTACTTAAGAAAAGCCAGGTCGAAAGTATCCTAAACTAACGACCTTGTATGAAGAGAGTGATGATTGTGGGTGAAGCAAAAAAAGTGCGCCGGAATCGTAGTAGATGGAGATCTGTGATTTCTGGCTACCCCTATGGGGAATAGTACATATGTATGTATGTTTTATAACGCAGATAATTAATAATTAAGATAAAACGTAAAATATTATAAGAAGAACAGAAATAGAAAATCTGCAACTCAGAATAAATTTCCGTAACCCATACAATATTTAGGATGACTCAGAAAGCGAATACGTTTCGTTATTGGGGTTGTTAAGTAATCTATTTTTAAAATACTAAAAGCACGAAAACTTAGTTATTTTTTGTTTAATTATTATATACCGGTATTTTATTCTAAGGTTTGCGCCTGATGAATGATAATTAAAATACAGAACCTAAATAATAATAGATAATATACGCGCTATAATAATACCCACTGAAAAACATTCGTCTTTATTACTTTGTCAGTCTAAATAAAGCGTAATTTGGGATCGTACCTGATCCATCCTTCAATTTAACTGCTACGTTGGTTATTATGTAGGGACATCTTAGTTGTATCCTCGGAAAGCTATTACACTAAGAGGGTTTATCTCTGATGGGGCGTGCGACAACATCGTCACATTGCTTTGTGTGCCAACTGGTAAAACCGTTTAATTCTCTGAATTTACGGACGGTAGATCACATCTACTGCTTCGTACATGTGAAAAAAAAATAACACATTTTTACAAATATCTTCTTTTTTATTTGTTTTAATATTTTTAATATTCGCATGGTGCAGTTCATTGATACGTGGCGGTCTATTTTGAAGGGGCCATTGCTACATTTACTTTTAAATAGGTCATTGATTCCTTTATAGAGATCATTGATCAATCTTTTTACATAATCGATCTATTGACTTCTACATTGACACACCTTTATTTTCATCGATGAATTTTTTTAGTTGCTCAGTTAAATTACCCATATAATTGTCTCATTTTCTTTACCTATGTGCAGTGCTGCTGCGGGCAAAAATTGGATGCGTGAACTTAATATCGGGTTAGGTGGTGTGTGTTAGGGAAGGCCTATGTCCAGCAGTGGATTACCTAGTAGGGTCTTAATGATTTGTGACCATTGTGCGTTCAGAACATCTGGTATTCTGAATTGGACGGTGGATATATCTAATATACTTTAACTGGAAAATAATAAATAATGATGAGAGAAAAATTCAAACGATAACATGAAAGATTCACCAAATTAATACTTTATAAATACCAATTTTAATAAAAACAGAAAAAGTAATGTAAAATAAAATGTACATTTCAAAGCTTAACAAGCGGAAACTGCCTCTAGGCCTAGAGAGGCAGGAGTATACTTCAACTAAATTCTTATCGTCTGTAGCTCAGTGTGGAACACTCAAGATGTTCTTCAGTTTATGTCTAACGTTCACAAACCAACCCTTCTTCAGATACGTTAAAAGAAAAAACAAAGAGCAAAACTATATTTATTTGTAAGTAAGGGTTGTGACTACTATAGTTTTTGACAGCTTTATTTTTTCCCTGTATTACTACTTTCAAATATTATTAAAAAATAATAAAAACGATTATAACACTTCTTTTATAAAAATACTGACGACCGATTGGCTCAGTGGCGGGGCCCTCCATCCGCGGAGTCAATGGTCGCGGGTTCGATTCCCGCATCGGATTAAATATTTATATGGATTTATAAATGTTTATTCCGAGTCTGGTAACCCCCCAATCCGCATTTCCTTTCCTGCCCCTTCCTTTCTTCTCTATCCTTTCCCTTCCTCTCCGCCAATCCACGGTCTGCCGTGCCAATGGATGCGTGGCTAAGGGCGAGCCTAGTCGTAAAATATGCCGATCGTCCCGGGGTCGGGCTCCCCCGGGGACTATGGTGCCTTACCTCAGCATGCAGGGCTCTACTGGGGCTGACCTCCATCCTCTCTTGCAGCTCGTGGGATTCACTAAGACGAATTTAATATACCTAATTTGTCGAAAATGACGGCGACGTGGTTGACCAATGACGAGCCGTTTCGCTGCGATGAATGGCAGCGGATGGAGCTTTGTGGTCTCTGACCAACCGCTGCGGGGGATAGGCGTGAATATATAAAAATAAAAATAAAAAAATAAAAATATTTATACAAAACGATTAACATATTATCTATTACAGAAATATTTTGAAATTTTACTTAAACTATTAATCTTAATTTGAGATTGAGATTTGAGACTATAGATAGTGGCCATGTGAAGGACTGAACTGCTACAGCCTGATTAAATAATAAGTTTTAATTAACACATAGATAGACTTATTTATGGATAAATAGATAGATCGATTGAGTAATTTACTAATTGAGTGTCGACAAAATAATTGACCGACTAACAGATTGATCGATTAATTCCTGAATAAAATATGAATCATCCCCACCGTCTAGATGAGTGGCGGATCTACTACGGTGCGTTTCTCTCGTAACTTCTTTCCACGCACCCCCAGTTTGTGGAACCAGCTACCCTCTGCGGTATTTCCGAACCAATACGACATTGGAACCTTCAAAAAACAAGCCTATACAAGCGGTGTCGCGGTTATCCATGGGCGGCGTTGATTGCTTTCCATTAGGCGACACGCTTGTCGTTTGCCCTTCTATCCAATAAAAAAAACATGAATGAATTGCAAAGGGCTAGCGCACCGATATGGAATTATGACTTTTCTCTGAAATAAGCAATGGTAAGTTGCTGATGTGCAATTATCGTTATTTTTCGATATCTTTAGTCAGAAACAAAGTTTCTATGTCATTATTAGCCTAATACATACATTCATATTCAAACAAAAATTATAAATGTATGTATAAAAGTTATGATATTACATAGATAAAAATATAATAAATAAATAAGGATACAAAACGTCATTTTAAATTGTGGGCACCAAATAGGCACAAAATATACATATGTAACAATTACAACACCTATTCGATTTAAATTACGCAATCAATTATCCAATATGGCGGTAAAATAAGTTTCCAACAAAGGTGTAATTAGGTAACTTCTGAGGCACGCGCTATAATTATATATCTCGAAAGCCATTTACTCCCTATTACTGCGACAGTCTGACGAACACGTAATTTGGGTCCTACCTGATCCATCCTTCAATTAAATGGCACGTTGGTTATTATGTAGAGACAGTTTAGTTAAATGCTCAGAACGTTATTAAACTAATAGCTTTTATCGGTGATGGAGAGTACGATAACTTCGGCACGTTTTATTCGTAATATTTTATCATTATATATACTTAATGTAGTTCCATCGTATACATACATACATATGATCACGCCTATTTCCCGTAGGTGTAGGCAGAAATCACAGATCTTCATCTGCTGCGATCTCGGCAGATTTTCTTTGCTTCATCTACACTCATCACTCTTTTTATACAAGCTCGCCCGTTAAGGGTAATTTAGACTTAGCCTTTCTTGAGAAATTCAGCAATTTGGTCAAAATATATTCTACTTGTTCTTTCCTTATAAACCCGTTATACGCAATGTAAATTTCTTTAATCAGTCGTCTTTCATCCATCCTTTCTATATGCCTAAACCATCTACGCGTCCATCCTATAATTGACCATTATCCCTTTCGACAGAACAGTTTGGAGTTTTATCTCATGCATAAATGAATTTATTAAATCCTACTAATACCTAGATTCTCTTTTATACATATATCTTTTAAAATTTAAATTAAAAAACATTGACAACACATAAAAATTTTGATGTAAAAAATATAAAGATATACCTTTATTAGAAAATTATCTTGCAAAATACAAGCTGTAAATTTCATGTTATAAATAAATAAATAAATTTGTCCACTTTATGTGTACTAAAGTACTTCACTTTATGTGTACTTCAGGCATTAAATATTAGTCATTTTTTTAACAATAAATTTGTCGAATAAGTACTCAAAGTGTTTTGATCATTTTTTCGAAAATACGTTTCTTTTTCACTTTCATCCTATCGATTCTTCGGCAAACCAAAATGAAATAACTATCTAGCGTTAATCTGATGAACGACTTTGCGTGTCTTCCATTACATGAAGGTGCTTGGAAACAACGAGCAACGAAAAACGGTAGGCGGCCAAAAGATATATCGTGCTGCAATTTGTGTAATTTTACTGAATATTCTGTGTACCAAAGAAGAACGTTGCAATGCTATAACTTATGTTTTCATAATGTATATTTCATAGACAAGTAGGCGATTGCTAAATTATTGGATCCAAGTAATTGAATAAAGAAAATAAACTGATTGAGATAGGCCCATGTCCAGCAACAGTTGACTACAATAGATTTAAATTAAACTTAATAAATTTTGCTTTGTTATAAATATAATAACAAATGCATAACCAATTGACTCAGTGGTGGGTCTCGCCGCTCACGGAATGGTAACAGTTTCTATCCCCGCCTTTGAATAAATATATGCATGGCTTATAGATGTTTATTCCGAGTCTGGTAACCCCGCCAATCCGCATTGGATAAGTGTAGTGTGTTAATATCCGTTCCTTCAGAAATGGGGAGGTGGTCAACATAGAGACATATATTAGGAGTGAAAAAAAAAAGAAAACATATATATTGTATATATTATAATAAAACCCTATTAAGCATCTTTGCCCTTGATGTATCCTGATTGATGAATTCGGCGACGAACTATGAGGACCGGTTATTGACAGTATAGTCATTCTAAAAGTAAAGCAAGGCATAACATAGATCAGCCACGAAATACTTGGCACTGCAATGGCCAGTCTCAAATTTAACTAGCAACTAAAACCAAATCTCATCTCAGGAGAGGTATACTACTAAGGTTAGCAAGCAGAACTGGTTAAGGTTATTATAATAGTTAAATAAGATATGAGACGAATAAGTTAATAACTTACTAGTATTAGCATATGCTTGATTATCTTCATCATCATCAACAGTTTATTGCAGTCAACAGTGGATATAAGCCTTCTCTAAGACAGCTTTTGTATTCAGCTAACCCCATTTTTGGATTCACACATCCAATTAATAAAATATAAAATTGATTTTTCTATTAAAGAAAAAATTTTTTGTTATAAAGGAAAGCATCCGTACCGTAGTTTATTCATATTTTTTCTAAAGCTTTATTTTTTTCAAGATTTATTATTACAGTATTATATTAGACATGCAACGGACCTAATATATTTACTTACTCTTTGAGCTTATTTCTTATTTCATAACGTTACGGACTGTGTTTTAATGGCTCTACTTTTTTCCTCTTTAATCGAGATGTCTAAAGCTATTCAACTTATTACATATTTTATGAGGTAGTGGATTACCTGATAGTAAACAATCAACGTTACCCATGAACTTCTGCAAAATTAAGGGCTCTGTATATGCGTCGCCTACCTAAGGGTAAGAATGTGAATAAATGGGAGAGAAGAATTTAGCCTTCGAATTCCGTAACTCAGCAATAGTAGACTAAAATATTCTTTGAGGGTATAGTAAGTACTTCTCTTATCGAACCGGTCCATCCGTACTACCATGGCTCTGCCGCAATTATTCTTTTCAATGATTAAAATAGTCTACTTCAATTTGTTCCGTAGAAGAAGGTAATAATCGATGCTTTCCTACCTTTGAAAAATTTACTGGATGACGGGAGGGGGAGAGAAGAATCATGAAAGGGAATTAGGGAGGAAAGAAAAGAGGCTGGGCCTTGAGAACTACACTTCACCCAACGAAACCACAGCAATACCTAGAGCTATTACTTAGAAATTGAGCTTCTGCCAGAGTGTGATAACTTCTTGTATTAGTCCGGCTCATTTAGGATGTAGACACAAATTTGTTATTGAAGTTTGACAATTTAAAAAAGTTTAAAAAAAATGAACAAAATTTATCCTCAAAGTGGCATTGCAGACAAATTCTTATATAAATTATAATTCTAACGTAATATAGAAGCGAGTTTAGAATAAATTCATTATAAACGCAGTTTTAACCAATAAGGCTGCTTGCGCTTTATGAATCAATAGATTTGTCCTCGCTTGAACTTAAGTCAATAACGTTAGGTGTTAAACAAACTGTACAAATTCACGACGTATGTAATAATAGCTAATACATATTTTTAGCTTTTTGTTATTATAACAAAATATTTAATAAGAAAAAAAATTTGAAGCGTCCATGGCTATACCAACTCCAGCATTTACAGTCTACTTATTCGTATTGAAGCTCGAGTTAATTTGGAGTGTTTTAAAATGTGTGTGTTATTATTATAACCTAATAATATTTATTTAAATTCCATTGCCACTGCTAGGCATTGTCCTCCATATTTCTGGGTCTTAACTGGACTTAGAATGAATACATACCCATAGGCCATACATTATTATTATATACATCTCAATTTTTTTATAGGATAGGAAGGAAAACGAGCATTCGTGTGACCTGGTTGAAAGTAATTAACACCGCACATAAATAAATATTCGCAGTACCATAGGTATTGCAGAAGAGTTGCCGGCCTTTAAGGAATATGTAGGCTTGTTTTTTGAAGGTTCCAATATCCTATATTATATTATATATAGATAGTTGAATATGAATGTGGTAGCTTTATGACTGAGTCAAATAAATCAAAAATTAAATTAATGTCTTTTTGGAACTTTTTACTTCTGTTATAAATTTTACCAAATGCAAGTCACATTATGGCGTTGATCAGACCTATCGTTAAATTTAACTATGCGTCAGATATTATGTAAAGGCTGTTTAGTCAAATGCTCGGAACGCCATTAACTTAAAAGGGTTTATCAGTAATGGAAAATATGATTATAGCCATATGTCGCATCGTGTCCAAATTTGATAAATGACGTACACTTTAAAATTTATTTTCTCTAATATCAATTAACAAGGTCCATGTAATATTCATCTTCGATACAAAAAAATCCCGGTGGTAGTGCCATGGGGTCAAGAATGGGTATGTACCACACCTTGTGTTAAATGGTAGCACTTTACTGTGTTATCATCGCATTTCGTCGTAGCGAAAGGCTCCGGAAACCCAATTCCTTTGCCCTTCCATGACATCCTTCTACGATATATCTTACGATAAGATCTGGTCAATTAATAGCCTAATTATTTAGGGGACTGAAATTTGTAAAACACGCGATATATACAGAGTGTCCCAGAACTCAACGTCAAGCCGAAGCGGGGTGACAGGATTGATTGAAAAATCTATCTGAAGATCTTAAAAATAAAACCTTTCAAGAGCTTGTGCGATATATATATATATATATATATATATATATATATATATATATATATATATATATATATATATATATATATATATATATATATATATATATATTATACTTAAAGAATGTTAAATATTACTATACATTCGCTTACACCATTTGATTTTGCATATATGTATAATGTTTGAGAATATAATAAATGATTATAACCTTTTCTATAGCTCATAGTATGATCGGGGTGGCAATAAATTTGTTCCACGGCCATAAATGAGACCATTAAGGAAGTTTGTCATGTAAAATACAACTGTACGAAGACATGATATATGATTACATTTTTATATAATAAAGAAATTGTGACTGCGCCAATGTTGTACTAACTGCCAACATATATGAATTTAAATTACAAAATGTAGCTTAAAATCAATCGCTTTATTCTCTCATATTATACAATAACAAACAAGCAATTACAAGCATTACAAGCATTAACATTGCTACTGGTGTTACAGGTGTCTGATGATTATTTTCTACCAGCTGCATAACTTGTGTATTTACCACTTCTATAACAAATATTCCAAAATGATTTTTAAATTGATAATGATTACTGCACATCACCGAATGTAAAATTTAAATGAATGCAATAGATATTGAAATGGCGTGGACTATATTAAACTGGTTCTATATTTATAACACTTAAACTATGAGACGAACAATGAATATGATAGTGTTGCGCGACAATGAAACGAACAGTGAATAAAATTAGCGGTCACGCCCCCAAAACCCCCCACTTTGCTCATGCAGAGCATTGGTGCTCCAACAATTACAATATTACTGAAATTAGTCATTAACTATTGCAATAATTGTTATTTACGGACAAAAAACATTCAGGTTACAGTTAAAAAAAAATTGTACTGTTATAATAATAGTGCTAGAGCCACGCTGCAGACGAATGCTTTGTCAAGAATGGCATAATATTTGTCCGGCTCGCCCGGGGAAGTACCACACTCCGGCAGAAAACCGGCGTCTAAGTGATAGCTTACCTACCGCGCTTCGTACGGTGAGCGGCTGAGTTCCGGAGGCCCAACACCCTTCCCTCTCCCTCTACCCTTCCCTCTTCCATTCCCACTCCCATAATGACACTTTCCTTAAAGTTCGGCAACGCTTCCGCACTACCTGCGGAAGTCTATGGGCGGCGTTGATTACTTTCCATCAGGTGATATGCCTGCTCGTTTGCCTTCCTATACCATAAAAAGTACTATTTATATATTTATCAATATTCGTACATGTACATTACACAAATGAATAAAAGTATCATTTACTCTGAACACGTGAATATTTGAATTAATTCATTTATCGTAGTAGACACTTAATATTGGCTTAAATATAAATAGCCATTTTCGCCTTATAATCTTGCAATTGTCAAAGGAGTCTAAGACGTTACTTTGTTCTTGAGTAATCCGACTTGCGGTTGTTATCTGTGTTCTGGAGATGTTTCTTAATCTATTCCGGTCAAAGGGGAACTTAAGCTGTTACCAAGTTCAGTTTAACTTTACCTGACACCCTTAGATACGAGATTTGCAAAACAAATTTTACTTTACTTGTGTCTATACACTTATATGTATATATATGGTTAAGTTATCGACCTTACACCTATGAGTTATTTTTTTTTATGTTATTACTATTTACAAAAGCTTCATCCGTATTATCGGAATGAGTAGTGATCTAGTACGATGCAGTTTTGTCTTATTTCCACGCATCACTTAGTGGAACTAGCCATAAAACTTTCAGCGATTTTTTTGATTACATTTAAATCTTCAATATACAACCCTTTATATCTTTCAAAGGCTGATAATGCTATTGTAATGCATATGGTATTGTAGATATCTTAAGACGGAGTTTTTTTGTAAATCCACCGACTAACACGCTTGCTCGTTTGCTGCAAAAAAATCTAGGTTAAAATTCCATTCTAAGTTTTCCTAGTCTGAAATTTTATACAGGGATTCAAAGTTACATACAAAGTTTTAGACGGTCCTAAAAATCTGTGAAATATAATCAGCTGCATGCTTCCAAAATGGAGTTGGTGGAGAGATGCTTTCCCGTGCCTTATAAAATATGTTCTCGTAAGCGTGTTTCTTTTATTAAAGGGATACGAGCAAGCAGATCACTTGATCATAAGTAATGACCGCTTCCAATGCACGTCTGCAATACTAAGGTCAAACAATGGGGAAAGCGGTTGGTCGACATACATCGGATAAGGGTTTATAATATATATTCTTCCAATATATTTTGATAAAATACACAATATTAAAATTTTATTCCTTTTAAATTGGTTTAAAATATTGATTGAAAATTTCACGCCATAGCGCGTAGTAAGTTTGAACTCAGAGTAAGTGGACTCTCAATGGGGACATTGTTACTATACAATTTTAGCTCGCTACCAGACGACCACAGGTACACTTCCGTTCCTAATTCAAACTTATACAAATATAATATTTGAATATATGCAGAAATCTATTTGTGTATACAAACATTTGGAATACGTCTATATTGAGGAGTTTTGAATACTATATGCTCAGTCAAACTAAATTTCTTACAAAATATTTTAATAGAAACCGATGTCGCTCAATTGAAGGAAAGAAAAACTTTATTCAATCCACAAAACAGTATAAATACAGTAAACAAAGAATATACATATGACTTAAAAAACACAGGTGTGGTGCATAGGTGTAAGATTACAATATATTTACATTATTTTTTAATTCATTTTTCTATATACATATATATATATATATATATATATATATATATATATATATATATATATATATATATATATATATATATATATATATATATATATATATATATATATATATATATATATATATATATATATGTGTAAATCTAATTAAGATTAATATAGTACGATAAGGTAATATATAATGTAAAACAATAATAAAAAGTCAAACACGGATTAGTTCTTTTGTTGATATAAGAGTAAAAGGATCTTTCCATAGATGTTTTATGAGGTGACTACAGGAGAAAATATCGGTTCAATATTCAACATCTAGCAAGCAAAATCTACTTGAGTAATAAAAACCAATCTATAATCACCATACTGCGAACATTTTGCGTTAATAAGATAATTATACAGATAATTTTCTTAAGGTAACTTTAAGCATAAAATAAGTTTTTATTTAAAGTTACTTAACAGAAAAAGAAATGAAAAATAAAATCAATTACTCAAATAAACCATCAGTTTTCTTTTGAGATAAAATAAGTAGGTAAACAGGAGGAAGGAAAAGTTTTTGATATCTCACGAAAATATTCCCGGTTCGCAGTCCAAAATGTCCCACGCCATTAAACTGTAAGTAAACTTGAGCCCTAATCATCAAGATTTAAATCTAAAAGAGAACAAATACAATTGTTCCTCTTTAGAAACGAGAAAACTTTCTTTTCTCCGTTTTTGCATGCAATGTATTTTGAGAAACAATGTTTTCTTCGCTGTGTAAGAGAGATTTTTTTTATCATTAGTTTTTACTCCTTCTGTTAGTGCCACTTTGACTAGCGAAGTTTGTTAGTGAATACTTCGTGAAATCGGTTATAGGTTAGAAATAAGATGGCTCTGTTTTATGTTGGTATATATTATGATTGGACACTTGGAAAACAACCAATTTTGGGGTCAATATTTTTTTCTTTCTTCATTTTTTTTGCGTTAAAAATAACCTTGAAATTCCGTAACTTTGGAAGAGAATTAAAGTTAACAAAACAAACCTGTTATAGGGAAATGGCATCGAACGATACCTGAGTGACAGATAATCGATCTTGAAATGTACTCCTTATTTGTTATTCTCATTGCATTATGTCAAATAATTCTCTTTATAATATTATTTTTCTTTTTAAGGGTTTCAAAATTGTAATAATAATTTATACTAAATTTGTAATTATTCTTTATTTTATATATTCTTTTATTTAAAATGACTAATTGCAGTTCCTAAATTTTAAAAGGTTAACCTAAAATTTTCTAAGAAAAATGGTATTATGTCAAAATGTCCTCTTAATATCGGGAAGTCCTAACTTGAATTGTCTTGAATAGAAGGGAAAACTCACTTATATTTTAAGCTAATAATAACAGATGTACGAGTATACCTACAAAGGAAGTTTGACAACAAAACAAACGTTTCTTTCTTTCACTAAAAATTTTATATAATTTATCATCCATTCATATTAAAGCTATTCATTACACTTTGACTATTCACCGCTGCTATTGTATCAAAGATATACAAGGACATTTAATGAAAATTGTCAAAAATTGCATTTAATCTTATAAGTTACATCAGTAAGTCATAAAATCCCGCCTAAAACTTAAAGTATATAAATTTTACAATTAAAACTTTTATAAACTTATTGCGTATTGCGTATTGGTTAGGTGGAGTAAAATTATGTGAAAAAACGAACATGGGTATCATATCCATGTTCATTTTCTCACCTTTTTACAATTTTTTTATTGTTAAAAAATACATATTCCATTGTTTTTAGCAAAAACGTATAACCAGGCCAGTAAAAACGCTATTGAACATAATTCTTTTAAATATATGAAAGGAACCCGTTCTTTATTCATATTCGTTCTTACGGTTTATCTCTTCCGAGATTTATTATGGCAATATTCTCTTAGACAAGCAGTGGATCTAAAGTCTGACGCAATGCTTACTTACAAACTATGAAATATTAGAATATTAATTTCACACGCTTCAGACATTATAAAGTTTTACGTTATTTTCTTGAGCACTTTTTTTTCTTGAAGTTATATTTGCACATGTTACAATGGTTTTAGTAAAATTGTTATTCTACGAATTTGTATAGTGATTATACTTATATATATACTATATTTATTTCCGCCGTCTGGCTGATGGCGTCCCATATTACGTTCGACATGATGTAAACTACACTCTACGACTCTACGACTCTGCATTTTGAAACTAGCTCATTACCATTTCAGTTTGTTTACCAAAAAACCTGTCGATGGGTATCGTTAAAAGATTTATTTATTTTTTCCACAGCCCATTTCTACTGCTGAACTAAAAAGGCTGAAGGAACATTAACCCTCACCTTACGTATCCAATGCAGTTTGGTGAGGTTACTACACCGAATAAATATCTGTAGGCCATACATATATTTATTCCAATGTGGGGATCGAATCCGCGACCATTGGCTACGTGAGACGGGGGCCCCGCCATTGAGCCATTTGGTCGTCAAAGGCCCAAATATGTGTCATACAGCACAGAGAAGGTCTACTTGCACAAGGTGGATTGGCGGGACATTCACTCATACACGCAATAAATACATGTAGGTCATACCAATATTTATACCGATGCGGGAATTGAACTCGGGACCATTGATTTTTCACTATTTTTTCGACTCCTCAATCCTGAGGATTGTGACTCCCCTAAGCAAGGCGCGGCGTCCTGGTGTAAATTACTTTACTTCAGACGTCCTTTCGTCGCGTCCTCTAACTACTTAGAACACGGCACAGAATAAGCTTTTTTATGGTATTGGAATACAAACAAGCAAACGTGTCACATGATAGAAATCAATCAATGCCACCCATAGACATACATAATCAATCAGCGCCATAGGCATTGTAGAAGCATTGCCGACCTTTAAGAATGTCCAATGTAGTGTCGGTTTGGAAACACCGCTAGAAGTAGCTGGTTCTACTGGTAGATTAGTAATGGCTGGAAAGAATTTTCTGAAAAAATGCACCGTACTGGATCGCCATTTATCCAGATGGTGGGAATGAAACGTTTATTTGTGGAGAGTTGAGCGGTAGTGGAATTCAGCGGGCGGAATGAAGGTTTTAAAATTAAGATTATACTGACATTTAAAATATCTCAAACGCCAAGCTATGACATATATAATTTTCAATAATACATGAACTAATGCAGGAAGAAATATCGACGATATATACGTTGATCCGATCGATCACTACTAAAATACTTCGAGCTGCATCAATGCCGAACTCTAGTAGAGTTATATCGTCACACAGCTCTGCTCGATACATTAATTTACATAGACTGAACGTGGCTTTATTGACGGATCCTTTCACACCTTTGTGTACCTGTCACAACGTAATGAATATATTCTGATTCTAGTATAATAAACTAAATATTTATATATATACTAAATTAGAGACCAACATCGACCACTAGGGATCAATATAGATTTTCTCTTTCATTCCTTTCTTGCCGCGCAAAATAGTTGTGTTCGTTTTCAAGGCCGCTGATTCGATTTCTGCATCAGGACAAATATTTATATATTCTTTGTTTTTACTTGTTTCTTTTCTTTTCTTTGAAGGCAATTACAATAGTTATAACTATTATGCCAGTGTCAAGTAAAATACAATAATATCAAATCTTTTGAAACATAACTGGTCCGCTTATCACGTTACATATTGATAAAATGGTGACTATTTTACCAAAACCTTCTATGGACTTTTTCAGTCAACTTAAAAAGTCACGATATACGTATTTATTTCATATCACTTATACACCTTAATCGAACTATATTGTGTACAACGCCACCATAATTAAACAATATAACTGATAATTTAAGATTATAAAAATGAAATAAAAACACGACATCGCTGATGTAAGTTGGCGAAAAAAGTCCTTTTTCTTATTTTACTACATCAAATTATATCCATATCATCAAGGTATTGTAGTAACTATACGGAACTAAAACGGTAATACTTCATCAATTAACTATGAATTATGAAGTATAAAACATAAAAATGATATTTTTATTTATATTAAATGAAAAGGATATTTTATTTATAATAAGCACCACATTCTCGCAGAAAACCGGCGTCTGAGTGGTAAGTTAGCTACGGCGCTTCGTACGGTGAGCGGCCTGAGTTCCGGAGGCCCAAAACACTGCTCTCCCCCTCCCACTCCCATAACGTCACTTTTCTTAAAGTTTGACAACGCTTCCGCACTGCCTATGGCACTGCGGATGTCTATGGGCGGCGTTGATTGCTTTTCATCAGGTGATACGCCTGCTCGTTTGCCTTCCTATCCCATAAAAAAATATAACAAAAATTAATCACGAAAAAACATATAATCTATTTTCAGTGTTTTTAATATAACACACTATTTATTTGTCACTTATTAAGTATGAAGAGCTATAATATCACAATGCAATATTGCAGCTTTATTAATTGAAGGCGTTTTTTCAACTTTTTATCATTATGTGAACAATGAAGTCGATGATGTCGATGAGAAAAATTTTATGAAAAAACATTATAAAAATTCATACTATGACCATTACGTATATATAAATATATTAAAAAAAATGTTTCCGTGTTTTAAGATTTAACTTCTCAGATAATTGCTTTATACATGTGTATATATATATATATATATATATATATATATATATATATATATATATATATATATATATATATATATATATATATATATATATATATATATATATATATATATATATAACTTATAGATATTAAAGTCTGGGGTGTCACCACCAATCCTCCTTGAACAAGCGAGGTGAGTTATTGACTATTCCTTTAGAAATGGGATAGCCCCGTACCCAGCAGTGGGACGTGATACTTTGGCTACACACATTATAAATTTGCTTAACACTATAGTTTTACTAAGACTTTTTACGAGCATTAACAACAATAAACTACAAATTACTAATTAAAATAAAAATTGAATAAATATCGTTGATAACCCCAAAATATTGTTGCCAAGTTGCTTATATTAATAAAACAACGTCCATCACTCGTTAGCACTGCACAATATTCAATGTGAATGGTAAGCTCTGTGAATAAATTAGACCCCAACACAGCAGCACTCTATGAAGCGACCTCCATTTGCGAAGCTGCCTCATGCGATTTACCTTATTTGCATATCTTACTCCTAATGGTTATGGCTCTTGGCATTGTTAGCAAATTTAGTTTCAGTTTGAAGTAGCCGTGTTAAATGTGTTTGTTGCGTGAAGCGAATGGTTTCAAATAACGCTAGGTTTTTACGTTATAATAAAAATAGGTAGAAAACTTTTAAATTAAATGGTTTTATTAGCACACTTAAATGAAAACGGCACGAGAATCTGAATTAATTATAAAATCTCATGCGCTTTTTTATTTTGGTGTAGTAATGAAACCGTTTAACTAAAAAGATTTTTACCTATTGTTATTTTCTAGATTTTAGTTTGTTTCTTTTTACCCAGTATAATGTATCTTCTTTATATCAACAGCCTGCGGAAGTCCTCTGATGGACATAGACCTTCCCCAAAGAAGGACCACTTAGCCCGATCTTCGGCTTCACGCATCCGGTTTCTGCAAACCGGCCTGCGCAAATAATCTCACCATCTAGCCGGGGGGTGTCCCACACTACGTTTACCGGGATGCGGTCTCCACTTCAGTACTCGTCTGCTTCAACAATTGTCGGATCTCCGACAGGCATGACCAACCCATTGCCACTTTAGTTTACTAATTCGAAAGGCTATATCGATAACTTTAGTTCTCTGGCAAATTTGTTCGTTCCGAATCATATCTACCAGAGAAACTCCGAGTATAGCTCTCTCCATACCTCTATGAGCGACTCTGAGCTTGTGAAGTACACGGACTGTCAGCGTCCACATTTCGGCGCCGTATTGTAGTAGTAACCTATTTTAATGTGTGGGACTCGTTAAAACCAACCAAAGGAGACCAAACTCAAGCGAATAACTAGAAAAAGTTACTCTTCTGTCCACATCCTGACAGATCCATCCATCGAGGTGAAGTTATCATAAGATTGTATTGTTATGGTGTCACTAAATCTGCAAACTATTTTTTTACGTTTAAACAAATTTTTGTTTAGGCCAGTATTTTAAACAAGAACCCTTGACTAGAAGTTAGATACTCTAACCACTGAGACATGCTATCCTCCGTTATATATTTTTTTTTCGAAAAATTTTTAAATGGGAATTTTCTAGAAACACAAATGTCTTCTTTATAAAAATAGTAGAGAATTCTTACGTTACAACAAAACATAGTCATGAAAAGAAGATAAAATTTAAATCTTGAAATCATTTTAAGCTTACACGAAACGTACTTAAAGCAAACGAGCCAAGAACGACGTTGGGGTGGGTGGTCGAGACGGTGGTGTACTTCGGCTGAAAATTACTAACATTTCCAACTCTTATATGTTGGTAACCAGAAGCCTTTAGATTATATCTCAAATAAGCAAACAAATCTTAAACAAATAAACTGCAATATTAGCTTTTATTATGAACAATTTTATGGCTTAAGTTGTATTTACCGATTGGCTCAGTGGCGGGGCCCTTCGCCCACGGAGTCAATGGTCACGGGTTCGATTCCCGCATCGGAATAAATATTCATATGGATTTATAAATGTTTATTCCGAGTCTGGTAACCGGGGGAGGTTACCAGATACCCAATCCGCATTTCTTCTCTGTCCTTCCTTTCCTTTCCGACAATCCACGGTCTGCCGTGCCAATGGATACATGGCTAGGGGCGAGCCTAGTCGCAAGCATGCCGATCGTACCGGGATCGGGCTCCCCCGGGTACTATGGTGCCTTACCTCAGCATGCAGGGCTCTGCTGGGGCTGACCTCCATCCTCCCTTGCGGCTCGTGGGATTCACTAAGACGAATTTAATTTACCTAATTTTTCGAAAATGACGGTGACGTGGTTCGCCACCCGTCACGTCCTGATGCTCACGAGGGCGAAAAGCGACCAATGACGAGCCGTTTCGCTGCAATGAATGGCAGCGGATGGAGCTCTGTGGTCTCTGCCAATCCTTGCGGGGGATAGGCGTGAATATATAAAAAAAAGTTGCATTTATAATAATTCAATTGTTTTTATGTATGTTAAATTTCGTTAAAAATTTAAGTAAATAATAATTATGTTATTTAAAATGGATTATTAAAAAGTAACCCTCATTACGTTAAACAATAATAGATATGATATAACCACTGTGTGCGCAAAAGCTCAAAATTATATTATGGGCTATATTATAATGTAAAACCGCATACAAAATTGTGCGATCCGAATCGTCCATAACCAAGATCTCACCGATCGGCTTGATTCTCTAGCGCTTCGGAGAAATGTCTCATGTCTCAGCATTTTTTACCCCTTTTATCATGAGGAGTGCTCCGAGGAATTGATTGGAATAATTCCCGCCGCCAAACTCTACAACCGTACAACTCGCCGTAAAAAAAAGTTTCATCCCCGCGATCTAGATGAGTAGCGATCTACTATGGTGTGTTCTCTTGAAACTTCTTTCCACGCACCACCACTCTATTGAACGAGCTACCTTCGGCGGTCTTTCCGAACCGATAGGACATTGGCACCTTCAAAAGACAAGCCTACACATACCTAAAAGGCCGGCAATGTTGTCTATGGGCGGCGTTGATTGCTTTCCATCAAGCGACACCTTTGCTCGTTTACCCTCCTATCCCATAGAAAAAAATTTTCATATTCATATATGGTTATTGAAAATAAGTCGTAGAAAAATACATACATTTTTCTACATACATAATGCTTTTATCATTACATGAAATAATATTTTAAAAATTACTAAAGCTGGCAACTTTTTTGATGATTAAATGAAAATATGATTCTTAAAAAAATTTGTAAAACAAAGCTTATTCTATACTACCCTAACACACTATTACAATTTATTTACTATTTAACCTTTATTGTGTTACTGAATCCCTTGAGGACCAGACCCCACTAACTTCTTTGTATTCGAAGATGACACGAACGTGATAGGACAGGATGGTTACAAGACTTTAGTACAAAACGTATCTCCGAATCACAAAGTGTAAGGTCTAATAGAATTTTTATTTAAATAGTAATAGTAATAACAGTAGTATTTTTATATAAAAAGTATTTAATTATGAGTATAATATTTATTTATTTAAAAACATCTATTTTGATTTAATATATAATATAAACATACATATATTCAGTTCTTTTTTCAGAATTTGCGATATTTTTATATTATTAGAATTTTGATAAACATTTAATTTTTGATAATTTTGGTTCACATCAATGATAAAATTGAACTCATACCGTATGTTGTAAGCATAATCCTTACTATTTAAGCTGTTTCTTTTTATTTTATATCGAAAGTAGCGTAACTGATAAGATAACAGTTGTTTTTAAATATACACGCCTATCCCCCGCAGGGGTTGGCAGAGAGCACAGAGCTCCATCCGCTGCCATTCATCGCAGCGAAACGGCTCGTCATTGGTCGCTTTTCGCCCTCGTGAGAATCAAGGATGTGACGGGTGGCGAACCACGTCGCCGTCATTTTCGACAAATATTAAATTCGTCTTAGTGAATCCCACAACCTGCAAGGGACGATGGAGGTCAGCCCCAGCAGAGCCCTGCATGCTGAGGTAAGGCACCATAGTACCCGGGGGAGCCCGAACCCGGGACGATCGACACGCTTGCGACTAGGCTCGCCCCTAGCCATGCATCCATTGGCACGGCAGACCGTGGATTGGTGGAGAGGAAGGGAAAGGATAGAGAAGAAAAGAAGGGGTAGGAAAGGAAATGCGGATTGGGGTTACCAGACTCGGAATAAACATTTATAAATCCATATAAATATTTATTCCGATGCGGCAATCGTACCATTATATATATAACAATTTATCCTTTCACAAAACCAAGATAAGTATATTTTTAAGATTATACATTAATTTTAAACCACTTTAACATAATACATAAAGTTTTATTTAAATAGGCACCAACTAAATTTTCTGGTAATCTTATAAATATGTGTGTGTAAATTGAAATATTGCTTAAAAGATAGGATTAATAGTTGTATTTCCTTATTATGCTTGTGTCTTTCAAAAGGACGGGGTCAGCTGATAATGCTTCTAATGATACAAGAGAGATTTTTACTATATTTTTAAAATTTTATGCTGTATTTTTATAATAATTTTTAATTATAATACAGCCTAAAATGTAAATGTCATGTCGCTGTGTAATGAATTAAATAATAATTTCTTTTCATTTTTCATTTTAAAATCAGTCAGCAAAATTAGAATAAAAGAAATAGACAAAACATCGCTTTATCCGTAACGTTTGTTTTCTTTTTATTCAAAAATAATTAAAAAGAAAACAATGCTCAAAGTCAATTTAAAGATTCAGACGGATAAGCAGGTAGACAGTGAAATTTCATTCGAAGAAATGAACAAATGAAGAACGAAATTATTCCGAGATAAAACTCCTGTCTAAATTATTAATGCTGTAAATCCCCGAGTTGAGGCTCATTGGATTTAAATTAATTACAATTCACAAACAAGGATTTAAGATAATCCTTAGCGATAAAATGCTTTCCTTATAAATCAATCATTATAACTTTCTTGGAAAGACGAAATGTCTAAGCTATAATGAAAATATCTACATCATCAACTTAGATTCAATGATATTTTCAATCGAACAAAATACTCTTAATCCCATAATACAATATTGCGATAAACATTTTTTTATTTCTTGCATTGAAATTGAAAAGGCTAACAATGTCGGTCTATAAAAAATAAACTGTTAATGTTGTCAATTTCATTCATCAATAAGAATTTTGATGATAATAATTATATTATTCGAGTACAACCGCACAAACTGTAGAAATGTCAAGAACACAGGATATCAAGACAAACACAGAAGGCACTCATCAATTTCGTTAAAGAAGTTCTGTATAAATACAAATAAAAATTTTGTCATATCATATTTGCTCAAATATCATCATCACGATCATCAAAAATTGATTGATATAAGATGCACTAATCACAATGATAGCATATTATTTTCCATGTTAGTTTTAAGAATAGTTGAATCGAGTTTTAATATTACTTTCATGCGAAGACTTTTTTTTTATGGGATAGGAAGGCAAACTTGCTCGTTTGCCGTGTCATCTGATGGTAAGCAATTAAAGCCACCCAAGACAACTGCAGCGACATAGGCAGTGCGAAAGCGTTGCCGACCTTTATTTTATTTCATTTTCATAATCTAAAAAAATTATATTGTTTAACTGTGGTGGTGTTTTATACAATATAGTTCGATTAAGGCGTATAAGTGAAGTGATATGAAATAAATGCGTGTATCGTAACTTTTTAAGTTGACTGAAAAAGTCCCATATAAGGTTTTTATAAAACAGCAACCATTTTAACCAGACGTAACGTGACAAGTTGACTAAGTTACATTTCAAACGATATTATTGTATTTTACTTGACACTGGCATAATAATTATACTAATTACCATTAAAGAAAAGAAAAGAAAATAGGGAAAATACACATATATCTATCAATATTTAAATTAAATTAACTGATTCATCTTACTAAACCATTATTTCATTGTGTGCCCAGTGTTAACAATATATATTATACCAACGACCCCGTGTCACTTGAACGGATCTAGCCCCTACGGAAATGAGCCCGCCTTCGGTTCGTTCCAGGAACGACATGTGACCAAAAAACCTTTGAATATGTAATTAACTTACTATTTGAATAGTAGCTAAATTGTGTGCATTTTCTCATTAAATATAACTGTAGCATGACCTATACAGCCATTTGCTTACAAGAAATTGATAATTGATTTTTTTTTATATTTTTTTCTTTGTGTATTACTATTTTAATTTTTCTAATTTACGCAACCTTTTATACCTTTAGGTGTGCTTAAGAAACCTTAATTACATAAAAATATTTGTCAATCTTTTAACAAATTTTATTAATTGATGTTTTTTTATTATGATACTTCTTGTTATGCACCGTCTTGAATATTGCATCTTTTTTACACTTGTGATATGCATTGATCAGAAATTAAAGAATAAAATAAAAAAGGAAATATTTTAAATCTTACTAAACCGTATGGCAACTAATGTTTAAATGTTTTAATAATTTAAATGTCACAAACCATATATATTTTTTTAAATATCAAGCGTTAAAGGAAACCCTTTGTATTTCTTTTCTTTTATCGTTATTCTAATAATTGTCTCATAAATATCATTTTAATATTTATAATGCAAATTTATTAAAACGAGTTTTTAATTTACTAGAGCATACGTAAATTATTAAACAGAAACATTAATATTGTTTGACTTGCACTTTATTTAAAGTTTATCCCTTAATTTTATAAGATTCTCATGAATATAACTATATATTTACATACTTAGAACAAGTTTATTAGACTTTACTTTTATTTAAATATATCACTTAATGTTATGCCCTTATCAAATGTTTAATATTATGAAATAATTAATGTATATTAAATCATTACCATTAAAATATCTTAATAAATTATATATTTGTATATTAATACGCTGTGTGGTCACAAGGGTACATCAGAGCCTCCTCATTTATCCTGAGGATGTTATACAACGTGACTATGAGAGCAAATACATAGGAATATATACATAGACAAGAATCTACCTAAATGATGAAAACCAATAAGCAATTACTAATACAGTTGCTTAATACGCCTATGCCTAAGGGGGTTACGGCAATCCTCATTTATACGAGGAGCCATAGTTCAGCAATAGCTTGTTAATACTGCATTGATAAATAAAAATAGGTGAAAACTTAAAAGGTTTTTCTTATTTTCATTTTATAGTTTTTTATTTGTTTTTTTTTTTTACTTTTTCACCACATGAAATGGAAGGGTTGGTAGGGCAAGACCACGAAAAATATACCTTGAGAAAGACCAGGTCAAAAGTACCCTTAACCGGCGGGCTTGCGTGGGGAGAATAATGAATGTGGAGGAAGCAAGGGAAGTATGCCGAGATGGTAGCAGGCGGAGATCTGTGGCCTCTGCCTACCCCTACGGGAAACAGGCGTGACGATTTGTATGTATGTGTCTCACCAAATTTTATATATGGGACTCCTGAAAACTTAGATAGAAAAGTTTCACTGTCCACCGCCTGACACTAAGTTGAACCTCAACTACTAAGTTGAACTTATCATAATATTGTAAAGTGTGTGCAAAGTTTCATAAGGATCGGTTAGTAGAAGGAGTTGGAACAGTCGATGCAAGATTTGGAACAAAATAGATTGACCCCTAGGTTATTCTAATTAAACCCGCTTATTACAAGTACGTACGTCCCTTTGACGGATAGCTATATTAGTAGTGAAAGATGCTGGATGGAATATGATGATGAATAATATATGAAGATAAACATATATATTTCAATTTGAGACCGGCCTAAGCTCAACAGTAGACTAGTTTAGACTCTTTACAATGATGAAGCACACTATATAATAAATAACTTTCTGTATAACCTTTTCTTTGTACAAAATTAATTCTATAATATTTCCATAAATAACATTGGAACTTTATAACACTTTTATGTGTGTGATCACCGAGATACCGTATATTAAGAGGATAATATATGAATACATTCCCATTGTGCCGTTCTATCTCATTTCCATTCAAAGAATACTATACACTCAATCTTTATAATAGTCTCTACTGAGTTTTATTGGAACATTTGAATCCAGGGACCTGCTATAAAAGCGAAAGACATTTCTTTGCTTAAATCTAGATTTATTTCTTGTCTTACAGTCATCGCCCCTGGTAAAATGGATGGGAAGAAAATAAAGTTGGCTGGGAAGACTGAATTAGTTTTAATAGATAAAAGTTTTTGTAAACTCTTATATACATACATATAAATCGATATATTAACTGAGTCTAAAATTAGTAACTGCAAATTTGTTTAAATGAAACAATACATTTAGTTTATCGACTTAGAATAGTTCAGATTTTTGATTGAGTATTTGCTTTTTTTTTGTTAAATATCATACTGTTTGTTTTCTAATACAACTGAATATGCAACCATTTATACTTTTTTATAAGTTTTTCAAAACTCGTTAATTTTTAAACCCTGTAAAGCGAGATCGTGTAAAACAGGTACTGTTACCTCAAAGGTGTATTATAGTAAACTAGCGTTTACCCGCGGCTTCGCTCGCGTGGAATTTGGTCTGCCACATTAAGTTTCGTGACAGATTATTTTAAATAAATATATTTTTTTTACTTAATTTATGGTTCACAATTTTGATCATAGTGGCTTCCACATAAAAGGTATATATATGGTGTCGCGGACTTTTATTTAGAACTATTCAAGACAAACAATCCTACGGTACACCATCTTGTGTAACTCTAATGGTTTAGGCAGCGTACGCCAAGATAGCTCTCAGAGGCCAGATTGTTTTCCGACTTAATTGACATGTAGCGTTATATTACGACCAAACTAACATATCATTACAAATTGTAGCTTATATGTTATTCCGATGTATAACCTATATTACAGTAAAGTTCCATCCAAATCCGTCCAGTAGTTTTTTCGTGAAAGAGTAACAAACATACATTCATACTTACAAACTTTCGCATTTATAATATTAGCTATTAGTAGGAAGTAGTAACCGCAATCTAAAGTAATTTTGTATTAAAAACTAGTAATTTTGGCTCCTCTTGTACTTCGTACCAGTATCGTTCTCATCTCTCCACACACGTTGTGTGCGTAATGTATACGAAACGTATTAGACATTGAGTGTATGAATTACGTTTCGAACACAATCATTTACATAGTTAATAAATTAATTATTGCAAGAGTTTCTAAACTGGATATGGAGTGGGCATAAATAATATATGAACATAAATAATTGGTGATAGTTACACTGATACAAAAAAAAATCGATTATATATCTGTCATGGAAGACTTTGTACGTGTGCCGATTATAATTTGTAAATTTTTAAAATATTGTTGACTTTGTTGACATGAATAATCCAAAATACTGTGAAAAGATATTTATTTCATAATGTGAGGTATAACAAACAAGATGAAAAAAGACGTTTAAAATCTCCATCACATTGCCACTTATGGCGTACAAAAATTAATAGAATTTATTTTATTACAATTTCGTGAATTACAGTTCATGTGATTCGTGAATTATGCGAAACTTTAAAAGCCGTAACTCCACTACAGAGCCAACTTTATCACTTACTAAGAATATTGAGATTAAGGTGGATTGCGGAAGTTACTTACTGAGGAATTTAAACGCTCAAGCTTCGTTATTTCGACTATTGTTGTATTGTTTTCGTACTACGAAACTTTGACAAGATATGTAGAACACCAATTGTAACGCGGCCGAAACTTACAGTCATAATATATTTTGTTGCGGGTGTTTGCATTACTCCATACTGCTTAGGTTAGAGTAGGTATATCAATATGATCTGAACAATAAGAATCAACTCACGTTCTATAAAATAAATGTCTTTATTAATGATATCGTGACGTGATTAGAGTGCCCCAAGTTCCTTTCCTAAAACAGGTTGTTTTATCATAATCCTTTCATTCCAATCCCTCATCTAATACATTATCTAATAATTTTTTTTAACTTTTTAATTTGTAACCCCTCTTTATGAGTAAGCCTCCTCCAACTTATTCCAATTTTCTCATCTTTCCCATTATTATAATACTTTGATATCGTCACTCCATTATTTCGTTGGCCTTATTTTTCGCATTTTCTATTGGTTTGATAAAATCTAAGATTATTTGTTGTTTGATATAAAATAATTACTGTGCATTTATTAAAAAAAACGTTAGCAATCGGCTAAGCGATTCACATGAAGTAATCATGGTCGCACATAAAAATTTTTTACACCAAAGGCACTGCAATATACAGTGAATTTAGTAAAACATTCCATTGCCTACCTAGATTAAAGATACTAACTATGGGAGGAGAAGGGAAAATGAAAGGAATAGGAGACGAATTGAGGCTCCGATCTCGGTATTCACCGTGAAAACAGGACATTTAACAATTAACGCCGACATTTTGAGACACTGCTGGACATAGGTCTGCCATAGTGTTAAATAGATCTCGTCAAAAATTTTTGAATCCCTTTTTAAATGAATTTAAATACAACGCTTAAATAGTGATAGAGCCACGCTGCAGACGAATGTTTTGTCAAGAATGGCATAATATTTGTCTGTAGCATGAATGGGCCGGCTAGCCCGGGGAAGTATCACACTCCCGCAGAAAACCGGCATCTGAGTGCTAGCTTAGCTACCGCGCTTCATTCGGTGAGTGGCTGAGTTCCGGAGGCCCAACACCATCCCCTCCCCCCTCCCCCTCCCATAATGAGACTTTTCTTGATTGCTTTTCATTAGGTAACACGCCTGCCCGTTTGTCTTATTATCCCATAAAAAAACGTAATTATTACAAATAAAAGAAAATTCCCTTTTAAATATGTAAATATGTAGTTAAGTTAATAAGCCAAATGACATCCGCAACGCCAGAGGCGTTACAAATGTATTGCAGCATTCATAAGCACTTACATTCATGTTTCGTAATTGTTCGGAAATACCAGCAGATAGTCATTGTATATAGAGATTTCTTTTTAACAGCCCATATATATGTCCCAGTGCTGATCAGGGGCCTCTCCATTTCTGGAGGAACCGATATTAAACCTACCACGCTTGTCCAATGCGGATTGGCGGGGTTACCAGACTCGGAATGAACATTTGTAACTAAAACTAACTAACTTTGGTGGCGCAGCGACCCAAAATAGATCTTGGCCTCCAAACAGTTACAGACTTGAAGGTTGCGCAAGTCATCTTCAATCATGTCTCTCCAGCGGTACCTGGGGCGCCCCACAGGACGTCGTCCAGTTAGGTGACCCACATACGTTCTCTTGACTGCGCGATCCTCCCCCATCCTCTCCACGTGGCCCAGCCAACGAAGTCGGTGAGCTTTAGTCACTCCTATTACATTAGGTTGGGCCACCAGATGCTCGATTTCGGCATTTTTTCGATATCGCCAACTGCCATCATCACTTTTGGTTGGGCCCAGGATCTTCCGGAAGACTTTTCGTTCTGCAACTAAAAGTTTCTTCTCTTCCTTTAGCGTCAGTGTCCAAGCCTCACAGCCATACGTTAGAATAGGCCGAATAATCGTATTATAGATTCGGAGTTTCGTCTTTATACTGAGAAGCTTGGACACCAACACCTTGTGAAGAGCTGCGCTGCACCGCAAGGTGTTTTGTATGCGAATGTCGATTTCGTCCTCTCGATTGTTGGTTTCAGTCACAGTGCACCCCAGATATTTAAATTTGCGTGCATCCTTATACAATGTATCTCCAACTTGAAGTTCTTCACAAGGGACGCGTGTGTTTTTGTATCGTCTCATGTGGAGATACTCTGTTTTATCGTGACTGATTCTGAGCCCTACCTTCTTGGCTTCAGCTTCTAGAGTAGCGGCGGCTATTATGACTTCCTCACGAGTTTCACCTAAGAGAGCTAAGTCATCTGCATATCCTATCACCTTATGTCTCCCATTTAACTCTACGCCAACGCCCAACTGTAGGACCTTTCTCAAGGTGTATTCAAGCACAATATTAAAGAGCATAGGTGACAGGGCATCCCCCTGTTTTAATCCGGTTACTACTGTGAAGTCGTCCGTCAACTCACCTTCAACCTTCACATGCAAACTGCACTGCGATGTGGCAACTTTAATCATTGTGACAATTTTACGTGGAATATTAAAGTATCCCAGAATGGAATACAGTGCATCTCGATCAATACTGTCGTAGGCTTTTGTGAAATCCACAAACAGCGAATGAATACCCTGGGCGTAATCCCACCTTTTCTCCGTCACCTGTTTTAATAAAAAGATTTGATCTATAGTGCTTCGATTACAGCGAAACCCACACTGATAATCATATATGTAATCCATACAAATATTTATTCCGATTAGGGGATCGACCATTGACTCCGTGGCCAGAGGGCTCCGCCACTGAGCCAATTGATCATCATATATAGTGAATACAACCATAATATTCTAAAATACACATGTATCTATTTCGATAAATAATAATTAAATATATATTTAAAAATTCAAGACAACGATACAACATACAACGATAAGCGGATTGACAGGCTCATTGACTTCATACTTGCTTTGTAATTTCAACTTGATAACTTTACGCAAATCCACACAGCCCACTGCGTTGGATATGAATAATCCAATTGTAATACTGGCATTGTTATAATAGACACGGATATAATTGATGATTGGATACGCGTCCCAATTTACACTACGCTCACGCTTTAATGTGATAGTGTATTAACTTATGAATATGAAACTCAGTTTATCTGGACTTTTGTCATAGAATTATTATTAATATTTAATTTGCTGATGACCCTAGAACATGTGCTAATATTATCACCTTTGGTGTTTCCCACGTAAATACATTCAAGACTCCAGCGTATGTGTTACACAATAATAAGTTATTCCGGTAACCCATCTGAGATGCCTCCGGTGTTGTAGATATCTTTGGGCGGCGTTGGTTGCTTTCTATCAGGCGACACGCTTGCTCGTTTACCTTCCTTATTAAAAAAAATAAAATAAAGTTTTGAACTGAAATCCGACAGAACTTTACTCCAAAAGATATATGTATAAATAATTCAACCATCTATAAAACAATAAAAATAAGATTTAAAAGCCTTATAATGCAATAACGTTTGTAACATAAAACAGCAGTAGCAATATGATACAATATATTAACAGTATATTGGATGCTTTAACAGCAAGACAAGACCAAATGTTTGCATAAAATACGTAGCGGTATCCTTTATTTAAATAACAAAACGCCATATTTTGCACCAAATGCTGTTTTCCTGCATAATATATGCATAATATAATGTATAATAAAATAAGTCAAGCATTATTTATATGTTTATATATGTATGATTTTATATAGTATGTATTGTATCGTAACAACGTATATTATTATTATATTTTGTTTTTGTACACTTATTTCTATCCTCAGAGCTTATCTTATATTTTATCTCTTTCACTTCTGGGTTTGCTGGAAGAAAACTCAATTTTGAGTTAAGCTCGCCCTTGTACATCTTCTTTCCTTTTAATTCTTGTATGTCGTGTTTTGTGTACAATAAAGTATTAAGTAAAAAAGCCAAATTAATTTCGTCTTAAAATAAAAATGTTTTACTAGACACATTCACTGTTTTACGAGAAGTATTTGAATTTTCGACGGTGTAACAGTTAGTTATCCTTGTTTTACGTCCGGTGCGCAAGTACGTAACAACAAGGATAACCAGCTGCCGCACAGTCGAAAACTGAAATACTACCAAGTACTTCTAGTAACGCAGTGAAAGTGTTAATAGTGGTAGAGACAGGGTAGCACGTCTACGGCGGGTAAGTGTTACACCCTCAAAGAACATCAATGCCAAGTGGTAGGTACCATTTTGTTACCGCGTTTCCTACGGTAAGTGCAAGGATACGGAATTCCAATTCCTCTTTATTTCTTTCTTTACTTCATTCTTCCTCATCTTCGAGTAAGAACGTGAATCGAGTCCTTACCCGAAGGAAACTACTTAATACAGATGCAGATGTTTATGGACAGCGGGGGGTTATGTACCATCATGTGACTCGCTTACTCATTTGCGTGTTGTTTCCATTAAAAAGGAAAAACCTTTTTCTGAAGATCCACGAAAATAAATCTAAAAATGTAATTCTATCTTAACAAACCAACAAATAAAATAAAAAAAAAACGCTAATCTTAATTCTCATCGAATAACAAAAAATCTTCAACAAATGCGCCAACTATCTTACTATTGTCACTTACACGAAAAACATAAAACGCACACATAAAATATAATACAATTACTATTGTAATTTTAAACTTTATTCACTTCAGCATGCTACAGCTCTGTAGCATGCTGAAGTGAATAAAGTTTAAAACAAAACACGCGAGATGACTTTTTACGATATGCAAAAAAAATAAATGTGTTACGGCGAAGTTCAATAATCAAATAAAAAAACGTTGACTATATTCGTCATAATATTTAAATATATTCTCATTTAAAAAAAGTACAGTTAAACAAATAATATTATCATACTTCATTATTTGTTTTTATATATAAATAAAACCAAAATATTATAGAAATAGTACAAGTACATGTAAGTAAAAGAAGTAAAAGAACTCTATAAATAAAAATGAAAAAGCATACATATTGCATATTTGCACAATAACTAGAAGTAATAGTAAATATCATATCTTATTATAATAATAAGCTTGTTAGTTTTATCCATGAAAACGTTCCTTAAAAAAGATCAAAAATGTAGAAGCTTATAATATATATAATAATTATCTTCACTTCCGAGCTAGAATGACTTTTCCATTTTGTCTTAGCTTTGGTTAAGTACAGAATATGTTTTTTTGTATAGCAGGTAAAGATAAAATACCTGAAAACTAACTCAAAAATATTTCAATTTGACGTCTGCTGATGCAAAATATTCGACGCTACCCATAGACATTTGCAATACCATAGACATTGCAGAAACATGCCGGCTTTTAAGACATGTGTAGGCTTGTCTTTTAAAGGTTAAAATTACATATCGGTTTCGGATCGGTCAAATATCCCTTAAGGTTACTGATTCCATTGATTAATGGTGAAAATAAGTTGCTAAGAAAACGCATCGTACTGTATCGGCGCTTATCCAAATAGTGGAGATGGGACTTTACTGTGAGGTTCATTGTTTTAAGTTTGCTTATTCGGAAAACTATGATGGTGACTTTGGTACTGAAGGCATATTAAATTGATTTCATTTAAACTTTATAAAAAGTTCTTACGAAGGGCATCATCAAGGCATTACAGCCGCGTGTGGGCCTTAGCTTGGTTTAGTAAAATTTTTCTTAGTTTGACTTGTTCTCATACCGATTGCCTTTAGCTTAGGCCTTCCATGGCTTATACGACTATTTGGTTTGCTAAGGTTCACCTATTCACCTTTCCTAAAAAAATGTTCTAGACACTGTTCATTTCCACGATTCGTTTAATATATGTCACATAAACTAATATGCGTTTTATTAAAACAGGGAAAACTTCAACGTTTTCAAACGCAGGCTTGCTTTGCACCAAACCGTAAATCCATCCATGTTTCGACTGTGTACAATTGCGACTGTTTCCTTGCAGCATGTTGATTTACGAGAAATGTAAACTGTGTGTCCCCTTTTCGTTACAGTTAGAGAAAAATATCCATGCTCTTCGTGTTTCTATTGTTATTTATGTTAAGAAAAAATAAATTCAAATTATTTGAAGCATTCAATATATAGAAGGCGTTCAATATGCCTAATAATGCCTAGTCTTAAGTCTTTAAAAGTTTATTTACTAATATACATATGTAGGCCATGTCTAAAATAACACAATTTTTAAGTTAACCACACTTCTGTTTTTTTTCTATTTAATCTGTTTTCCCGGTCCATAACTTCTATCTTTCATTTTTCATAAATCAACATACATGTATAAGAATTGACGACGATCTCATTGGCTCCATAACGAAGCCAAAAAGAATCGGGTAGCAATGTAAATTTAAGTGACAATATTACACAAATTATATAAATAACACTCATTAAATAAATTTCTTATAATTAGTATGATAATAAATAAGGTCGGCAACACATCCGTAATGCCTATGGGGCTGCGTATGTCTATGGGGCGCGTTGATTGCTTTCCATTAGGCGCCACGCTCGCTCATTTGCCCTCCTATCCCATAAAAAAATGTTTAATTAATTTAAGTGTTTTTTTTTCAATTAGATATGTCTATGCCTGGAATATATAACTATTAGTGATAAGACCTCCCTTTTGATACACATAATGTTATAATCAAATATTTAATAACAAAATATATCCATCTCTCTATTATTGAAACGAATGAAATAACAATAATAAAATTTTATCTTTTGAAACCAACAACAGCTTTCTCAAATAAATCAATTTTATTACCATCGTTTTATATATAAAACATTTCAACATCTAATAAGCTTTAAAATGAGATATGCCAATATAAGGCATCGGCATATCGGCTTTAATTTATTATAATATAATTTTAGATACGTAATCTGTTGGATATTGACCGCTGTTGCGAACACGCTGCGGTTACTAACACAGTTTGTCTTACTGACCGCAGTTTCTTAAGCTAACATCACGTTAATGCCTTTGACTTCGGACCTGAACTCTAACCAAAATATATTAATATTAGTTAGGTATTTTTATACTATTATGTATACCTTTACAATAATATTTACTTAAAATAATATGCAGAATATTATAGAATAGTTCATGTATATATTATAGTTGAACTGTGTAAAAAAACCTTTATTGTAAAATACATATTTGCTTCCAGATTGAATGCGTTTGGCAAGCAGTGAGAGTGGAAGAATCAAAGTCTTTGCCACCTTCATTTCATGCTCTCTTTAACCTGGATTCGCTTTCGTAGTTGTTTTGGCAGACATAACATAGATGTCCATGAAAACGTTATGCTTGCATACGCCTATTCTATAAAATTTCTTTGATCTGTGACAAGTTATCATATCGGAAGCTAAAACACACTTAGATCGTAAAGCCAGCGGTGTTATTATTAATAATTAAAATGATAATGATGTTTATTTCTTTAACATAAGCAATCATTGGTTTAATCGTTTGAAGTACTTCCACGTGTATAACAAAATTTATCGAACATCGCTCACGTTGCAGGCTCAGCGTGTAAGACGATAAGCTCCAACGGCTCGCGAAGATTGCTCAACGCCAGCGATGGCTACGAAACATGCGAATTTCATTATGAATTAAATAATAATATATAGTATTATATATTAATATTAATAATGTAAATGGGTGAAATTAATAATTCAACAGTAGCCATATTTTGCTCGGCTAGGATCGTGAGAAGGTTATTATACTTGAATGCCTTAATCCTTCGTTGTCTTGGTATATCCCGCCACAAAGGATTAATAACTCTAGTATTTTTTTATATTAATAATATTGTTATTAAGAGTGCTTTGTTCAAATAAAGGAGATAAAACCTAATGATCATAATCAATTATTACGTCACTAGATTATTTTAAAAAAGACTCAAATCGCGCGTCATGCATTGAGCAGTGATATCCACAGCCACAACCTCCTCATTTTAGTCTCTCCATCTTAACCCATCATCCTTTTTCGTTTTAAAGGAATTGAAAATAGATGATGATTTATTGGAGTATTCTAGAAAAACTTCTATATTATGACATTAACGATGGAACAAGAATCAATAAACGCTTTGATTGATTGGGATACGTATTATGAAGTGTATTTTGTTAAAAAAATGAAGTATTGCTTTATAATTACTTCATGGCCCTATGTAATTCGCAACCGTGTTCACGAGTCTCCTATACATGGTGTTGCAAAATCTACAAGTATGCTCCACGTACACGTGAATAATTCGTTCTAATTATACATTGTGAGATGTGCAAGACATCGCGAATTATTTCTTACCAATCAGTAAAATTTACGTTGTTTAGAATACTTAAGGTTAAATCAATTCAAGTATTGCAATAATCAACGCGTGGCGAATTGACAAATTCGGATCTATCATAATGTAACTAGTTGTCTTGCTTATTTAAGTTCAGAAGAATGAATTATAACGCAATATTGAATAGAATCAAAATTTAATGATACAGGAGCAAGTCAATATAAAAAGTTGTACGCGAAGAAAATTGACAACCTAAATGGGGCAATAGCGAAATTTTTGCCTTCATTGTTGAATTGCATTATTACTAACTGAATCTAGATTGCCCTCTATTTCATTACTCTAATAGCATTTCACAGTGCAGGATATTCTAATGAGAGAAAGTCACATAAAGTGTAGTAGTTTGTAAATTTCAAATAATTTCTAATGACCTACAAAATAGTAGGGAAAAAATCTTCAATTTTTGTATGTCATACTAATACCATACATGTATTTCGATGCGAGATTACAATTTGTGACTTATTTATAAAAAAAATCACATACACTTCACCACTGTGCCATTTGCGTCATGAAATGATTGGTTAACTAAATATTTTTACCAACCAAAGAAAAGATATAATAAATTCATCGTATTTAAATCTTGCAGAACAAGAAATGATTTTAAATGATATTGGATAATGAAATGGTATTTTAGTATGGTATTCACTTTCCTGCTACAAATAAGTAAGGAAACGTGGGTAGTAATGTGTATCCGTTAGCAATAACTGAAGCAGGAAATGAGATGTTCATTGTATTGGCAACTGCTTTATGCAACACATTAATTCCGTGACAAATATCGTTATATTATATAAATATGTAGGAACTTTACGTAATAAGAAAATAATAACATGTTTCTTTTGTAATGCCATTCATCGTCTCAGTAATAACCTAAAACAATTTAATGCTGGACGAAGGCCTCTTCTAAGGTGGTAAAATTTGATCATAGTCGCTATTTAAGGTATTTATCCCTACTTTTAAATTTATACAGGTCATACCGCTATCACTATATGTAAGAAAATATTTCACTATTATAAAAATGTCATATCAAATTCGTCTTATCGACGATTCAAATTATTTGACCTATTAGGGTCGGCACATTTTGATGTAATAAAAGAGCATATGTGTTTTAGGGTTGATACAAAAACGGACACTGGATAAAGCCAGTGCATTTTTATTTCCATAAGATATAATTTTCTACTCAATCATTTGGTGACCTCAGCACTTGTTCATGTAGCAATTTCAACTGTTTCCTATCCATGACGAGTTTTTTCAATTCTATAGAGAATTGAAGGAACTGGCTTTGGAAAGTAAAAGCAAGGGGAGACATATACATAGATCACCCCTTGCTGTTTCTTTTAATTGGTCAGTAAATCTTGTTCTTCTTTTCATTCTCACTTAATTTTTTCCCTCTTTGATATTTTACATAAAATTATCACAACGAACCAAATCTTCCATCACACTTCCCCTTCTATTCTTAATGTAAGGTTGTATGATTGGGCGTTTCTCGTAATTCCTCTTCAATATTTCTTCGTTGATAACTTGTTATTTCCAAGATTCTATTATATTCGACGCCAACAACATATTGAATATTAAAAAGTTTGTGTGTTAAAAGAGTATTTAGCATACTTTATTATTTTGGTAGTTTTTAGTAGATTTTAATTTATTAATTTTTCTAATTAGCTTAATTTGAAAGGGCGCAGTACTTTTATCAAAGAGCACGAGTGACAACCCTTACCTATATAAGTATTGAATTCATTTAATACACACGATAGTAGGGTCGGTATGAATCTGTGATGTCAAAAACGTTTACACAATGCCGTTGCGTAAGAAATATACACACGTACCTAATTATTTCAATTGTTATTTTGCGCATTTGATATCTTTTAAATATTCAAGTGACAATGTCACATGAAAGTGTATATGAAATAAATGGAAGTCATCAATATAATGATAATAGCAAAATTAATTTTTGTTCATATAAATTTCAGTAACGTATTTAAAATAAAATATATAGAAATATATCAAATAAAATATAAAATTACGCCTTATTCATAATTAATAGTATAAAAAGACACTTTATTCACATTTATAAAATACATAAAAGTAATTAATTATAAACCGATAAAACATGTGTTTTTACAAAAACATTTTTTATCCGTTTCCATCTAATGTAAACGGATAAAATAACTAATGTAAACGGATAAAACATGTGTTTTTACAAAAACATTTTTTATCCGTTTCCATCTAATGTAAACGGATAAAATAACTAATGTAAACGGATAAAATATGTGTTTTTACAAAATCATTTTATAACACAAGTGAAAGACATTTTTTAACAATATTAAAACAAAGACGAAAAAATTAATCCACAGAAATATTCCAATACAAAGGAAAAATTTATCGAGTTTTTTACCTCGCATTTTGAAACAGATGCGAGTTAAAAAACTCGATAAATAGATAGAATTTCCATCGACAATATAAGTTTTCAGTGTAAGCAAATGCAGTTGCTATAAAGATAGATAAATCCCACTGTAAAGTGATATATTTGTCAGTCTAAACGTAAACGGCTAAAGTTTTCTAGCAATCCAATCATACACATTACACTTTATCAAACATTGTCGTAAAGATGACGTAGTTTTACGTTACTTCTCAACTACTATTTCAGTGGAAAATAAATTTAAGTATGTTAAGAGTTATGTTAATATTTTAAAACTATTTTTGGTTAACATTGGTCTTTAGTTTGACTCGGAGACTGTATAAATCATTTAATTTAACTTTCATCATGTCATTTCAGAAAAAAATTGCTATAAATAGCAATTTTTTTTAATGTATGGAAATCTTTAATGTAGAGATTTTTTGCAATTCTTTCTATAAATTTTATAATAAGAAGAATTTCTTGCTTTTCAGTTCAAGTTGAAAACTAAAGTGGCAATAGATCAGATACATTTTTCGTGAAACCGACAACCATTGGAGTAGATGATTACTGGAGTGGAGATCATGTATCAGCAAATATATAGTTGGACAAAGAAAGAGTGATGATCTACGCAGAACGCCTGCGGAGACTGGATGCGTGCTGACGACTGATCACCTAAGAGTGGCCTAGGCGGCGCACCGCAGTGAGATCTGCATATGTCCAACAGTGAATTGGTAAAATCGTGATGAGAGGCGATGATGGTGATGAGTTCACGATGAAAACTAGTTTGAAATATATGTTTATGTTTAATATATATCATAGGAGAAACAAATGACTACTTAGGACAATGGTTTTAATCTTATCCTGTATTACTAAGGAAATAAATCGTTATAATATGAGAGAGAAATAGAAGACATGTCTATGATTATTTAAAGATCTTTACGAAGTGTATATTTTAAAGTTCCTTAATCGTAAGAGTACAAAGTCTCTGACTAAAAATCTACTAAAATAAATTCAAATTACGGAAAAAAATTCCAAGAAACTAATTAATGTAAGTTCATCTCCGATTACAGCAATATATCATTGTCGTGATGGTAGTAAAATGAACTTCTACCTACTGTTGCTGCACCGAATCTGTGAGCTTCCTCTAGTCGCTTAATTATTATGTCACTCTGTAATGAGACAAGTTAATTATCAGGCTTACAACTCAGCATCACAAGAATCCCTACAGCTCTATCTAAGTTGTGCTCGTGTAATGCATGTAGAGACACTTGTATAATATGTCACTGGTTTTCATTTTGTCATTAATGTCCTTATCTATGTTTTTATCTCAGCCCATAGGTATATGTCCTACGGCTGGGCACAGAAATTCCCATTTCTGGAGGAATAGGCATCAAACGACCACGCTTATACAAGGCAGATTATTAGGACATCCAGATTCGGAATAAATATCTGTAACCTGAACATATAATACATCTAACCTGATTTGGGAAGTGAACCCGTGACCACTGACTTCGTAAGCAATATTTGCTCTGAGCCTACATGACCCACCAATCCGACTTGATCAAGTATAGTGGATTAATGTCCGTTTCCTCCAGAAATCGGTAGCCCTGTACACAAAAAGTAGGGAAAAATATGAGGTTTCAAAAAAAAATATTTCTCTCCATATGCCCGTTTAAAATTAAGTTCTTAGATAGTGTTTTAGGTTAACTCTATTTTTTAGCTTTATATTATATTGTTAACAAAATGTAGTAAAAAGTAAGTTTCAGAAAATTGTTTGGTAAATAACGTAAGTGGACATTACAATGTTCAATACAATCGCAATATGATACTTGTAAGAGATCCCAGTGCATATTTCTTTTATGCTTACTTTTAACGAATGATTGTGATCTTTTTAAAGTAAAATGTTAATTTAATGAAATACATACTATAATGACATTTTATACAATTGCTAGACAAAAGCATCTCTAAAGCTGGAGGAATTTGCCCGTAGTCGTCATGCGGGGCAGGCGGATTTGAACTTACATCGCCTTGAATCTCTTCACATCAGTGAGATTCTTAGCCATCGCCACACTATTTTCACACTTTAGTTGATGGATAGCCTTGATGTTTTGATGACTATAACGTCATAATTAGATCCTCAGAGAGTAGTCTATTGTAAAGGAGATGCATCCGTGTAGGTGAATCCCAAATTCAATTTAATTTTTAAATTTGTAAGTATCTTTTAAATGAATTCAAGTTTATTTTTATTAATAGACGTGTTAGTTAAAAGACTACACAGGTTTTTATAGGCTTTAATTTAATTTTGCTATCAAAATTATGAGAAAAGACTATTTTAGTTTATTTAAACATTTTATTTAAGTATATTTCAAAAGTAAGTAGTGCTATGAAATTGCAAATGAATGTACCTATGAAAATAAATGAATTTGGGTATAAAGACATCGATGATACTCACGAAGTAGTAGCGGTCGGTATTCTCAACAGAATGTGCATTTTGACATCGTCTAGAGCTTTATGAGCAATATAAAGTTTACCAACTCAATAACGTTGGCCGTCCTTTATGCTGAATATTATATAGTTATGAAAATATATAGAAAAGTCTCTTTCAAAATCGGCCCTGATTTATCATATAAACTTTTATAGGTAGTATAAACTTTTCATGTATTTATACATTAACATCAAAATCGTTTAGTTTGTTTTTACCATCAGCAGCAGCCTTTAAAAGTCCCTGTAAAAGTAAGACATAAATACACCGTCCCTAAATAGGACAGTTTTATCCATTGTCATCATTCTATAGTTCAGGGAGTATACTTGCCTAGCGGCCTGTGAGGTAGTTATGGTAATGGTACACGATCCCGGCCTCCCAAGCTACTACTGTATCACTTCTTATCTTCCGTTGCGGTAGTATCATATCTCTAGCATCTTGTCTAAATACATCTTTCCTTTCCCCTGTCCTTCCTTTCCTTCTCTATCCTTTTCCCTTCCTCTTTGCCAATCCACGGTCTGCGCCCATGGATGCGTGGCTACGGGTGTGCTTAATCGCAAGCGTGCTGACCATCCCAGGGGCGAGTACTTCCGAGTACTATAGTGCCTTACCTCAGCATGCGGGGCTCTACTGGGGCTGACCTCCATCCTCACTTGCGGCTCATGGGATTCACTATGACGAATTATAATAAACCTAATTTGTTAAAAATGACGGCAAATTGGTTCACCACCACCTCCATCCTCCCTTGCGGCTCGTGGGATTCACTTGGACGTATCTTGATATACCTAATTCGTTAAAAAATGACGGCGACGTAGTTCACCACCCATTAAGGCCTGATTCCCACGAGGACGAGAAGCGAGTAACGGAGAGCCGTTTCGCTACGATAAAAGTGAGAGAAAGGATGGATAAAAAGATGGATGAATATGCAGGAAGCAGCGTGCCGTGCCGGCATCGTAGCGTATGGAGATCTGTGGTCTCTGCCTACCACTACGGAAAACAGGCGTGACAATATGTAAGTTTGTATAATTCTAGGCAGGCTTATAGCTTTGTTTAGAACTGGAATAGAACACGTAACTTCTAAATTACCGAAGCTGAATTTTTACATAAAATAAACTGTTTACGCACCTTGTAATACTTTTTGTTTTTTGTCTCACACACAATAATATAATTTCAAACCTTTTATGAAGACGCTTTAACCAAATCGTCTCTTCAGAAAATAAATAACCATAAAAAAATGGTAAGCTGTACAAAAAGAAGCGTAACTTCGAGAAAATAAATTCTAAAGTTTTCTTTAACAAAACATTATCTACCAGCAGTCCTTGTTCATAACATGGCGCATGTGCTATTTCTTAATATTAAAATATAAGTAAGTAAGATTAATTTTTTAAACCAAAGAAAAAATATTTTTAGTAATGAACCTTCAATATATACATGTCATATTAAATATGTTTATAACATTCAATTTTGTATATATTGTCAGTTTAGCGATATTGATTAAGATACTCTATGAAATAATTTTTAATACGAATAATTTACTTAATCACAATTGACAATATACTTCATTTGCTTATTGAAGTCGTGACATATTCGATAATTATTTTAACATTTACATTCATCGTGGCATATTCTGTTACAAAGATTGCGCGTTTTGATAAATCTACTAGAACCGCCGCATTAGGCGTCGCTTATTCGCTTACTCTGTGTAGATTCCAATGATCTAATCCAATATTGACGTTATTTATCGATCAATTTAGTATAAAATGTCTAATTTACTTTTTAATTTATGAAAAATATTATATTTAATAATGTTTATATAAAACTTTGTATATATACGCCCACCTATAAATCTGTTGCAGTATAAAAATAATATTATAATTAATTTTCTTTTAAATGTGACAAAAGAATTATCATTGATTTTTTTTTAAAATAATGATAATTTCATCTCAAGTAAAAACAATAAATAATACATCTTTAAATTTGAGTGTAAAAGACAATCGATTATTATACAAATGGAAAATCTTTTAATAAATATACACTTCTGAAGAAAATTTTTTTGTTTATAAAATATTATATAAAAAAAAAATTTAAGTTTGATATTTTATTTTGCTTTTGAGATTTTGACGAAGAAGTTAGTAAAATTAAAATTTTAATTAAAAAAGTTTCGTTAAATGTTTGACAAAAATATATTTGTATCGTGGTTCTTCAACATAAAATTGAATATTTTTAAAAAATAAAGTCATCATAGATTCTCATATATAACAATATAGACCGAATATCAATAATTTAATGAGGCAATACACTGCTAGACCGCCCGCAATGCGTGCAACCTATTCCAATCTTTGACTACACGCATTCAGTTTCTATCATCCGCCCTGAGTAGATCGTCGCTCCGTCTAGCTATCGTTCCATACTACGATTCCCAAGCTGCTCCATGTCGCACACACACAGATCCACACAGCACTGGTTTGCTCCAACAGTTGTCGGTTTCTGACAGACGTGAACAGTTGGATAAAAATCAATAATTGCGAAGGTTCAAATAGTAGTAGTATATCCAGTAAATGTTTGCGTAGGTCTAAATTTTATGTGTCGTACATAAAGGTAACGATTGGAAGCCTTGAGCTTGACTCGTGACAGTACGCTCCTTTAATATAAGTGAACATTACCCATGGACTGGTTAACTGCAGACTGAATATTGAATTTATAGAACGTCATGTGTGCACATTAAAAGAGAAAGCACGTTCAAAATGAGTTAGAAGGCGAACGAACCGAGTTCAAAGTTGCTCGTGAGTTTAATTTTTAATTGTTATTTATGAAGCCACATTCGTTAAAGTCATGGGGCATTACATATGGCTGTATAGTTTAGCTGGAGTATTTATTAAGCGATTTCGTCTTAGCTGGATAGTGTATGGAACAATAGTGTATAAAAAAATAATGTATAAAAATTGTAGCGCTTATACGTTCCTAAAATTATTATTTTGCTTTATAAAAATTCTCTCGGAAAGAATATCATAATCTTTACATACATAGAGAGACTTTATATACCATGTATTTAGTGGTTAACTAGAAACTCAACTCTCAACAAAATAATTTATAATATAGTTGACATACTGTCATTTTCATCTTATTTGAAATAAAATGTAAGTGCATATTCTAATAATCACCATTTTTATTTTATATATATTTCAGGAACGACAATTCACGATATTTTCATGTAACATGTTATATAGCTAAATTAATTTACATTTTACATCTTGCACAACAAAAAATCCTCTTACTTATAGTAAGTAATTAATACTTTTATATTTATTTGCATTGTGTTGTACTTTGTTTGTATTTTTCTTAATATGAGTTCTGTATGTGGTAATATAAGCTTTGAATAAATCATTATATTTTTTTTGTTCTAAATGTAATACGATATTAATTCGAATCACAAACTTCGGGTTCATAATATAAAGAAGTTAATATAAAAATATCTCTTATATCCTGATTTAATCGATCTATAAATGTCACATTAAAGGCTTGTTTAGTAGTTTGTGATATCGTTAAATAGATTTAGGAGTAAAGGCATTGTCGATTCTCAACCGAGTTGATCATAAACTTTAGTACTATAATAAGTTATCGCCATAAAGTAGTATTTCTATTTATTTCACTCAAAAACTATCATCGTTGTACTAACTTAACGTAAATCATTTTAATTTTCAGTTAAAAGTTAGTAACAGCGTAACCAGACAAGAATACATTAACGGGATTTAAAAATGGTTTAATAGTAGTAGTCATTTTACAACACGAATGGGCTAGCTCGATTAGGCAGTTCCACACCCTTATGGAATATCTGCTTTACATACATACATACATATTATCACGCCTGTTTCCCGTAGGGGTAGGCAGAGAACACAGATTTCCATCTGCTACGATTTCGGAACTTTTTCATGATTCCTCCACACTCATCACTCTTTATGCAAGCTCACCGGTTAAGCGTACTCTTGACCTGGCTTTTCCTAAAAACTTCAGCAATTTGTTCAAGGTATATTTTTCTTGGTTTTCCTCTACAGGGTAGGTAGGGGAAAATCAAGAAAAATATACCTTTCATTCATATCCGCAAAATAAATTTCTCTTACCAGTCGTCTTTCATCCATCCTCTCTATATGCCCAAAACATCTAAGCATCTTCATTATATGGTACCACCATTTTTATATTTATATACATATATTAAGACTTTTCCAATAAATAAATGTATGAATATGTAGATTTTATCATTAATAATAATAAAAAATAAATTTAATTGACTTTGCATATGAGATTTTCACCATAAGGCCTGTTGTTTCCACTATATATATATATATATATATATATATATATATATATATATATATATATATATATATATATATAATAATGAATATAGGTAAAAACTTAGATGTTCTGTCCAAATTAAATTTGATTAAGTACCTATCTTAATATAATAGCAGTTGTATCCACTGCGCGAAATGTAAGAACTTTTCTCTTCTTAGATGCTTCTAATCTCTTACATCACGTTGTATCCCGCTATGAAGAGAAGCACTTGATTAAAAAATGTTATAATTATAATTTTTATATCAACAATATTGTTATTTTATGATTGTTAAAGAAATAAAGGCCGTCAACAATTCTGCAATGCTTACGGTGCTGTAGATGTGTATCGGCGGAGTTGATCGCTTTCTATCAGGCGACATGCTTCCTCGTTTTCCATTATATCCCATAATGTTTTATAAATAGAAGGCTTTTTTTATTTTAATCCATATAGTATTAATAAATATTAGTTACTATTATACTTATATAATAAGAATTTTTCTTCTACTTCTAAGAGTGACTCTCCGACTTGCGAAGGTTGGCAGCCAATTCAGCACAACTCTCCTCCTCCTTCGCGAGGTGCAGCAGTTCTGGAGCACTCGCTATCCCGGTCCACTCCCTGATATTACGTAGCCAAGACTTTCGTTTTCGACGAACTTGTCTTTTGCCCGCAACTTTTCCCATCATGATCAGTTGCAACAACTTATACCTGTCATGTCTCACGATATGACCCAGGTAAGCAACTTTCTGCAAAAGTTTTAGTTTTAAAAACGTATAAATACTATATATATTTTTATCCTAATGTTAATTGTCTTCAATTTATTTCATGGGGATATTCAGGTCCGTCAACTATCTATTGGCGCATGCATCAAATAGCTAGCTTCCTTTCGCATGGCAGCATAGAAGCCATAGATATGCGCCTCCCCAAACATTTCCGACGCAATGCTATACACGTTAGGTTTTTATTTCCACATCAACATTATATGAAAATATGAAACTAAACATACGTATTTATTTATGCTATACTATTAACGTACATATCGAGGAGAGAGCCATTTACATATGATAACCACAAACTATAAAATCAATTCGTGCTATTAGAGTTGGTTGCCAAATCGGATAATCCAGGCCATTTCTAAACTAATGCATATGGATGATTGTTCAGTTTTAAATAACTGGTTTAGTGTATTTTAACAAATATATTAAAAACATTATATATTACACGTAATATATATTTCGTTTATATACCATTATTGTCTTAATCACCAATATAGTCAAAATAGACCAAAATTGAGGGAGGTTGCCGTAATCCCCACGCTTGAGGGCCGGATTACAGATAGGTTTATTACTCAGGTATTCTGCTACTCATTTACTGGAATTTGCTATCAGAAAAAAACGCAATTATTCTGTGTTGGAAATCACACCACACACTTAAAGTCAGGTCATTTATATGTATATGTCTACAGACATACATATTTTAGATTATACGTCTTATTATTTTTCTTTTTTTATTAAATTAGGTTTTTATTTATGCGAATAAAAATTAGATATATATGACAGCTTACGTCTTATAATTTTTTTGATGGCATTTGTGGCTAGACTAGTATGCCGATGTCAACTTTTTTAAAATATGAATTCTAATTACATTACTTATCCTATACCTAACATCCTTATAAAATAGTGACTGATCTACCTAAACTTGATATAGATTTTTAGATAACCTTTCATAATCGTATAATACAAACAGTAATAACGTCATTTTTAAACATTCAAAAATGTTCATTTATCACATTTTTTTAACAACCCATATATATCCCACTGCTGAGCACGGGCCTCTCCATTCTCTGGAGGAATGGACGTTAATCCATCACGCTTGTCCAATGCGAATTGGCGGGGTTACCAAACTCAGAATAAATATTTGTAATCTGACCACGAGAAAACCACTACTAAAAACAAAGATTTTCTGCGAACACCAGCTATTCCAGGGGCACTGCAAATACATACGTCGCCTGTTAGTGTTGAAGTTTGGAAAGGGAATTTTTGAAGAAATTGAAGCAGATTTCTTTCTTTTGACCTTTTTAGATATAAAGCTCATTCAATAAACAAAGAATGTTAATCCACTATTCATTATTATATATCTCTTCAACATACAGAAAACGACGACTTGAATCCTATTGTTTGTCGCTCACTTATCCGTCGGAGCAGGAAATGACAAGTCCATTGTATTGACAGCTCCTGTAAGCAACATGTTATTAACGACCCGTTTACTAATTGACATTTACTGTAATCTGAGTAGTGTCAGCGTTGTAACTGGATGGAATGCGAACATATGCAAACAAATTTCATGTTTATGGTATATCACAATTTTCTATATTATCGTGTCTTTTTTTAATTTGGTAGTAATACTTCGAGGCAACCATTATTTGCAGCATAGTAAGTTGGCTTAATTTAATGTATAATAATTAATTTTGTTACTGCACTTCGTACGTCGTCGTAGAGAAGTCGTAGATCTAATCTCTTTTCTTCTTCCTCTGCAATCATAGTGCATATTTCCTAAAAAGTAAACATTAAGGTTATCGCGGACAAAAATCCTACAATCCCAATCCCGTCTGCTAAGTGTAGGTTCTATAATAAATAATAACTCTCATTTCAGCGGGAACTATATATGTATATAGATTGATTAATGATCTAAAAAAAGAACGCTAAATAAAGTAAGTCATAAAACGTGACATTCTACTTTATAAAATACAGCAGCGTACATGAAATGTTTGATCTATTACATTAAGCCTAGAAAAAATTGTCTTCCTACACATGAATAGTTTCACGACCGAAGCTGTCAATCATGGTTTTATTTTCAAGTAAGTTGTTTTAAGTTACGAACAACTTGATTGATATGATCTTTACAATGGAATGGAGTCTTGTTTGTGATATAAATATCTACCTCCCTTCAAGAAAATCGTGACTTGACTGCAACAGTTACAGTTCCTACATTTTTAAAATATTTAACAAGATAAAATTTATTATTTAGGGAAATATTATTTGTTGAAACCTTCAACATTATCATTATCAATTCTTGATCGGCAGCAACATTATTGTTGTAAAATACCTAGCTCCGCAATTGCATTCAGAAAACTACAAACCAGAGGTTCTCAAACCTATTTCGTCTATCGCCCCTTTGAGAAGTAAATATTTTCTATAACCCCCCAAAAATAAATTTTAACATATTTTAAAAATCACAGACGCAGCGATAACTAATTTAACTATACCGTGCCATATTAGTCATATTTCATTTCAGAATTCTATAGATTGATAGTCTATAGGTTTAAATTTAATCCTTTGCGGAAGAAAGTCGACTCTCGGTCGCCGCGGCGTTTCGCGCGGCAGATCGATGGGCAAGCGGGAGGCGACAGTCGGTGTTTATGTTGCATTTCGTTACCTCACATTACGTAACGCATAATTGTTCTTAAAAAGGTTTGTAAGCTATTTACGATTTCCCTTTTATCCCTAGTTACAATTTCCCACTAAGTTGTCCTGCTACCGTTATCGCCCACTTTGAGAAGAACTAGATAAATCTTTTAGTTTAGGAAAGACGTATCACGTTACTGCTACTTCGTGAAGTATATTTAATATAGCTCAGATATATTGATATATTTTTTGGAAAATTTAAAATATTTACATCTCGGGGTTGATGAATGACATTAACGATTTATATAACTTTGTTTCATTTATCTTCTAATCTTTTATTAGATCACATTTATATACATGTATCCCACTACCCGGAACAGGTCTCCCCATTTATAAAGGAATGAACATAACTTCTCACGCTTGTTCAAGGAGGATTTGTGGGGTGCCCAGACTCGCATTCAATACCTGCAGGCTGTATGTAAAATATGTATTTTTTGTTGCGAGAAATCAGAATATATAAAAGAATCGAACCCGCAACTTAGTTATAGCTTCGCTACTGTTACATACTCTTTAAGATAGTTTTATATTATTGCCTAGCGAGTATATTTTTATAAGTTCATCGCTTTCTGTATCTCATTAAGCAAAATCGTTGACCAAGCGTATAATTGTGGTGTTTATATGAAATGATTCAACATTAATATTTCTCTTAATACAGCTTATATCTTTTGATGTTATTCATTAAACTCGCTCACGCGTATCAAGACTTTGCAGAATTTAACCCTCGTTTATTTAATAAGCTTGACAATCAGTAGAACGCGTCTGGAGTGAAGTGAAAATATGCGGCTTCATCTCATTATGTAAATTCTTACTTATGCGTGAATTGCTGACATGAAATTCTTAAGACACAAGCTAGAACGTACATATATTTATACCTTCCTACAGTTACTACCTATTTTACAATATCGTGTTTTCATTTATTTGCAATTTTATCTTAAGAAGATATATTTATCTTAAGAAGCAGTTCCTATAGCTTCGATTGCACTTCCCATTATATTTCCAGATCTCCCCGGATATACCATCAATACCAAAGACTAAGGCTCACCGACTCCGTTGACTGGGCCACGTTGGGAGGAGGATCGCACAGTCAAACGAGCGTATAGGGATCACCCAACTGGACGCCCCCAGGTACCGCTGGAGAGACATGGTGAAGACGGACTTGCGCAACCTTCAAATCTGTAGCTCACGGTGGAGTAAGATCTTTTCGGAGGGCAAGATCCATTTTGGGTCTCTGCGACAATAAAGTTAGTTTTTAGTTAGATATATTTACAATAAAATAATTTTTATCTATTCAGTAACATAGAGAATAATTTGAGTTATTATATACTTATATAGTCTTTATAAAACGAACTTTTATAGCTATTTAATATTTTTACTAAATAAAATATTGAAATACACACAATATAAAAGAAATTATTTAAAATAATTATAGTATCTTTAGTGCTGCGATTATTTAAAATATTTTCTTTGAACTAAAAATTCTCGCTGCATTCTATAAATCTTAAAAAATTGTTCAGTAACACAATCACATTCTAAAATATTTTCTGTATTATAAACAAACTCTGTCTTATACATTGATACAGTACAAATATAGTTTAAACATTTTTCTTAAGAGAATTGTATCGAACATTTAAGACTGAAATTATTTAAAGTAGCTTATATGACGTATATTATTCTTCATTGTTTCGTTCTAGCCGCATTCAGGTCTATGTTATCTATGTTATCGACTCACCTGGTAACATAACATTCAGATGTTTTTGAGTATTCAAGCTACCACTTTGTCACGGACTTCGCCCACCAGCCATCCTCACGTCTCGCAATTTCTATCTCCAATTGAACCCATTTAGTGATTATCTTGGACTTTAGTGACCAACTAGACCAACCAGATTCTGTTTCTTCTTTCTATACGCATACCTAACTTCCTCTATAATAAATTATATAAAATTTATTAATGTAATATTATTTATTAATACATTTATTTTATTTTGCTATTACACATTTCATCACCTTTGATTTCATTTGTCTTGAACAATTGAGATAGCATTTTATATTTAAATATATAATAATCGAGTTTACAAAGCGCTACTCAATGAAGCGTCAAGAATTCCTTAATTTTATTCTCGCTACCTAAGGGATATAGAACAATTGAAATAGATTAATTATGTATTATTAATTTTATTATAAATTTTAGTACTACATATCAGATATTTTCAACTTTAAACGAAATATGAAAACATGCTGAACAAGTCAAAACAATAAAACATTGATCTCAAAAGAATATACAATTTAAAACTTGATTTATGAGTGGAATATAAAGTAATAGGGAGTAAAGACTGCCAGCGATTTAGAGTTAGCAAAGTTTATATTGGTTCATAAAACTATATGCGAAAGCGAAATGCACGCTCCATCGAAAATAGAGCCAAGTAAGCATTTATGATCATGTTATATATTTGCTTTTAAAATTAATTTCATTTTGAAAACTGATGAATATTATAAAATTTTATGACTAGAGGAAAATTTAATTAAAAGTTTTTGCTTTTCATTATGATGAGCTAGGAATATTATAGTTTTATACTAAATATGCATGTTCATAAAATATGATTTATAATGATATATGCGAACTAAAGTGACCGACAACCATTGGAGTAGACGAGTGCTGGAGTAGAAATCGCTACTAACTAGTAAACGTAACATATGACACTCCCTAGATATATGGAGAGAAGATCTTCACAGAGCGGCTGGCAAAATCTAGATATGTGTCGCGCCTTTGGGAGGCTTATATCCAAGATTAAACTACCGTATGTAGATGTTTATAAAAAAGGCAATAGCAAATTGTTATGGGGTTATACTTACATCCTAACATCGTGAGCTATCTACAGTAATCATTGAATTCTTTCTAATATGTTAAGTTGGCTATAATTACTGTTTCTGGCATTGAATTCTGGCAACTGTTTAATTGATATAATTCTCTGGTGGGTTGGTGTTCATTAAAATAAGGAAGTGCTGGTGTATGCCCCAAGCTTGGGAAGTGAATTGAAGCTTGCAATTTGATTTGTATTACTCAAATCGACGGTGCAGTTCATCGCCTTTTATTTCCCATACTATGAAATTTTATGATTATATTCTTTGCTAATCACATAGTTTAACACTAAATACAGCCAAAAACGTATATAAATACTAACTATATAAAAATTATAACTATATAAATATTATATATACATACATAATATTGAAATACTATAAAATGTCTCCTTCGTTCCCTAACTGAAAAAAATTAATACGTTTTCATATATAAATTTCAATTTCCATCATTCAGTAATTTAGCAAAAGACTGTTTTAATTAACTTTTTTAAAGTTTAAGTTTAAAATAACACAAATGCAAAAAATAAGGCTTATTAATTTTATGTACTCTGAACATCCGCAGTGCAGTGCTAGCGAAGCAAACATCTTTCTTGTCAAAGGATTTGTCGTAGTCAAATGAATTTATTTTCCTTTCCTTTTGCACTTTGATACACTTATTAATGACTGCTGCAACTCGTATGTCGAATCTTGAAGCCCTTTGAAGCTAATATACTTGTATTTCTTCCTTACTTCACATCTGATTTGGAATTTGATTCTCTTTTGTCTTATTATAACATTATTTAGCTATTTTAATTGGAATTTAAGGAGTCAGGTACATTATAGTCCTGTAACATAACAAATATTCAAGTGGAACTAGATTTATTTGTTTTTAATCTAAGTGGGCTCAAAATATACGTTTGTAATAATAAAATTAATAAAAAATTAAAAAAAAACTATAAACTTTCAGCCCTACATTTCTATTATTATTAGTAGTTGCTGTGACACAAATGACAAAGTTGAATACCCAGAATTAGAATAAATAACTGTGAGGCATACAAATATTTAGCTAAATTAGGGTATTGAACTAGTGACCCATAAAATTTAAAAACGAACATTTCACGACTACGTTAGCAGTCTTCAAAACTGTATGTTCATGTTTATTCATATATGTAGGTAGGATAAAAGCATTTAAGAAAATATTAGTCAAGTTCTGTAGTGGAATTTCAAAACAAAATTAATTTTATAGTGAAAACTCACAGTAAGTAATAAATTTTACTCCAAAGTTATTTATGTGCCATTTGTAGATGAATTTGAGTAACCCGACATTATTTATCGTATATATCAAGAATGACATATCCCTAACGACATGTACCTAATTGGCTCAGTGATGAAGTTACCGTTTTCGAAATCACTGACTACGGTCTCGATTTCACCCATCGAGATAAATATGTATAAGTATGGCCTTCGGGTATTTATTCCGAGTCTGGTCGTCCCACCAATCAACCTTAGATAAACATGGTTAAGGAACGAATACAATACGCATATATGGGACGGTATAAAAAAGTCAAAATCAAGAGCATCATTCCAGACTTCTACGGAGATAAGGCAAGTTATTCGCCTATTAAAAGTTAATGTATGCAAAATCTATTCCAAATAATTAAAATACAATACAGTTAAACATGCATGTTATTTGATGTATTCTAACTACATTATTAGCATAAAACAGCAAAAATATCCTAATTAGGTAAACATATTATAGTTGCATAGTTTTGGACCTGTCAATTGCCTTCATATGTACTACATATACATAGTAATACATATTCGAGAATCTAATTATTAATGGAGTCAGGCGTTACTTTGCGGAAATCCATCACTATATGGACAGTCAAAATTTTTACTTAGCTAAAATCTAAGCTAAGTAAAAATTTTGACTGTCCAACGAGAATCTAATCTTATTTGCATTTTAAATGGAATCTTTAAGATAAAAGGTATTTTATTGATATTTACAATGGTCTTGATTTAATGTTCTTTATGAACAGACATAAAAACACATTTCTGTACTCGTATTTATATATTTAAATACATAAAAACTATAAAATAAAAATTCTTTGTTACACTTTTTTTCTTTTTACTATTCAAACATTCTACGTTTTGCATAAGAATGGTTGTTGTCAGTAATGTTGGTTGTTTGTGTCTATTTGCCCAGAAATCCGTGCCCAAGAGTGAGATACATGAGCTGAAAAAATCAAATGGTAATTTTTATATAACAAATATATAAAATTTTTTAATTAGAATAATTAATTTTTTACTTATTTTGATGCTTTTTAATAGATTGTTAACAGAAAAATCTAATTATTTTCAATACGTAGTAATTATTAAGAAGTATTATAGGGTTGTGCATTTTTTACGGAAATTTGTTTTCTTGAACTTTAATGGTCTATGTTTTTAAGACCTGATCGTATAATCAGGTCTTAAAAATATAGATCATTAAAGTTTACCATTAAAGAACACAAAAAAAAACATGAGATAAAATTTAATATTGATATATTAATATGAATAATCTACTTAATACTGAAAGGTTTATTTATGGGTATTTTTGAACCAACATGAAATCTTTAAAAAATGAGCATACACATTTCTGGCAAAGGCTGGCAACATTTCTGCAGTGTTGAAAATGTTGATGGCTGGCGTCAATTTCCTTCCATCAGACGATATCTGTCTTTATTTATATTCCTAGCATATAAATAGAAAAGGAATGTTTTCTATTTCATAAACAAGAGACTTAATTAAAAATGAGTATAACCCTATTTTGTTTCACGCCTTATATGATTAAACTTTCGTTGTGCCTGAACTTCGAATGAGTTCACGTTAATTTAATAAGTATAACAATCAGAGAGATTCGCTCGAGACGGTGTGACGATGTCAGACTTCTTATTATACGACTTCTAACTTTTGTGTTAATTGTGTCATGAATTTTAATATTCGTTATTATACTGGAAAATAGGCGGAAGGATGTATTACGACAATTATATATTAACAGAAATATCTATAAGAAGCGTATGTCAACACAAGGTCAGCAATGGATTTGACACGCCTCCGGCGTCTATGACTGGCGGTGGTCACCATCAGGTGACCTTTGTGTCATTTGTGTGTAAGTGATCATAGTCACCCGCAACCGCTCGTTTGCCTACTCTGCTTTGAAAATATATTTATTATGTAGCTGTAGTTCAATTAGTAAGCGTTGCTCTTACGATGTAACCAAAGTCTTCAAATTTGGTTTATTGTGTTCAAATTTATCATTGAATTACTGATGTTAATCATATTTTCCTAGGCAAAAGTATTATACGTTTAATGGTATTTTTATATATAGCCTGGACAGGTATATCCCACGGGATCATGTATATCAAGGGGAATTGGCAGGGCAACCAGATTCGGGACACTCCGGGATATAAGCTTTCCCTAAGAAGCGCCATCTAGTCTGATCTTCGCTTTCACATCCAATTTCTACCAGTCGCGTTGCGCTCGCATCATCACGAGAGAAAGTAATTGCCTGCCGCAGGCTTTTGATGTATTCATTTTTGACGATTATATTTGTTTAGTTAAAGTATTCACGGAATTCCCTGAAAGAGAAAATATGTTTTAAGCTGTACAAGTGATGAGCTTCAAATATATGTAAATATAAAATAGGATAAGACTATAATAAGTACATACAAAAATAAAGTAACGAGGGTGCACAATAATCTACTTATTATTGTACGACTTCTATAGTGTATTAGTTGTTTTTGTTGTATAAGTAGTAGTAGTCTGAGTTGATATAAATTTTAGAATAAAAAATATATGGTATTCGTACGAAACATAAGTCTTAAAATATGAAAATATTGATTTGAGATCTCACTTAAAAAAAAATCTAACATTTTCATAATCACATGCAACGTCTGATTCTAAACTTAAGAAAAAAAAATCAGAATTACAAATAAAGATATAGGAAGAGAATGTTACGTTATACACATATCTAATTCTTGAACGTTGTTTATGAATTTTGAATTTCCGCTTGTAATTTTTCTCAGTCAATATCTATCAAAGTAACGTAAAATATGGCAATCAATCTTACTTATTAGTTGATATGAAGTACCTACCGGTATCTGGTAAATCACCTTGTCCCTGATGCCTAAAAATGGAAAAGAAATAATGAAACCAGAAAAAAAGTGTATTTGTAATACGACCTGATTTCTGTGCGTTTAAAATTCAAATACGGAACTCCTACTAAGTCGGTGACTGTAAGTCATTAATCTTTTGAACGCTATATACATAGAACCGGGTCATTACGAAAAATCCATGTTGAATTGAATAAAATCTTAAAATGTCTACACAAAAGAATTCAATGTAAGGTCATGCAATAAACAGTACGTGTATATTGTCTCTAAATGTTTGTTTATAACGAATGCTTTATTAGGGCAAATGCAACAGTAAATTCATTGAAAAAATAAATTTAATGTATATATCGATTTAAAAAAGCGAAAACGTAGTAAACCACAAAATGAAAACTTACCACCAGAGCCAAATAACGTTTAAGATTTCTGTAAATTTGTATCTGACCACTCGAAAATACTCAGTTTTAACGTTGTAGAAAATTTTCTATTGGTCGTAGAGCTGTGAAACTTGGACCGCTTACCTAAGTATTTTTTCTGATCCGAAAATGAGTATTATTAAATTCACAAATTAGGTTAATTAAATTCGTCATAGGGAATCCCACGAGCCGCAAAGGAGGATGGAGGTCAAAAGAGCCCCGCATGCTGAGGTAAGGCACTATCACATCGCAAATTAAAGGAAATGCTAAATTAGCCATTAATTGAGCATTTAGATCAGTAACATAAAAAAATAGTATATCTGCTACAGTTCCGGTTCAGTAGTGTTCAATTTTTTTCTATTATTTTGGTTTCAAATGGATACCTTTTTAATGAGTGGATTTCAGGATTGAATGGTAAAGGAATTTTTAAGTTCTATATTATTAAAGTTAGCTTCAAATTAATAAAGCAAGTGAATTATTTTTATTTATTTATTTCTTCATCTTAAAATTTAATTTTTTATTTTTTATATTCTATCTATAATTTTGTTTATACGTTCAAACCTTAGTTATTATAAATTAAACGCTCCTATTAGAAGCTCCTCCTCCTCTTCTCCATACATATGTAATAGAAATACTAAACACATGTAATCGGTTGATAATTTTAAATCCTTTCTTGAGTTTTTTAATTGTTTTTTAATTTATTGTAACTTTGATTGCAATACCGAATAAATTAAAAAAAGAAACGTTTCGGTTTTGAAGACGAATAATGACCGAATCGGTATGTCTCTGCATGGGCTAGCCTAGTGAGATCCACTATGCTCCATCCAAATTCACTTATAACTCTTTTATATAAATAAAACATATATATGACCGAATATATAAGAGTTTCAATTATTAATTTACTTGTATCGTTCGTGTTCATGTGAAATGAATAACGTGGAACATGTATGTCAGGTTCGTGAGACCCTAGTACTCGATGTTGCAAGAAGCACGTCATTGTCGTGATAAATTCCGCAAAACGTGAATCACAACAACAAATAATGTAACAACAACATGCAAGTATCGTGAATACTAAAAATTAAATTTTATATTCATAAAGGATACTGAAAGGCTTTTCATAGCACTAAAATACGTTAGACAGTGATGGTTTTTCTGTTTCATAAGTCGCTCAGAAGGCTATGAAGAAGTTTATGTTCGATCATAGTGAATGATTCGGAATGAAAAAAATTATTTTTATCGGATAGGACGGCAAACGAGCAGGCGTGTCACCTGATAGAAAGCAATCAACGGTGCTCATAGATACCCGCAGCGCCATAGACTGTGCCGAAGCGTTGCCGTCCTTAATGGAAAGTGTCATTATGGGAAAGGGAGTGGGAGAAGGTGGGTAGCGGGAGGGGGGGGGTGGTGGGCCTCCGGAACTTAGCCGCTCACCGTACAAAGCGCGGTAGCTACCACTCAGACGTCGGTTTTCTGTGCAAATGTGGTACTTCTCCAGGCGAGCCGGCCCATTCACGTTACAGACAAATATTATGCCATTCTTGACAAATCATTCGTCTGCTGCGTGGCTCTACCTCTAGGAAAAAAATTCGCCAAAAACTATAGTCATCGATTTACTCATAGTTCTTCTACTTAACAAACTGAAATGGTAATGGGCTGGACACGTCTGTTTGACAGTAGAGCCCGTTTACTCTAAGTAAACGAGTTGTGAAGAAAATAGCGATTCTCAACAAACAAAGTATGTGACTTCCTCCATCTAGATGGAACGATGATCTGCACGAGTGACTGGCAGAGATTGGATACATGTAGCTGAAGATTAAACTTAGTGGCACACTTTTGGAGAAGTGTATATCGTGCGTTGGGTTGCCGTAGGCTAGTGATGATTTCGATGAAAATATAATGAAGTTTAATAATGTTATGAAGACATCTAACTTATCATGATAGAATGGAACTTTCTATATGAATCAATATATATGAATTCAGATTTAAAAATGATTTCGTTTATAAATTGTTGAATACGTGAAATAAAAACTACATATTTATTAACGTTTAAAATATTTAAATGCTCTTCAATTAGAATCTATAACTACACACTGTCAAACTTGAACTACTGACGTAGATGTTATCGCCAGTGATTGAATGTTTTTGTGTAAATATTAATTAGTACAAAGCGATCATTAAAGCTTCATTAAGAAGGTCAAGTGTATCATGTACACGAATATACTGACAGTAATAATAACATTTAATATTTAGACTACTTCCTTAATTAAGTTCAACAAAAAATATATATTAGTCTTTAAAAATAATAACGAGCATGAGCTGTCGTCTATAAAATTATCCACAACTTCACTATTGTAACACCAACAAAGTTAAACACACACTTCTACTTTTTCATTAAGTATATGTAATAATATGGAGTAGTATATATGGAGCATCTTCAGGTATGGTAGAGTCTACGGTAGACAACCATGAAGCTTAAGCTAAACGGGTAAAGCGTTAAACCGGCCGTTTTTCGATAAGAATTAGGCTAATAAATACTCTATGTATATCATACACTTCTTTTTTAATTCTATTATTTTTCTTGATTTCTTTGGCGGATTTTTTTATATGATAGGGAGGCAAAGAGCAAAAGTGTCGCCTGATAGAAAATACCCCATAGACATCTGAAACACTCTAGGCCAGCGGTTCTCAACCATTGTATCGCGACACATTGGTGTGTCGGAAGCCCCTGTCTAGTGTGTCGTGAGATTTACAAGTACGATATTTGGATCTATTTTATCTAATGTATTTGTATGTTATGTTCTTAGGCAATAAAAACATCTATAACCTACCTTCACTTCATCTATCAAAAATTTTGCATGTAAGTATGTAAGTAAGGTTATCGCGAATTTTTAAAGAGTATGTTAGTGTGTCATTGAGTAAAAAAGATTGAGAACACTGCAAACACGTTGCCTGCCGGATCTTAGCCAAGTAAGTTTTGAAAGTCCATCCCCATTGATCTTTTTATATGTACATACATACATACATATAGATAATGAATCAAAGGGGATTTATCACTCTATCCATTTCACGTTTAATGATTGCGGTCGTTCAAACTATTAAAATGCTTTTGATACAAATCAGGCGACACAAATATTAACAAATGACTGGGAATATTATAAATTTAATATTAATGTATATATTGATTCCATACTTTATGATGAATTGTATTGATTATAATACTTACTGTATTATAACTAGATTTGATTACGAAATCCTATAAACATTTTCAGCTTCAAATTGCAATAAATAATTAAAAAAAGCAGGGCAAGGCGCTGGCCCTCCTAATTTGTGAAGCAACGGACATTAAATCCACCATGCTCGTCCAAGGCAGATTAGTGGGAAACACGCTCACAATGGGCACCTGTAGTAAGATGGTGTTATTATAAAAAAAGGTATATTTATTCTCACAATAATTACATGAAGAGTTCTATCAGATTCAAAATTTAGGAACATCTATAATATAACGACATCAAGAGTAATGCCGTTCATCCTCATTAGCGCTCGGCATTTCACTGCTGGATATAGGCCTCCCCCAAGTCGCATTACCTAGCCCTATCTTCAGTTTTACTCTACTCAGTTCTTGGTGCCATTACATAAACTTACACACCCATAACAGCTTTTTAAGATTTAATAAAGGTTTTTATAGGAAGTCACTTCGCTTGATATTTTCTTTGGAATGTATAGGTAAAAGAGTAAAGCGGGTCACCTAATAGAAGGAACCAGCGCCACCCATGGACTTCCACAATTCCAAGGGCATTACAGATGCATTGCCAAAAGAAGGTTAGCAATGTAAGGGAGAAGAAAGATGGAAATAATCAAAAGAGAAGAAGGAATAGAAAAAAGAGAAGCGTCATAAGATGCTTGGTAGATGTGAAAGACTGATGACGGCTCGGTCTCTATCATATACTCACGGCCACATGTAATTGACCCCCTATAGAGTTGAGTGTAGGGGAGCGTAGCCTGAATAGAGGCGACGTCTACGATTTCACTCCCATACCCTGCGATTAGATGTTCCACGTCAAAAGAAAGAGATTCAGATCTCCGGCCAAAACGTGATAACACATTAAAATACAACCACTTATCTTCTGTGAGGGTGTGGTACTTTAAAGTTCAAGCCAACCCATTCTCGTTATCAAAACTCTACCATTATAAATGATATGATATGATATGAATATACATCGTATTAAATACACTGTATAATTGTATCAAGCGATATAATCTTAATGTTAAGTATTGAATCACGTTTGTGAAATAAATGTCTCTATTTACAATACCTTGGCGTGACCAGAACACCTCGATTCCCTATCGTAAGTATTAATTAAAAGCTTGTTGAAAATGAAACAATTAACATTTATACTATTACTAGCACATTGATGAATGATTTAACAGTGTACTTTATAGATACTAACAAATAATAATGAAACAGGTATTTCTTATAATTACTGCACAATTTTTTTTAAATAAACATATCACTAATAATGTATGATTTTTTAATTACAAATGTAGAGTTCTAGATATGTAGGAAAAATGTTGACTACATATTTAATAAATATAATTACATAATATAATTTCCGTAGTGTTATAAATATATGTATGTTTATAGCTATAGGTTTTAAGATATATCACAAGAAGCCACCTCGAGCCCATCAATGAAATATATATATATATATATATATATATATATATATATATATATATATATATATATATATATATATATATATATATATATATTGTGTGTGTGTGTGTGTGTGTGGCAGACACCATAGAGCTCCATCCACTACAATCCCGGCATACCCTCCTCGCCTCCTCTACACTCATCCATTCTTCCTCTCACATTCATCGCAGCGAAACGGCTCTCCATTTGTAGTTCTCGCCCTCGTGGGAATCAGGACGTGACGGGTGGCGAACCACGTCGCTGTCATTTTTTCAACAAATTAGGTATATTAAAATTAGTCTTAGTGAATCCCACGACCTTAATTTATTTTAAAAGAATGTAAATGTTAAATCCTTTGTTCACTAAATTATTAATTAAACCATGTAAACACAAAATTACTTAGAAAAATTATTATATCGGTATTATAACATGCCATTATTCTAAACAAAGCTAAATTCGGTAAAATATTATCATAATATTCAATCTTAGAACAATTATGGCCATTTAAGCATCGCACCGAAAGCGCGTGTCATGGCCATTAGTTCACGGCTGCATGTGCACCTGTCATTGCTAACTTGTGTATGTTATGCAGACGCGTAGGAGGACAATGCCTTGCTACTCATGACGATACCTTTCCATTTATTAAAATATTGCATGCATTTTATATTTTATACTTTGACATTCTTTTTTATAGTTTTATGATAAACTAAGTACTTCTCCTTAAGTAATAATCTCATTTAAACGTTGCATCTTACAATAGAATAACGATCTAGCCGCTAATCAAGGGTAATAATTATTGCAGAATAAATACTAGGCATTATCACAAATTTTCTTACTAGACATTCTACCCTGTACCTTACTATGGTAACTATACATACAATGATAACTATCACAGTCGATCAATAAATCAACAATCTACAACAGTCCACTGCTAGACATATTCATCCCCAAGAAGCGGTACTGTAATGATACATTGATTAATGTATCACTTATATATAAAACTGTTTTTATGAATAAAATAAAACCTTTTTTATTATATTACTTTTTTATATATTCATTATTTTAAAACTTCAAACTTTAAGGAGAAAATTGTTTTGTTTTTCGAATTTGTATTGATTAGAGCGACTCATGTCTCTTGCATAATATATCGCCCATCCTTGCACAAATAAATAACATGATAAAGTGTTAGATATAAATGTATACTAAATAGAAAAATAAATTAATATCATTTGGAAGAGTTTTATTAAAAACAAGCCCTGTAAAGATCCACCTGTGTCACCGTATCAGTTATGTTCCACCCTATAGTACTGTAGTGATACATTAATAAATGTATCACTAATGCAATAAAACTTTTTGTTTTATTTCTTTTTAAATTCGGTTTTTTAAATTAAAAAGAAATACTATTCTATTAAAACAAAATGATTAGTTCAATTGACGTTTTTTTATATATTGACATGTGACCCGTTCGGCACATATATAAAATGTAAATTAAAAAAGTGTAAAATATAATAAAGTAATAATAATGAATATGATATAAATGTAAAAAGAAATAAGAAGAATAAAATAATATATTTAATTTTGAAAAATTTTAATTGAAGATAAAAACCCACTAAAGATCCCGGGTGTTGCCGTAAGAATAACGACAGGCACGCCACAGTACCTAGCCCAAGATTATTTCTTCCCGTCTGTGTCATACGAAGCGACTATGGAAGCAAATACCATTAAATAAAAAAAAGCGACCACACAGCATCTCTCAATTTTGAGGGAGAGCAGTGTTCAACAATGATATAATATAGGTATTAAATATTATTATAATAATTTTAACGACAAGATAGTACTTATTTAAACTAAATTTGTAATATTTAGATGATCAAAAATACAAAGCGAAATACCTTAATATATAGCTTAAATTTGAGCAAATTCGTAATTTTTTTGTTGTACTAAAAGTGACTATTTTCTTTAGGTAATTTGATACAAGATTAAGTTTTAATAGTGTTTTTATCCAGTAGTATGTTATACGTATCTTGTCGGTTACAAATGTCAACAATCAAAGGTGTGGATACCATCAAAACACTACATGACTAATATTACACGGGTCAGAGCTATTTGAACTATTGTATTTGTCAGTAGAACCTTTTGGCATTTTCTGATTATGTGAATATACTCCCACACAATAAACAAAGTATAATGTGTGCTGCATTTCAAATACATAAATCCATTTTAATTATATGCAAATTACATTCATAGATTGATAAAACAACATTTTTCCTTTCGGTAAAATGATTTAAAATTACCCATTTTATAAAAAATGTAATAATGTACTGTAATTTATCAAATAATAAAATCTAAATACCTTTTCTAGTAAGACACATGCCTGGTTATTGGCTTTTCGGCAAGTATTAAAAGTCCATTTCAGATTGCTAACTCTAATAACTAATGGTATGTCTATAATTTTGTCTCTCTAGTTGATATTTTCATTTCGAATCTTGTCCAACAAAAATATTACAAACGTAGCTCCTCTCTCTCTCTCTCTCCACTGTAAGTGTAAGTGTTACCAGCGTAATTAATTACAAGCCAACTTTACGAATACAACCTAAAATGGTGGCATACGATAAATTAAATAAATTGAAACATATCATTACATAATGTAATAAACATTATGTAATTAATACATGTTATAAACAAATGTAATAATAAAACATGCATAAACATGTAATAAACAACAAAAGAAAAAGTTTCGTAATTCCTGGCATTTTATTGAGTGCTTAAAAGCAAGTATTGTAGGATGATGTTTACAAAGCACACGTCGAATCGAATTTTTCACACCTATCGTTCTTCCTGCTTACAATGTCGAGATAAATAAAGTCGTCTGTCACCGGTATACCTGCATTAGTATGTAACATTTCACACCTCTATTGTTAAAGAATCAAGGTAAAGAAGGAAGTAAAACTTTGTTGCATGATATCATTAAAACCTTGACTTTAAACTGAAATGTTTGCAAAACATTTTCTTCGTAGAGAAAAACCCAGTTAGAACGCCGTTACTATAATAATATAATAAATGTATTATATAAAAATATTTATAAAATATATATTAAGAGACAGCACGAGTTCAAAGCAGACGCGTATCGGTGTTGTCCATTTATTCTTTTGGCTTTCTTACTTATTGGTATTATGAAAACATTCTCAATATTAACCGAAAACAGTTGACTTGCAAACAATATTATACTAACTTTATTGGCTTTGTCAATCTCTGTGATACGGTGCGAATAAGCCTTATCCAAACGGTAAGGCTACGTCGACAAGCTTCCGTCGCCGTTGGGTTCATGGTCTGAAACGGTTTTCGTTTTACTAAGGGAATTGCGGTGTTTATTTTATCTACGACATTGAGACGGGTTGAAGGCATAATTTAAATAAAGGTATTTATCGTTGTAAGACAGTTTTGGAGGTATACGACTTTACCTCTCACTAAATCAAGAACATTAACAGTTTATTTTACAATTAAAATGTCATATTGTAAAGATATAAAATTGTATGAATATTTTTTTGAGTAAAACGTGTTTTTATCGGTATGATTGACATACGAGCAAAACGGTCGGCTGATAGTTAATAAGAGCATGAACTAAGTAAGTAAGAACTAAGTAAGTAAAAGCATGCGTAAGGGAAAAAGTGTATGGGAAGGGAAGAAGAAAATAATAGGAATGAAAAAGGAAAGTAAAAACGGGACAAAGAATCGAGCCTCCAACACTCAACGTTCATTGTATAAATAATAAAGTTATACTCAGAAGTTGATTGTCTGTTAAAGTGTGGTTCTATCTCATATGAGACAAGCTATTCAAACAACATACATAACTTTGACAAAAAACATTTATATAATTTGAAAATTTTTGATAAATAAAATTAACAGAAATTCGCCTGCAGCGTGCTTGTAACACGTAAAATATTTTTATATGTTATATTAATTTTTTTATTTTTTTTAAATATATTTAAATTTGGACTAAGTTATCGTCAAACACTAGTAAAAAATGATGTAAATACAAGAATAATAACTAAAAAATTTATCATCTAAAATATTCCGCTCCTGAAGGGAATAAATAAAAAACATTAATACACGTAAAACAGCGAAAACTTTTCTTATTTCAAGGCAGAAACAAAAGCATTTGGGCCTGTTCCTTAAGCCATGTCCACATCAATAAAAATATTTTTACATTTCACATTTATAAAATTTTTTAGAGTATAATAATAATATAATAAGCTTTGTCAAAGGTTTTAATAAAAGTAAGAAATACAGTTATTATAGCTGTTTTTAGCTGTTATATCCATATTATACACGCCAGAAAGCAATTAGCAGAACTTATCGCCTCAATCTTCAACCATACCTAATCGTAGTGCTATACAAAAACGGGGCTCTAAAAAAACTTATGGCAGTATCACCATCTATAACACTGGATAATCATAAACGGTCATAGAGCGATAACACAGTAGTGTTGTCCAGTACATATTGATTGGCTTTGCGATCACTTGTCTGTCCGCGAAACATGATGAGCATGGGCCCAAAAGAAAGACAAAAGCCCACCTCACAAGGTGGTTTCCACCATGGATTTGCCAATATATCATGCATATTTACCACACCCATATTCATGTTTCTTTTTTTTTATATGTATTACATGTCAATATTTGGCTAATCTTTTTCTTTCGCAGATAAATGAATTACATATTAATATATACATATGTTTCCCGATTAGTATTAATTTAGCAATAAATAAATAGGTGAAATTTAACAACATCCGTCAAAACGGAAACAATATTTTTTGTACATGTCATTATAATGATTTATTTTTAATTTACAATTAGCGATATAAAAATGTGTGTGTCTCCGGCTTAATAGGTAAATCTTGGTCATTGGTGTTTGCATATATTTCAATATCATGGATCAATAAATATATAATATGAAAATATATGTATTAAGAGACAGCACGAGTTCAAAACAGACGCGTATCGGTGTTTTCCATTTATTCTTTTGGCTTTCTTACTTATCGGTATTATAAAAATGTGTGTGTCTCCGGCTTAATAGGTAAATCTTGGTCATTAGAGAGTCGTGTTTGCATATATTTTAATATCATGGAACAGCTGTTACTTTGAAAAAGGAATACTTTTGCAAGATAACGAAACAATGGCACTTTATTCTTGTTGTCTTCCTTTTCAACCAGCTTAAAGTACATTCTTATTCGAAAACATTACAGAGGAACTAAAAAAAGGACAATTTAATAATAATCTCTGTCATCATCTTCATTATGTGCATTTATCGGTTTAATAAATAGACGTATCATTATTATTAATACAGCCTTTTTAAATTCATTATTTGGGTCTGCGGCCCTGTTTAAAGTCGAACGGTTTCGTGATCTCTAACGCTTGTCGGAGGATTGGGGATCATAAATTGATTTTTACTTTCAAGAAGGGGTTGCTGCTTACCTTCTAGTGTTTGATCTCAGAGTCGCCTCGTTAGACATCGACAGAAAGGAATAAAGATCCTGTATACATAAAACATATATTATGTTCATAACCTATATGACATAGATAGTATGTCTCATTGCTGGACACGGGCGTGCACCATTTCCGGAGAAACGGATATTAACCCACAACTTTTTCCAATGCGGATTGGCCGGATGACCAGACTTGGAGTAAATATCCGTAGGCCATACGTATATTTATCCGATATGAGGATGGGACGTCCGACCTTCGTCTTCATAGGCAACAGTACCACCACAGAGCTAATCAGTCGACAAAAAGACGCATAACTGTCGCATATACAAAAAACAACCCATTTACGAAATAATGACTTACTGGCAAAACAATTGTTCTTATCACACACAAACACACACATCTGCACACATACAGATCACATCTTGAATAATTTATTATCTTACTTAATCCATTTTTATTATCAATAGTGTTTAATCTAATTTTTTTTCTTTGTCTACTGTTTTGATATTTATGTTATAACACTGATGTATTATTTACGAAGGGAAGAGCCTAGAGTCCCACAACACTGGGTATCCTAGTGTGGGAACTAGTGTCCTGTAAAATATGTAAACATTTTAAAAATAAAGATATTATTATATTATCCTTTAACAAAACATTTGTGATATTTCGTAAAACAAATGAAAACCACTTCCAAACCATAAGACAGTCGCCGGCGGAAACTGATATCACCAGACTGTCTGTACGGTGGATATTCACGCAATGTTGTGACAAGTAAGAAGTTGAAATACGAAAGCATGAACATACATATCAACGTAAGAAAGCCAAAACCTATAGTAGTATATCGCATAATGAAAACGAGCCAAAAACAACATTAAATATTTCTACAAAAATTGTATCTAATCACTCAAAAACAGTCGGTTTCAACTCTGTATAAAATTTTCTATTGATCGTAGATTTGTAAGACTCAGACCATTTCGTCGCAGAATTCTTTTCTGATCATGAATATACAATAAAAAATATGGCTACTTTCACTTAAAGCGTTTTCACTTTTTTGAGTCGATTATATAAACCAAAGAATGCGGGTATGTATTCTAATATAATACATATAGGTAAAATATTTGTATGACTTACATATTTTTATTCTAAGTCTGAACCTATGTTTTGTATCATCATAATCATGACCAGCCTATGACAATTCACGCTTTTTTTATGGGATAGGAGGGCAAACGAGTAAGCGTGCCGCCTGATGGAAAGCAATGAACGCCGCCCATAGACAACTGCGACACCCCATGAGTCACGGAAGCATTACCGGCCTTTTAGGTATATGTAGGCTTGTTTTTTGAAGATGCCAATGTCGTATAAATTCGGAAAGATCGTCGAAAGTAGCTGGTTCCACAGAGTGGTGGTGCTTTGAAAGAAGTTTCGATAGAAGCGCACCGTAGTAGATAGCCACTCTTCCAGATGGTGAGGAAGAAACTTTTCATTACGGCAAAAAACGCACGCTATACACAACCCTCCCCTAAGACGCGCGTCCAAGCCCGATTTTCGGTTTCACGCATCCATTTTCCCTCGCTGGAGCCGTAATCTTACACTATATTTGCAAAGACACGATCTTCACTCCAGCATTCACTCTAACGGTTGTCGGTTTTCCAACAAACATTATTTATGTAAATCATGTGTGTTCAAGTGATTTAATAGTAGTAGTGCTACGCTGCAGACGAATACTTTGTCAAGAATGGCATAATGTTCTTATTGTCTGTCTGCATGTCTGTAGCATGAATGGGCCGGCTCGCTCGGGGAAGTACCACACTCCCGCAGAAAACCGGCGTCTAAGTGGTAGCTACCTACCACGCTTCGTATGGTGAGCGGCCGAGTTCCGGAGGCCCAACATCCTCCCCCTTCCCTCTACCCCACCCCCTCCCATTCCCACTCCCATAGTGATACTTTCCTTAAAGATCAGCAACGCTTCCGCACTGCCTATGGCGCTGCGGAAGTCTATGGGCGGCGTTGATTGCTTTCCATCAGATGACACACCTGCTCGTTTGTCTTCCTATTCCATAAAAAAAATATATAACTCAAAAGTGTATTTCATTTTTATTTTCAAAATAAGAACAAGCAGCGCGGAATGCACGTGCCACATAAATCAACGTGCAGTTAGATCGGAGCGCAACTGCGCCAATGTACATTGACGAATTTACAACGTGAACGTGTACTTCACTTTTTTTAATTATTTACAACGACGACAACAACCCTCCCCTAAGACGCGCGTCCAAGCCCGATTTTCGGTTTCACGCATCCATTTTCCCTCGCTGGAGCCGTAATCTTACACTATATTTGCAAAGACACGATCTTCACTCCAGCATTCACTCTAACGGTTGTCGGTTTTCCAACAAACATTATTTATGTAAATCATGTGTGTTCAAGTGATTTAATAGTAGTAGTGCTACGCTGCAGACGAATACTTTGTCAAGAATGGCATAATGTTCTTATTGTCTGTCTGCATGTCTGTAGCATGAATGGGCCGGCTCGCTCGGGGAAGTACCACACTCCCGCAGAAAACCGGCGTCTAAGTGGTAGCTACCTACCACGCTTCGTATGGTGAGCGGCCGAGTTCCGGAGGCCCAACATCCTCCCCCTTCCCTCTACCCCACCCCCTCCCATTCCCACTCCCATAGTGATACTTTCCTTAAAGATCAGCAACGCTTCCGCACTGCCTATGGCGCTGCGGAAGTCTATGGGCGGCGTTGATTGCTTTCCATCAGATGACACACCTGCTCGTTTGTCTTCCTATTCCATAAAAAAAATATATAACTCAAAAGTGTATTTCATTTTTATTTTCAAAATAAGAACAAGCAGCGCGGAATGCACGTGCCACATAAATCAACGTGCAGTTAGATCGGAGCGCAACTGCGCCAATGTACATTGACGAATTTACAACGTGAACGTGTACTTCACTTTTTTTAATTATTTACAACGACGACAACAACCTAAATGGTTTAGTGATGAAGATACCACTTTCGGAGGAGAGAGGATGTTTGCGGATTCGATTCCTCGGTATAAATACATATAATGTATAGCTTACTTGTACTTTGTATTCTTTGATGGCAATTAGTCATAACTATTATGTCAGTGTCAAGTAAAATACAATAATATCAAATATCTTGGCATATACTAGTTAGCTTTTCACGTTACGTCTAAATAAAACGGTGGCTATTCTACCAAAACCTTTTATGAAATTTTTCAGTCAACTTAAAAAGTCACGATACACGCATTTATTTCATATCACTTCACTAATACGCCTTACTAGAAATATATTGCATAATAAGCCATCACAATTAAACAAAGTAACTTATAACAATACAATATAATATTATAAAAATTAAATAAAAACAACGTCACTCATGTAAGTTAGCGGGAACAATCTTATTTGTACTTATTCCGTGTTCAAATGTATACTACTATATTATACTATAATATAAAACCTCGCAGGGTTTATTTGGGCGCCGGTGAATAGTTTTTCTTAAACAGTTACTTATCTTATGTATATACTGTAAATAATGTTAATACTTCGTGTTAATCTCGAAAATACCTCTTTTTTATTAAAATTAAGAATATTTTTAGAAGAATTTCTCAAACTATGAAAGAAAATCAGTTTTTATTGTTGTTCATTTTGCAAATTGTCACATATAGAGTTACGAATTCTGATAATTAGGCTGATGACATAATAAATAGAAAATAAAAATACTATTTATGTACGTTTTTTTTATGGGATAGGAGGGCAAACGAGCAAGCGTGTCGCCTGATGGAAAGCAATCAACGCCGCACATAGACAACCGCGACACCGCAGGAGTCGCGGAAGCGTTGGCGGCCTTTTAGGTATGTATAGGCTTGTTTTTTGAAGGTTCCAATGTCCAATGAATCGTATCCGCTCGACAAAACCGCCGAGGGTAGGTGGTTCCACAAACTGGTGGTGCGTGGAAAAAAGTTACGAGAGAAACGCACCGTAGTAGATCGCCACTCATGCAGATGGTGGGGATGAAATCTTCCTTTACGGCGAGTTGTGCGGTTGTGGAATTCGGCGGCGGGAATTATTCCAAACAATTCCTCGGAGCACTCCCCATGATAGAAGCGGTAAAAATGCTGAGAGATGACAAAGTGACAATAAAAACTGATAGATTTTCATTACAACTCACAAGTGTATTTCGCAGCCCTTTATATAAGAATAGAACAAAGGTGTAATTATTTAACTCAAGCTATCAGTATTTTAAAATTAAGTTGTTCAGCAGTAGCATTAAATAGTTGTTATCTTTACATTGTGTGTGGTTGAAATTCTTATCGTAAACTGAAATTATTGTAATGTGTGGGTCATAACTGCTAAAATGTAGATATGCAAATTAAGTTTACTGTATGTGGCACCGCGATTAAAGTGTTATTAAGAGAGGTCCACTTGGTACAATTTATAATAAAGTCATATTATTGAAATACACCTTGCAACAATGTATGCATGCCCAGTAATTCGTTACAAATACTTTAAGGGATTTTTTTATTGAAGACACCTTCTATTTGTTTTACAACCTTTACATACAACAAATTTACAACTAGCAATCCACGCTTGTTCTAACCGCATTTGCGGGGCACGCAAGTTACAAGTGAATAATTAGTTACAACTACTCTTTAATACCCAGGTTAATTTAATACAAATACTAAATTATCCTGCATATTAAAAACCAAAACTTCTGTAATTTATTTTAAATCTAATTGGTCTTTCAATACATCATAAAAATAAATTAATCTTCGTTCCTTATTCTAAAAAATAGAAACCATCAAATTTCTCCTTCCTCTTTACTCTAATTATTACTTCGAATTTTATTTCCGCCAATCGACGCCATTTAACTGTAAAATAAAAAAATATATGAAAAATTCCAAATTTTATTTTCTGTAGAATCGTTAACCGCTTTTATTTATTTAATTGGATTTGCAAATCTGTAAAATGTTTAATGATGTTAGAGACATCATTAAACAGATTATTTTTATTTCTTAATTACGTAAAAACTAGACTAAAATTTATTTTTTCTTATGGGATAGGAATGCAAACGAGCAGGCGTGTCATCTGATGAAAAGCAATCATACGCCCATAGACATCTGCAGCGCCATCATAGCCAGTGCGGAAACGTAGCCGACCTTTAAAGAAAGTGTCATGACCGTGTGGGAGTATGGGAGTGGAACGGGGAGGGGGATGGTGTTGAGCCTCCGGAACTCAGACGCTCATCGTACGAAGCGCGGTAGCTAAGCTACCACTCATACGCCGGTCTTCTGCGTAAGTGTGGTACTTCCCCGGGCAAGCCGGCCAGTTCATACTACAGACAAATATTATGCCATTCTGGACAAAGTATCCGTTTGCAGCGTGGCTCTACCACTTATAACTAATATAGTGTACTCTATGTTAATGTGTTCCGTGATATAAGAATGTCATATCCAGACACTAAAAAAGAAGTATTTTCGCTGCTTATAAATAATAGTTCCTTAGTAACAAAATATATTATAGGTAATAATAGTTTCTATGCAACATAATATATAGTCAAGTTTCGAAGTTTTCATATGTACGCTCGCTAAAGTCTTCACCTTCTTTTACGTAGGTAACATGTGTCGGGTAACAACTTTTAAAAATGTTAAAACACTGTTGTTAATTCGCTTTAAAATTCCTTATTCAACATTAAAAAGAAAAAGATATAAGTACTAAAGTTGTTCTCTGTTTCTCAACATTTATGTTCATAATTAAGAATGTGAGTTCAGAACTGGCTATAATTGTCAAAGTGCAATGGGAGTTTCGCCTCGGCGTTGCATGTTCTCGTTTTCATTTCTTGACGGTGGTTAATTATCCTGAGTAACATGCCGCAAAATAGTGCGGCGCAATTAAGTACGCCCCGCTCTCTTCCTCTCTGAGGCAGCTTTATATATTTAAACGTTAGTTTGTCAAAGTCGACTTCAGTATTTTTCGCGTTGAGAATCATGTGTATGTTGAGAGAAATACTAATTTACAATACAATCTTGACATTTATTATATAGATACCTTAACATCATTTCAATGTCATAAGTATCCTATGCATCCTATTCCTTCCTTATCTCAACCGCACTGATTAATCTCCTTCGTGTGTTCTCCCTTCTATGTGACATTGACGAAATCATCCGTGCTACTTTCGCACTATTGAGAGCCATTAATTCAAATGAATGAATGAATAAACATATCAACGCGCCGGACGACCGCTTGATGCAATAATTCGAATATCTGACTTTTGAGAGATTTTTAGATTTACGAATGAAAATAAGTAATAATAGTCTACTGGTGAAAATTCATCACAATGCATCGTGGGCCTATTGGCGAATACAGATTCATTTTTATTATCATGTAAAGAATTTTCTCCCATTTTTATTTTATATACTTTATAAATATTGGGAGTATATAATAGAAATTTATTATATACTCCCAATATTTATATTATATATATATTTACAATTAAAAATACAAAAAAAGAGAAATATTTAACAAAAATATACAATTTGGAATCTATCTTTCTGTTCTCCATCGTGAGCACTCCTATCAGAGAGGTCATTGTACATTTGTTGTACAGTGTACATTTTGGAATAAACATTATAAAACCTTTATTTCACATCCGTGGTCTAGCGATGGCTTAATCGCCCCAACCACATTAAATTCTTGATATCTCTATCCCTAACAATTAAAATTAGGATGAGGATTGTATTGACATATATCTAGTAATAATTTGAATTTTTTTGATATCACAATAAAATAGAAGACTGCTTGGAACAGAATCATATAAATTTCAAATCAAGTCAAAGGAACATTCTTCATAAATTATCACTAAAGGTAAGCCACCTTTAGTAATAATTTATGGAGAATGTCTTTTTTTTTGTAAAACTCATCTTTTATTTTTTTCGAGCTTTATTTGCTCACGAACTATTATAGTTCCTGTAACATAATAATATTTACTATAATAAAACACTTCCTTTAAATTGTATTTTATTGTAAATTTCACTAATATTCTTCATGATATGATCAATATTCTTTATGACAACTACAGTATTCATCTTTGCATGCCCATTTGTCAGATGGATGCTGGATATGTTTGCAGGATTTTCTTTTTTGTCTCTTGTAAGTCTTTCTCCCGTCATGGTTTCTTTCACTTGGTGAAAAACAACGAAGGGAACTTCTGGATGAACTTCTTGAAATGGAATGTAATGATTTGGAGCACTCGTCTATGGTGATATTTTTCCTTCTCACACATTTTAAATATTTGAGAAAGTATAACAAAATTAGTATTGCTAACACAAAAAAAATGACTTTATTAGGAAAAAAATAATCTGGCTCCCTGTACACTAACATAGTGACTAAGTTTGTATTTATTTATAAATTACGGAACGGACGGAAACTTATTAATTTGACATTTTAAGATTGTGACATTGATTTGTCAAAAAAAAACTTTTAAAATTATTAGTAAATTTAAAACCTTCTTTATTGTATATCGAATTGTATGTTAATCGATTTTTGAAGGCTAAACTTAACTCAGAAAAATAGAATGTTTACCCTTTTTGATCACCTGAATGGCTCAGCAGCGAAGTTAACGCTGTTGAGTGCAATTCCCGTATTCGAATAAACATATGTATGACCTATAGGTATTTATCTCGAGTCTGGATTTCCCGCCCATCTGCTTTATCGCTAGTTTATATTTATTCTCCAGAAATTGGATCTCGCCGTGCTTAGCAGTGAGATATATATAGACTGTAAAATAATGAAACATTTTAAATGAGACAAACATATCTTTTTTAATTTGGGCATAGATCTACCACAAATTTTGGCGTATAATAATAAAACATTCATAAATATATGTACATGCTCTTTACAATCTTATGTAACAAGCTTACTCTATAGAGTAAATCTACTTTTAAAAGAACGCTGACAGGACGTAGTTTTATGTCAAAGGAAATCTCTCATATAATTTTTCGTACCTTGAGTAATATGGAAAATTCAGCAAGTACGGCGCTTAACTCAAACGCCTGTTTGTCACATAACTTTGTTCCGCTTGCAACAAACTCAATATATTTGTCACTCATGGCGAGTAACATAATGAAGTTGTGAGCGCATGTCATGTCGCGTTCAGCTACGGGTTTTAATATTTCCCTTTTGAACGAGACAAACAATGGTTCCCGTTATATAATCATATTTATTCTTCCTCATCGTTGAAAGGGAGAATTTATTTGTAGTGATCAATTATATTATTATTATATTTATATTTTATATTTATAGCCTCTTTATTTCCATAATTAATAATATATTAAACAAGTATAAAATCAAAATTCATTTTTATAAATCATAAATCATTATGGACCCCTCTACGGGTAAAGGCCTCCTCCATTTTGCTCCACATCTGTCTGTCTTTTGCTTTGGTGATCCAGTTTTCACCAGCTTTTCTTTTTATTTCATCAATCCATTTTTCCTTTGGTCTACCTCTTTATCTTTTATTTGTTGGTCCTTGCCAGGTAGTTACCCTTGGTGTCCCTTTTTCCTTGTCCATGCGTGCATATGACCCGCCCAATTCCATTGTCGTTTTTGAGAATATTATAAAGCGTCTATTATTTTTGTTGTTTTCCTAATTTCTGTATTTCTTTTCCGATGTTGTCTTTGTATGTTTAGTAGACTCCTTTCCATCGCTCTCTGGCACACTTGTATTTTGTTTTTGGTGTAGTTATTGTAAATCCATGTCTGGCAGCCATATGTAAGACAAGGTAGTAAACATGAGTCCATTATTTTTTTCTTAAGTATTAAAGATAATTCTGGTTAAAGGGTTAGTAGTGAGCAATATTTATAACATATTTATAGGAACCTACGCCACGAGTTTGTGTTCATAAATTTTCTATGAGATTAAAGTGATCAATCTTAATTATAATTTAGATTAATATAATTTGCTATGTAGTTCCCAGTATAAAATAGGGCTGCCGCATTTCTTCACCCACGAGATGACGATAGAAGCAACTAATAAATTGGCAGCAGTATTTACCTGAATAATAATAAAAATCATTTTGCAATCTCCAATATGCATGCCAAGCATGGGGATTACATCAAAACCCCTCGACTGCAAGGAAGATCAATGTCTAACAGTGGACTGTTACGGCTGCAAAACTGACTTAAACAGCTGTTAATTAATAAGAACTTCCTTTTTAATGTTTTTGAAATAAAAATACACTATTTTTTGCATTTTTCAGTATTAATTTTAAAATTAAAATATACAAATTAAGTACTATATAATTGATTTATAATTTCAAATATGTTTCTGAAAATTACTTTAAAATATATGTGTCTAGAAAAATATGTGATCCACAAAGATATCTGAGTATGAATGTATCTGTACTTTTCTATATTGTTTTCTTAGAATTCCAAACGATTACAATTCAGTTGGCGTCTCAAGGTATCGACGGGCGAATATTTATTCTGTCTCGGCGAACAGTTTGCGGAGAGTAGTTTGTTATGCATGCCGCGGCGGTCAGAATGCTCTGCCAAATGCAATGGTCAGATGCAATCTCCCTCCAAACTTACACTGTGTACATATATTTTCAGAACGAGTACGAGTAACTAAATTTCCTTTTTATTTCTATCGTGTGGGGGTCGTGTGTCCTTTCAAAAGCTTTATTTTCGTTACTACTTCACTTTCTTTATGTGTCTAATAACATTGTGTTTTGCCTTTTTAAATATTTTTTTTTATGAAAATAATATGTAAACAAGTGAGCGGGTCACGTCGTACGATGACGGGACGATGGGTAAGCACTCAACGTCGTCCCTGAAATCTACAGTATTAGGATCACCACAGAAGTCACCTTAGGGTAAGTTTGTGAATAATAAGAGAAGAAGGGAGGGAAATCTTTAGATTTTCTTAACCCTTAATATTTTTATGGGACAGGAAGTTAAATGAAGAAGCGTGTCAACCGATGGAGCAATTTACCCCGCCTATAAATATTTACAACACCAGAATCATTACAAAAGCGTTGCTGGCCTTTAAAAAAGGCTTTTTGGGTAAAGCTGAAAGTAACTGGTTTCACGTGGTGAATTTTTGAAAATAATCTATTATTATTATTGCTATAATCATATAAATGCAATTAGAACTAAAACCCTGAAAGCGAATTGGTTTATTAAAGAAGACGAAAAATCTTTACTCACCTTTGAGAGAAAAAATTCAAGGCGTATCCTTGGTCTTGTGTTGGAAAATGAGCGATGGGGTACACTCTACTACGAGCTTTAAGAGCTGTACAATGAGCCGAACGTCATCAAAGCCATTAAAATTGGACGCCTTCGTTGAGCTGCGCACGTAATACGGCACCAAACGCCTACTCGACGTCAAACCAGATGGTCGTAGAAGCCGTAAAAAGCCTAAGCTCAGATGGCTAGATGGAGTCGAGGACGACTTAAAGGTGTAAGAGGGTGGGAAATGGCTTGCTGATGATGATAATAATCATATAAATAACATTAAAATATTTAATTTAGTAAGGAATAAAACACAAATGGATAACATTTATTACCTTCTATAGCAAAATGCTTTGTTCCTTTAATTGTATCAAACGAATTTGCGAAGGGAATTGTGTAGAACTATTTATGTACATATATATTCAGAACAACTGTCAAATGCAATGTTATTTCCCGCGGGCGATTCCGGTCCCTAAATAGGGTACTAGAGGTTGGTTAAAATAAACTTTAATTAAAATTCACTTCATCCAATTGCGTTTAGTACGATTTGATTTTAAATATATTTATTACTAGCAATTCAATTTGGCTTTTTCCAATTAGTATTTCTTGTTCAGTTTATATTCGTTCCAATGTATGACCGTCATTAACGAGTGCTTGTGAGGTTAGAGTACCCCACTTGTAAATCAAGCGTTAAGGAAACCAATCCCAATCAAAACTGAAATTTGTTTTAAATACATAAATAATATTCTATATGTATTTTTGTACGTATATGACATCTCAAAGACAATAGATCCTGCGACCATACCGGAAATAAAATGTCTGACTATCAGACAGCGCCATCTAGTTGTCGAACCTGATGGCTTGTAAAGGTACAATTTCGTTGTCACAGATGCCACTGTCATTTTCATTAACTGTCGGCGAATTTGTAATTTGGCATCTGTGGGTTGAAACATATTGTTATTAAATTACAAATAATCAAAACATAAAAATTTTACAGCGCATATATATATCATCCAAACAGAAAGATTTCGCCTTAACCTATCGACGCGTTTTCGGATCTCAGTCTCAAAATCATACAAAAATTTATTCATCAGATAAAAGAGAATCCCTTCGAGCCTGTATATGTTGTACTTTTGAAACTTCCTTACTTTGAAACTGGAATCCTTCGAATATGGTCATTGTAGCCGGATCGCCTGGGCACAGCTACTTATCGGTTTCAGAAAAGTTAAACATTTAAAAAAAATATGAAAACTTTGATTATGTCGTCCTCATTAAAACCGAGGTGTAGGCATACTTTGGTAGAGCAACTTCCAACCCATTTTATATTATATTGTTCACCCGGTTAATTGAAGAAGTCGTCCCTTACGAACACGATCGACAATGGCCGATTTTGCGTCACAGTTGCACGTATTTTTATGGTCTACATATCGACACCAAAAGCGAAAACACTAAATGACACAATGTCAATTTTTTTATTACATGTTAAAAACAAATACGTTGAATGGTCTGAGTCTCAAAGCTCTGCCTACATTAACAAAATTTTAGAGCGTCAAAACATTTATTGGGTCTGGTGATAAGTTTTCATTTTGCGGTTTAGTACATTTTCCCTTTTTTTGCATCCATATAAAGTCTAGGGGTATCTGTCCATATAACCGATATGTATATAATAGCTCCAATAATACTGACAATCCTAATATATAGCGTATCTTCGATTTGTCGACACTTAAAATTGTAGATGTTTTTCCATAACGAACTCTAATCTTGAAGAAATGTTTTCACAATATTTCCAAAAAGAAACGAAGACACAGTTGTGTTAAATTATAGTTTTCTTGTTATTAAAAAAGATCGCTTTTAAACAACACGATGTTTAAGGTATTTAGGGCAGAGGTTAGAGAGTACTTCATAACCTTTGTTAGCGCGAGGCTCGGCACTTTCCATGGTCTGTACCGCCATACTAAAATAACGTCTACTTGACCTTTTCCTTCATAAATTTATATATAGTAGTGAAATTGGTAATAAAGGGCAACTCGACTGTATGTTAAATTACTCATTTTTATGATTCCCTCCTTCAGTTTTATTTTATTGATTTATAATATTAGAAAAATTTAGTGTTTTGATTAAAAAAACTATATTAAATGTATTTTAGTACATTATTGTATTATAAATCTATACTAAAAAGTATTTTTTCTTTTTTAAACTACAACATTATTCAACAACTTTTAAAAATATTCTGTTTTTAAAATTTTATAAATTTTCGAACCCTTTTTTATGCAATCGATGAGAAAGAAACAAAAAGAAAGACGTTATTTTTGTTCTAATATTCAGTTTTAGATCTTACAAATGTAAATTCCCAACTTAATTTCTACAAGTCATCAAAATGAATGGAACAATTTTGTCACAAGAAAATAAAAGTAATAAAAAATTAAATATTCTTGAAATTTTGTTTCAATTAAAATCATTGAATAAAACAAATAGTTACCAAAGCAAAAACCTAGTTGATAAATGTGGCTAAAAGATGTTTGAGTTTCTAACGCTAACAGTGAAATTTATTATTGTAATGCGCCGTTACCTTTCAAGTTTGCATATAAAAATGTAATGGTTCATAAAGAACTAGTCGTAAAAATTCAGGATCACAGCCTGAGCGTATTTCAACCCTTATGACAATAGGATAGTGAGTAATTTCCCGTGGAGTCACACAATTCAATCTCATACAATATTTCGGATGATTTGCACGGTCGCAAATTCTGAACACGCACAGTTACCTGACAAATTTATCACTTTCACGCATTTGCTAGGACCGGGGGCCGCCGCATTCCCGTAACAAAGTGTCATTTCGTAAAATTTCCATATTTTTACTTCCATTCAATATATTGGGTTTCCAAGGGGGAAAGGTTAGAAATTACGTATACAAGCGGCGCTATGTTCGAGGAATATTAAAAATTATTTATCATTTTATGTATTTATAATTTTACGTATTTTAATGTCTTTACTTACGGTCACTGAACGGATACTAGATCACGTTTGTGCGAACAGATTGCAGATGGCAGATCGGTTAATTTTGCTTTTTATCTACAGTTACCTACTCCCTTAATTGCCTTATACAATACCCAAGGGGAATAAACAGTATCAATCTGTTCTATACCGGGATCCACACAACATTGAACGTTTTCATCCACATATTTCTCTTTTGGCAACCACGGGTGCCAAGAATCCACATATTCTATTGTCCTCCATATCTGTCATTTTTGACGAGTTTAATCATCTATAAGGTTGCTTTTTGAACGTATCGATATTTCTTTATCCATTAAACGAAACGCACACAAAGCACGTAACAACTGATAAAATTATTTCCTTAGTGTGAAGAATTCTGAAACTTAACCACTTTACCAAAACAAAACATCAATTTGCTTCTCGTCTATTGATGTCATTTGTTTAGTTGGAATAAATTTGAAGGCATTACTATTGCGTGTCGGGTTGGGCTGAAGCGCCAGGGGCTTGTGCTCGGCACGTACGCTCATCCATCTGTGATGACTCGCCGGTAAAATAATTCATGTCCTGTTTACACACACGGTGGTTTCCAATTTGACGTAGATGTGTGAATATTGCCAAGATATATCGCGTGCGTTGACATCGCGTTTAGATACGCCGTAGCAGCCTGCGTTAGGTTTCACAGTCGCTTAATGTGAATGGAGTGTTACATAATGGGTCCGCAATGTCAAGGTTCGTTGAAATGATTTAACAAGAACCAAATTATGCAATTCTGCGCTGTTACTGCGCATTACTGAATAATATTAACAATTAGTTACTTCCTTTCATCTTTCAAGAGTGCCTCTCCGACTTGCGATGGTTGGCAGCCAATTCAGCACAACTTTCCTCCTCTTTCGCGAGGTGCGGCAGTTCTGAAGCACTCGCTATCCCGGTCCACTCTCTGATATTACGTAGCCAAGGTTTTCTTTTTCGACCAATTTGTCTTTTGCCCACGATTTATTCCCCATCATGATCAGTTGCAGCAATTTGTACCTGTCATGTCTCATGATATGACCCAGGTAAACTTTAGAATATAAACATCGTAACTTCCTTTAGAATATAAATATCTCAAACAAACATTTTTTTCTCACTTTTGATGCAAAGATGATTTTACAAAAATTGCTCAAACAAGAAATCCTTTTTTGGTGTTTCTGTAAAATTCACTCATATGTATTTACAAATTTTGATTATTTGGCCGATAATATGCTTGCATAATCTTTAGGTTTCCCTGTTAGAGAGTCATGATAAGAATTTGTTGGCCAGGTTCTAATTAACTTTATTCGCTTAGTACATATAAGTCACGTTGCATCAATGTAATCACGTGATATAAACTTACTCGAAGTACAGCGGTAACGACATCTACATTCACGTACTAGTGACAGCATTATTTTTTCACACTGTACCTACAATTGACGTGAACAATTTCCGAAAGACGCACTTGTTCGCTTTTAAGTCAACGGTCCTAAGTAGATTAGTGTCAAAATTTTAGGTCTAGTACGTTGTAGTTGGCAAATGTAGGCGTATTCCACGCCTATATATAGCGACGATCATCACAGTGAGACTGGCTGAGACTGAATGCGTATAGCCAATAATTGGATTTGGTAGCAAGTCTTGGTGGAGGCCTATGCATAGCAGTGGAGGGGTGCCATACTACTTTAAATTGAATAGGATAATAGTATATTTTATAGTGAAAACTGTTTATCAGTTCTTAATATATAATAAATTTAATCAAATTATTTCAGGTGAACAATAATTCTGTTTTGAACTAAAGCTATGATAACTTCTAATATTTCCGTTCAACTTAATAATAATTTCTTATAAATTTATTTAACTATTTTGCATTGTCTAATTATGTTTTGAGCTGAAGTATTTATCTCGCTTGAGGAGTTTGTAAGACGATGAGTGCAATTTTTTTTTTTGCTTAAATTATTTTATAGAGTTTATATAATAGGTACCTACAATTATTATTTTTTATATTCAATGCGAAAAATAGTACAAAACCATACCAATAAAAAACAATAACTTTAATATATACAAGTGAATGAAACCGCACATTGCTTCAAGTGCACCTTACTAAAAATTAAAAAAAGTGTGTTATTGTCTGTATATGTAGATTAGCTTCTCCATTTTCTTCAACAACGGTCCAAGTCCGTACATTTTTTATGTATTTGTATTTTTAAATATCTACGTTATATCTGTGATTTTAATGAGGACCGATAAAGAAACCTGTTTCAACTTTATTAAAAATATTTGCTTTTAAATTTTTTATAATTAATACGCAAGGTGAAAAATTAACATCGTAGTAAAATGACAGCTTGAAATTACGCGGCCATATAAAATATAGTTTTTTTAATTGTCACTTTTGCGTATTTTATGGTCACCGCTTTATGATCTCACTTGATGGACCGTCAGAACACTACTAACACTTGTAGAACCTTTTTCATCATTTCAGTAAATCTTTAGAATAAAGAGGAACCTTCGTGGCCAAGGTACCGTTACGTCGTTGTTCCCAGTCCGCAACTTCTTCTGTTCGCGAGTCCTTCCGATTAAGCTGTAAAGAACCTAGAGCCACCGACTCCAATCTCCACACAAATTTCAACTTTTACTGTACATGGTCATTGGGTATAATATTTAAAATAATTGAATATGAGAATACGGGTATTTCTTAGAAGATTTTCAGTTTTACACCCATTTTATGTAATTTGACGTTATTCACTACAAAAATGATAATAAAAAATAATTTCTAAATCTTAAAGAGTTAACATCTAACAGTAGCTAATAATTAAATAAAATTTAAATAAATTTAAATGGATATTAATTTGTTTTATGATTATTTGACTTCCAGAAACTCAATTTCCAAGCGTCCATAAAAAATCTCATTCGCTAAATATCAAGATTTTATCACATCCCACATTAATTCACAGTCGGTATCCAATATATTCGTTATAATGATAAATGACGTGTCACTATAAATACTAAATTCTTAACGGGTCGTTGTTAGATATAATATAATATTAAATCGATGTTTACAACGTGTTGTAACTGTGGCCATTACATTTTATGACTTGACTTAAAATGGCTACCTAAAAACATCTTCATCTTCAATTTGAGCCTCCCTTCGGAGTTATTCTCAGAAGGCCATACAATAAATTACGTGAAGGTATTTTTCCAAGTCAGTAACTCCATTCATTTTCCTAACGAACGCCTCCTCCGAATGCGCATACTTTAACGATTACGCACGTGAAGAATGTTCCTCTCAACGCTGTATCTTGTAATTTCTTGAGCATAATTAGTTGATAAATAAGGACAATATAAAATGATTTGCCTCACTAATGAATAAATATGCTGTTAGAAAATACCTAATTTGAGGCATATTTTTTTTAAACAAGACTAGCAATGGTTTCAAATATTAATAAAACTCGTGTTAATCGTTTCAACTAAACTAGTAATGATTGCGCTAGGAAAATCCTTTCAATCATCCGATGGAGGATACAAACTCATCACCTCAAATTGTTATTAATGTAATTGCTACATATCTAAAACTGCTTATTTCAATTTTGAAAGCTATAATGCAATAAATTATTTTTATTTTTATTTTTTATTTAAGAAATCCACTTTAGAACGAATGTCACCAATATAGTTCTATAAGATAATAAACTGAAGTGGCAATGGACTGTTTCTGTTTATCAAAGAACCGACAGCCATTATACTAGTGGTATAGGAGTATTGGAGTACAAACAGCATTTTGATGAACGCATTGATCGCCCATGTTCGGATGGAGCAACAGTCTGTACAGTAAGACCGGTAAATACGGAATATGTGAAATTAAGGATCGGGCTAGGAGGGGTATCTTACAAGAGGCAAATGTATCGGTACGATACGTTGGTATATGATCATCATTATGAGATAGGGAAGCAAAAGAACAAGCGTATCACCTGATTGATGGAAAGCAGTTAATGCCGCCCATAAACATATGCATTACCAGAGGCATCAAAATTTTGCTGCCGGCTTTTACGATATAAGTAGGCTTATTTTTGAAGGTTTCATTGTCGTATAGTTACGGAAATACCGCCGAAGATGTTCCATGGAGTGGTGGTGCTTGCAAAGAAATTTCGGAAAAAATGCATCGTACTGGATCCCCACTCATCCACATGATGGGGATGAAACTTTCCTTTCAGCGAATTATACGGCAGTGGAATTCAACGGCAGGAGTTTTTCCAAACAATTCCTCGGAGCACTCCCCATGATAAAAACGATAAAAGATTCTGAGAGATGAGACATACTTCCGCAATAAGTAATAGCAGTGAACTAATAATGAGAAGAATAAGCCTGATGCTAAATAATCATCAATGTCTATGGATACTACAATATCAGAATATGATTTTTTTTCCGTGTATAACGGACGTGGTTACTGTAGGGCGCCATTGCCTTTCTCTGATATGACGCTACGCAGCGACGTTTCTAGAGTAATATGAACCTATGCGCAATCCCTTACCCATCAATCTACCTATTAATCATGGAAATTACCGCAGCACATCTATCTGTGTGAAAGATAAATGTCCATCAGAGGACTATTACAACAATAGATTGAAAAGAAACTTAGACGATATATCGTAATAGCCTAAACAGTAGGCTTCTAGTATTACCATTATAGACATGTTTCTTTTTATGAAATAGGAAGGGAAATGAGCAAATGTGTGGCCATATTGAAAGAATGAATGCCGCCCATAGACATCTGCAACTAAAGGCTTTGCAGAATCGTTGCCGGAATTTGAGAAATATGTAGGCATAGTATAAAATAGTATTCTATATTTCACATAGTATAAAACATATATTCCATATTTCTCTTCAATTAAAGGGAGCGTGGGACAGTAACTGATCATGAGCTGAGATATGAAAACAACATTTGCCTCCCTGTGTTGTTCGGCCGTATGGTCGGCCCTACTGTCCTTAACCTAAGACGTGACGAGTCGGCCTTCCTCCGCGCACTCCCGCAATAACTCACATTGTCCGACCTGGGTGCGTCCAGCAGTTATGCAGTGATTGTCTCTTCTCGATGCATGCCCACAAGGTTATTACCAAGTAGCCTATGACTTCATTATGCGGTTTGCGTTTGGGTAACGCATACTAAAGTAACCTTTGTTGTTTTGAGTTATGTGAAATAACTTACATTTGTTGCGACAAACTTACATGACAGTAATATTAAATTTTTAGTTGGTTCAAAATGTTCTAGGTCACAATTTAAACAAATTGATTGGCTTGTAAATAAAAGAATATAATTATATAGTAGTAAAAGTTTAAAATTAATATATTTAAGGATACAGGACAGAACTCTTTTGTATTCATTCCGACATTTTTTTTTGCAATTATTTACCTCAGCTTCTATAATTTATTTAGTAGTTTTAATCGCTATTAACCAGCTTATAACCATTACAGTAGAGGAGTGTTGAATTGGAGACAAGGTCTAAGATAAGGTAGTGTGGAATAGCCTCAGTTATATGGAGCGACGGTCAACTTAGAGCGGCTGGCAGAAACTTGATGCGTGTAGCCAAAGATCAGTAATATAGTACAATACGTTGAAACGTCTACAATTTGTTTAGTATCATACACAATTACACTGCAATTTCTTAAGTATCATAAAAATTAAACATGGAGCGTTTCATAATGAAATAAGCAAATTTTTCAAAGAACAAAAAATAACAATATTTGTTATGACAGTAAAGTGTGACGGCTAAAAGATATTGAAGCAATTTTCTTCAAATGTATGACTACTCCGTCAACGGAAGCAAAAAATTTTATCGCATATGTAAGTTGCTTACTATTTGTACTTACACAAAATGTCGACCGGCAATTCGTATCCGCCATCACCCTCACATTTCATACTTTTTCCCGTAGCAACCCAACGGAATCATATAACTCATCTACCTACATCACTTTCGGCCCGGTTCGACCCTACGGGAAGAGTAATTTCACTTTGCTTTATTTACCTACGTTTTATATGCGGGAAAGTATTATTTGAAAAGAAAAACTTTAGAAAATGATAGGTTATCATTTCGACGGCAGTCAAAAATTCAACTATTTTTCTTCTTTTTAAAAGTGTGGCAGATACCAGCATTTTCTGATTACAGAATATCTCCTTAATCTCCAAAATCAGATTAAAATTATAGTTGTAGAGTCATGGTACATAGGCCGACTCGATTGGGAAAGCACCTTCACAGCATACGCGGCCCATAAACATCTACAGTACCACATATTAAATACCTTCAAGGGGTAACATTTTATTGTTACCCTATTTCGTACGTTGAGTCTAGAGATCCAAAGGCTCAGTTCTTTTACTCTTCCTTTATTTTCTTCTTTCCCCCATTACTTTCTTCTACACTTCCCATTATACACATCCTTACCCTAAAGAAGGATGTATCTGCAGTGCCCTTGAGGTTTCGGATGTCTTTGTGTAGCAATGATTGCTTAGCATAAGGTAACCTGCTAGTTTGTACGCCCGTTACATTAAAAAGAAATCACTGAAGAAACTTACAAGAACATTATTCAAATCTTTTTACAAGCTTTTGTTTGCAAAAAATATTCCAAAGGTATAATTAGAAAGCCAATCGCATAAAACTACACAACATATTAAGAGGTGAAGTTAAATGGAGCCACACGAAGAAATTTGTAACAGTTATTGCATGTAGATACGTAGCAACTGTAGTTAAATCTTAGCCTAAAGCCAATCAGCTGACCTCGAGAATTACAAAATTATTAATTCTATGCACCGCTGACTTATTGTCTAATTTGTTCGACATTATAATTTAAGGTTTATCGACATTTACAATCCCTCGTTTAAACATTTTAGTTTAAGTCTTAATCATTTGCCTTTTCAATATCGAGTTATTAACGTATTTAATACCTTGAACAACAGTACGAGATATAAGTAAAGAAACTTTGATTTTTCATAAATTAATACAAATGGAAAGCCGTTAGAGTTATGTTAGAGTAGACAGACGATTTGTGGAATTGACACTTTTTATTTGATACTATTAATTACCTTTGGCAAATTACTTTTTGGCTAAATGAAAGGATGAACATATATATGAAGAAAATGAATATATATATGAAGAAACTAGATCTATGAAGGCGAGAAAGAGAGAAGAAAGGCCGATGACGATAAATGTGCAAAGAATTCTGAAACCCACATGATAGATACGATTGATGTTAGGAATGAAAGAGAGAAGAGGTGGAAAGAAATGAAGACCCTAAGGCTATTATGATTAAAATAAAGCGGTTTTCTGCGTGAATATGGTACTTCCCCGGAGCTGGCCTATGTTGTAGGCAAAACTTAACCACAGTGGTTCTTACTATTGAACAAACTTACTTTCTATTTAATTTTCAACAAGGTTACTTTTTATTACAAAAGCTAAATAGATATATAATAACCTCGTTACATTTAATTTGATCATAATTACTATGCAAACAAATTGACTAACTAAATATTTGTGTCCAGTTATAAATTTCAAATAAGAATTATTTAATGTACTAGTAGATAGTATAGCTCTACGAAGGTACTCAATATCATTGTCATCATTTGTATGCTGTTTATAGTATGAAAGGTGGTTCTTTAATATCCACGCTTGGCAGTCGGATGCAGATTGTTTTTTTATTATTACTCATGTAGACGCTGCTAAAAAATTATATAACTCATTCTATACGCCCGCCATCACCCCACGCACGAAATTAAGAGCTAAATTAAGTAAATATTATTTTAAGGAGGAAGGAAGCTTTAAATAAATTTAGAATTTTTCTATATTTTCAAGCAGAAATATGCTAAAAAATGTATTTTTAAGCCCTTCAAAGTTGTAAATTCTATTATAACTTGTTGCTAGCGCAAAATTTTACCTGGAATTTCATCATTTATTATTTGAAAGTCTAATCCAAATTCAACAAAGTGATACAAAGAATATTTTCTATACAAGAAAAACATTAATAAAGCTATTTCTCGATTTTAAAAAACCGTAAAAATTTTATTTTCAGAAGAAGTCAACGTTATAAAACATAACGTTCCTTTGATGTGTATGTGAGATGGCTCTCAAATATTGTGGCTGAGATGTAGGGAATATAAAGACATGAATATTAAAAAAGTTGTTTACCCCTGAGGCATACACTGGAAACAATAAAAGTTGTTTATCGTAATATCTTTGTGTCCTTGCTCCACGGCAAACCTGATGACTAAGTATTTCCGTGAATAATATTCAAGCCCTCCGCAAACTTATATTGCTTCACATTATTTTAATCTCATCTTTTCTAGTATTTACAGTATGTGAGTATCCAACAGAGTCATTGTACAAACGTTACAGTTTTTGTTTACTTCATTTTTTGCTACATTTAGCAAAACATTGAAATATGTTGTTTATCTGTGTTATATCAATATCAGCCCGCGGCAGTCCAATGTTGGACGTAGGCCTCACCCAAGGCGCGCCATCTAGCCCGATCTTCGGCTAGGTGCATCCGGTCTCTGCCAGCCGCCTTGTGCAGATCGTCGCTCCATCTAGCAGGAGGCGTCCCACACTATATTTGTCGAGACGCGGTCTCCACTCCAGCATTCGGCTACTTCAACGATTATCGGATCTCCAACAAACGTGTCCAACCTATTACCACTTCAGTCTGCTAACTTGACGAGCTATGTAGGTGACTCTAGTTCTCCAGCGAATTTCTGCATGCCAAATTCTATCCACCACAGAAACAATGAACATAACTCTCTCCATAGCCCTCTGAGCAACTGTGTGCTTGTAAAGCCCATCGAAGACGGCCCATCCGTCAATGTCCATGTTTCGGCACCGTCAGTGTCCACGATATCGTGTCTTGGCAGAATCGCTGCAAGAACTGCAAGCAATGCTGAACAGCCTAAATGAGTCCTCCAGACTAGTTGGTCTAGCTATGAATTTGGATAAAACTAAAATCATGGTAAATTACCATATTGGGCAAGAACCGACCATGATCGATGGTAAAATTCTCCAGATTGTTTAGGAATATGACAAAAGTCCTGCCTGTGTTATATAATACACTATTTACATACTCTGATGACTTAATAACCCAAACTGTCTTGTCCTGTCATGTTTTGTCAGTCACCGATATGGAGAGAGCTATGCTCGGAGTTTCTCTGGTAGATATGATTCGGAATGAACAAATCCGCCAGAGAACTAAAGTCACCAACATAGCCTTTCGAATTAACAAACTGAAGTGATAATGTCCAGCAGTGGACTGCCGCAGGCTGTTGATTAATTGATTCACCGATACCTGAGATGACCCAAAAACATCGATTGGTCAGTAAATCCTGGTATTCTCCTGACACCACAATCCTTTTCAATCCTTGCCCGATCCAACGAAGACAAACACAAATAACTTCTTCTTTTATTTCTTCTTTATCATTTTGTCATATGTGTTCTAATATAAGAAATAATAAATCACTCAAGAGTAATTAAATATAAATTGATTGACGTCATTTATTCTCTTAAATATTCACATATAATGATTTTATTATTTGTAGAATGCTAAATATTCTACGATACAGAACAGCAAATGGGCACCTACCTTTGTGATAAAAACTAATCCGCCGTCACAAACATGCTCGCCTACAGCAACAACCCTCAATATAGAGGGAGGTCAATTTTGACCAGTGGAGTATTATTACTACATACTTTCTACATTCTTAATCTTAGAAGCTCAGAAGTCGGGTACTTCAACCACTTCGTCAAACGGTTGTTCTTCTGTATGAAATGTATATAGGTACCCATATAACAAGTGTCAAGATTATAAATTAATATTTTTAAGTCCGGTTAACGTAAAAATTCACATCGCAAATAATATTAAAGTCTAACAGACTAACGTTTAGATATATAAAGCTACCTCAGAGAGGAAGAGAGCGGGGCGTACTTAATTGCGCCGCACTATTTTGCGGCATGTTACTCAGGATAATTAACCTCCGCCAAGAAATGAAAATGAGAACATGTAACACCGAGACTAACCTCCTTTATACTTTGACAATTATAGCCAGTTTATAACTGACATTCTTATATATGACGAGAATCTCATCAAAGCAGAAAAAGATAAATAAAGTACATAGACCTCGCGCATGAGATTTCCGCCATGTGACACGTTGATACAGAATCTCTTATTTCAGACAATTTTGTTTGGTCCATACATTTTACATATAAATGTAAAAAAAATGTTAAAAATTTGAACTTTGAGTTCAATTTCCAGCAACGCCTATATTGATGATGACTCTGACGATAATAAAATATTGCTTAACAAATGAATACAGCGAGCTGTATTTCATTTTTAACTACTACCAAATATACCCATGATATAATCAACTTGCTATTGTAAATATTATGCGCCTTATTTGTGAAGAATTCTTTTTTTATGAAAACTGCCCGAGCATAATACCTTAATTATAAACTCCACAAATTACGACGCTTCTACCCACTGTCAAGGTGAATTATTTATGTATATAGTATATACGACGACCGATTAGCTCAGTGGTGGGGCCTCCTACCCACGGAGTCAATGGTCGCGGGTTCGATCCCCGCATCGGAATAAATATATATATGACCTACAGATATTTATTACGAGTCTGGTAACCCCGCCAATCCGTTCTGAACAAGCGTGGTGGGTTAAAAAGAAAATTGAAGCTGTGAAAAAGAAAATTGTATTCAAGCCGTCACATGAGGTACCCCACGTTTGCTGATTTGCCTCTCGCCATTATACAAATACAAAAGAAAAACGTATTGGACCACCACTTTTGCAGGTAGTGAGGGCTAATTTTTTTTTGTTGTGATGTTAAATGATAGTGGTACAGCGGTGTGAATTTCGGAAAATTCTTCAAAACACTCTCCTTCGAAATACGGTAAAATTTGCAAGAGGTGGTAACGGCAGAGAGATGGTACACATATCCATATAAGTGATCGAGCCAATGGCTTACCATATACATATCTACATTTTCATCGATTCGATGCCCGATTCTTTGTATGATCAAAGAAAGTAGCTACTACTGAATTGGCCCCGGGCTAAAGATGAAAATAGCATCTCACGTGCAATAACTTACACCATATAAAATTGGAGATGATAAAACACATCAAATGCAACCTCGCTTTACTAAACACAGTTTTTATAGTGTTTTTTCAAACATCTGATATTCGTCTTAAGCAATCAATCAATTGAGCTAAAACAGAACAAAAAATATCAGCAGAAACAGATCTTATAAATGTAGATACATCTTATTTTAATAATCGTTTATCTATGTTACACTTGTGTAAGTTCAAAAAAACACACATACACACACTATCAACTGCACATACACTTACACGTCCGCGAGCGTACATAAACAAACAATTAGCTTGAATACAAAAGCTAACATTGTAGGATAAGTCATTACTGATTATTTTCCCTTTTATATACATTTTATTTCCTCCTGTTATATTGTCTTAATTTTTATTTAGTTAGTATATAAAAATGATTTTATAGAATAAGCTGTTGTTTTCACATAAAATAGATGAATAAATAAAAATAAATCCCATTCCTTTTGGGCCTTCTCACAAACAACTGGTGTTGCTGTAATAATTACGCTTGGCAGGTGGATAGGGGATTACAGAGTGATGTTTTATTCCTCATTTAGAAGCTACTGCCCTGGTATCCTTCACTGACTCCATTGGTTTAGTCTTATCAATATAACCGTATCCCGCTTTAAAGAGTCTAATAATTATTTTATAGTAATTCTAATATAAGTGTATACTTTACCCTGATTATTTCATTTTATATAATCGTAATCACTTTTTCACAATTTCGAAGTATATTTTTGTGTTTATTATCTGTATATATAACTTAATAAATAGTTGCTGTGTCTTTAAAACTCCTTTATGGAGAAAACCTTGACCAAAGATAATATTATGTTTATATTTCGCATGATTGATGTTAATGGAAGTGTATACAAGGATTGCATATTCATATAAATTAGTAAGTTCTTGTTAATCTCTCAATCTCTTCACTTAAATTGCCACTGTTTACTGTACAAAAGAGTTGTTCGCTTGACCCCTATAATACTTAGATAAAACAAGTGGTTATGGTACTTGAACTATCAAGATTACATACACAATTAGTTTTAATATTTATCATTTAAATATATATATATCAATTTGGTCCTTTCTTCGGTACGCTATATTAATTGGAAATGTACAAAGTCGGAGAACCGACTGTGCCTTGGGAAACGGATTGTGAGATACCCCCAGCTAGATGAAACAGGACATATTGCAGAAACTGGGTGCGTAAAGCCAAACGAGGGTGAGATGGCTTGTATTAGGCGAAGCCCTTGTCCAACATTAGATCGTCGCAAGCTATTGTTGATGATGAGGATGATATCTTAAAAACACTATTAATTATATTTTAATTTAATTTACTATATAATTATTAATTGTAATTTATAAATCAGAATGTTGACTACACATGTTTCATACTAACCTTCATTTGTTACTGTTGATACTACAGACGAGTTAGTGTGGTCTTATACAGCAGGTTTATTTCAATATCTTACTTTTGTCTTATAACACTGAGGTTAAGGATAAAAAGCATATCTAAATAACTATATTGTCAATAAATTCTTATACGTTTATAAGGGTCATCCATAAATAAGTAAGTGTGACATTAAGTGACAAGAGGTGGATAAGTAAATAAGCTTTATGGCATCCTATGCATAAATTTAAAGTTAGTAAAACTCTAAACTAAAAACTCCACGTGTGACACAGGAAAGGATCCAAAATCATGAAATTCATATACCGTTATTTACGATCGGCCACTAATAGTAACAAGACATCACCAGAGAGCATTCATTACTTGATAATGACTTTAAAAACTTATCGAAATAACAATAAAGCTCTGAATAGCACTGTTATTGAAATTTTTATAGTTCAATATGTGATCAATAAAAAATCAACAATTAATAATGATTAAAGCTAATAACAATTAATAACGATTGCTATAATCCATAAACGACTTACTCCGAAATTAACATCCAACTTTATTGAAACATAATTTCATTCAAAGTAAAATCGCTTGACTATTGAAATGAATTATAAGGATTGTGCAAAAAAATTATCTCAGACATTGACAAAAATGAATAGTTCGTCAGCATGAAAAAAAATATCCATAGCATAGTGAATCGAAGCTCCTTTACACGATGCCCAACTGTACGTTACTTCATACGATGCACTCATTTGTCACGTTCAAGACAGCTAATTTGTCTGGCGTGTATTCGGCACCAGAGTCAAATAAATCTAACACCGGATAACGTTCGCATCGCAAGTACAAGTACGTAAATTGCATTGAGGCGGGTGATATTTAACATTTCACCGGCCAACCGGGCGATAGCTAACGATATGAATTCACCATGAATATTTACTGCTCCTATACTTATACAGAGTGTCTTTATCTCGGTGTAAAATTGAATTTCTTGTTCTTGGATTAATCAAATAAAAAGTCAACTGCTACTTTATTTATACAATGAAATAAAAAACTTATATAATAAAAAGAATATCCTTATCTGTGTATAGAATTTATGTACTTGTAGTTTAATCAAATAAAAATTCATAAGCAATATTTTTTTTTTATAAGATATTGTTTTTAAAATATTTTTTTATTTTAATTTATATAAAATTAGATTAAGTTTGAGTAATTTGATGAAGAGATGAAAATATAATTAATTTTAATGTAGCACTTGTAACATATTTAGAAAATAAATATATATTTTATAAAATGAGCATTTAAGTTAATATGATAAAAAGTAGTTATTATTTTTTTATAAAATCCATATGTAGACCACTGCTGGGTAGAAAGTCACTCTTTTTTTTTGTTAAGAAAATGGACATTATTCTTCTACGGTTTTTTTAAGCGGATTAATGGGACATCTTGACTTCGACCTAACTCTGAAGAAGATATCGTAAAATTGGGTAAAAAAGGCGGACTTCTTCATTACATATAATACATATGAAGCTATATAATATATATGTCTACATAGTGCTCTGAGCGACTATAAGCAGGTGGAGCAGATTAAAAATAATAAAAAAATACTTGTATTTTCAATACTTGCGTTAATATTGAAATAAATTTTCACACATATCCCAGTCGTACGTCTGCCAGTGTCGGAGTGAAGCAAAACTAAGTGGCAGGTGCTGTGCCATCAGTAAGCCTATTTCGCAGTCGACACACACCCGGGAATTACCTACTCGGCGATCGTCGCCGCCAACCGTGACTGGGACGCGCATCGCTTAGCAAGCACTCGATGTCGTGGCGGACACTCAATTTGTACCTATTGCCACCCTCTGCAGTGAATAACGTTTAAGCCATGCAATGTCTATTGACTTATTACTTTTGAATGCAGCACGTATCTCCCTAGGCATTTTGTTTGTGCATTCTAACTTTGAAATTGTGCTTTGACAACAAGTGCTTTTTGACTGTGATCGTTATTTATTTGCAAAAGATAAGACACAAGACACACACATATATATATATATATATATATATATATATATATATATATATATATATATATATATATATATATATATATATATATATATATATATATATATAGTTACAAACAAAACTCTCAAAATATTTCAATTTGCAGCATTTCAAGTAAAGGACATTTAAGTACTTAACATAAAATTTGCTATAAAGTTTTATGAAAATGCCTTTCATAACCACGCTAACCGAATTGTACTAAATGGTCATATTATTTAGGGTAATTTAGTTTGATTATAATTATGCTTGCAAATTTTAATATGTAGGTTATGGACATTTATCTATCGTACTTGTTATGGATATTTCGTTATGTTTATGTCAGCGGTTTATACATAATTAACATAGTTTTGTGCGTACTTATTCCTTTTAAACGGGGGTGGTCAGTATAATTAGACACAAGTTCTACTGCTTAGTAACTAGACTCAATCTACTATTTAGTATTATTGTATACTAATTAAACCAATATATCAATTAAAAAATCAGTACTACATAAACTAACCATCGAATTGTATTTGACATATTTAAATTTTAACTGAGTAAATTGAATAGTATTCAATTAGTATTTTTTATTTATGAAGAGAAAAATACTTCATTTGGATACTGATATTTTTTATAAACTCAGATTACTAAACAGAAGCTTAAATATTAGATGGTAGCTTGCCATAGTGGTAAGGCCACACTGCAGACCAATAGTTTGTCTAGAATAGCATAATATTTGTCTTTTGTCTGCCTGTGTCTATGGGCGACGTTGCTTTCTTTTCGTCAGGTTACTCGCCTGCTCGTTTGCCTTCCTATCCCATAAAAAAATATATTTTAACTCGACGGCCTAACTTTGACTCGAGAAGGCCTAAATAAAATAAATATTATTTAGAAAAAAATAAAAAAAACGTACAAACTTTACCAAAAGAATTGAAAGCGTGCAGACTATACAGCGAGGAATTTCATTTTTCTATTTCTCGGAAAAGGGAAGGTGATAAAGCATTGGTATTGAGACTTCGCTCTAGGCACGGCATGCCAACCGCGCGCTGCCATTGCTCGGGTGCCAAGAGAATGCAGTGTATGTGCAAATTGTTATTTTTATGGAATATTTTCAATATTCACTAAGCTGTAGACATTAAGTGCGCTTGCTACGATGCAGTTTTATGGGTCTCGTGGATTTATGGTCTCTGAAGAAATCGCTTTCCTCTTTATAATAATATCATAAAACCATTTCAATATCAACATAAGGAAATTTAATTTGAGATATATAAAATCATTTCTTTATTTTACTATTGATTCATTCAATGAAAAGAGCCAAAATAAAGGCAATACCTAAAAAAAAGTAAAACACGAATTTTGTAGTAATATACTACACATGTATGTTTAGGTAATTTGAAAATTAATTATAAATTATTCTTGGCTATATATTAATATAATACTATGTTTTAAAGATGTTGCCTCGAAGACAGTGCTTCATCAATCATCTGTTAAAGCCATGTAGGCTACAGAAGACATAAAAAGATATATACAAACACACACACACACACACACACACACACACAGAGAGAAAGACTCACAGTAATCATCATAAGCTCAGTTGGTAAAGCTCATGCCTACGATATGAACGTCGTGACTTCGTATCCTTCATTGAACTATTTTCCTAGCACAAATATTATTAGCTTAGTTAAAATGCTTAGCAAGGATTCTAGTAATATATAACATATTGCTAGTCGTCTTTGTTAAAAAAATATCGCTTATACATCCCTGTAATTTGGGAAATCTTAGCACTAGAAAATAAGTTAATGTAAAAGAGATCTTCTGTCGGTGATGATGAAAAATACAGTTATTTTGTCTTTAATGTGTTCGACACCGAGCCAAAACTATTGTCATTAGAATATTAAAGTAAGGAAGTATTCTTATAAATAAAATACGAACGAATTTCACGACTGTGTTCGAAATTTATTGCTGCATTCTAAAACAGAACTTCCAAACAAAAGGATCAGTTAAGCGGAAATAATACAGTCAGACTGCATTAATATAGCCGGCAAGTTTTTTGGCAACGAACTTACTACGACTTCGGTACAAAGGCTTTTAGTTTGACCTAGTGTACAATGTCTAGCCCAGTTATTCGAAAATAATCGAAACTTAGATCAAGCAAGGTAGTAGATATGAATTCATTTCACTTTGGGTTGCTTCTTTTTTGAATTTTAATTAATTAATACAAGACAATTTTCCTATTTCTTCATTCACAAACGCCAAATTTTCCAGTATTTTAATTTTTCTAAATTATTTTTATCTTGTAATGATAATAATTTGATCTAAATCAATTAAGCGGTTTCTAAACTAATCTTAGAATGAAGAGATATAGAGAGAGAGAGAAACTTTTTTACGATAGGATTGTAGTCTTCTTTCGTCCATATAAGTATATCAGAACGCATACGGTAGTCCACTGATATCGGCCTCCCCTAAGGTACAGCACTTAACTCAATTTTTGGCTACAGGCCTCCAGCTGTTGGCAGCCCATCGGCGCTAAAAACCTAACTGTTTCCACCAGCTAAAATTTGGATGTTTAGTATTCGAAAGAATTCCAGTCTTAACCAGTGCTTTAGAAGTCCCAACTTGTTTTGAAAACACCCTGACATTTTCAAAACTTCAGAATATTTTATCTTGTATGTCAATCTTACGCATTATTTTTCTAAGCTAACATACTAACGTACTCTACGAAAGACAACTTTTCGGTTATCTTCCGTAGAATCTACTATACCTGAAGATGCCTCGTGTTGGGGCGAAACACGTGTCATTTACAAGATGGAAAAGTGGTAGTGTGTGTTTGGTGTTGTGTATGGTGGTTGGTGGGTGGAGAGTTGATGGCCGATTTTCGGTGAGTTTTTGGTTTAAGTTCCAAATAAATCCACTTAATCCAACAGAAAAACACACATTATTAATTTTCTGTTATTGTTTTGTTTGTCGCGGATCTTAGCTAAGTAAAACTTTTGACTGTCCATATTCTTTTACCAACATAATTTTAATAAAAAAATATTAAATAAACAAAAATACAAAATCCAAAAAAATATTTTGAATTTTGTATTTTTGTTTATTTAATATTTCTCGTACTCGTACAAAAGGTTCACAATTAATTCATTGTGACTTCTGCAGTAACATTTTATTAAGATCTATTACATAACTTCGCTTATTGCATACCCTTCTGAACGATAGAACAAACAAATTGCCGGAAATATTTGAATGAGAATGGGCATTTTTGGGAACACTAATGTGCGAGGCGGGAAGCTCGGCCGGTGAGGGCACCCTTAATATCTGCATTATTTTTTCCGGATTTGTATGAATGCGGAGAACAAATAACGCACCCTCTATTGTACGACTACGGCGTTAAAAAAGTCACCACCAATATTATTTGTGTGGGTATCTTTATGGCTTTATTTCGACTCTTCCCCTTTGTGTTTTCTATTTGAAAAACATTTTAGCACGCAACCATGTCATGGAAGGTTTATTCTCAAATGTATACTAATTTAAGCAAAAACGAATATGCAGTAAGTAATAGAAAAAATAAATTTTTCACTCATACATGTACATATTTCTAAAATATGTACATGAATAAGAAATAATGTGAGTAATAGGGATATTGACTGTATTTAAATATAAACATAATTATATGTAGTTTCCATAATGGAACGCCAAAAAAACATAATATTTCTCTTTATTTTTAAAGAATTTATTTTTTATATACAAACGTACTCGTACCTACTTCCTAGTATTCTATAGTGGCATATATAATTCTATCAGAAATTAAATATGAACATTAATTTCTGTTTATGGTTAAAAATACACAAATAATAAGAAATTTCGTTTATTTCTTTTATGGGAAAGGAAGCTAACGAGCAGGCGTGTCACTTGATGGAAAGAAATCAACGCCGCCCATAGACATCCGCGGTGCTATAGGCAGTGCGGATGCGTCGCTTACCTTTAAAGAAAGTGTCATTATGGGTGTGAGAGGGGAAGGGGAATTGGGCCTTCGGAACCCAGCTCACCGTACGAAGCGTAATAGCTAAGCTACCACTCAGACGCCAGTTTTGTGCGGGAGTGTGGTACTTCCCCGGGCGAGCCGGCCCATTCATGCTACAGACAAATATTATGCCATTCTTGACAAAATATTTGTCTGCAGCGTGGCTCTACCACAAAAGTTTATCAGGAAGAATACTTTTTAACATTTATTTTAAACAGAGTCGTGACGTTGCATCTTGGTGCGCTAGAATTATGGCGATCGTGCTGGCCTTAAAAGATTCAGATTATCGTAATCCGGCATATATTATTATTGTTAATATGCTTGCATTTATATTAAATAATATCTTCGTATATTATATATAATATTATTATCGTTCCTTTCGATTCCACAAACATATTGAACGGATGTTTTGAAAACCTTCAGGTCATTGTCGATAATACCCCGGATTACTAATACAATAATAGGGTGCTTAAACGTTCGATTTAGTGGTAAACGTTTTGTATTGGCAGTAACCGCTTTTCGCAACCTATCATTATGGCCGGAACGTGATAGGGAAACCTTTAGCCGTGAACTGGTTGCAAAGTTCGCCATTGTTGTCTTTAGTTAACTATAAGTATTTATATTTAAAGTAATACCTCTTAACCCAGAAATACTCATGTAACATAATAGACACTGAAACTAATGCTCATATAACATCATAAAGATTTTGATAGTGGTAGATGATATTCTGTATGGATGTGGTATCACCCTGATATTTTTTTTTATATTCACGCCTATCCCCTGCAGGGGTTGGCAGAGACCACAAAGCTCCATCCACTACGATCCCGGCATATCCTCCTCTCACTCATAATTTGTTCAACAAATTAGGTATATTACAATTCGTCTAAGTGAATCCCACGAGCCGCTAGGGAGGATGGAGGTCAGCCCCAGCAGAAACCACATACTGAGGTAAGGCACTTTACTACCTGAGGGAGCCCGATCCCGGGACGGTCGGCACGCTTGCGACTAAGCTCGCCCCTATCTACGCATCCATTGCCACAGGGGCAGGGGCAGGGGGCAGGAAAGGAAATGCGGATTCGGGGGGTTACCAGACTCGGAATAAATATTTATAAATCCATACATATATTTATTCCGATGCGGGAGTCGAACCCGCGACCATTCACTCCGCGGGTGGTAGGCCCCGCCACAGAGCCAATCGGTCATCTCCCTGATAGACATACAGAATATCATCGTCAAATGGTAGGGTTTCACTGTGTTACTGTGTTTCATATGGTGAGTGTTGAAGGGTGAGTTGTGAATTTGAAGGCCTAAATCCTTTTCCTTTCCTTTATTTTTCTTCCCCCATAACTTTCTTCTTTCCTTTCCATTAAATCGATCTTCTCTATAGTATATCTGTATGTGGGTAAAGTAATAATTTGTGGTCTTCCATAAAAACCTCTAACCTTCCTACAATAACTGTACCTATATACTATAACAATACACTAGTTTACACCAGCAAACGGAACATGCCGAAAATGATCGATTTACGAGGTAGCAATAAATCGTAACCATTTGTTACACTCTCAATGGTGACAACAAAATACGATGATGGATTGACTTATTTATTAATCATAAAGTTAAATACAAAATGAACGAACAGTATATTAAAATTATAGATTTTCAATTTATAATCTGTACCTAGCTGGCTTTAGAAATAACAGTTTTCGTATAAATTTCATCCCCACTAACTTGATGAATGACGATCTAATACGGTGCGTTTTTTCAGAAACTTCTCTCCACGCACCACTACCCTGATATGATATGAACCAATATGACATTGGAACGTTCATAAAAACAAGTCTACACATTTCTCAAATGCCGGTAACGATTCTGCAAAATAATATGTCATTACGAGAGTGGGAGTGGGAGAGGGGAGGGGGAAGGGAAGGGGAGGGTGTAGGGCCTCCGGAACTCAGCCGCTCACCGTACGAAGCGCGATAGCTAAGCTACCACTCAGACGCTGGTTTTCTGCGGAAGTGGGTACTTCCCTGGGTGAGGCGGCCCATTCGTGCTACGGATAAATATTATGCCATTTTTGACAAAGTATTCGTCTGCAGCGTAGCTCTACTACTGTCAAATTTTTCCATACACAACATCTATGTGAAACCAGTTTCTTTCAGTGGTATTTTCAAACCGATCCAACTTTGCAGCCTTCAAGTCACGAGTCCTCTTGGACGATTATAATTACGTACTACAAGGTTTCATGCTTGATTGTCGATTGGCCCCTACCTCATATAAAGTCAAAAGGTAAAAGTCCTAACTTACGATTTGAAAGTTTTTCGTGTTTTAAAACGGTTTTATTTCTTTCAAATCTTGCGACGGCTTTTTCAACTTGTTCTACTAAATCTGTTTTTAAGAAATTTCACACACATAGGGTTCCCTTGACAATACAATATCGTGATATTTTCAACTTAGCAAGAAGGAAATAGACAGTGGAACCCTTTTAGCGTAACTAGTAACCTCTCTCTCTAGTAATCTCAATGAAATAAACTAAATAATTAAAAATAAAATAGGTGAAAAAAAATTTAAGTTAAATAACTTTATTAACAAACTAAAATAAAAGGGTACATAAGAATCTGAATTAAAACGTGGGTTGTATAAAAATCCGAATAAAAACGTGGGTAGTATAAGAATCTGTATAATTAATTCAGGTGGTAATAAAGCCATTCAACTTAAAAGTTACTTTATTATTTTTTTATGTTTAATAAATTACCATTCGCACTTTGCAAAAATATAGACAATACGAAACTATAAACGTCTATATAATGTATTTCGGTCATTTGTCCAATAATTACACAAACAACATTAGCGAGCGCGCTGATGGCGGCCCGCATATTAACGCTTCGTGCAGCATTTGTGCTAACAAATCGTATTATACGACGAATTCTATTCACTAAAATCTAATTGTTATATTTCTGTGCATGTTTTGGGTTATGGTAGCATAACAATTGCTTTATTAATAGTTTTTTTTATGGAAAAGAGAGGCAAATGAGCAGGCGTGTCACATGATGGAAAGCAACCTGATCTGACCTTCAAACTGACTTAACCTCCAATTTTATTTATATTTTATTACATACTTTATTGGTATGTTATGTATTTTGTCTCATGACTATCGTTAGTCTGCGATAGTCTAATAGAACTCCCCGTCCCCCGACCACATTGAATAATCTGCGCAGGACGAATATAAAACCGACCTAACCTATTAGACTATCGCAGACTAATGGTAGTCATGAAATATAATTAATATTTGTATTAATAAGCAAGTATGCAAAATATATCTTACTCTATCTTCATGGGAATCATCTGTTCACTGTTACACGGAAGTAGGCTAAGCGTAGAAAACTTTATATATTTATTCAGCATAGAAAAAGTATCCTAGTCTTGGATAAAGTCAAAAAGGGTTGTCAATATAGAAAGTGGAAAGAAAAGTATCCTTTCCTCAATACAGAAATACGACACTATAAGGAAATGTGCCACTTTTAAATTGAACATCATCATCCACAGAGCAATAGCGTAAACGATCCAGATCGCACAATAACGGGATCGCTTAGCACGTATCCTTTCAATATTTCCCAATTTGATACGGTATTACGCTCCTCGCGGCAAGACAATGGAAAGTAATCGACAGTGACAATGGAGGAGCTAAATTTCGTTAAAATAAAAGCGCGCAGAGAACAAAGATATAGCGCCTACGTGGTCGCCGTGAGGTCCCCCGAGCTCCTACAATGGAGAATTGGAAAAAGCTTTTATAATCTTGCACGTGACGCACATATTCAAGCGGCAATGCTCTCGCTCACATTCCACGTTGAGTCTGCATCGTCGTAATTCTTTGTCCCAATGTATTATATGCCGCGTGAACTTAAGGATGTTTATTTACGTTATACAAGGGCGTTGGCAACATAGGCGTACCGATCGAAAATGGCACCTAGGACACGTCTCAAAATTGTGTCCTTTTCGAAACTAAACTTAATTTATCTAAAAACTAATTAAAACAGTCATAAATTTTAAAAAATATATTTGATTTTACCACGAAAGAAACTTCATATAATAATATATGCTCGCTCATTTGCGAAACACAAGAGTCGTGGAGTGGATTGTTTGATATGAATTGGTTTATTGTGGTTTATTTTGATTGTTATAGTTAATAATCGCCGATCTTTGAGAAGCACCTGGAGAATATGCCCTACTTATCCCATCTAAGGTACGACTTTGGTGGGCAATTAAATGTAACATATTAAGACGTTATAGCGAGGAAAAGTAAAATAACATTATTTCAAGTGTATTGCCAAGTTCTTACACGTTCAGCCCATGGTATAGGAATACATAGCGGACCATCAACATCCTACGAGTTCAATATAACAACAGTTTTCTAATAATTATGGGGCTGTCCAATTTCTGTCCTGAATCAAGTGTATTCATAAAAGCCCGTTCTGTTAGCTTCTGTGCAATTTGAGGAAAGAGCTTCGTTGTTCTGCATTTGCGGGATCCAACTCTTTGAAGAAAACATTATTAAGAATAGTTTTTGTATACCATCATATATTTAAGAACTTGGACTCAAAAGGCACAACTAGTAGGTAGTAGTTTTAGATCTTACCCCAGAATCCATTTTCTATATCAAAATAAGTATTTGATCGGTCTGTATTTATTTGCTATTTTCTGAAGTAACAAATATCAAAGACGGTAGAAATTGCTTACCTTAAGCAATACACCGACTCGATTGCTTATCTCTTCTGTAAATTTTATATTAAAGCTTTTTTAATATAAAATTTACAAAAGAATCTAAAGTTTCTTTATAATAAATACAGTAAAACCAAATCCAATTAACAAATATTTTTATGTAAAAGTACTACAGTAAAATAACATACAATTCCAAAACCACATTCAATACATTTATATTTGATCTCTGGTGTCATCAATGTCTAACTAACTGTTAAACTAAATTAATTTCGTAGCATCACTATCCACAATTAGGCTTTTAGCATCTACAATTGATAACAAATTTGCATTGTTTCTCTGTGAATTTCGCCAATCGTGATTAATTTGCACTCAACTGCTATTTCACGCAAAGTTTAACTCAATCTTATATCGAAATAAAACAGCGTAATGAAATAACATTAAAAGCTTGTTTATTTGTTCGCACGTTTTTGAGTTATTTTTCATAACTTCCCTATCCATTTTTTTAGTGTGATATTAATAGTGGTAGAGCCACGATGCAGACGAATACTTTGTGAGCGGCCTTAGTTCCGGAGGCCCAATACCCCCTCCTCCCACTCCACGCCCCATCCACTCTCATAATGTCATCCTCCTTAAAAGTCAGCAACGTTTCCGCACTGCCTATGGCGCTGCGGATGTCTATGGGTGACGTTGATTGCTTTCCATCACACGACTACTCGTTTGCCTTCTTATCCCAGAAAAGAAAAAATATTTTAACCACATCTTACCATAAGGTATACAACGCAACTGCAGTGCCCATGTTGTTACAGATTATGAGCTCATAACAAAACACATACCTTCTTTTAATAATAAACACTAATAATATTAAACACTAATGAAAATAATAATATGCAAGTCGTTATATGATTAAAAATATTTGTTATAGTTAACTTAAAATATTCATAGTTAATATAATCATAAATTTAGTTTAATGAGATTTTAGCGCAGGAAATTTCAAAAAGCATACGACCGAGCCCCTAACGAGCTAGCCGTGCAAATATCGACGGTCCTCCAGTGGCTTCCATGGCAATCACTGCGGTCGTGTTATTGCGTTAGCCGGCGTACATTTTTGCAATCAGCCGTACGACTTTGAGGAATCCTTTTTAAATGGAACGAGGTTCATTAAATTACCTGGACTCCGCTGATTCGCTCCGAGGAGTGCATCACTTGATTTTGTGACGTTATAATTTAGTAAATTATTGGATAACATTAGAATTAGTTCTCTGTTTTGTGAGAGACATAATCAAACGAGAAACGATAATTACTTACTACAGATACATTGCCTAACTTAGGTAAAGGTACATTCTAAGAATGGAAGGTAATAAGGATTTAGTGGGAGGGTTTTCTTAGTGATTAATTTTATAGTAGTCGAGCCACGCTGCAGACGAATAATTTGTCAAGAATGGCATATTATTTGTCTGTAGCATCAATGGGCCAACTCGCCCGGGGAAGTACCACACTCCCGCAGAAAACCGACGTCTGAATAGAAGCTTAGCTACCGCGCTTCGTACTTTACCTACCGCTTACCGAAGCGGCTGAATTCCGGAGGCCTAAACCCTCCCCCTCCCCTCCCACTCTTCCCACTCTCACTCCCACACTCCCATACATACGACACTTCTTAACGATCGGCAACGCTTCCGCACTGCCTATGGCACTGCGGATTTCTATGGGCGACGTTGATTTTTTTCCATCAGAGACAGGCCTGTTCGTTTGCCTTCCTATCCCATAAAAAAGGATGATTACTGCTATGCTGTTTATAAAGACGGCAAGGAATATCAAAAACACCTACAGAAATGGTGCCATGTAATTATCTTAAAAGAAATGTACAAATTATATCTAATAACTAAATAACTATTAAATAAATCGTGATCCACTTGCAAGAAGTAATTAAAGAATTTCACTTAAATAAGCAAATGTCAGTAAATGTATATTTTTTTTAGTAAAGAGGTGCAGAAAAATGTACGTTATAAGAGATATAATTTTAACTCTTTGCTCCTCATTAGCGCGAGAATCTTTTGAATAAGCGCACATCCCACTTCAGGACTTGCAATTCACTTTTTGAATTAACACACTTCCCATTTTAAACTACTAGCAACATTCATAAACGTAAAGTACCTACAATTTAACGTAACAATTTCACAATAGGTTTAATGGGAAGTCTAAGTTAGTTTAATAACAGTTCCTTTCCAATGTTAAGCTTTAAGGTAGGTAACACAACACATCTTCAGTGCTTTTAGTTTTGCAAATAACTATAAACGACCGATTGGCTCAGTGGCGGAGCCCTCCGACAGCGGAGTCAATGGTCGCGGGTTCGAGTCCCGCATCGGAATAAACATATGTATGGATTTTATAAATATTTATTCCGAGTCTGGTAACTCCCCCCCCCAATCCGCATTTTCCTTTCCTGCTCTTTCTTTTCTTCTCTATCCTTTTGCTTCCTCTCCGCCAATCCACGGTCTGCCGTGCTAAATGCGTGGCAAGGGGCGAGCCTAGTCGCAAGCGTGCCGACCGTCCCGGAGTCGGGCTCCCTCGGGAACTATGGAGCCTTACCTCAGCATGCGGGGCTTTGCTGGGGCTAACCTTCATCCTCCCTTGCGGCTCGTGGGATTCACTAAGACGAATTTAATTTACCTAGTTTACCGACAAGTTTTGTGTCAACATCGGAGCAGTTGTGTCAGTCAAGCAGCAGTGTTGTCAGACGTGCATGATAACCGAATCACGCGCTCTCTTTTTGCTATTTATACCCTTCACATCACACACTTTCTTTGAGGATATCATATCTGATAATCCAGCTTGAATTGAAGAAATGGCGTCATGACCATTTCTTTCAATGTTCTACTTGATCGTAAGTGCTCATTATCATCTGGTGACTCGCTAACACTTTTGCTTCTGTCTATCATGAACATAATATATATTTTTAAAGAAGACTAGCAATGTTTGGAATTTAACTAGAATTATTGTTGACAAATCCAACTAAGCTTGTGCTAAGAAATGTTTCACTGCAATAGTCCAAGGGAAGATACGAACTCACGATGACAGATCGCAAGCCCCTTATTACCGACAGAGCTATTGATGCTTAGTTTAAAGATTTGAAAAAAGCATTCTTAACCTATTATAAGGTAATTATATTGCTAAAATAGTATTGCTTATTAGTGATAGAGCCACGCTGTAGACGAATACTTTGTCAAGAATGGCATATTATTTGTCTGTAGCATATATATGTACATAAATAATAAATATATTGATTATATAATAATCAATATATATGGCCGTATAATAAATGGGCCGGCTAGCCCGGGGAATTACCTAACTCCCGCAGAAAAACGGCGTTTTAGTCTTAGAAGCTGGTAGCTTAGCTACCGCGCTTCGTCCGGTAAGCAGCCGAGTTCCAGAGGCCCAACCCTCCTTCCCCCTCGTCCTCTCCCTCCCCTTCCTCCCTCCTCTCAGTTTCCTTAAAGGGGGGCAATGCTTCTGCACTGCGTATGGTACTGCGGATGTTTATGGACGGCGTTAATTGCTTAACATCAGGTGACACCCACCCATAAAAAAAGGTTTAAAATTTATTTAATAACAAAACTCTAGAGGAATGTCTTCTTATATTAAAATTTCGTTATTTTAGACAACAAATACATTAAGTCGTATTATCGTCATGGATTATGCTAAAGAGATTGCTGAATTTTGATTAGGGAATTAACTACATCTTCTCTGCATGGTTGAGGATTGTTAAATGCTAATTTTATGATTTAAAAGACTAGAAAGAGAGTATAATGTCACCTATGCATATAATAAAATCACGTGGCAGATAAATATAATTAATCATTTTTATCAAAATATCAAAATGATATCAGAAATTTTTCTCTAAAAATAAAACTCGGCACTTAAAAAGCACTTCCAAAATATTCAGACTTAAATTAGGAATACGTTTATTTTAAAACTCGCACGTTTATATTGTAACTGTAAAACGTGCTAGAATTTCCATTCCACTCATTAGTGAGCGGCAACATTCTTAATAAGCACATCCCACTTTTTACCTTCAATTTATTTTTACCCTCACCAACTCTTTAATATATATTTTTTCACTTATATTCAACCTAACCTATTATATATACCTTTATATATTAAACCTACAAAATTACGGTTCGGCATTTTTTCATAAAACAAATGTCTTCTTCTGTTTCGAAATCACAAATTGGTAATAAAATCACTTTCTGTCTTACTGAAATCAGTTAAGCCTCATCTAAGATTATTTTTCAGAAATAGATAAAGAAATAATGAAAAACGATGGACAAAAACTTGGATTTAGTCGTTGAATGAGTCATGAATGACGATTTTATATACACCATTTTATATACACCATACCACCCCAACGAAACACAATTTCAAACTATTATAAGAAAAAATAAGTCAAGACTGTGATTTATTTTTTATTATAGAGAAAAATAGTAATGTTTGATGATTGATTTTACTATTAATCTATGTTACTAGTATATATACATCAATTATATGTGATACATTCACTAACTTAAAACGAAATCCTTATCGTGATAAAAATATGTTTGTCGTAGCTCGATAATTGAATTATTGAGTTACGACAAATATTTTATATTTATATTATTTATATATTATTTGTTATATTTATATTATAATAATTGAATTATTGTACATATGATATCGAGATATTTTATTTATTTTTTTACGTATATTTTTTCTGCTTTTAGTTTCTTTTTATATTCAATAAGTATAAGAATAAGAAAAAATAAGTAACTTTTTAAACTATTAACGTGACAGGAAGACAAACGAGTAAGCATGCCGCCTGGTGGAAAGAAATTAACGACGCCCATATTGTTTCAATCTGTTTGATTTTGATTCCACATAGTTGGTATATAAATATAAAACGTATACAAAACATTTTACATAACTTAAATAGGAATGGAGTCTTCACTCTTCAATTTTACATTATTCATGTCCTAAAAATATCTGCAACAATGATACAAAATAAAATTGCTCAGTGGCGGGGCCCTCCGCCCACCGAGTCAATGGTCGCGGGTTCGATTCCCACATCGTAATAAATATATATATGAATTTTTAAATATTTATTCCCATTCTGGTAACTCCCCCCCCCAATCCGTTCCTGCCCTTTCCTTTCCCTTCCTCTCCGCCAATCCACGGTCTGCCGTGCCAAAGGTCGCAAGGCTAAGGGCGAGCTTAGTCCCAAGCGTGCCAACCGTCCCGGGATCGGGCTCCCCCGGGTACTATGGTGACTTACCTAAGCATGCAGGGCTGCTGCGGTGACGTGGTTCACCACCCGTCACGTCCTGATTCTCACAAGGGCGAGAAGCGACCAATGAAGAGCCGTTTCGCTGCGATGAATGGTAGCGGTCGGAGCTCTGTGGTCTCTGCCAACCCCTGCGGGGGATAGGCGTAAATATAAAAAAAAATAATATTTTAAAACATTCTGTTTATTTGCATTATGTATGTCTTTCATTCCATCGAACCAATTTACTCTTGTTTCATAAATACATATTAACCTATCGCTATTATATCATGCACGTTCGTGACACGAACTAACCATTAGACATGTACTCACCGGTCATACCTATCTTGTCCATTTACGCAAAATAAGCTTGTCGCCTAGACTCAGTCATCAGTTGTCCTCAAGTCGCATCCTGTTAGCCTCGCCAAGCCCTCGTCTTATTTTTTTTTCTTTCTCTGCAAACTTGCTTTTCCGCATTAGGCATAACTAGTTGATGCAACGGGAAGTTAAATAATTTATAAGAAAAACCGCAAGCCGTTTTAGCATTATAAATGTATTTTATTTATGTCTTAATTATTTTATATTTTTCTTTTTTAATTTTTCGTTTTTTCCTTTTAGTTTTTGAATATCTTAGGTATGAGGTCTCCCCATTTCTAACATTAACCCATTACGCTTATCCAGGGTGGATTGGTGGGGTAACCAGGCTTAAATAGTCAAAGGTCATACATATGTACATATCTTGATGCTCGAATTCAATCTGCAACTTAGAAACGGTATACAATTGCGTTGTCGTGTGAATATATTATACATGTGTATTATTTTTAATTATTAACGTTTGTTTAAATGCATGACATTAAAAAATATATTAAATGAAAATGAAACATTTACATGTTTATGTTTTTGTTTGTCATTACCTAGGGTCAAAAAGTTATATTACACAAATATTATTACTTATTATGTAAATATCTCGCATCTTTGATATATTCCTTTCGTGATCGGATTCGTATATTTCATTTCTACTATATTTCATTGCCGTATGTTTCCGGACATAAAAAGGGTAATATAATATACATATAAATGGAAACATTGGTTTATATACCAATATAAAATATTATTAACATTTTTTTTTTAATTTCCGGTCAACCAAGATATAAAACAACGCATTGAACCATAGTGTTAAGAAATACGAAACGTCATAACTATTCTTTTCTTTTCTTTGATGGCAATTAGTTATAACTAATATGCCAGTGTCAAGTAAAATACAATAATATAAAATGTTTTGACATGTAACTAGTCAGCTTGTTACGTTACGTCTTGGTGGCCATTTTATCAAAACCTTCAATGGACTTTTTCAGTCAACTTAAAAAGTTACGATACACGCATTTATTTCATATCACTTAACTTATACACTTTAATCGAACTATATTGCCACTATAATTAAACATAACTGAAAATAACATAAGATTATCAAAATGAAATAAAAACACAACATCACTGATGTAAGTTGGCGGGAAAAGTCGAAACGTCATAACTCTCACTGCTTTGCTCAAAGTTAAAATAAAACAGAAACAAAGGAAGATTCCAAAGCCAACTTTATTTGTAACTTACAAAACTCACCTGCAAGTTAATTTCTTTTACTGGGCAGAATTAATATTTTCCTTTCGCCTTCGGCGGCGGCAAGCGTCACCTCGTGCCTCGTGAACCCATTATCATTAATCTTGTAGAAGCGCTGCTAAGATAATATTCTCGAGGCTCCCGTAGAAAAAAACACTATCTCTTGGTTGTTTGAAATATGGCTAGGATATTTTGTTGCTTTTTTCTGTTTTAACTTTATATCATTTTTTAGCTTAATGAACTTTCACATTTTTTATAAGATCACTCCTTCGAGTTACGTAATTTAAAATTGACAACCCGATTGGCTTAGTGTCGAAGCTAACCCTTTTGGTTTCGATGATCATAGGTTCGATTTCCACTTCAGGATAATATTATCCTGATGCGGAAATCGAACCCACGCTATATCCTGATGCTGTACATATATATTTACAACATACAGATATCTATTCTGAGTGTGTATACGCCGTCAACCCATGTTTAAATATTAATAATTATTTAATAATAGTCATATTTCATGCATATTTCACTGTCATCAGACTATGGCAGTCTACGAATGAACTAAAGGAGTATCATCTATCTCTATATTTGGCTTCACTCATCTAGTTTTGTCAGCGTCGATTGTAAATCACATAATACGTTTACCAAGACGCACTTAACTCTAGTTACTTACGCAGCACTCGATTAATATAATTCTGTGACAAACCACTGCTTTTTGACTTATTGGTAAGAATAACTGACTTCTAAACTGAGGCTTCTGTGTTCAAATTGCGGTTTCAGATATAATTTGTACATATCTCATTACTATATTGGATCACTGGAACAAGAATGTGCTTTCTATGATTGCGCACAAAACTTAAGGCGCTTAAATTCTGCACCGTTTACAGTCCTGGGATGTTTCAAAAGATCTTAGAGTGGCTGAATCGGTAAGGAAAAACCATCATTAACCTGTGACTTTCTACTTCTATTAAGAATAATAATAGCCTTTATTAACAATCATTATACATCTAATACTAATAACTTAATGTTTCATTGTTCGACACCGACATTGCTCACCATCAGGCGACACACTAGCTCGTTTACCTTCCTATTCCATATATAAATAAATAATAAAGACGTTAGAGTCTCGTCTGCTATATACCAATCTGCACTGAGGTTGAGACTTGAGGCGTTTAAATACTACTATATTATTTGCAATTTTGGCACAAATGCTGATAATTACTTACAAGACGTGAGTAGTATTCAAATGACGTGACGGTATGAAATTAATAAATAAAATACATGCTCATAAGTACTGTTTATGAAAAAGGCAAGGGTCTCATTTGATGGTAATTTATCATCGCCTGTTAAGACATTTGCAATACCAGGGGGATTGCGCATACCATAGTTGGCCAGAATAGTTTTAGTTCTTTTTAAACGTTTCTTATAACAGACTTATGGGTCACTAAGCAACACTTGCAAGTAACGTGAAGTATCATAAATGAACAAAGCATGTAACAGAACTAGCAGTTTAATATGAAGTACTGGCCAATTTAAAGTTTTAGCAGCGTCGTACAACTCATTCCGTATACAGCGCTAGGAGCGCAGAGCGCTTATACGCCCCGAGCGACGCATAATCCCCTCTATCCGTTAGGTTGGTACTTAATGGCAAGCTAACCTCATTTTCATATAATTGTACTGTTTAAGCTTGTACTAGGTATGCCTAGCGGGGGAACTACTTAATTGTAATTATTTACTATTGTAACAATAAAATGCTATAACGCAGTCTTGTGTTATATTTTCAGTAACTATTTTATATTGAGATGAATGATAATTTTATCACATTTTTCCGCCTCAACTGCTTACCCTACCTACATGCGTTGCACCCTCCTATAATTCTGATGGCGGTATCAATCGACTCATGGCGATTTTGAATAAATACAAAATTATTCTTAAATGTATCTGTACCTAAATAGCTTAGCCAGTTTAGTGTATTGAGACGCGTGTATATATCTTCCGGAAATTGTACGTTAATAATATAAGATTATAATAATCAAAGAATAAATAGCCATAACAGTCCATTACTGGACGTTGGACTCCATTAAAATTGAGCATGTTTGCTGTAATAACACTTGGAGGGGGAATTAGGGATTGCAGATTGGTTTTTATTGCACAGGCGGAGGTTACTACACATGTACTAGTATTTGCTCCAATGGTCGCCTCGTATACCAGCCACGGAAACAAAATGCCTTATTTTAAAAAAAAACAAACTATAACAGAAAAATTGAAAAATATTTCTATTATTCTTCCTTAGAAACCTCATGTATATTTTTATCGTTGACGTGTAGGGACATGCATGGTTTTGTGAAACAATAAATGGCTGATGCATGCATAAACCGATACGCCGAGCCCCCAATTTATCTCGTCAGTAACAATCGGAACAATCCAATTATATTTTTTTCCGCCAAATAGACAGACTCGTGCACGTCATGGAACATATTCGTTTCGAGCGGCCGGCGTCGCTTCGTTGATTTTATCTGGTGTTTTATATTGTTGTCTGTCAGTGCTTACATATAAACGGAAATATATAGTAGAAATGTATAAGAAATATGTTTATAGTTTATTTTTATAAAACTACGTATAAACGAAGCGAATTTTGTGTTATAATTATTTATATATACAGCTTTTACATCTTTTATTTTGTTTGTGGTTTCCGACAGAGAATGTGTTCATCTCATTTCTTATTGTGAATACATGTGAGGACACTATAGGAGACAATATTAGTGAAAAGGCTACAATGCCTATCTAAATAATTAATACCAACCTGCTATCTCCAATCTATTTGAAAAAGATGGGGATTACGATGATATTTTGAAGAAAGCCAATGGTCAACATTAAAAACTTTATACTTTTGTTGATGATGTCTTTGATGTTTTACCAAATGCCAACGGTGTTATAAAATATATTGTTAATAAACTTGAAATATGAGCGATGGCGTACACTTTACGACCACGAGCTTTATGAGCTGTACAATGAGCCGAACGTCATCAAAACCATTAAAATTGGGCGCATCCGTTGGGCTGGGTATGTTATACGGATGGACAAAACTAGAGTACCCAAACGCCTACTCGACGACAGACAAGATGGTCGTAGAAGCCGCGGAAGGCCTAAGCACAGATGGCTCAGACAACTTAAAGGTAATCGGTGTGAGGGGCTGGAGAGAAAAAGCCAAAGTAAGATCCGACTGAAAAATTTAGTGAACCAGGCTAAGATCCACCCGCGGCTGTAATGCCTCAATGATCACAGTCGCGGGTGGATTAATAAACTAAAGAGTAGAAAATAAAATAAACTAAGAATACATGAATTTTAATTATATATTATTACAATTTATAAAATATAATGTATATATTGCAAATATCATACATACATACAATTATACTAAATACACTACGTCAAAGTATTTGCAGCATAACTATTAAAATAATAATAAAACCTTATACTTTGCGTATAAGGTTTTATTACCGAAAATAAATAGAGAAAAATTAATTATTTTATTATACATGTATGTAAAGTAAGTAACAACACAATTTAAGATTTAAGAAATGATTTTGGTAAAAATATATATAGAAATGGTTTTTAACCATAGGTTCTAAAGGTACTCCTGTACATAAATTCTGAGTATCTTTAGGGAATAACGGAACAATAGGCCGAACGCGTCCGGTTTCGACTGGGTAAATCCAATTTTATTACGCTAATAAAAGGCAATCCAATTAAATTCAGAGGTTTTTTTATGGACGCTGCTTGAAGCGAGCTGTAGAGCACTCGAATGGAGTGCCTTAGCCAGACCACACCGCTCTCCGTATTCCGAATGTAACTGAAGTCGGAATAAAAATGATTTTTTTTTTCTAAAGACTTTAATTGGCTGAGAGGTCGCTTGTCATAACAGTTTCACAGTAAATTATTTCTTTAAAAAGCATATTCAAATACTTCTTATATATTTTCCTTATAAATTATTTTGTATCATTTACTGTCGACTTATTTGGTTCATTGTCATCCCACATCGGGCTATACCTATATATAATATGTACGGTTTACAAGTATTTATTTCAAATTTGGCTGCTCTCTCCCCCCAATCTGCTTAAGACAAGTTTTAGTGAACATTCCTCTAGAAATAGAATGACCCGTGCGGATTAGTGAAACATCGTTTAGTTTGTTATAAATTCTCACACATTATTTTTTTTTTGCAAGAAAAGTTGTTGTTTCCCCATATTATTTTAATTGTTGTGGAACAGTTTAATTTTCTTTCGACTCTTTAAACAAATATCATCTTCACCACTAACGGTTAGCAGTCCATCAATGTGCGATTCAGTCACAGTTTCTCAGACGACCAATTGGCTCAGTGGCATACCCCCGCCTACGGAATCAATGGTGGCGGGTTCGATCCCTATATCGGAATAAATATATGTATGGCCTACAGATATTTAGTCCGAGTCTGGTAACATTACCAATCCGTATTTGATAAGCGTAGTAGGTTAATGTCCGTTTCTTCAAAAATGAGGAGTTCCGTGCCTAGCATTGGGACATATATGGGCTGTGTGAAAAAAATAATTGTTATGGAACAACGATAAATTATAGAATAATCTTAAAATAACAAAATTGTTAAATTCAAAATATATATCAGTAGCACAAGCCGCTGAAAATACATGCAATATAGTGAGGTTAAATTCTGCTTACCTACCGCCAATATTGCATATTTACTCTGATGTACGGTGTTGTGGGTATTTACAGAAGACGGTCATATATTCTTCATATGGATTTATGTATACACTGATATTAATATGAGAGTGTTACATAAATTTTACCTTACATTCAATATTCATATTGAATAAACGAGAATACGTGAAATATTATAACAATAAATTTCCTACTGAAAATTATTTGCAATCGTTTTCATTATATATAATTTAAAATATTTTCTAATGGAAAATCTCAAAATTTATTGGGTAAATTACAATTTATACTGTCGTTATATAATAATAAAGAAAATCAAACGTTTTGTAACTGCAGACGAATACTTTGTCAAGAATGGCATAATATTTGTCTGTAGCATGAATGAGCCGACTCGCCCGGGGAAGTACCACACTCCCGCAGAAAACCGGCGTTTGTGTGGTAGCTTACCTACCGCGCTTAGTATGGTGAGCGGCCGAGTTCCGGAGGTCTCCAACACCTTCTCCCTTCCCCCTCACCCATTTCCACTCCCATAATGACACTTTCCTTAAAGGTCGGCAACGCTTCCATACTACCTATGCTGCTGCGGAAGTCTATAGGCGGCGTTGATTGCTTTCCATCAGGTGACACGCATGCTCGTTTGCCTTCCTATCCCATAAAAAAAATAATATAATAATCACAATTAACATTTGATCACTTTAATTATCAATTCCATCTGTATACCGACGATTGTGACGGTCAATTGATCGTGAAAAGGCTAGCTCTGCCATCATCAAACTTTAGTACTCTATGTATTGTAAGTTTCCATGGACGATGATGATTTTTATTATTTATAACCAGCTTTAAATTAATTTATAGTGTCCTTACTAAACTTTCTATTTTCTAATTAATAATGAAAATAACATCCAATCACTTTAACTATCAATTTCATCTTTATGCCTGACAAGACTGTGACGATCGATTTATCGCGAAAAGACATCTGCGATCTATAAACTAGCACTCTAGGTATTTCAGACTTCTATGGGCGCTATTGATTGTTTATCATCATCATTATTTATCATCATTGACCAGCTTGCTCGTTTATCTATCTTAAGGTTATCGATAATTTTATTAATTAATTTACAAATCATACACCGTAGTGGTATGAACTACTTTATAACATTTTTTATAATATAATTAAGCAAACGAGCAAGTATGACTCCTGTCTCATGAAAGTCAACGCCATCCACGGACATCTACAACATAGAGGCATTGTAAATGTGTTGCTGGCTTTAAAAAATATGGTGATTTGTTTTAAAAGGTTTCCATGTCCAAGGTAACCGTTTCTATAGAGTAGTGGAACGTAGAAAAAGGTAACAATATTATTAATTCATATTATTATTTTTTTCCATTTAAGTATTCAAGTAATATTCGTAATGACAAATTCTAATACTGAACATAAATACATATATAAACTATAAAATAACTATTAAATCTATAATATAACTATTATATTTAACTAAAATATACAAAACACGCAAAATGTTTAGGTTCTTTACTAAGTTCTCATGTGTCAAATTGCACCTCATAATTTTCAAATACAAACGTATATTGCAAGGCCATACAACAAGATTTATTATCTGTTAACTTATACATAACCTTAGAATTACCTAATTTGGAACGTAGTTTCGTTGAAACCTAAAATAATTTTAAAGCGGACAATTTTAAAAGTGAACTTAAACCTCTAATCTTGCATCAAAAATTGTATACGTACATTTTTTTGATATTTTAGTTTATAAATGATAAAAAAGACGCACATGAGTCTCTTATATAGGATTTTAATTACCGCATTCCTTACTTATAAATAATTTATATAGATCAAAACTAGAAATAACTTATTCCAGTTTACAGATTAGATATTGACAGCGAATAAAATTGATTATAATAATGTTCAAAATAATGTTTATATAAACATTTCCATAATCGTAAAAACAACGATGTCAGAACAAAAAATATAATGACCCGAAAACAAATGAATGACTAATTAGTTTCACTGGTTTTAATTTTAAATTCGGAAAAACTAAGGACCTAAGGAACTTCTAAGTTGTCCTGATTTCCTTTAATTTATTTACATTACTAAGAGACAAAAGAAAAAGAAAAACGAGAATACCTTCAAAGTTTCTTGTGCCATTTCATCTGTCTAGAGGTTCTTCTAGAGTCATTAGAAATGGCTTTATAAACATGACTTAAAGACGATAGACATTTGACAAATGAAATGTCATTTCATATGACGAAAAGTAAAGTAATCGAAATCAGATTTGTATACGGGAATCGAATCAAATTTAACAGACATTAGTAATTCCGTGGTATTTTTAAGCGATTGCCAACAAATTTATAATTAAACATTTCATTTTTTTATCGTTTTTATATTTATAAAAACCTTAATTTATTGATTACTATTATCGTTTTTAGATTTATAAAAAAAAATATTTGCACCCCGTGGCAAATAAATCAAAAATATTTGATCCCTTGATTGGTTGCCGTTAATCACCGCAGTGGCACAGTGCCGTTGCCTTTTAATATTAATCATTTGCCCGTTATCTGATGTAAATCGGGCTCAACGGTTGGGCCGCTCGTTAAAAATTTATATTAGTTGCACTGTAATGATATGTTTTATTCAAATTATTTTCACACGTCATGAATGTATGTGTAACGTTGACGAAAATTATGATTAATTATTTATATCACTACAGAATCAGTTGTCAGCACCATCAATATAGTCGCAACAACTCACTGCTTATCTTATGTTATAATTTTATGTTAAATTAATAGAAAATTATAGTCTCACTGCTAGGGACAGAACCCCCAATTTCTGGAGGAACGGACATTAACCCACTACGCTGTTTCAAAGCGGATTGACAGGGTGACCAGAATAAACATCTAAAGGCCATATATATAACATATTTATCCTGATGCGGGGATAAAACGGGCGTCGATTAACTACGTAGGCGGCATCCCCGCCACTAAGCCGATTTTTCGTCATACATAACCTTAGAATTATCTCATTTGAACCATAGTTTCGTGGAAATCTTAAATATTTTAAAACAGATAAATTTAAAAGTAAACTAAAAATGTTAAGTCTTGCAACAAAAATTGTGCGACAACATTAATTTTTTTTTGTATTTTCATTTATGGATTTAAAAAAAAATAACGCTTATGCTTATGAATAAGACTTCAAGAATATTTTATTTAGAATATTGCCTATACGGGCAACGTCAATTAAAATATTCAATCTATATATGTAGATCATAACTTTTTAATCACCAAAATAGATTTATGTTAATCAGAAAATAACAAATTGCTGAAGTTCTTAAAAAACCGGCGGACTTGCATGAGGTGAGTAATAAGTGTTGAGGAGGCAAGTAAAGTATGCCAATATCGCCCAAACCCCTCCCCTTCCCACTCCCAATCTCCCTCCCACTCCCCCTCCGATTCCCACTCCCACTCCCATAATTTCACTTTCCTTTAAGGTCGGCAACGCTTCCAAACTGCCGATGGCGTTGCGGATGTCTATGGGCGACGTTGGTTGCTTTCCATCAGGTGACACGCCTGCTCGTTTGCCTTCCTATGCCATAAAAAAATCGGCATCAACAATACCGGCTTTATTTAACAATCCACTTCTGGACATCGGCCTCCTACATAATTGACGGACAGATTGACAACCGCATAATATTTTTGTTCCCAGGTAAATACCGTTGCCTATCTCCGGGTATAAAATTACAAATAACCACTTGGCTAAGTTATTACAATATTTATTTTCTGATCCAAGAGATCCGTAGAAACTGTTGCCATGTAGGGTTTTTTCTTCATTGCCTTATACTTCACTCTAATTACTTTTTCAGGAGATCATGACTGATAAGGAATAATTTTAATTAAATGTAATCACTTAAAATTTTATACATACATGATACTTATGATGAATAATATGTATCTCACATACAAATAGAAATATAATATAAATTTTCTACTTAGTAAATGTAAAGACAAAATCAATTTATTTTGATATCCTTCATTAAATTCAAGCTATCTCGTCCACCTCTATATCTCGTCATCTTTCCATTTTACTAATTTCATTCGAGACTTGGTATTTGAACCATTGTCAAAGGATTCCGCACCAGCTCTAATGAAGCGCATTTAAAATCTTTTTAGGATAAGGGAAACTCGCTTTAGCTAAGGTAAAAGCAATTTTCAAGTTTTACTGCGTACAAAAGAAAATAGTCTACTAAGTTTGACTGCTCTTAATTATTGTTGGTTAATTCTTATGGTTGAGAAAAAGTTTTTCTAACTACGAATATGCAAAAGTCAAATATTTAAAACTTATATTATCGAGAAGAACTAGGAACTTGAACCTATTTATTTTTTCTTATTATACAATAATGGTTTTTAAGGAAAATTATCAAGTTAAAAAAAACCTTGGGTAAAAGCTTACCATTCCCACTGTAATGTGTACAGCCGGTAATGGAACGAGAGATAAAAAGAGATGACAAAGTCTTGCTTAAGCCACTACCAGCTTGTTAGATAATCCATGACCACGACCATGTGATGAGTGTATGACTGAGGAGAGAGACGTTTGTAAATTTTATTTATTGCTACACTACAACAAATTCTTCAAAAAGGTAAAAAGCTTTGATCGTAGCATCAATCGGTAAGCTCATAAGGGAGAGAACCGTTCTCTCCCAGAATATTGACTTCCAAGCAGATTTGCAACTGTGCTTTCTTTCTTTCCGCATTTTATTTACTTTCTTCCCAAACTCGGTTATGTTACCACCTCACCCCACATGTTATTCAACTTTATATCTTGAGACAGACAAGTGCAGTATCACTGAAATTGCAGGAAAATGCCGGAAGTTATTTATAATCAGATGACCCGCTAGCTCATTTACTTAACTCTACCATAAAACATCATTAAAACATAAGAAATCATAATACTGTCAAATCAATGAATGTAATTAAATACCATATAATTGAAAGGTCGAAGATAGTGTCAATCAAGTATCAAAATATACAAGAGAGATTATTTAATCAAACGGTTAACGTATAATAAATCATTCCCCCCCCCCAATCAATAAACGATACCCAACGAATGAACGTGGACTGGTCCATACGTTGATTGGTTGTCGTTAATCACCGTCATCGCAGCGCTGCAGCCTTTCAATTTTAATTATATACTCGTTTACTTGTGCACATCCGCTCAATAGCTTCAACACAAGTGACATCAAAGCAGACATTTCATTTTTATAAGCTATAGCAAAACGAACTCATCATCTCATCAGTCAAGCAACCACCGTGACCCAAGAAAAAAGTTTTTTTTAACAGCACATATAGTATGTTGACCCACTGCTGACACATTGGCAGGGTTACCAGACTCGAAATAAATATTTGTAATACATACATATATTTATTCCGGTGCGGGGATCGAACCCGCGATCATTGACTACGCGCGCGGAGGGCCCCGTCACCGAGCCAATTGGTCGTCAAACTTTGTAATACTATCAAGTAATTCACTCACATAAAAACACTAACAAGTACAAATACTCCCAAGCAATTTGCTCGCATAAAAATACTATCAAGTACAAACAAGTATAAATAGTGTCAAGTAATTCGCTCATATGAAAATACTATCAAATAAAAGCAAACCACTTTCCAGTCATTCGCATGCTCGCTTGCCTAATCGTTTAACTGCCTAAAAGTCATTATAATGGCTTTTTCGTGTAATGAATCGCATCGATTATAGCTTATTAACTAATTAATATATTAATTGATCGAATAGCCTACTAATAAGTTAAATTGGTTAATTATTTACTTAAAAAATTAAATCAATAAAGTAAAATTTAGTCTCTTTGAACAATGTTTTTTTTTTCAAGCATTTTAGAAGTTAAAGAATGTTAAATATTCACTTTTTTTTTATTTATTTATTTTTTGTTTTTTCACACACACATATCTCCCTATTTCTAGAAAACAACCATAAACCCAATACGCTGGTCCACTGCGGAAATAAAATGTAGAACATACTACATCCATATTCATGTATATTCCAAGTCATATTTAACCCGATGCAGAGATTGAACCCCCGATATTTGACTCCGTAAGCAGCAGTCCCAGCACTGAGCCATTTAGGTCGTTTTATATTGTGTACACTATCCATTTAATTGAGTAGATAATCTTATTATCTTCGCTGCCTACACGCTTGTAATTGAAAAAGTAGATAACGACTTTAATTTGAACCCTTCTAATTTATATTAGTATTGTATTTAATGCAATTACAAAATTATTAGAGGTTTTTCACACTTGTAGTCCCACAATAAGATTTTATAGGTGTCACTAAAACACACGTAAATAACTAGGATATACATATAATAATTCAGTACAACCAACTGAAATACCACTTCAGAGATCAAAAATAAAGTATAAATAAAGTATAACGTAACGTAGATTTTCCTTATAATTACTTATGAACTGAATTCTGTTTTTTATATTAAAGTAATAGCAATTCAAATTGACAATAATTCACGTATTATAATAAATAACGTAATTACTACCCACGTATATTACCCGGCAAAAACTCACAAAGATCAATTTATGCCTTTTCTTGCGTCTCGTTTCGTTACTCCAGAATTCTTAAGGCAGCATAACTTCAACCACGAGAGTACTGTCAAAACTACTTGTATATTTTTTCCCTTTAAATCACAAATTTTCGATAGCACGAAGAACACCTTTTGTTTTATTTAATAAGTCATCAAACTTAACGGCATATACTAGTACATAAAATCGTCCCTTGAACGTTTAAATAAAATGCGAAGACGTTTTTTAACCGTTCAATGGCATAAATTGATCACAATTTATGAATGTAACAACGATATGTGGTTTCTAATAAAAAATATTTATTATAATAATATTATTTGTTTTGTAATTATATTTTCTTATAGTATTTTCTAATAAATATACCTTTTAGTGTATATTTTTTTAATAATACTATTTGTAAGAATTTATACACAAAAAAGATTAAATCAATGAACTCAACTACAAGAAAATGGCTGTAATTCTTAATTCAAATATTAATTCTTAATTTAAATAAGAGAAGTCAAGATAAAGTTATGTTAGTGTTAATTTTCAAATAACCTCGGTTTCCGTTTTCATTTAATCGCTTCATATTATTTTCCACATCAGAAAAAAAATTGTTTTGTTTTAAATTGAAAGGAAATGTGATACTCAATAACTCCCCAAATATCCCAAAATTGTGTTAAAGTACCATATGCTTTTATATTTAGGTGTAAAATTTATAATTATTTATAAAGGAGGTTAGGGAGTGAGGATCGATAGTCGACTTAAATTATGCAAAACCCTTAAGGGGCGAAGACGAGATCCTTTTAAACTTAGTGTTTCAGCCTACGACGAGCAGCTGAGCTTTGTACTCATTTATAAATTAGAAGGACATTTCTCCTAATCCTACTAAAATAGTAATTGAGAGTATATCTTTGTAAGTTAAATGAAGTTTCAACAAAATTGAATTTTATTACAAAACTTTGTAGAATTCCACAAATAAGATTCGAAATGAATAAAGAAAAGGTAAAACCTGTCCATTATTACACACAAGCCCTTTAATTTAAATAAAAACTTTTGAATATTTAAAAATAGTATTGTTTTTAATATAAATTCGTATACATTATTGTATATCAACGTACAAGATGAATAATTATTATTTTTTTTGGGATAGGAGGGCAAACGAGCAAGCGTGTCGCCTGATGGAAAGCAATCAACGCCGCCCATAGACAACCGTGACGCCGCAGGAGTCCGATTTATTCCGATGCAGGGATCGAACCCGTGACCATTGACTCCGCAGGCGGAGGGACCCGCCACTGAGTCAATCGGTCGTCAAAATATTGGATTTAGTCGTATTAATCGCTGTTTAATCATGTATCTTTAATAGATATGTGTACATTTTGTACATATCTATACATTTATGTACGTATGTTACTAAAATGATATAATGACAAAGAGTTTGCTGTCGGAACTAAGTTGCAGGTCCGAATTCCGAGACGCGTGATTTGAGCTCATCATGGCCAATAGAAATCTGAATATGTGTTATTATCTTATATATGTATTTTAATGGCATTCACATCTTACGCGATCCTCTAAATGAAAGCTTTGTATTTAAAACGTTTAATATTTTTAAACTATTACATAAATAAATCATTCTATTTATCTGTATGTTATTAGTACCTATATGTTATTAGTATATGTCCAAATATGTACATAAAAGATAATGGTTAATGCCGCTTTTTTATATAATAAGCAACAAATACAAATAGTATTCGATTTACTATAAGCTTTGTTTAGCAACAGCCGTCATTTGTAGCTAAGGTATACAAGTGGAACACCGCGTCTCGCTTCCCTCGTGAATATTTAAAGACTCATCAATGTCTCGGCTCTAGATATCGGATTTTCCGCTTGAACAGTGATATTAGGGCGCCCTCTATACGCGATACGTACTTTATATGTATTCGAATTGCCTTGATTAGTATCATGAAACGTCGGGGAGGGTGCCTTTGAAGCTGAAACCTTATTTGTGTTTTATTAAAATAACAATTTTAAGATCTAATATAATTTTTACATTAAATATAATATTATCTTATCTAATTAAATTGCCTATAAGGCCTATAATAATCTAATTAAACGGCCTATAGATATTTAATCCGAGTTTGGTAACCCCACCAATCCGCATTGTACCAACGAGGTGGGTTAGTGTCCGTTCCTCCAGAAAGGGAGAAGCCCGTGCTCAGCAGTGGGACATATATGAACAGCAGAAAATAAAATACCTATGAATTTCTTTGATGAATGAAAAAGTATAATGTTAAATTGTTTTTCAAATCCCATGCTTTTTACCGGGAGTTATCAACGGTGAATTCATAAGACATTTTGTAGCTAGTACCTAGTCTTAGCATCGCATAGAGCTAAAAAGTAGACTAGGTCACATCCATAATACCCAGTGTCCAAACGTGTCCACATCCATAATAGTAGGGGTACTGCAGATGAGTTGCCTACCTAGATAAAGATATAAATAACCGGAGGGGTAGATTTAATGGGAGGCGAAAAGAGAAGTAATGGGAGGGGAAAAGGCAAGTAAAGGAAAGGTAAAGGAAATGGATCTCAAGATCCCTGCACTACGGTCCCGGTCGAACTCGCTTATACGTGCTACCATGGTTCAACCCCTAGAGCAGTGATTCTCAACACTGTTATCTTGTAAAAACACTGTATCGCGGCATTTTAGCGTGCTGCCAAAATCTTAAAGTGTACCGCCAAATTTGACAAATGTCGACTATTTTGCACAGATAATACATATAAGTTATTAAAATTATATTTAACTTATTTCAATATTAGTATGCCGCTAAATTTTGAAATTGTCCAAAATGCCCACTGCAACAAAAAATGTTGAGTATCGCTGCCCCAGAGAGTGTGATTGAAATAAAATCATAAGAGAGGTATGTGATTGTAATAAAATCATATATTTTAAATGCGACATAATAACCTGCGATTTACGTAATAACAGCAAAAGCTTGATCTACGTAATGTAACGAGTTTGATTATAATCAACGTGTGAAAAATCTCAGGATTGTCTAAAGTTACATTAAATTACTGTACAAGGTGTTTATAGTGCACATAAGTATGTTAAATGTAATGTTGATTATTAGAAGAAACAAAGGTTTATTTGATGAAACAGAGGGGCAAACAAGGTATTGGCTATCCTGATAGTCCAGTCATCACCACGAGTTTTTGTAATACTAAGCATATTACAGAGCATCGCCTGTATTGAAAAGGCGAAATATTGTATAATGCCCTTCAATTATATTGTAGAAGTACCCGCCACAAAGATAAGTTACATCCTCATCGCTTATATGATTAGCAGTTCAAACTATCTACCGTCTGTTACCGAAAAATTATGTCATTGGTCTTTTCAAGAGACATGTACATATATGTCTACGAATGACAGGCAATCTATTTGTGAAGCCTCCGACGTTAAAGATGTGTATGGACGGCGGCGATCACTTCCCACCGAGTGATCCGCATACTTATTTGCCTACTCTGCAATAAAAAATACGATTTCAGATATGCACATTAAGTGATACTGGCCTAGTTTAAAATGTTTAACCTTTGTTTATTGACATGAAGATATATATCCAACGTTCACAATATCGAGATGGCGTTCGCCAAGGAGTTCTACACGAACAGTGCATTTGGCTCCTGGTATATTCTCAGAGCCCGTCACGAATTTGAAGACGTATTTGTATTTGCTTTGTTAGCGACAGCTTGTTCTTACACTCGAGTGCATGCAAAATAGGGTTTCCGAAATGTTTGCACGGCATTCGCATTCTAACTGCGCGTCGGAATCCGTGTATTATTTTGATGAATACAAATAATTTTTTTTCGCTTGACTTGCTTCGCTTGTAGTGCAAAACTGCTGCAATAATCTGATATTATGTTTGGAACCATTATGTATTGTTTATGTCAAAATAATAATAATAATAGAATTTTGTTTCAGATCAGCGATCCATAATATTATTTGGTTACAACAAAATTTATAAGCTAGAGTTAGTTACATCTATAATAATAGTATATTAAAAATAATAAAATAAGGAGACACCCTAATACTACCTGACATATGTATGCAAGAGCACCCAGTGTCTCAGCAATAGAGAGTCCCACCTGTCAACCAGTGCGCTCAATATGCTATTTGTGCTACAGCGCAGCCAACGCAGACGAGATGCGCGTCGAGCTCGAATGATTGCGTAAAAATCATCAGTTCGTCTTTCAGCAATATACGTGATATCCAAAGGTTATGGCCGTATTGACAGGTTGCTTGGTTGAATATCTTTCAATGATAATTATAATGCAGTATAAGGGCTTAATTTATAAAAAATAACGAAACCAATTCATTAATAATGTCACATCTGTTCAACATCAAATCTATAATCAACAAATTGGAAGTAGGGCACAGACGGTGCGTGCTTTAGAACGTCAAATATTTTATTAATTAATGATTGTATCCGTATTTTCCTTAATGTTTAGAGAATTAAATTCAATAGCAATTTGTAAATGAAGTTTTCTAATTAATACTTTGTTGTCCGTGAAAATGAACAGAAGGAAAGTGTGATTTGCTAAGCGAAAGCGTGTTTACTTGGGTATAAATAAAACTGTCATATGCTTATAAATAACAGTATAAATATGTATTAAATTTATATTTTAATTTTTAATAATCTTAATACTTTCGATTTCGATGCAATGGATAGTTCTTTTACATTTTACAGTCGTTATGGTAGAATTTTTAAAACTTTTGTGAATTTATTAAAATTTCGAAAAATCTGTTTAAAACATTGACTTCAATTTAAATTAAGATTAGAAGTTAGACACAAAATGTTTCTTTAATTTAAGCAATTTATATCTTATCGAAATAGTATTTTGTATTTGTACAAAATTTTTGTAAGAGATAAATATTATGTCATTCACTAAATTACAAAAATATTATAAAACATGCACGTACGCAGTAAAAAACGTACCTGAAAAATGCGGAAATCAATTAAATACTTGTACTCATAAGTCAGATAATACTCTAAATCTTGGTTCTAGTATTATTCAAGTAAGCGGATTTATAGCCAATTATGGTATAAGGCGGTTTTTCAAAAGTGCAAGTAAATAAGAAGTACAGCGCTTCCAACCTAAATTTAATTTTAAAATAGGAGCCGACTCTCCGGATTTGACCGCATAATCTCGATGGCACGTGATCCATCATCAGATAAGCCTTAAAATGAAAGTGGACGTCACTCTGCGATCCTCAGATTAAACGTATTGAAAAATTGTGTTACTGACTGACACTTTACGTAAAAGGAACCAAAAAAATAACTTTAATCAGATCTTTAAGGAACTTATAATTAATTGGATTTTTCTAAAACTGCTCAAAAGAAAATCTTAAAAGTTTTAATTTTGTCAAATTGTAATTTGACCTTTATTTGACAAATATTAACTGATGGTGTTATTTATCTAAGTCCCTAAAACCTATGATTCGAAGATGTTAACGCTATAGCCTATACTTTTAACAGCTTTATCGTATACTGGGCTCGCGGGCTCAAAGCCCGCTGGCAATTAAATATACTTGGGAATCTGCCCAAGTCGCAACTCGAAGCTGTGTCGGAGGTACACTGTGTGTGTGTGTGTGTCGATTTTAATTCTATCACGACGCTACGTTAAACGTGTAAGAGAGGAATGGACCTAAGTAACTGGGGTGCTTATTAGTCCCCTAGACCCTAGGGTCTGAGGTCTGAGGGTCTGAGAATCGACCGGGTACGTGAGAGAACCTCGAGTAAGCAGCTGGTGCAGGGAAGTTTCCTACTCTATGTGATCGGCTGGTGGCGGACTCTAGACATATCAACATCATCCGTTTATATCGACTTATTATTTCCTTGAAATTGAATAAATTTGCTCTGCTTAACAGGGGTAATATGGCTATTTATGGTTTTATATCAGGATCAATGCTTATATTTTAAGTCTGAATTTTAATAATATATTCTCATACACAATAATTCGTTATCCTATTGTATAAGAGTCTATGTACATCTGCTGAAATTAGGCAAGTTGTGAATAAAGGGAAGGAAAAAAGCGGTATTGGAAGGTGAATTGAAAGAAAGGCGAAAGGAATTGGACCTCCGTGTCCCTGTAGTCGAAAACGTGGCTATTGACTCCGATAACGGTAACTTCGTCACTAAGCTTCTACCGAAATGCTAACCATGTAAGAGTTTTATTCAATGTAGATAAAATTAGTTAAAACGATTAAAAGCTTATAAAATAACTTCATATGCTTACATTTTAAAAATAATAAATATGTCTAATTTATAGCGTACAAGATTTCATGGTTGTTAACAAAATTTTATTATGCCATAAAACGCTAACAGATGTTAAAGAACAAGAACTTAATTTAGTTATTCGCCAATTGAAACCGAATTTCTGGTACTAAAAGCTGGCGTTCGAAGTCTACAACACTCAACTAAATAATTAAACTTATACTTCAACTAAATTATTCCGAGACCCATTAGATCAAGTGTTTGAAACCTAAACACAAAAATCTATAACTGTATTAAATTCGGCTAGCATAGTAATTAAGTAACGGGCATTCCATCAAGGTTATCCCTAATAGCTACTCGAGATTTTGCAATACGCGTTTGTTCTAGTTTTCAAATACTAAAGTCAAAGTACAAATTATTGAGGACCAGTATGTTATGACAATGATAACGTTTGATGGAATAATAAGCGGGTGCAGACGGAATTCAGCTATGAACTAGTTCGGTGATTAGAATGGTAATATTGGGTAGATTCGAATATCGTACCCATTGTATGCAAACCGTGATAATAAATGTCAAACGTAAGGTAACATGTTTGGGAACGCAGATTATATTTAAATCATACACATAGTTATTTCAATACGTGAACTAATATAAATATAAACGACTGGGTATTAAAAACCGTCTAAAATTGCTCGGCTAAGACACATGAAAGTAAAGAACAGAACGATTATTTCGCATTTAATTCATCTCATTTAAATATAAAAATATAGCATTAAACAAAACTTTAACATACTTCATTAGTAGTAATGTTACTAAAAATAGTTTTTTGTCACCCAACACCGGCATATGATAAACTAAAGCTGGTCTTGCTATTTCCGTGGTTATTCCGATAGCTTCCGTTATATACAAAAGAGTATGTATAGATGGAGGCTATAAATGACTTAAATGTTTTAAAATAATACTATAATATTAAAATTATTGGTATTATAATATTTTTTTATGGGATAGGAGGGCAAATGAGCTAGCGTGCCGCCTGATGGAAAGCAATCAACGCCGCCCATAGACACCCGTGAAACCGCAGGAGCCACACTAGAGTTGCCGGCCTTTTAAATATATATATTTTTTATATTATACACATAATCTACTCTTATTTCTAGCATTATAATAATTATTTATAACTATGATTCAAAAAGAAAATTTTAAAAATATAACTCAATAAAATAATATTAACGATTAATTGGCACAAAACTGATTAGTTGAATTTCATATGAGAAATACTTTGGTTCTCTTAATTAAATACAAGTGGATAAATCCAATGTCCAATATAGTTATGTGCAGTTCTAATTAACAGGCGCTCAGGTCCCAAAATTGCCTACTCTGGGACCTGGGCATAATTTCACATCAAACACAATTATTAAAAGTAATTCACACGTGTTCGCAATTTATTATTAATCACTCAAAGAATAAAGAAACCGAAAGCAATAAAGATAAATCAGAGACTATTCGGTTGTTAACCAAGGCCTTTAGTAATAATTTAGCAAGTTAAGGGTTGTCAAATTTAACATCACAGGAAATGTATAAAGGTTTTTTTATGGGATAGGAGGACAAACAAGCAAGTGTGTCGCCTGTTAGAAATCACTGAACCCCCCCCCCGCATTTTTTTGCTTTGCTACATCCTCAACACCATAGGTATTACGGAAGTGTCACCGGCCTTTAAGGTTTTTGTAGGCTTGTTTTTTAAAGGCTTGTTTTTCAAAAATACCGCTAAAAGTAGCTGGTTCCTCAGCTTGGTGGTGCGTGTAAAGAAGTTTGAGGAAAAGCGCACCGTACCTGATCGCCACTCACCCAAATGGTGGGGATGAAAATTTGAAAAGCTGCCTACTTTAATTAATATTCTCTAACAAAAATTAGTAAAAGTAATTGAAAATCATTTTTAAAATATTTTTTTTTTTCATATAATATTATTTATGAAATTTGAAAAGTTATACTAAGTAACGAAGTAACCACTTTAGAAGGAGGCGTGTAGGATTCAAATATAAGGATCATAAGTTTTTGTGTGTTTAATTTCGAATTTGGATGCCCCGCCAATCCGCCATGGATAAGCGAGGTAGGTTAATGTTCAACCATTCGACCCTCGTACCTAGCAGTGGAACATATATGAATTGTGAAAAAATGTATTTACTGCTACTAGTATAATGTTAATAGTTATATATAATATTGAATTGCATATTATATCAGCGTGGGCCATCAGACACGTTTGTCAAGACGCGGTCGTCACTCCAGCACTCGTTTACTCCAACGAATGTCGTTTCTCAGGCAAATTTAAATTAAATCTTGAACAACATTATGTTGTTGTTTGTTGGAAACCCTATCAAAATTGCAGGCAGGTAGTGCCGCTTGCGCAACAAAATTCGACAGGTGCCATAAGGAATGAATGAATTGTGCACCATTTATTATTCATTAAATAGTTGTCAAGATATATTTTAAGTTCCTCGCATTAATTGGTGGCAAATGTCAGAAATTTAGATAAAATATTTCTATCTAACAAATAGAACTATATGAATTTACAGATAGATAAATATAACTAGATAGTTTTACCGATACAAACGAGATAAAGCTCAGAGTCGATCAGAGAGCTATGAAGAAGGCTATATTCGGAGTTTCTATGGTGGATATCATTCGGAATGAATAAATTTACCAGAGAAGTAAATTCACCAATTGCCTAAGCTAGATAAAGAACAACAGCATACATTTGCTCAATAACAAATGGCTAGACAAAGACCGTCATAGTGATCAAAGATTAGATATAATAAAACAAAAACGAATTAGTTGGCAAAGGCTGAGAGCTACACGCCCTAACTCTTTTTGCTGCCAAAATGTACGTCCGAAATTTGTAAAGGATTTGCCCTTGTAATTGCTTCGGGTTGATAAATAATAAGGACCTGTGTTCACTTGTACGGTTACTATCCGAGCCGTTGCTGACGATAACTAATTTTTTACACCCTGCTGTCACTCAGGTGACCTGATGAAATGTGTTTGTTTACTTTTTACAATCCATATATTTACCTCTTGTGAATTCCCGATTCTTGAGCGTATGGACATTAACATACCACTTCTGTCCGAGGATGATGGACGAAATATCAAAATCAATACTTATAGGTCTTGAATTTATACTTAACCTAATGCCAAAATCGAACCTACGACGGTTTACTCTGAAAACTTAAGTTGTCTTAGTTTGACTATATATAAGTATGTCAATAGAAATGTTAATCGTAAGCTTCTTCAGCTTGTTGTCAATAAAGCGAAATATATGTAGATTATACAACAAATATTCGAATGAGTTCATACTTTTACATAATACTGTTGCAAACGCTATTCGATTTCATAAATACCAATTTCAGTTTTTGACAATCCATTGCATCCGTTGAAGGATTAACGATATGATTGCTGATAGTTTCGCAGTGAAAGTTGGCACCAGATTATTAAGATGTGGGCTATATCTGAATTGAAATCAATATTTACTATATTTTTTAGAATTAAACATAAAGTAAATGAAATGAATAATCTAATTAGTTTAATAAAGTTCATAATTTTTTGACTATTTTAATATGATGTATATAATAATATGATGTATATAATAATATGATGTATATAATAATATGATGTATATAATAATATGATGTATATAATAACACAAAATCACTCATGTGTCTACGGTGTTACATGTGTTATGAAATAGATTGGTAATGTTTCTATATTTTCTAAAATTTAAAAGCTATTTATGGTCGCTTAGTGCAGTGACCATAGATAGGCTATAAATAAAATAAACTATATAATGATATAATATAGTTCTTATGTGAAAACAAAACAATAATGATAAGCTTTTAGGAAATTCGCCCCCAGTTCACTAATATTTGTTATGCTCCTTGTATGCAAGTAAAAAACTTTCGCATTAATGGCGAATCGAATCGAATTAATGGCGCATATTTAATAATGTAATCTTACTTAAAGTACGTGAAAATGTCTTCGGTTTGGACACAAGCCATTTGTTACACGAAATAATCGTCAATAACAGGCGGGCGGGCTGTTTCCAATCCATGTATCTCAAACGGGTAACGTTGTATAATAGGAAATCCTGCGCGTGCCCCTATTAGGTTCCTTTCCAAAGTGCAATGGTAATAATGTTGAGAAACGATCGGAACGACTGTGGGAGTATAGCCGGTCGAGGTTAATGTCGATAGAGGAACGCGGCTCGGCGTGCATACTTTATAACACTAGAGCACGGATAGAACTTCCCAACGGAAGCAATGATCATTGAGACTGTAAAAAGTACATTATGCAGTTAGACTGTAATTATTAATCGGAATGATTTGTATGACTATTATTTACATTTCATATGATGCTAAAAATCCAGCTACTCTTCTAACTGAACTATATAGAAATGTGAAAAAGTAATAGTAAAAAAGCATAATAATAGTAGTAATAATACTAAAAGAACATTATTAATATTTTTAATATTACTAGGATTTTCGTTAATTTAAGATTAGATTAGAGAGATGAATTTATTTGCATGTTAATGATTCGAAATGATTATTTGTTCCTGTCTTGTACAGCGTGTAAATAACGCTTTTTTAAGTCCAAATCTATATCCAACAATGAGATATCAAAATAGTTATTATGATAGTGATGAGAAATCATACGATATAATTCCATATGTACGTGATACGTGATTTAAATTTATTTTATTTAACCACTTATTTAGCGTCGACTACGGAATCAAACCACTAAGCTTTATATCAAAATTTAATTAAATATTTAAAGCCTAAATACGCAGTTTATTGATATCCCACAAAGTTTAACAAACATTACACGTTTATTGAAATATAAACCTCTTCAACCACATGCATAAAGTATTCATGATATCAAATAAATATATTTTCAATTAACCGTACTCGTATATACAAGGTAATAATTTAACAGCAAAATAAATAGCAATGTTTCACATTTTTCAACATGGATTTGTTCTTTTCCTATTTAGGGGGCAGCACACGAATAAGTGTTGCTCTGGACGGTAAATCATCACTGTCGTTGTAGTGAAAACTACGTTATATTATTACCTTATAAACAAATATTAAAAAAAGTAAAGGTTTTAATTTATTCATGGGTATTCTTGGAATAATAAAGCTATTTTGAAGTATTTATTTAAGAGTATGTAAAGAAAAATAAAGTCATTTTTAATTATTTAGTTTATATACTATAGTAAATTAAATTATTAAAAATGGCTTTATTTTTCTCTATATGATTTTATTTCTATTTTTGTTGAAGAAGACGATAAATGAGCAAACAGTGCCCTTGATGGTAAATTTGTCACATTCGCCTATGGACACTTGAGACGCCAGAGACACAGTAAATAGCAGCTTTCAACCACCGTTTTCGAATAAATATTTAAATATATATTACTAATGTGTATTTCAAAAAAATTCTAAGATGTTTTTTTTAATATTAGGGACAATTCTTTACATACATTTTGGTAAGAAAGAGTTTATTTTTTTGTTATATACAAATGACTAGCTTTATAAAAAAAATTGAAGTACGATAGTATCAGCGTTAGAGGCAAGTTTTAACACACTATCCGTTCTATTGTTCTCTATTGTGTTATATTATATTATGGAACATATGAACGTTATTGAATTAGCAACAGCAAACTACGAACGAGTTCTGTTATTACACGCTTTTAAGTGAGAGCGCTTCCATTAAATTTAACTTCGACTAATTTTTGTTTGCTTTTAGCGGAACATTGATGGGTTAATCGAATAAACAACAGGCAAAAGCGTTTTCATCAATATTTGATAATTTTAAACATGAGTTGTGGAGTCCTGAGGAACATATCAACTGTTTCAAAAAAGCACAGAAAGCTTAGGTTAAGTAGGATTTCTTGAAATGGTTCGTTTATATCATACGTTCACATACCCAATACCATATAATACCGTACCATACCATATACGTAATACTATAAGGTGGCGGGAAGGGTATCACAAAAAAGACGGGGGGGGGGGGGAAGATGAAGGAGTAAGAAAACGTTATGTTCATAATTTATGACGCAACTGTACTTTTTACTTTTTATCGATGTTTCGAAAAAGAATATTGGTTACTTTAGATATTTATTATTTATTTAAAATGTATGATGATATAAAAATGTGTGATATATTAATCGCAATTAATTATATTCGGAGAAAGGCAGTTTTTATGACTTGATATTTAAACAAAGGCAAAAAGTTCAATGCAGCATGGTTAAGGGGTTATAAAGGTAAAAATAAGCTTGAGTTAACTTATGAACAAATTACAACGAAAAAAGTACTGGAGGATGTCCAAGCACAACAAATAAAATCAAATAAATTTTAGCGAAAGCTCAGTCAAGAATTTCAAGGTTAGGTCTCAATGTATTTCTGAATAGGCTTGAAATAAAAAAGTAATTTTTATTTCTTTATGTAATGTGATTAATAGTCGTAGAGCCATGCTTGCACAAACATATCGACTAGGCCGGCGTCAATTAGCTGCATTTTACTAGGTTATTAGTAGCTTAATGTTCTTTAAATACTTATTTGACAAGTTACATTGTATACAGTACTACCAAATCATTAAATTTGTTATCATTAGAAACATATTTTTCTTTGTAACACGATTAATATTTGTTAATAAGTTTAATAATTTTATTAGCGCATTGCAAGCGTAACGAACATTATTAAAGGCTGTTAATCCGATAATAATTCTGTAACAAAACATGTTTTCGGTTTATTATCGGAACCTGTTCTAATAAATTATTTATCTCGGCAACTGGGCTCTTATCAAATATATAATTTTGTGCTAAATATATTACAATTGTGCCCTAAAAATGGTCCATGTGAACGAGCGAATGACAAAAAAGTTTCGAGGCCCTGATAATTTTTAGATCAATGTGAGCGTATTTGTAATGTAAAAATTCCAAGTTTTTAGGCTTTCAAGGGGACTTGTTGTAAAAAAGCTCTTACTGTTCTTAGATATCAAATATTAGGAATGGTGTCAGATAAATAGAATATAATTCTTAACCGCACCTGTTCCTGTTAAAGTTGGAATTCGCTTAGCAATCCTTGTGTAAGTTAAGTCATTTGAAGGGCACTATACTTTACTAATGATATGGTTATATAATATTTTTATTTGTAGTACGGTATGGAAAAAAGATGGTAATATTGGCAGTATTATCTTAATGTCCTTGAGCCGAGGACAATAGTCACAAAATAGGGCTTAAGTCACAACACAGCCTGAATTGATAGCGGATACTACGAGTATATTAGTGAAGTTAAATCTGATAATAGAAATGTTCAAAAGTATTATATTACTATGTATATAAACAGATTTTAAGAAATTTGTATGTAAGTAAGTCAGAGGATATAAGGCCTCCTTTATTTCAATTGATTTATTTAACTTGATTTACGACGATTGGCTCCGACCGATTGGCTCAGTGGCGCGGCCCTCCGCCCACGGAGTCAATGGTCGCGGGTTCGATTCCCGCATCGGAATAAATATTTATATGGATTTTTAAATGTTTATTCCGAGTCTGGTAACCCCCCCAATCCCCATTTCCTTTCCTGCCCCTTCCTTTCTTCTCTATCCTCTCCCTTCCTCTCCGCCAATCCACGGTCTGCCGTGCCAATGGATGCGTGGCTAGGGGCGAGCCTAGTCGTAAGCGTGCCGATCGTCCCGGGGTCGGGCTCCCCCGGGGACTATGGTGCTTTACCTCAGCATGCAGGGCTCTGCTGGGGCTGACCTCCATCCTCCCTTGCGGCTCGTGGGATTCACTAAAGACGAATTTAATATACCTAATTTGTCGAAAATGACGGCGACGTGGTTCGCCACCCGTCACGTCCTGATTCTCACGAGGGCGAAAAGCGACCAATGACGAGCCGTTTCGCTGCGATGAATGGCAGCGGATGGAGCTCTGTGGTCTCTGCCAACCCCTGCGGGGGATAGGCGTGAATATATATATATATATATATATATATATATATATATATATATATATATATATATATATATATATATATATATATATATATATATATATATATATATATATATATATATATATATATATATATATATATATATATATATATATATATATATATAACTTGATTTACTCTGTGATTCTCAGTACAGAATAGGAGCACGCTATTTAGTCCACACTAGTTAGTTGGTGTCGTAAAACTGACTATGGGAGCAAAGAACGCCAAGCGTGAGTTCATTATATGGAAATATTGTAAATTTTATTACTAGCTGACTATTTATTATTTTTTATCTAAAATCATAAATAAAAACTATATTTCTAGAATACGTTGTACGCTATGAGACGAAGTGTATTAGAATTCCGCATACAAATAGAAATGCATATACTCTCCATAAGTTTGGTGATATATAAATTGTTTTAGCTCTATACACGTTAGCCAGCAGTTAATATCTGAGTTGGAAAATGTCGGGTGCAGGCATCAAACAAAGTTCACTTTGATTGTGTTCGAACTCAAGCGCTAACGAAAGCTTAAAGTCTTTGTACAAAGACATTAGGTTTAGTGTTGTACAAGCTATTCCCATATCCCCATTCTCTAAATTCGTTATATCTTCTTTATTTGCTACATTAGTTTTATTCAAATATTTTTAGTTAACATAAAAAGATTTGTCCAATGAACGAACATTTGACAGCTTATTAATCAAATTGTTATTAAAATTATATTTTTTTCTTAATTAATATTATTTAATTTATTTTTGTTATATTTTTCAACATTTATTTCTTCAATTCTGTTCCTTATAGAGCATGTCCGATGGTAGAATTAGATTTTTAACCTAACCTTCTACTTTCACACAAAGATTATTCGACTTTTAACCTACGGTTACTGCCACTGGACATGTTATACATTGAAATTATAATAACAACCAATAGTTTGTGTGTATATGTATTGATATTAAGTATTGTTATATATAATAATTTGATAATAATGAATATTAGCTCATCAAATAATATATAAATGTAGTATTATATTGCATTAACTGCCAATTAAATTCTTATACATTACAAATATTCCATTTTAAACGACCTGTGCCACAAATAAGAACATATGCGAAATAATAATAATCATGATTCATGAAGGAAAGCGTTGCGAAAACTCATTAAGATATATATATATATATATATATATATATATATATATATATATATATATATATATATATATATATATATATATATATATATATATATATATATATATATATATATATATATATATATATATACATTTACCTTTGATATACAAGTATACACTGAACCAAAATATAAGTAATTTGTCGGGGTATGCTAACGGTATTACTAATACATCATCATCATCAATACAGCTACCGTAGCTTGGTTATCGGCTTCATTAAAAATTAGGGATTCCGCACATAACGCGTGAACATTGAACAGTTTGGGGCTTTATTACTTAAGTAGACATTGCTGCCAATCTACTAATATTTGCTCCCATACATGCCTTATACTGCTCCCACGGGAGCAATTGATATGGCTACTCTAAACCAGAAACCACACATCTTCAGAATACATATCCTTGAGTGATACCGTAAGCCACTAAGCCAGGCACCTCGACAACCATTAAAGATACTTTACTACGGTTTTTAAGAATATTTAAAAAAACATGTACAATTTAAAAATAAGACCAAACCTAAAATAAATATCAAATATTTCGAGGTGACGGATAATTTGATAATAACAATTATATCCCATAGGACTTGCATAGAAACTTCATTTACGGTTACATATATACATATGTTTTTATCCCGATGCATGAATCGAATCCGAGACCATCGACTCTGAAGATGAAGCCACTCAGCCAAAAATAAAACAAAATAAATACATTACTAAGGTAGACATCTCTCATAAACACGAAACAACTAAGCTCACATAGTGCAGCACTGTAGCCTGAAATGATTGGTGTAGACAGGAAAGTTTCTCATAATAGTTTTTGGCTTTTACAGTGTTTCGTGATTCAATTTGAGCGGGAGTAGTTTTGGTATTGAGTTCCACAACAGTTTGAAATAAGTGATAGTTCCTATATTTATGCGTTGTTATACTAAAATAATGGCTCAGCTTTTAATATTATGACTGAAAATATGTTACAAGCGAAGGAAGAAAAAAAATTTTACGGAAGAGATGACAACTGAGAAGGGGTCACCTGATGGTAACTAATAGTCACCACCCATACACATCTCCAATACTACGGAAACGAACGTAAATAATGCGAAGGGAAAAGGCATTGAATAGAAGGGAAAATGGGAAAGTTCACTTTAAATTTTAAAGTTTCATTCCCACCATCTGAATGAATGGCGGTGAAACTTCATTTCACGTACTATCAGTCTATAGAACCAGCTATCTTCAGCGGATTTCCTAACCGATACGACATTGAAACCTCCAAAATATAAGTCTCTTCATATTTTAAAAACCTGCAACGCATTTGTGATGCCTATGGTGATGCAGATATCTATGGGCGGCGTTGATTGCTTTCCATCAGGTGATACGCTTGTTATTTTCCTCCCTATCCCATAAAAAGTCCAGTGGTAACTGGAGTTTAACCCACGACTTACACTCTTAGTACTATTTCTAACTAAATAGGATAAAGCCGCTCTAATGAAACGATTTTTAATCACTTCACAGAAGCATTACAACGGCATAAAAATAAGGGATTATTCAGCAATTTAAAACTAAAAAATAATATCAAACAATGTTCAAATGCGACGCCTCTGGTAAATAAGGGATTTATTCTGGTGTCATTCATCTTAATCCGTTTAATTGGGCTTCATTAACTTCATTATCTGTTGTCTCTTCAGTGTCGCGTCCCCGCTTAATAGCTTTCGAAATTTTATTATTAGATCTCTTGTCTTTAACAAAATTAGAGATTATTATTTTTTTACACAAAAAATAAGTATAAAAGAATATTTCCGGATAATTACGGCGTAAAATGTAAAATGCTTCCCTACACCTGAATACATTATTTCATGTAAAAATGATTTTTTTACACATCCCATTTTTGTCCCATTGCTTGATAGGACTCGTCCCATTTTTGGATAAACATTTGTGGATTAGCGGGGTACTGACTCTGAATACTTATAGGGTATTTATTCCGATGCGGAAGTCGAAGCAGGGACCGTTGACTCCGTATTGCAGTAGGTAGTGCACCACTAAGCCAATTAAGTCGAGACAATAATATAATATAAATATAATAATCTTTATATCAAATAATTTTTTTGGTCCATACATTTTACATTTTTACATGTTTGTGTCAGTTACTAATTTGTTAATATAGTTACTGTTTATTTGAAAGATTCAAGTTCCATTCAATTTTTTTTTCCACCTCAACACTTGTCTTACGAAACGTGATAACAAAAAAATCTATCACTTAACGTCAATATCCCATGGTATGGTATTCCATTATGGTATTTTCCCGTCAATGGAATAGTATTTTATAACACCCATATTTATATTTCATTCTTAAATTTAACGTCAAATCTATTACACCCAGTAATTATTACATAGCCTATGTTATAAAATTTGATTAAAATTTTAAATAAAACTTCTAATTCAGGCACACGTTCCTCAAATCCAACCGATCCTTATCCGATAGGCAGACTTAATAAGAATGGAACTAGAATATTTTGTAGCACTATGAAACTTTGAAATTTAAATTAGATCGGTTTCAATTGAATGGGATTCCGAAGAGATTAAAACTAATTTAATTTTTCGCACCATTCGTATTAGAAATTGAATATTATCTTGTACTTTTGGAAGATTGAAAGATTTAGCATCATTTATATGGTTTCAATCGATTTGATCGAAAATTCATTTCTATCGATTCTAAAATAAACAATCGTTTCGAATTCATGATTTCAAAACTAATATTTTTTGGCAAAAATTACAGCAGTAAGAATTATAATCTCTAATCTTGTTGCAAAACCCACTCTTTGGTATTTAATACTGCGCTTATAAATATTCTAAATTAAAACAATATTTATATATCATGTCACTTCATTATATAAAAATATTGTAAATAGTAGTCATGTGAGAATATTATCTAATTATTTAATTGCGCATTTTTAATTGTACATTTCTTTTAATATTTGTGTTGACTAGTTTATGTAAATCTATTAATTATATGCCATAGTTTACAATGTGATCGACCAAAATCAATATTGTTGTCCAATTTATTTTTTATCCAATTTATTTATTATTATTAGTTATTACTAACTTTGTACGAATAAATGATAATAAAATAACTTTTTCTTCCTCCCTTATATTTGACAAGAAAACTTATACAGGTATTGCAAATTTCGTATTATGTAAAAAATGAGTAATTCTCTGTTTATAATATTTTATATACCAAATAGTACACATCACTATTGTAAAATGAATTCGAAACTTTTTTACATTAGTTAAAATGTAACGAACTGCGATATACATAGCCATGATAAATTTAAATTTTCCTAAAATTAGAAGTAATGAAACAACTCGTATAGTAATAATATGTTTTCCAGCAACAATGTAATTAAATGAGGTTAACCGAGTATCACAAACAGCGCTGTCAAAACCACCCCATGTTTGTATAGTGACCTCTAAACGACACAAAGGCAAGTTGTCTTATGTCTCCGGCGTAGTCACTGGACACTTTAAATTAAAACCCTTTAACAAACGGATGTAACAAAGACCGCCTCCTCTGTAATATGTGTGTTTAAATGTATATATATTATGTATATATGTATATATAGCATTTGTCTATGGTTTCATTTAACTTAAAATTATAACTTGTGTGCAAAAAGTACCTGTAATGTATATAACTAATTTTTTTATAATAATGAAAAAATACATTTTCAGAACTTGCCTTATAAAATACAAAATCAATTTAGTCTAACAAAACATTTCTAGAAAAAAATGGCAGATCAACCAATTGACGAAGACAGACGATAAATCTCAAAACTTGATTTTGAGTATAGTAGCGTGCAGATAAGCATATAATTTTAATATAAAAGCATAAAGCAATTAATACATTTTTACGTTTCAAATACATATTTTTCATCAATCTATGTATATGTCGATCTAATAAGCTAATTGCGAAGTAACTGCTTTCGGAGTTAATTAATGGTCGCAGCAGGGATGATCAACCGATCGAACCGGCAAGGCAACGAAAAATACAATTTTAATATACTAAGAATGATTTTATTTTTGTTGCGTTTCCGTTCTTAATGAATATTTTTTATATTACTTGAATACCATTTCATTTATTTAGTTACAATGTAGTGTAAGTATATGTGTACATAGATAAATATATACAATTCGATGTTAAGTTTATGAAAAGTATTAATTATATAATTGGTAGATCGAGTCTAATCAAGTTAGCTACCCCTAGCTTAACTGTATTTATTAATAATAGAGGTGTTCCACCTATTTGCCTTAAACAAGTTTGTTGGGTTAATGTCTATTTCTCGAGAAATAAACCAGCTGTGGGACTCGTTGTAAAAAATAAACAATTTAGAAACTATAAGAATTTAACAGAAATTAAAATTAAATATAATATTTTGAATAAATCAGCACTTTTGTTTTAAGTTCTCATCTGGTAGTTTTCAATTTTTGAATTGAATGTTTAATATTGATTCAATGGATTTAATAATGAAATCTTAAATTTAAACCAAACGGAATAAATATTATTTAAGTTATACTTTATCTTTGATCTTCACAACAACATACTTTGTAATGAGCCAATGTTTAAACTATATAAAGTTAAGCTTTGTTTCTAAACGTACGTCACACGCTGCTCTTTACGATATGGCGACAGCCACAATACATTGTTGGAAGATTTGAACTTAATGCTTCAACTTTATGATATACAGTCGTATAATACATTGTCGGTTGCAACTATGTTTGAGTGTTAACATATAATTTAACATGTATACCAACTGCCTGCTTTGCGGATAGAGTACCTAACTGCTATATCAATTTTTCTGGTTTCAATTTCCTATAGAAACTAAAATTAGCTTTTTTATACAGCCTATATTTGTCTTACCTACTGCTTAGCAGAGTGCTGGTTTTAATTTCCTATAGAAAATAAAATTAGTTTTTTTTATACAGCCTATATGTGTCTTACTCTTTGAGTGATGGTTTAAATTTCCTATAGAAAACAAAATATACTTTTTTATACAGCCTATATGTGTCTTACCTACTACTTAGTAGAGTGCTGTTTGAGTGCTGGTTTCAATTTCCTATAGAAACTAAAATTAGCTTTTTTTATACAAACTATAATGTGTCTTACCTACTGCTTAGCAGAGTGCTGTTTGAGTGCTGGTTTAAATTTCCTATAGAAACTAAAATTATCTTTTTTATACAGCTTATATGTGTCTTACCTACTACTTAGCAGAGTGCTGTTTGAGTGCTTATTGTTGAAAAGTTATGTGTATATACTTATTCATATGCACACAATATTATTTTTCGAATTTATTTGTTTTTCGCTGATCTAAGCAAATTTATTGATTTTTCAACTTAAAAATGGATTTCCACAGAGTAATGTTTGACTCCATTAATCATGAATTTATCTTGTTATATCCTTATGTAGTGAGAGAAATAATACTTATTTAGAATCAATATTGCAGGCGTACTGAGGTACAGTCATTATTTCTTGCATTTGAGACTTGAGTACTGTAATTGTACGCGCGTCACGATACTTCATTTCCTTGGCTTACCGTGGGATAAAGTTCAAAAGGTGCATACGCTATCGGGTCATGGTATATAAGGATGTGTCGCTATACGCTTTTATTTAAAATTATGAGAAATATTTATCATTTAGTACTATTTTAACTTATTACATTATATAAAAAAAACCCCCAAACTAACACAGACAAACTATTACTCGCGCTCTATAAAAAGGTATAAGTTATGAAAACTTATGCCTTTTTAAAAACAATAACACTAACAATTAGTTAAAGAAAAAATAATGTTTATATTAAATATATAATTCTAATTATCTTAAATATTTACGAGATGAAAACTTTATTTTATTAAAAGCTTAATTAGAATTGCTGTATTGCTTTGGACAGATAACAAAGTTTAACTTTTCGCATATACTCGCAATGTTAGAAATTGTTATTTCTATTATTTCATTGTTAAACTATATATTAGTCTTACAATGTAAAATTGCTGGCATAATACGAAAGTACAAATAATTGGAAGATATCGCACGTACCTCAGAGATTATGTAGAATTTAGCCAAATATTTTATGCCTTAACTTAATAATTACTACTTAGAAAAGAAGATATTTTATTTATATAGGTATTCAAAAAAATTTAGATATTGGATAGTTAAAGTCTCATTACCTTTTTTACTGTACATATAGCCTCCCAGAAAAACATCAAGACATGACAAATAGCAAGACATGACATCACCCTATTTCAATAAATATGGAAATTAACTTATCACACTTATCCAAGTCAAATTGGCAAGGCACCCAGACACAGATTGAATACTTGTAGGCCATACTTATACCTAGACTGTTTCAAAAATTGTTAACCACCAAGTAAATATAATCTCTTTTTTTCCTGAAACTATTTTGAATTAACGAATAATTTCATTACAAAACTCCTTAGTAAAAATTATTGACATTATTCTAGTTTCTTTCTACCAAGATAACGCGCCCGCTCACACAGGTACTAGAACCATTGACTATTTGACACTTTGGGAGGTACAAATATTATCCCATCCTCCGAACAGCGCAGATTTAGCTCCATGCGATTTGTTTTTTTTTTCCTACAGTGAAAACAAGCTTCGTGGAAAAAATTTAACGCCACAAACTAGGCCGTCAAAGAGTCGTTTTTTAAATATTTTGAAACCTGATTTACCCAAATTCATAGATGCATAGAAGTCGGAGAAGAATATTTTGAAAAGCTATAAATAAATTATACTATGTATATTTTTATATTCGTACTATTTCTCGTTTCACTAACAATTTTGGAACAGACCTCGTATTTGTCCCGATTAGCAGTAACTTTGCCATATAAAAACTTCTCCAAATAAAACGCCTTTGGCAACCACGATTACCAACAATCAAAGTAGGAACGAAATTCATCGTCTGTTATTATTGTCAATAGTCTATTCTACTAGGGTATGTCCAGAGCTAGTAAAGCGGATTTTTGATCGCAAAGCTGTTGACGCAGTGTCTAAAACTGATCCTATTTTAAGAAAACAAACGAACCCAGATGAAGTTTCACAAGTTAAATGACAGTTTCATCATATTTAGCGAAAATTGTAAGTTGAATTGCGATATATTTGCTCTAACAACTTGAAATCAAGTAAGTTCGTAACTATATGACGCAGACATACTGGTTCTGGAAAATTGTAAATTTCTCTTCATTCGTATCACAAAACTTGTTGGAAAATATATTTCTCTTATATTAAAAAAGTTATGTATGTAAGTATATCAAATTAAGAATAAAACCTTATTTTGAATAATACATAGCATATAGGTTTCTACATGAATAGTCCTTCCTTTTGTAAGCCTTGAGATTTTTATATGTCCTACTGCTGAACGCGGCCCATTTTTGAAGAAATGAACATTAATCAACCATGGACAAGCCATGGAAGATTAACAAGGCCCGCAGACCCAGAATAAACATCCGTAGACTTACATTTATTCTGATACGGAAATCGAACCAGCGACCGCCGATTCGAAAAGCAGTAGCTTTGCTGCTGAACCAATTAGATCGTCGAGTTTTTCTTTTATATTATTGTATCGTTAACTTTAAGACATTTTTTTCGATTATATATCAAAAGAAATTAAAATTTAAAATATACACCATTGTATAATATACAAAACATTAAGAATATTCACCGCTTAGTTTTCTGTAGCAAACAGAAGACAACTTTGTTTTCAACATCTGTACGTTAGCGTCGTACACTCACAAACTTACTTGATTTTAACTTGTCAGAGCAAATATATCACACGTCGATGTACCCGAGTTACGTCAAATTATATGAGGGTTGGAATCTTATATATCTGTCATTTAATAATGAAGTTTCATGTTAAAAATGAGTTAAAAAAATACTTAATAAAATACGTCCGAATGTGGATGGAAGAGTCGGAAGAAAAAGACCACGAAAAACATACCTTGACCAAATTGCTGAACATTTTAAGAAAGGCCAGGTCAAGCGTACCCTCAATCGGCGGGCTTGCATGAGGAGAACAATAAGTGTGGAGGGAGCAAGGGAAGTATGCCGAGATCGTAGCAGATGGAGAACTGTGGTCTCTGCCTACTCCTACGGGAGACAGGTGTGACGATATGTATGTATGTAAAAAAAGACTAAAAATTTATTCCATACAACAGTCAACCTGAGCGTTATCATTAACGTTTATACCATTGGCTATAAACTTTTAAAACGTTTCGTTTCTTTAATGACAATTAGTTATAACTATAGCCAGTCTCAAGTATAATACAATAATATCAGTTATTTAAAAGCAACAAGACAATGTACCTTTCAAAGAACGTTACGTTTTAATAAAATGGTGGTTATTCTACCGAAACCTTTTATGGACTTTTTCAGTCAACTTAAAAAGCCACGATAAACGCATTGATTTCATATCACATCACTTATACACCTTAATCGAACTATATTGTGTAATACGCCAAAACAATTAAACATTATAACCGATAATAATATAAGGTTTCTTTTCATAAAACTCTCGTTTAAAATGTAAACGTTTAGAAAAGTAGTAGGTAGTAAAATAAAGAATTCACCTCCATCCACCATCATGGAATGACGATCGAAAAGACTGGGTGGAAGTGAGTTTTCAGCTCTCATGCTTACCGGAAGAAGTAAAGCCTGTGCAATGCCTACAGCACTGCAGATCACTTATAAGCGGCGGTGATTGCTTTCCATCAGGTGACACGCCTGCTCGTTTGCCTTCCTATTGTGGAACGTCTACAGATGATGAATGTAAATATCTTTCACTTTTAATTGAAACAGCCTAATGAAACCTAATAAAATGTAATCAAAACTTTTAATAAGTATAATTTCACTTAGTTTTTTTCTATAAATATTATACTTAGAGAGAAAAAATAACTGAACTTTATACTTTCACTCTTAAGAGTAAAAGTATAAATTTCACTTATTTTTTAACACAATTTTATAACGATATTTTATAATAGTGAAATAAGTTCTTGAATCCTGTTATAAATCATTTGTCTGAATAATAGAAATCAAGACTATTGAAAGATAAAAACAATTTGATTCATTAAAATGAAGCAGCAATAACCAATTTGTTAGAATTGCGCTTACGATCGAAGGTCGTGACTTCAATTCTTTTTTGTTACTACTAATATACCAACCGTATTTTCCTAACACAAGCGTTATGTAATTTTTTTGTTGTGTGTTGTTTTTCATCCTCAGAAAAGGCAGCATTTATGTACGAGGCTTACCAAAGCGAAGGAAATAAGTTAACGCTCTGAAGTTTGTTAAAATCCATTCCGTGTCATGAATTGCTCATGGCATGAGAGTAATAATTCATCGTACACACGAACAGCCATACCGAATAACATTCTTCAAGCTATCAAACTCCACCCATAGACAATCCAATCACCAAGTGAGTTTAAGAGCGACTTTTGATTACAAACTTTGTCTACGCCTGTTCGCGCGAAGTTAAACCGCTTCAAACAATTGAACCAATTAATCGATTTACGTTAAAGTTGAAATTTGATTATAGCACTCATGTAATATTAATTAGTATTATAACAAGTTGCGTCTTGGAAAGCATAGCGTGGGATGCCCCCCCGGCTAGGTGGAGCGACGATTAGCACAGGGCGTCTACCAGAAACTCGATACGTAAAGTCTTAGGGGAGACCTATTTCCAGCAGGGAACTACTTCAGGTTTATCATAATATTCTACTTTATTACGAATCGAATTATATCATTCAAATTATTCTGATATTCGCTAGATGTGTTGCTCATAACTTTTTTATCATAATCCATTTGCAGTAGTTGTCGTTTCTCCGACAAATGTGATCAGCCCATTGCTCTTCTGTTTACTAGGTAGAAGGATGTCGGTGACTGTTTCTCTGTCTTCTATCATTTAACTTTTTTTATGGGATATGAAGGCAAACTAGCCAGTGTCTCACCTGACGGAAAACAATTTACGCCACCCATAGACATCTTCAGTGCCACAGATATGGCAGAAATATTGCAGATTTGTTTTTTGAAGGTTCCAATGTTGTAGGTATTTCATCTTCAACTTCATTCCAATTTATGATTTGTTACTTATTTCAAAAGTTTTTTGTTATTACTGGCTTTAAAAATGACAACAATATTTCAGTAACGTAGATATATAATTTATTACGTATATAAATATAATAATCGCTCGAGCCGTTTTTGAGTTTTAGCGAGACTAACAAAATAGCTCTCCATTACACAAATACAAATATATTTAATTTAATATTATATCAAATAACTTACACCAACTAACTAAAATATAATATACATACATATACGTGATGAAAACATATTGAAGTTATGTTTGCAGTTTAGACGACCGAAAACTAGTCGGTTTGAATGTGAAAATTTACTGCTTAATATGACGCCACCAAAACTTTCTTCGGAGTTATAATAACCTTATATATCATTCGTGAAAGCATTCCATATACTAGTAGAAGGTAGCGGTGCCAAAATTTAAACGGTGGAAATGAAAAATTTCATAATACCTGCATATTAAGTACTTTCAATATAAAATTTAGCTACTAACGGTTGTCCTGTATAAATCGCTATTGGCTATAAGACTACCCTTTGTATACTTGATACAAAATTATTTTTTTATACCTTTGTTTCTAATATTCAATAAAGAATATATCGATCTACCTTGATTTAATGTCTTAATTCTAATTTAATGATCAATGCTGAAGTTCTCAAGACAGGCCAGGTCAAAAGTATCCTTAACTGGTGAGCTTGTATGGAGAGAATGATGAGTGTGGATAAAGCAAAGAAAGCATGCCGAGATCGTAGCAGATGGAGATCTGTGGTCTCTGCCTAGCCCTACGGGAAACAGGCGTAATCATATATATATATATATATATATATATATATATATATATATATATATATATATATATATATATATATATATATATATATATATATATATATATATATATATATATATATATATATATATATATATATATATATATATATATATATATATATATATATATATATATATGTATATATGTGTGTGTGTGTAATCGCCATAATAATTATTAATATCATCATTGCCGAATGAAATAGCGCATTGACGAAGTATTCACTTTGTAAGTACGATTATTATTTACTAACTAAGACTATACTATCATAGTTTATCAATCAATAAACAGCGTGCGGCAGCCCACTGCTGGACACAGGCCTCCCCACAAAGCGCTACCTAGCCGGATATTCGGCTTTACGCATACAGTTTCTGCCAGTCGCCCTGTGCAGGGTCAAAGAACTGGTTCATCGTAACATCTAGCCATAACCATCATTGTTTATAATTTAGTTAAATTTGTATGATGATGAAAGTTTGTATGTTATTAAAAATTTTAAATTCTATGATACACAGATAGGGCACTACTACCTACTATAGAGGGAACGGCAAGGTTTTGCTATAATACACGCTTAGGTGTAGTGCAGCGATGTAGGCTAATATAAATACTTATTAATAAATTATTACTTTCTAAATAAATTGTTTATTAGGAAGAATTTTTGGTCGAGGTACTCATCCTTGTTATTTGTATATTAATAATAACAACAGTAACAAAGAAATCTGTATGTGTGACTGTAAGTCATGTTTGGTGTAAAGCATTTAATTGTTTATTTGTTTTAACAGACTTCAACTGCTAAATGTTGGCTTAAAGTAGGTGGATTTATTTTTATTGCTATGCTGAGTACCAATATAATCTTTCGGTGATGGCAGACATGGGCATCTCGTATAGATAAAGCTTTAAGCCGAAATTATAATGCTTTACAGCTGCATGGTGTCTGCTGGATGGATATTTAACAGTCAGCCTCTTAAACTCACTCTCCACCCCAACCTCTTCTTCTGTACTCCAATAATATGCCATCTCAACCAAACTCCTATCACTTGGCCCACCTTTTAATCAGCAAGTTCTAAACTGAATGCTTCTTTTACAAAGGAGCCGTTCAACTTACTTCGCTGTATATTCTAAAGTTTCCGATAAGCTAACATCGAAAATTAGGATTCCACAAGTTACTGGAAGCCAAAGTACTACCAACAAAGTATCTAACTTCAAACATATTATATATATGAACATATTATGTATTGTACATACATATGTATATATATGCATAACGTTGAAAACTGTGGCAATATTCAACAAGTGTCAATACATAGAAACTATCATTTTAACTTACTACTGTATAACTTTTTTACATGTATATTCTTTTGTTGTTGTTTTACATTAATTATTTAAACCTCATTTTTCAGTGGAGAAGCTCACGTTATCGGGGTTAATGATTGCGGGATTTATCCCGAGCCTGGATGCCCGCCAAGTCTACCTAGGACAACTCAATATCATACCTTTAGAATAATGGGAAGACCTCTGAGCAGTAGTGGAACCTAAAACCGTAGGAAAGTAGAACATAAGAATGGTAGCCATAAATACCCCCATATGTTTATGGGTTTTATTCTGACTTATTTTCATTTTGTGATTTAAATTATCCGCTGGCGCGCTTCATATAACTTTTGTTTAATTAATAAAAAAATTCACTCAAAAGGCAACCAGACAATTAACATCATCAAAAAGAAAACTATAATTAATTTGATTGTTTGCGATTGATTGCCATACTTGCACAAGAAACAAGTAAGTATGTGTTCCATTTATTAATTACAGAGAAAAAGCTTGGTTGATTAAAGGCAATTGAATATCCAGCTGAGTACCGGCATGCAAGAGTTTACTATATTGTCATCATTAAGTACTCTCCTACCATTCGTACGATGAGTGTAAGGCTCCAGAAGTCCAAATACTATCTTCTTCGTGTAGTTCATACTTCCTCCCGCCAGTTATTCACATCCTTTTCCAAAAAAAGAAATTATATTGATTTGGTCTTTAGTGTAAAAAAATATGAATTTTTTATAAAGATTATTTAAAATTACGGCAAGCAAGTATTTCTTTTATCTACATTATATGTGTTATATAACTAGTCAACTTTTACATATCTCAACTACGAATACCACTCATAAAATGAAAATTATTATTTTAAATCCACTTTCATGCAAACGAAGCTAATTTCGTTCGAAAATGTTTCAAATATAGCCCGTGAAACATTTCGGTCATATCACAAAAATAAATTGTTTGAGTAATTACTGGAAGTACGCACGTGTAAAAATGTCGTGCAATTCGTTTTGTTTATCTCGTCCACAATCTTCGGCCGCGGTGAGGGGAAACGCGCCATGAGCGCGGTTCCAATTTGTCACAATCAATCAAACGATAAGGTCACTTTAAAAGGGGCTTGGTTAGAGCAGGTGTCTATTATTTCGAACCTATAAAAGGTTTTGTCGCATTTATTCGTATTATACTCACCAAGTCTCTGTTTGCGCTATTTAAAGGATATTAATTTTATGACGACTAGCCGGCCGACCGACCGGTTCAGTGTCGACCCTCCGCCCGCGCAGCGTCAATAGTCGCGGGTTTGATCCCCGCATCGGAATAAATACATTTATTTATTCCAAGTCTGGTAACCCGCATTAAACAAGCGTGGTGGGTTAACGTCCGTTCCTGCAGAAATGAATAGGCCCAGCAATGGGACATATATGGGCTGTTAAAAAAAATTATGATGATAATCATATAAGGTAAACATTTTTTTTTAACAAAATATAAAATTTCATCACACTGTTACCCACAGTTATTGAGTTACAATCAATACTTCACGTCCCTGACTTAATACCCATTGTCAGACATAAAACTTTGTTCTCACATAAATATAAAGCCCATTGAGTGTTATTGTTAATAGTCTGTTTACTTATTGCCGCAATGGTGTGTTGAAATCAATACGGCAACGTCTGCGTGTGTATAACAAAAATAAATAACCGAGTTAACAATGAGAGTGAATCTATAATAAACTAAATAATAACATGGTAAAACGGCGCGAATGGATTGAACGAATTCAATGTGATCATATTAAAATCTTTTGTAACTTAAAAATTCCCTCTTTTTAGATTTGTTCTTTTTAGAAAGATCTTTTAATTTGCAAAATTTTGGAAGAGAACTTGACTTTTATTCGTTTACATTTTCTGATATAATTTTAATACGTCTTACAATTGATTGAGCACTGAAGACATATACTTCATAAAACTTTGAACACCCAAAAAGTGCAGTGCTCAAATGTAAACTTTCTGATCCACGGGTTGCGATTTCGAATATCTGGACAAATATTTTTATATTCTACAAGTATTTTTGCTTAATGTAGGTGTGTTTCCTTATAGTTTACGTATTCTTATAACATTAGTATCTATGAAAAAGGGAATCGATATTATGAGAGAAGGATATTTAACACTAGATATACCAGCGATTGAAGTATAATAAGTGTCAAAAACGCAAATTATTTTTACTAACAACATATATACAGTAATATAAACATTATAAAATTAATTCTTTAGTTATAACTAGAAAAGTCATGATATCATTACGAAAAAAATATATTACACGTAGTAGGAATTTTAAATTGAAATACCGAAAACAGTCATTTTGACTGGTCTGGTATATCTAGTGTTAACTATAGTTCAAAATATTTGAAACAATAACTAACAGTTGTATCTAGAAACAGAATAATAAACAGGCGTTTTCTATATAATGAAGGTTAAAAGGTGGTTAAATAGGATGAAGAATAGATGAAAGTTATCGTGGAAATTTGTTATTAAAACCGAACTCTAGATATTATAATTTCCTGTTGAACTATATTTTTCTAAACATTCACTAACCTTTTTCCGTTTTTAGATAGCGACACAACATAATTTGATTATTTAATACTTAAAAGTTTTGTATTTCTATTTATTTCTTCATGTTTGAAACGAAATTCTGCAGACGTTTATTTATAAACATGCAATATTTTAAATCACTTCCATATATTATATTTTGGCTACTCTCAGCTAGTAAACTTAGAAAATCTAATTTAAAAGCCATTTTAAAGTTTTAATACATTGAAACAGCTCCACGGATAACCGGGATTATTTCGATTGTTATGTCCGTTTATAGCAATACGTATGAAAGTTTATGGTACCAATACTGCCGTAGTTGGTCCATAAACTTAAATTTACTAGTCAAATAGACTTTTCCTGTTTTTATCGTCGCAGTCAATTTTCATAGACACAATAAAGGAAACATTTATGGAAGCGTCATTTTAGTTGGCTTTTTACAATAATTTATTGACTCTATGTAATAATGAGAAGTTACATTTATTTCTAGTAATTACGAGTAAAGAAATAGTTAATAATATGAAATATTAAATAACTTTATGTAGTAATTCAATATTACACAATTAAGCAATTTTCAAATAGAAGCTTCTATTAATGTGCACTTTAATAGTTAAGAATAACGTATAATAGTTTAATCACTATTATTTTATGATGAAATTAAATACAATAAAAGATATTGTTGATGATTGAAATATTGTTGTATAACGAATTTGTTAGTTTAGCTTTATTTGTTATATAATTGATTTGATTAAGACAATTAGTGACTGCTTCAACAGATTTCCATATTTGATTAAATTATTTGCTAGGTCGAGGACCAATAAATACGTTTTATGAAAATATTAATTAAATTATTTTTGTTTTTGCATATTTATTGAGGCACCTATAAATTTTTAACATATGGGAGTTATAATATTAAAATGTGTTAAATACTTGAGAAGTACAATATACAGTTGCCGCACGAAACGTTTTTTTTTATTAATATAATATAAGACAATAGATAACATAGCAGGTAAACAAGCAAGCATGTCGCCTTATGGACAGCAATCAACGTCGCGAACAGATTACCATGCCAACCCATAAGCTTTGCAGAAGCGTTGTCGACCTTCAAAAAATATGTAGGCTTTTTTCTGAAGGTTCCAATGTCTTAAAGGTTCGGAAATACAGCTGGATATAGCTGCTTCGTAAAGGTGGTATGGAAAGAAGTTATGGAGTAATCGCACCAATCTAGAACACTTCTAATCTTTATTTGTAACGAGTAGTTCTCCAACAAGTAGTACTATAATAGAATTGAGTTTAAAGGTATTTTTTATGTGATAAGAAGGCAAACGAGCAAGCATGGTACTTGGTGTAAAGAAACCAACGCCGCCTATAAACATCTGCAGTACCATAAACAATGCAGAAGCGTTGCCGGCCTTTAAAGAAACTGTAATTATGGAAGCGAGAAAGGGTAGGGTGAGGGGGGTTGGGCCTCCGGAACGCAGCCGCTCACCGGATGAAGCGCGGTAGCTAAGCTACCACTCTGCAGCATTTTTGCGGTAGTGTGGTACTTCCCCGGGCGAGTCGGCCCATTTATGCTACAGACAAATAATATTCCATTCTTCACAAAGTGTTCGTCTACAGCGTTCGTCTACTACGCGTAAAAAATCTATATATTATATATACCAAACATGATGGTGATGACTTAGAAATAACATCGTATGCCTTAGCTTAATTATACCAATCTTACGTTGTACTTATAGTTGCTAATGTTTTATGAAGGTTTAAGAAGGCTTAAATACTAAAACAACATCTTGAAAAGATTCCGCAGCATAACGAAAAATTCGGTGAGATGGTAAGACAATTATGGTTTACCACGGCGAAAGACGCCTAGGTTCCAATAATGTCTAAAAAAATATTTATCACTTTTAACATATAATAATGAAATTAATTTCAATTTTAGTTATGTTATGTAAATAACACGCACATCTGCACGCTGTTTGTGTTTTTTTAAAAAAGCATAAACAGCGTGCATATATCGAAGATACGTTTATGATGAACAAATAATTAACAGTGCACGCTAAAAGCACTTAGCGGTGCTATTCTGTAAGCCGTAACTTAAATCCATCTTGAAGTCGATTATTTAAAAAATCATTATCAGCCTACGAGAAGCCAATGCTAAACATAGACCTCTCCTATGGTACGCTACCTAGCACGACCTTCTGTAAATTGAAGCCGGGTGCACGGATATTACTCTTTCCGAGACGCGGTATCCAGCAGTCGTCTACTGCAATGTTAAGTCGAAGAGCTATATCGATGACTCTGGATTCTCCTTCGGATTTGTGAGTTATATCCACCATAGAAAATCAAGCTTTCTTCAGAGCCCTAAAGCCTCTTCTCAAAGCCTTCTAGTATAGTAATAAATAGTTAACATTACAAAAGCTGTAAAGTATTTAAAATAAAGCTGATTGAATTAAAAAATATATTCACTTTGAACAAAACCGAAGTTTAACATCAGAATACCTGAAAAATCGTATGATAGCTCTCAGGCGGATAGCATTTTAATTTATTTATAAATACGAGACAAGGAAAATTTAAGTGTGTCGCTTCAGGTGGCGTAGACGAACCGTTTGCATTATTCAAAACATCCCCCACTCTCCGTATTCCGTTATCTTTGCACTTAAAACTTTGAATAAACCACTCACTTTAAAGCCGCGAAAATAATATAACTTCATGAATAGTTCGATATTGCAAACCTAAGGGATTATGTTCGTAGATGTCAGTACGTGGATGTTTAGAACAACAATGTAAAGTTTATTGAAATTCAAGACGCGCTATAGTAGTAAATACTCAGGGTAAAGTACTCACTCGTATGTGTAGTCACTCACACAGAAACTGTTTCTTAATTTTTTATAGCTTGAATCAAACATGTGCGTCACCTAATGTTGAGTGATACATCATACATACGCTCGTCTTTTTTTTTAACAACCCACTACATATATGTCCCACTGCTGAGCACAGGCCTCTCCATTTCTGGCTCGTCTCTTAAATACTCCAATTTCATAATCGTTTGGAAACACAGGTGGTAAAAGATAGTACAGTTTTGTACTGCAGAATAATACAACTGTAGAATAATTTTCCTTCGGTGTAGAAGAATTTTTTTTATGGGATGGGAGGGCAAAGGAGCAAGCGTGTCGCCTGACGGAAAGCAATCAACGCCGCCCATGAACAACCGCGACACCGCAGGAGTCGCGGAAGCGTTGCCGGCCTTTTAGGTATGTATAGGCTTGTTTTTGAAGGTTCCAATATCGTAACGGTTCGGAAAGACCGCCGAAGTAGACCGACGGTGAAACTGTGCGGCTGGTAGGAGGATGAACAATTTCTCTGTCTCAATGAAACTCTTCTGTTATGGTGGTCACCCATGACATAGAATATCTTAGTATATTATATAAATAGACAAATGACAAGGGCAGAGATACGTAACATCCAGAGATACGGAATAAATACCTGTATGTCATACAAATATTTATCCTCATACAGGATAAATTTTTCATGCCATGTTACGGAGAAGAACAAGTATCTATTATATTTATTTCTAAATCCAGTTAAATGAAAACCGAATAGACGATTTATTCTGAAACTGTATGCTGAAAAATCGTGACCTGTCGGATGCAAGTTTAGCTAGCGTATAAAATTCAATTTCCACTTTTACATAACATTGAAGAAAGATTCACTGTTATCTTGTTACGAAATAAAATATCCTTTATTTCGATTGCATTTTAAAATAAATAGTCATATAAATACGCGACGTTGTGAGGAAAAATGGATAAAAAGATGGAAGAGTGTGAAGGAAGCAGGGAGGATGTGCCAGTATCGTGGCGGATGGAAATCTGTGGTCTGTGCCAATCCCTACGGGAGATAGGCGTGAAGATATGTATGCATGTATAGACACGTAGACCATTATATTACTGTTTTATTTTAAGGCTGCGAACACCTTTATGCTAAGTAACCTTTGCTTTATTCACATCCTCTATATGTATATCCCCATTTGGGATTAGGAATGGACGTTGACACACTAGGTTTGTCAAGGCAGACTGGCGAGGCACCCAAATTTAGAATAAATAAATATATTTATCCTTATGGGAGAATCGAGCCCACGATCACTGTTTCTGAAAACGGCTGCTTCGCCACTGACTGTCCATTATAAATTAAAAAAAGGTAAATAAACAAAAAAAGCAAAATAATAAATATATAGTTTATACACACTTACAAACTTTATTAAAATATACATATTTATTATACAAAATCAAATTCTTCATCAATATAAAACAATCTATATATATATATGAACAAAATATAAAACAATCAATATATATTTATTATTTTTATTGACAAACGAAATGGTGCAGTATCGAGTAATGCGCTTTTAAGCCAAAGGTCATAGATGAAATAGGATATATATTTGTACAGTCAACAGATATTTATCCTGAGTCTAGGTGTTAGGTCTTGTCATTTGTGTATCTATATAATCGCTTCCACGAGAAAGCGAATCCTAGTATGAGTAGGGTTATGAGTATTAAGTTTTTTTTTATTACTATATGATAGATCTTACAACGCCACATCAAAACTGTTGCTTGGCTTCAAAAAAGTTAAAAAAATGATGGAGAAGAAGTAAGAGGATAAAGAAAAGAAAATCGGAATAAAAATATATAATAACAGAGAAAGAGCATCTAACCACCGTTGCTTACCAAACATACTTTTTCAGATAATTTAGCCAGATCGTTAAACTCTATCCGTTTTGAGTACATGTCTATAAGTACACATGAAATTTCCTTCCATCCAATTTGGAATGAAGTACTTGAAAAATATTCTCCGGTTTCCGGCATATAATAATGCCTACTCAATCCTCCTCTTCCATTTCACTCTTTGTCTATCCTCCCATAGCCAAGAAGTTATCTATCCTATATTACATATCTTAATTCTTTCTCAATACAATAGTTCCACCACCACACCACAACCCTCAAGTTCTCGTCCTGTATGGAGTTCACTTGTAGATAGTTTTGATAGCCTGTTTTGTACAAACTGCAACGGTGATTTACAATTTTTGTGAATATTGTTTACAAAATTATTCCATTGTCACAACTAACATAAAATAAGCATTAGGTAACACGTTATAAATCAAATCCCACCAAACGCAGTATTGATTGCCGCGGTGTAAGCATGCCAAGAATAACATGTTACAACCGATCATTAATAGATAATGACAGAGACCTTGCCGTTGTTAACACTTCGTACAACATACATTATCGCACATTATATGCGAGTTCAATTCGTATTATATCAGCTCGCCGTAGTTGTTCCTGGTGAACATCAATCACTATTATTTGAACTAATAAATATTAGTATCAGACGCGAAACATTATCACATCTTAATTAAGACACTCATCATTAGATTTGGAGTTTTGCCTCACGTTCGATTTTAACCTTATACGTAACGAATATTTGATTTGTGTTTATCTTTGTAACCAGAAATAATATTGTAATATCTCAATAGAATGTGTTCTTAAAGTTTGCATAGATGTGACTTTTTACGGATTGACTTTTTGCTTTCGTTATCATATCACAGAAATCAAGTTTAGAAATTAATCATATCAAAATTCGTTGCCTTTTCAGTCTTAAAATTTATTAAAGCGATTCAATCTTTATTTGAAAATCTAGTAATAAAACATTCTCTACAAGCTGTAAAAAACTGACAAATTAAGAATTTTTAAGTCTCTTTCTGAAGCTCAAATATAATATATATTCATTTTTTCTTAATTTTTTTTTTAGATTCGTTCCTCTCTTTAATCAATAAATATCCATATAGACATAAACACACATAATAATACATAAGGCAAAGCAGCCTTGATTTAATTTAATTTTCATCTTTTATACTAACCATAATAAAAAGCACAATATCATTATTAACCAAAAAACTTGTGTATAACGTAATGCAAGTTATTAAAATTATAGTTGCTGAACTAAAATAGTTTGAGAAATAAAAATCAAAAGGCATTGTTTAAACCTACCTAAAATATTACGGAAATTATTAGCCAATTTTATAATAATTTTAAAAGTTATAGTTCCGCCTGAGTTTGATTTACGTATAGGCTATACGTAAATCAAACTCAGGCGTAACTAATTATTTATGCCATAGTATAACAATAAGCGTACCCTGATATTGGACGTTCCCATAATCTCGCTCTGTAAAACTTTAAACCATAAATAAAAAAGTTTTTCCTCGGACCGACACCCACATCGCGCATTGTTAGCCTGCGGTTTAATATTTAGTGGAATTGTTTCGTAACTGACCCTCATAAACTTGCTCTACCTTTGCCTGTTAACAACACTTTCGACTTAAGATAAAATGCGGGTTGACACTGAGAAACATCGCAAATTTAGAACCTACATAATTGGTCACGATTTAATTAACACAGTGACGAAGTTACTGCATTCGATCTCGGTCAGTGGTGACGGGATCCATTAAAAATATGACCCATTCTTCTTCTTTTTATAATGCCTCTCCGACTAACGAAGGTTGGCAGCCAATTTAGCTTAAGTATTATAATCTTTATCTTTAGCGTAGTTCGAGAATACTCGTTATCTCTATCCACTCCTTAATATTACATAGCCAAAACTACCTTATATGGACAGTCAAAAGTTTTACTTAGCTAAGATCCGCGACAAGCAAAACAATAACAGAAAATTAATAATGTGTGTTTTTCCGTTGGGTTTAGTGGATTTATTTGGAACTTAAACCAAAAACTTACCGAAAATCGGCCATCAACTCTCCACCCACCAACTACTATACACAACACCAAACACACATTATCACTTTTCCATCTTGTAAACGACACGTGTTTCGCCCCAACACGAGGCATCTTCAGGTATAGTAGACTCTACAGTAGACAACCGAAAAGAATAGAAGAAAAACACACATTATTAATTTTCCGTTATTGTTTTGCTTGTCGCGGATCTTAGCTAAGTAAAACTTTTGACTGTCCATATAGTGGGTGATATGATTTCCGCAAAGTAACGCCTGACTCCATTAATAATCAAAACTACCTTCTACAACCAACCCTTATTCTATCCCCGACATTACCTATCCTGCTCTCATGCTTCTGCTTTTAGAGGTCTTCAAAAGTTCATTTAACATGTCGAAGAATCTCTTCATTGCCCACTTTATGATTCCAAATAATAGCGAGCATTCATCTATATGCTCACATTCTATCGAGTCAAACACCTCTATAAGTAGTTATTTATTCCAAGTCTGAATTTTCTTACAAGTCCTGAGCAAGCGTCGTGAATTACATACATGGGATGGGACGTAAAGTTGAGGATATACTACTTAATTAAAGCTGTCGTGATCTTTTAAGAATCTACAGCAATACACAGATAGATATAGGCCTCCCTCACGGCGCGCCTGCTAGCCCGATCTTCGGATAAACTCATCCAACTTTTACCAGCCGCCCTGTGTAGATCATCGGAGTGATCTATTCATACCTGTTGCTAAAACAGGATCTCAACTCCGGCACTCGTCTATTCTACAGTTATCAATTATCTAACAAACGTGACTTTGTCACTTCACATAGCTTACTTGAAGTACAATGCTAATGTCAGTATTAATAATACACGTATTATATACTTTATATAATATCTAATACATACATATGTTGAAAAACGAAAGCTGATGTGGTAGTTCATAAATAGAAATAAAGATAAGAAACTCTTACGTTATCCTAAAATTTGCTCCACTATTTACCAGTCTTCTAGGTGTCATAAGCATTGTAATCGTAACTTTAAAAGTTCTTCGTTTTTTTTTTATTATTACTAAATGCAAAAATATATCTTTCTTACAAACTCCTTCCTAGTCAATAATAAATCTTAGTCGGAATTCTGACCTTCCCAAAAAGAAAAGTGCAAAATCAGTCGCGAATGTTTTTGCACTTTGCCATCGACAGTATTTAAGAAGTTTAAACTTATACTAACGACGCAGGATCAATAGGTCCATTCTTGTCCTAATCCTTTAGTAATTTATCACGCCTTTAATTCAGATAAAAACCTGCATCATGATATAAGTTTTTAATTTTTTATTGCTTCTGACGTATTTGCGTGGGGTCTTTGTATGATCGTGACCAGTTCTATGTACGTTCCGACCGTAGTTTTAATCGACGGCATTTTCTACTTGACGGCTCGTAAATCTTTTTATGGCACGAATATAAAATTATGTTATACCTTTGCTTTAGTCATGGGTAGTTATGAACAAGTGTGCCTTAGAACGTGTCACCATTAATTAATGGAATATTTTTTTAAAGCGACGTTTAACATGTACCATTTTTACATAACATTTTTATTTTCATTCAAATTAATAATTGAAAATAAACATAACATTATGAAATATGCTGCAATAGAGTAGAAGCTGTACAATCATACTCGATCTGTTGACTTATTTGTTTATCATGAATATTTTTATAACGAATATATAACAGGATTTTTTAAAAGAAAAAATGCAGATTAATTTACGCAAATAAGTGTTATTATTAAATACTTAGTATTACAACATCTCACTAATGTACCGAACTAATGATCCATTTGCGCCAAAAGCTAAAAGTCGCTTACACCGTTATGAAGAGATATATGCTCGAGTTTATCTGGTGAATGTGATTCGAAATGAAGAAACCCGAATTTAAATCAAAGTAACGGACTTAGCCCTTCGAGTTACAAAACTGAATTAATAAAGGTTTTGATTGTCTGGTCATGTGCAATGGAGTAACGCTGGAGTTGAACTATAGCTTAGAATATGTAATTTGGAACGCCCCTCGGCGGCGAAAAAGTGACAATCTGTGTAAGGTTGTTGACAGAAACCGGATACATATTGCTGAAGACTGGAATATGTGGTGTGCCTTGGCCTAATAATGATGATCAAAAATACTACGAAAGAAATTGACATGATATATTTTTTTACCAGCCCATATATGTCCCACTGCTGAGCATGGTCCTCTCCATTTCTGGAGGAAAAGACGTTAACCCACCACGCTTGTCCAATGCGGATTGGCGGGGTTACCAGACTCGGAATAAATATTTGTAAATCCATACATATATTTATTCCGATGCGGGGATCGAACCCGCGACCATTGATTCCGCGGACGGAGTGCCCCGCAACTGAGTCGTTAGTCAAACATGACATAACATGAAAAAATAATTCTCAATTTCGTCTTATCTCCTTTTCATCGGAACTTCGTTATAAAATTTAAGTCCAACTCTTAGATATAGGATAATCCAAAGAACTGCAAGATGGAATAAGGCTAAGATCCTTTATTGTCTTTGACTACTTCCTTCAGCGTCGATGAACAATTTTCTATAGTAAAAAAGTAATAAAGGAGAACGAGCGAAATTGCCTTCAAAGGTGGATCTCAATAAAAGGCTTAACTTGAAGCGAACCCCGTGCATATTATGAAGGAGGAACTTTTGAAAGGGGTTAAAGTAAGTATACTGATTTGAAAAAGACACGGAAAAGGTGGTACCTAAGTAAGAATAAATTGGAATTGGTAAAGTGTATGAAGGAATCAAATGCTCCGCTGTATTATACTTCAAAATGGGAAATAAAATTATGAAGTGATTTCAGTATCTAGCCAAAGAAAAGAAGAAAATCTCGTCTATTTCTGCCTTTCAATTTAATCATTAAATAATAACAATTATAATTTAATTTCAAAAATACACATGTATATGCTATATGATCAGAGCTATAAATTTGAAATATTGATTACAGTATAGACATTTGACTGCTTTACCTTCAGATGACACGCTTGGTTGCTTGCCTTCATATCTCATAAAAACCTATTTGTTTTCACGCCAGAACCTAGGGCTCAGAAATCAGGTCTTCTAATCTGACTTCTGACAATACTTCCAAGTGATTGTAGTAAAAAAAAATTACTGCATTACACAAATGATCGTTTATTATTTACTTTTCGTTCTTCTTCTCAGAGTGCCTCTCCGACTTGCGAAGGTTGGCAGCCAATTCAGCACTACTTTCTTCCTCCTTCGTGAAGTGCAGCAATTCTAGAGCACTCACTATCCCGGTACACTCCCTGATATTACGTAGCCAAGTCTATCTTTTTCGACCAACTTGTCTTTTGCCGGCGATTTTTCCCATCATGATCAGTTGCATCAACTTATACCTGTCATGGCTCATGATATGACCCAGGTAAGCAACTTCTTTACCTTTGATGGTCTGTACTTTTTTTTCGGTTTGTACTTTTTGTTAATTGTAGCAAAAATATAAACTTGAATGGTAGGAAAAGTACAATAGATTTTGTGAAAGTTAATAAAAACAATCATAATTAAGGCAGTTTTATAACTCGAAGTGCTGCCTGAAAGGCGAAATTGCTATAATTAAAAACGCAACGCATTTTTCAGAGGTCTCGCGCTTTAATTAAGAATACTTTTTCCTTTCCTGCTGAAGGAGTTTCATTCAGCTTTATTACGGTTAATTCTACTTCCATTCTGTCATCTGTTTTATCTTCACGAATAGTAACTGTAAGCCGAGCTACTATTTCACTAATTATATTTCCCTAATTGCAATTCAAATAATTACAATAATAAATAATTATAATAAAAACTTTAATTTGAATTCTATTTTTATTCAGAAGATCAAAACAATAGATAAAATAGAAATTCTTAATGATTATTACTTTGCCTGGACAAAATTTCTATGCATTAAAAGTAACCATGCAAATTTCCTCCACTATTTTTATTATATAATTCAACATTTTTTTATGAGATAGGTATCAATGAACGCCGCCCATAGACATCCGCAGCACCATAGGCAGTTCTGAAGCGTTGCCGACCTTTAAGGAAAATGTCATTATGAGAGTGGAAGTAGCGGAGGAGGATGTTGGGCCTCCAGAACTCAGCCGATCACCATACGAAGCGCGGTGGCTAAACTACCACTCAGACACCGGTTTTCTGCGGGAGTATGGTACTTCCCAGGGCAGCCAGCCCATTCATGCTACAGACAAATATTATGCCATTTTTGACAAAGTATTCGGCTGCAACGTGGCTCTACTACTGTTAATGCTTGTCAAATATAATATTCTTCTCAAAAGAACTTTAACAGAAAGCCCTGAACAATCGACTCAAAAGTTATCTTTCACTCTTATCACTGAATCAAGTGAACGCTTAATATCAATCTTATATACATAGAAAAATATAATGTGGAAAGTTAGAAGAAGACTGCAGTAGTCGAATAATGATGATAATAATAGATACACATTGGAATGTCATTTGAAAATGTTCATTCGAAAAGTTTCAGTGAAAATGAGTGCTTTTCTATGATATGAATATGAATAAATGTATTTACATGTGGATTCGTTGGAATTACAAACGCTCAAAAACAATTTTAAATGATAAATAAGTACCTAGTAGTACTAAGTATGATAAGTAAGACCTAAATATTATAAGCTGACCTAAAATATTAGAATAAAGTGCATGCTTATCGAATATTCTGATTGATGAAATTTTATATCTACCATAATTACAGTATAACATAAAATATAAGTAAAAAAACCGTATCTTAACAGAAAAATACTTTAAATCGATATTCTTTTTACATAGTTTTTGTGAAGATTAATTAACTTTATTGATTACATAAGTTTTTCGACCATGACCCTGAACTCATACTGCAAATGACATCACCGTCAGTTTTTTGTGGAAACGTTTACCATTAGTGAGAGCACGACTCGATACAAAAACATCGATATTGAATAATATTTATACTTTCATAGTATTCTGATACTCATTTATTGCATTGCCTTGATTTAAGTGATTACCACACAAATATTTTATGTTTGCTGTTCATATTTAGGATGTTTAGAGGATTACTACAATGGTCTCTCTCGTTAGTTGTCTCTCTCGTTATTTGTCTTAATACTACCATACCTGAGGATTTTTTTAGTTGACTTTACCACCACAAAACTGTTCGTTTAAACAAACCACAACTTTATTTTATTCTTTTTAATAAATCCATCTGTAGATATTGAATAATTAAAGATTATATCACGTCAGACAGATTAATTGACGATAGTGGAGATGCCTTACAGGACTTCTGGAATGAAACTCTTAATAGAAACAAAGAAAAAGTATATTCAATAATGAACAAGTATTGTGAAATGAAAAGATAATCACAGAGTTTATCTTAAGCTGAATAAAAGATTACATTAATAAAGAAAAAGAAATTTCTCGCACGTTAATTATCTCCGGGGTAATTACAGAAGTTTAGTAGTCCAGTTACCGTGAGCGCAAAGCGAGCGATCCTTGAATCCATTTATTCAAGTAACGTTCAGTTTTACGATACACTTGGTATCTCACTCGTGCATTCACTGCATTTCTACTGTTCCGCTTATATTGAATTCAACAAGGTAATCCTGAATCAGGGATGAAAGACCTTTTGTTTGGTACATTAAGTACAAATAAAAGGGTCTTATATTTTTTAAGAGAAAGATAGATAAGCAAACAATGTCTAAAATACTAAGGACACTGAAAATTTATTGTGTACCGATCCATACCAATGAGTAAGGATATGGATAATGGGAGTGGAAGAACGACTTAATGGGAGGAAGAGTAAGGTATCATAGCGTCAAAGGAAGTAATGAAAGGAAAAAAGAGTTTTCGGATCCCTGCAGCGTGGCTCTACCACTCGACAACATGGTAACACAGGCCGCCACTTTACGCCGCTATTCAATGAGTATAGAAATATAATTTTTGTCCGTTTTGCATGTGATTTTACGTTTAAAAAAGTATAAGGCTATTTAACTTAAGTACCAAAATATGTCTTAACCTCATAACAAATAGACTGCAGCAATATTGGTATTCATGTATTGTTTTTATTAATATGTATGATACTTAAGGTATTCTTAAGTTGCGATAAATAATAATTATGATTAATAGTAACAGCACATTTTGACAAAACAAATAAAAAATTGGTCACATGATCGTTCTTTTTTGCAAAAAACAGTCAATTAATGTAGAAGTTTGCCGTAATGAGACAAAATGAAAGTACACAATGATACATACTATATTAAATGAATTAGAACAATGAAACAAATTAATAAAAGTTACTATAACTTTAATGTTTTATGCCACTAAAAACAATTCAGCATTCAACAACCCTTCTATTCAAATGAGCTTAGGGTACAATTTAAAATTTCCTCTTCTGTAAGCGCTACTTACATTAAACCTCCACCGAAGAAATGAATAAATCTCAAACGATAATTGCGATCGCTTCTGTGTACTATACAGAATAATGTTATTTTGTATTTCTCATTGAAAGCTTTTAATTCAATGCGAATATGAGCGTAACGATTTCGCGCTAAAGCTAAATATTGTTTATTTTAAACATCGGATTAGTTTCATTTAAAACAAAAGTATATTGATTACATATCATCAGCTTATGTATCAGAATTTCCTATGAATAATTTTTATATTAATACCAAAAATCCTATTTGCTTTCATAGTTTTAAAAATTCTTATAAATTAATTATTTCTTAGATATAAAAAAGAAGATATTTTATGATGTAAATACCAAGTATTCTCTTTTTTGCACTGTGACATTATTCTTTAGATAGCATTTCAAGTAAGAAGTGAAAACGATGTTTTTAGGGTTAGGAATAAAAAATCAATTACATATTTGGTACCTATTATATAATCAGCATCGTGTAGTTAGATTTTTTTGATCAATATTCCATCTAAGTAAAAATTTAGTTAATAGTTTTTTTTTGCTTTAAATTATAAAAAAAATATTTAAACTAGTATAAAATGCAGTTGCCTTAAATTTATTCTTAATATAGGTAGCTTGTTTACGATTTTTATAAATAAAATCACTCAAAAAATTCATCTGGGCTAGTTTTGTTTCTAAGATTACTTTTTTATTTTTAAAATATTTGATGCAGTTAAAAATACATTTTGTATTTTTTAACTGCATCAAATGTTTTAAAAATTAGTCAAGAAAATATTAGATAAATATTTTCTTGACTAATTTTATTTTTACTACCTGTTCAATTCCAATTCAATTCCATCACAACCCAGTACAAATGTAGAATATTTTTACTGGGTTGTGATGTTTATTTTATTATCTGTATTTATGTATTTATTTTTATCTATAAGTTAAATTTATGAATACAGATAATAAGATCACAGAGAAGTTTTAAAAATAAATGAGTTATAACATGAGATAACATCATCGAACAGAAAATATTCGATGTTTTTACAATTATACAATTATTTTAATAAAAAATATTATTTTTAAAAGGTTATTTTTATATATGATATTCCGCCACTGTCAAGGCAAATGATGTACGAGTAACAATTTTTAATCCAAAATCTTTGTTATTTTTGTATAACTTTATTGTTTTTTGTTTTTTAGTTTTGTGTATAGGTCAATGCCTAGCGCGCTTTTATATATCTTAAGGAAAACTTGAAAAATATTAATTAATTATAGACCATCATCAATGTTATTAAATCTTTGCATCAAATACATGACCGACTAACTCATTGCGTCCGTATTACACAACACAGCGTGCCGTCAACAGCGTCATATAAAACAACTAAATTCCATAAGCATGAGCTCGACCCCGATGGCTTACAACGTAAGAGATAAGCTCGAGGGAGGAATCGGAGAACCGTATCTCCACTCCATCTTTGAGACCGAGCCCTTGCCGTTGCCCGTCGGCGCAGTGTTTGTTTAAAAAAAGGTAAGATAGGCTTATAAACATTTATATGTAACCCACTTAGCAACAAAAAAAACCAAAAATCATACTCGGACCGAGGTCTCCATTAGATGCGAGTAAGGTTTAACCTAAATTTTGTGACAGATTCCTACAATCGATCTAGCTTCACATGTATTTGCTTGCCTCTCCTTCAGAATTAGCTATTCAAAGAAATTAATGCATGTCCCGGGCAAATCCCTCCCAGGTAGCGTAATGCCTGTGATGAGGTAACTCTACCTGCGTCAATTTAATTGCATGGTCAACAACTCGTAAACTCGTGAATCTATAAGAAACGTATGAGCTAAAATGATTTTTGTTTGTTGTAAATGCCAATCCGCCTTGGACAAACCTGATAGGTCACAAGACCCCCAAAAAAATTTAAGCTTGTAGCCAACATTAGGCATATATGGGCTGTAAAAGTAATCAATATGCATTATTGCCAAAACCTTAGAGAAAACATTTGATATTGTTTTTTTTATACTATCATTATTGCATTCATTTGTAGCGGGTAAGCAGACAATAAGGTTTTATGTGTGTATAGTGAGGTTACTAATGTTCTATATTTAAAGAATGTGTAGGGGCTCTACGCATACTCTCAGCAAGCGTAGAATCCTTAGTATGCAGGATCCGCTGTATGCGTAATCCAACAAAATAAATGTTCAATTTACGCTTAACAGTTACGCATTGACTAAGGTTTTTCATTAAAGTAAACTACCATCGCTCTGTAAGCTAAAAGTAAAATAATGTGCGATTACCATAATGAAATTGCCGGCAAGTCTAGGGGCCATAAGAAAAATGGTAAAATTTGTGGCGTTAAATAATATCGTTAAACGTAAAGAGAAATGGGCTCGCCCTGTAGGACCGTGCCTGCCCGCCCGCCCCTCCCCTAAATTGTAAGTCGTATATTACACAGAGAATTTTCAATTACGGCAATCCTGCGGTTTTTCATTCGTAATGTGACTTTTAGGCATCGTTTCAGGCGGTCATTCATAACTGCCGCACCACAGAGTGTTGTTACGATAGAATTGTTGGATAGAACAAATATGGAAATATTTGTGAAATTATCTTAATAACAATTCGACGAATGCAATGCTAATAAATATATTTTTGTTTTCACTGCTTATATATTAATATATTATACATTCTCTTCTCCCTCTGAGGCGGGGCTCCCAAGTATCAATTTCTTCCAGTTGACCGCATACAAAGTCATGCAATCCGAATCGTCGATGACCAAGATCCCACCGGTCGGCTTGATTATATAATGAGACAATTTGAGAGAATGAAAATGAGTGGCGATCTACTACGGTATGCTTGTACGGTGTGCGTGGAACACGTATTCGCACCACCACCGTTACGACATTGGTACCTTCAAAAAACAAGCCTATATATACCTAAAAGGCCGGCAACGCTTCTGTGACTACTGCGATGTCGCGGTTATCTATGGGCGGCGTTGATTGCTTTCTATCAGGGCGCTTGCTCGTTTGCCCTCCTATGCCATAAAAAAATATGTCTACTGGGCACGGGCCTACCGATTTCTGAAGAAATAGACATTAACAATCCACACTTGTCAAAGGTAAAATATCATTATTATTTGCCAAATCAAATATCAGGTATGTAAAATATAATCCCTTTCAATGATTATATAAATTTAAGTAATATATTAAAAATTATTTGTTTATAAATCTTAATTTGTATTATTAGTTACATTTTATAACCAATTTCAAACGTACACATATGTGTACAGTTATCGTTTCAATTAATATTCCTTGCCGTGTATAGGTTTCTAAAAGTCTATTATAAACGATAAAAGTCTAAAGACGCCCGATTAGCGGTTCATCAGGGGGTGCTTGTTCCGACTCTAATATACGATAGTGAAAGTTAGGTTTGGCAGAAGAGTCATGAAAGCAAACTGTATGCGGTGGAAATGAGAGCATTAAGGAGTATGTGTGGTGTTTGAATGATAGAATAAGAAAGAAAGATATAAGAGAGCGATGTAGAGAAAAAGAAGGTGTTGTGACAAAAGTTGAGAAAGAGATCCTTGGATGGTTTGGGCATATAGAGAGGATGGATGAAAAACGACTGGCAAAAGAAATTTATGTTGCAGATGTGGATGGAAGTGTCGGTAGGGGAAGACCACGGAAAATATACCTTGACCAAATTGCTGAAGTTTTTAAGAAAGGCCAGGGTTTGCTGGGGTTTGCCTGAGGAGATTAATGAGTGTGGAGGAATCAAGGAAAGTATGTCGAGATCGTAGCAGATGGAGATCTATGGTCTCTACCTACCCCTATGGGATACAGGCGTGACGATATGTAAGTATTTATAAACAATAAATTATTTTTCTAACGGATTGAATTTAATATCCAGATTACAATGATGATAAAAAGAGGATACAATAAGGAGCAAATTATTAGAGACAAACAAAATAATGTTTGCTGAAATTTTGAAGAGTTAGAAGTATTACAAGATATGACGAATAAGCGCCAGGATCCAAATAGACCTTTTATGAATGACGAAGACTATTCCGACTCTGATGCAAGTGTTTATTTCCGCCACTCCAGAAAACGTAGGCGCATTTTAGAAAGTGAGATTACTGACAAGGAAGATCTGTCTATCATATAAGATATAAGACTATACCAACCGTCCCCGATTTGGTAAGTTGAAAAGGAAAACAAATTTTCTTAAACGATATTCGAATTCAATTTCTCAATATTTTAATTATTAATGTATGGATTCTTTTCAACTATGATAAAGAAAATAAGATGTTTCTTTTATTATAGAATTTAAAGCTTCACTAACGAACGCACTAATACAGATAGGAGAACGTAACAAAAAACGAGATGAACTCTGTTCAATTTCTCAACCATCTAAAAAGTCCGAAAGCAGAATCAAAGTTATTCATGAAATTAGACTAGACTCTATAAAAATCCCCCATGATGTCATGACACAAACTCGCTATATATGTGAGAAATATAAAGAACCCGTATGCCCTGAGCGTATGAAATCTTTTCATTCATAGATGAACTCTATATTAAATGACCAAATCAATATCAGCCCGCGGCAGTCCACTGTTGGACATAGACCTCACCCAAGCCGCGCCACCTAGCCCGATCTTCGGCTACACGCATCCAGTGTCTGCCAGCCGCCTTGCGCAGATCGTCGCTCCATCTAGCAGGAGGGCGTCCCACACTACGTTTGCCGAGTCGCGGTCTCCACTCCAGCACTCGTCTACTCCAACGATTGTCGGTTCTCCGACAAACGTGTCCAGCTCATAAGAAATGACCACATAAATGGACATAACTTTTGTTATTTTTTTTAGTATTTATTGAATTGTTTTCAATATAAAATGAACAAATCGCAATAAGGAATATATTAAATTAATGTTTTTTGTACTTTAAAAAATCATCCCTGAAGAGGTTAAGATACACGTAAGATAAAGGAGGGAAAGGCAAGAATAAAGGATATATGATAAATTTCAGCTCTTTTGCTCGCAGCCCGTGCTTTTGCCGAACGAGACGCAGGAACAAAATTACAATTTATCTAACACTCATATTTTACACAGAAATTATATCCAATATAATCATAATGTATAAACGTGCTCGTTTTTATATACTCATACTTGAATACTTTGAACGTGTTTTGGAAAATATTACTGTGAGATTTAAAAAACATATCGCCTTCAAAGACGAAGCTTTCAAACTGATCACGGAACGCTGAATTCTTCAATAAAATGTTTTATAATGTAAATTGCATCTCCTAGTGAAAGAGTGTCTTCTCCATGTACTCAAATCCTTTCACTGTATGCACAAATCTTTTTACATTAATAAATTCTTTCGCCTTTTTCACACCTTTTTATTGCGCCTGTTTTTCTTACATCTTGGTTCAGAACAAAAGACTATATTCCTATATAATTTACTCAACTTTACCTAATTTGTAATTTATCCAAGGGCCTGATTTCTATTACCAATCACTACAGTTTTTTTTGTAGAGTGATAATGACCACTATGATATTAAATATTTATTTAGCCAAGTTATTATTAAATATTGCTATACCAAATCATTCTACTAAGATATTGAAACAATCCAGACACATCACATACACAGACATGACTCGAATATACTTTTAAGATACAATCAAAAATAAATTCAGTTATTAGAATCAGCCATTAGAATTAAAATAAACTTAAATATTTCTGCAGTCTACATTTTACAGCACTACTTCACAACACGAAATCCATCGAGAAATGATATATTATTATAATAGAGAACTCTATAGAAACTTTTGCTGGACATAACGTAATAAATTTTCTACCTTCTACTGTCTAGTTTTTGATTGTCCGAACTGCAAAACTTTTTTATGTTTTCATAATAGCTAATAGATATGTATGAGTGATGTATTTTCTCTATTATTGGTTTGGTTGTTGGCGAATTAATTTCGTTTAATGTTTTAAAAAATGTGTAACGTCCAAGTTTTTTGCCACAGTCGTTTATGTCCAATTGTTAGACAAAGACTTGATATTCCTCTACTAAACCTTTTATAATAATATCGGCTTCCCCCTTAAAAAAAAAAACAATAAAATTAAATAACACCATGCCCGATTAGATTTCGTATTCAAAGTAAAATATTCCAAATTTCTATAGTTACTTAAATATGACCGTTCAATTCCATAAAAAGGGATCCATAGATAACGAATATCACCTGATAGAACGTATTACTTACGTAATACCATAAACTTGATCACTATCTACGATATTGCGGCCGGCCAAAAGTTTATCTTTGAATTATGACAATTGTTCACAAATTTTATTGGGACCCTATATTCAAAGTATAAAATTGAGGCTATTTATTTCCATTCGGACTTCGATAAAATAATATTTATTTTATTATCATTTTTCAAGGATTATGTAAACGGACCGAATATATTTTTTAATTTTTTTTATGTGTGTAGACAATATGATCTAATGTCTTAACAGACGTCAACTTTAATTTTTTTTGATCCCGCTTAGATGTTATTTAAGCCGCACTATTGACCACGAAAGCAATAACTTAGCTACTCAGTCAATTAGGTCGTTAATTGTATGTGAAGTTAATATCAAATGTTCAATTTATCCACTAATATTGATTCTATCGTAAATCTTTTAAAAAAAAACAGTTATATATAATATTACATAAGTTTGTCAAGGTTTATACTAAAAATTCTTTGTAAATGCATCTCCACCGCAATATCGGAGATTTTGCGATTACCTCTCACATAACGGATGTGGCTTGGCTCCGCAGACTATGTCAATTTTCTGTTGCTGTCATCTCCAACTTAGTGGATAGAGATAAAACGAAATAGTCAATTTTGAAACTATCTTCTACAAATTTTATTCCGCCAACAGTATTGGAATGGATTCAGATATTGTTACAATATGGTGCATTTATTCTGTAAAACCAAAATTTTCGAGAAATTTTATTATTTTGATCAAATGTAGACGAAAATTTCCAGACACCACTAGTCAAGCAATCAATACCCCGCAATAGTCTGATGATATCTATTGAAGTAATTAATTCTTGAATATATTTACATAGCTATCGTTAAAACTCCTGCATATTTTGTGTCTATTTTTTCCATTTGACTGTAAATATTTTTTTCACAGCCCTGTCGAGTATGAATCTCTTTGTTTATGGAAAAACGGACATTAACCCACCATGCTTGTCCAATATGTATTGGCTGGATAATCGTACTCTGAATATTTGTACGCCGTACATATATTTATTCCGATCCGGGATCGAACCCGCGACTATTTACTCTGTAGGCAGCCCCGCCAATTTGTTTGACACATTATTAGTTTTCAGTGGCGGTATTAATTGATAAACGGTTATTATTTTGTAAATAAAAAAAATATTGTGTTGTTCTACGCTTAAATTTATTTTTTAAGATACAGCAAAACTTAATAACCATAAGGAAAAATATATTTAAGAAGTTAAAATTATTTTTATATTACGTGTTTATGTATTCTTTGACAATGCTGTTTGATGATTTTTCTATAAGAAATCTTGTATCGTCCCACACTTATCTTTTGTGTTCTACTTATTCCATTTTACCGCGTTACCTTAACAAGTTTGTTAGGAAATAAGTATTGCAAAACTATTCTGTAGTTGTTACCCCGCGCGTTGTAATGCTACTTAAAGAAAATAAAGTTGTGGCGAATTGCCTTACACTATGTTAAATTTATGCCTCGACACTGATAATACTTTCAACAAAAGAAGTCTAGACGTAACACAGCAGTAATGGTATATGTGCACAGTTCATTAAAAGTGTCTTTCGTGTCTTCTTCATTCTAAGTGATATTGGCGAAATCGTCTGTGCTATTTTGGTACTATTGAAAGCCATTCATTCAAATGAATGAAAAACGGCAGAAAACCGGCGTCTGAGTGGTAGCTTACCTATCGCGCTTCGTACGGTGAGCGGTGGGTTCCGGAGGCTTGACACCCTCCACCTCTCCCCATTCCCCGTCCCACTCCCATATAGATACTTTCCTTAAAGGTCGGCAACACTTTCGCATCCCATGATGCTGCGGATATCTATAGACGGCGTTGATTGCTTTCGATCTGATGACACGCCTGCTCGTTTGCCTTCCTATCCCATAAAAAAATACATTAAAGTGATTGTTATACAATAATAAATACTGTGATTTTACTTAATTTAAAGAATGCTTGTACCGTGACCACGGTAAAAATAATCTTTATCCGCTTTCTCGTTTGTTTCCTTCTTCTACGTAAAAAAAAGTATATTAAAATTACATCAAAATTTAAATACCAAATAAAAGAATTTAGAAATCAAGAAAAACAAAATTCAATATCAAATATAATCTTACGTTGCCCTGCATAAAATATAGAATAATAGTTATATAATTCTGAAAGAAACATCCATTAAATTTCAAATGCAAATAAGCGTCTTTCCCGTCATCAGTCTGTCTGGAAAAGGAAATTAAATCCCTTATCTTATCACCAAGATACAATCCCCCGAGTTTTTCACAGCGGCAGCTTCATTGACGTCAGAGAACTGTTCCTATTTAAAACAAGAGTTATTTATGGACGTATTGTCTCACCTTCTAGGTGTTCTTATAAATTAGTTTTAGTCTTCTCTTGCAATAGCTCTGTAATACTAAATTTTTCCTAAATTAAATGTTAATTTGATTTTTACTTGGTAAAACTCATGTGTTGGGAAAAAATTGTAATGTATATTCTCAATCATATCGTTTTTTCGTAATCTCGTAATTTTTTTTTCGTAAAAATCCTAATTTTTTTTTTATATATTCACGCCTATCTTTCAGGGCTACAGAAGGGGGGACTACAGAGCTCCATCCGCTACCATTCATCGCAGCGAAACGAAGCTCTCCATTAGTCGCTTTTTGCCCTCGTGAGAATCAGGGCGGGTGGTGAACCACGTCGCCGTCATTTTCAACAAATAAGGTAAATTAAATTCATCTTAGTGAATCCCAGCAAGGGGGGATGGAGGTCAGCCCCAGCAGAGCCCTGCATGCTGAGGTAAGGCACCATAGTAATCGAATCCGCGATCATTGACTCCGCGAGCGATCCGTCGTCAAATTTTAAATAAAAATTTAAGTTGAACAATATTTTACGTTTTTATTTCTAAATAAATCATTATTTGTAATACTTAAATGAGCATAAATATAATAATCATAGATGCGCCAAATCAGTTCACTGCTGGAAGTTTGCCTCCCTCAATTTCGGGGAAGTCACTTTGATAGAGCGAAGAAAAGAATTATAAATGTAAACATAGGCCTTTTTCTGTAAACAAAGATAGAGCTTTCTGCTATACTTTTTTAATTCAAAGTATTCTAGTTATAAGAACACAGATTCCGGTTCGAAAGAAAGACATATATTCCATATTTATCACGATAGTGAAATCAAACTTTTGACTCCGAAAGTATCACTCTCACTCCAATTGCGCTATTTGGGTTCTATAAAAATATGTTTATTAAATCTACATCATTCTTGGCGAATCTAATAAGACTATCAGAGACGTGGTTATATAAATAAATAACGTGAAACAAGGGTGATTCATTTGACGCAACACTTCGCAAATCCTTATCTGTGTTGCGATCTGTTAAGCCAACAATAATGTTTAATTGCGCAAAAACAAGCAGACAATCAACAAGATAATCCAAGGGAGAAATAAATAATGTAGCCGGAGCTAACAAAGTTTTAACGCTGTCTTAAAAGTTTCCCTTGTGCTTAATTACGTTTTCATTTATCTTCCTTTTCGTTCATCCAGACTGCTACTACTGAAATAATCTCAAAAATTCACTGTGGAACACGACAGTTCTGGCATTATTTTCTTGCACAAATTTCGTGACAATTTTAGTTGTAATTTTCAACAAAAACTAGAAAAATATATTTTAGAAATGAGCAAAAGTTTATTTCACTCAATTCCTTATAAAACATAAGCTTCCTCTTATTATATACTTTGTTCTATATGTATTTATATATCGACTCATGATTTAGTGGTTAATAAAAAAATGTTTTAATTCAATAAAATATTACGCAATTTTAATGAGAAATAATCCCATTGAATTCATATCCCAAGATTAAATAATATATTATGTTTGAATAACATTGAATAACAAAGTAAGATTGAATAACAAAACAAAATTCTATTTTTCGATGTGAATCGTATCGTTCAAACAAACAAATAAATATTAATAAATGTAAAAATATAAATAAATCGGTTTTGATACAATAATATATAAATAATTTAATTTACGCTTATTTCACACAGAATCTACTATTTATTGCAACGTTCGATAATTTTTGAATAACCCATAAATATATATTTATCTCATGAGAAATTTGCATGAAAATAACACGGGTATTAAGGGTAAGTTCCTACTCCGTGCGTGAATACTATCCATTATTAGTCTTATTATTAATATTATATTACTACCATCTTAATTTGACTTTCTAAAGAGTTTCAATTTTTTTAACTAATTATTCAACAGAAAACAAAAATTTGGATCAAAGGTCAAAAAAATTTTCGAAACTGAACAGGACGTAAGATATATCTTAGCACCAAAATTCTGCGCGAGTCGGGATATTGTCTTCAGAATAAGAACACACCTGCCGCGTTTCTACGAAATTAAAAAAGTTTTCTGCTACACAATAAGTTTTCAGGTCTCTTACATTTAAATACTAAGGGATTCGGTCTATGTATTGTAGCGTGCCTGCCGTTCTTCTTACGGCGACACGCTACATGGTGCCTGGCGCCTCCACCATGTCACGTGCCTGCCGTTCTTCTTACGGCGACATGATACATGGTGCCCGGCGCCTCCACCATGTTACGTGCCTGCCGTTCTTCTTACGGCGACACGCTACATGGTGCCCGGCGCCTCCAACACGTTACGTGCCTGCCGTTCTTCTTACGGCGACACGCTACATGGTGCCCGGCGCCTCCAACACGTTACGTGCCTGCCGTTCTTCTTACGGTGACACGCTACATTGTGCCCGGCGCCTCCACCATGTTACGTGCCTGCCGTTCTTCTTACGGCGACACGCTACATGGTGCCCGGTGCCTCCAACACGTTACGTGCCTGCCGTTCTTCTTACGGTGATACGCTACATGGTGCCCGGCGCCTCCAGCATGTTACGTGCTGCCGTTCTTCTAACGGCGACACGCTACATGGTGCCCGGCGCCTCCACCGTGTCACGTGCCTGCCTTTCTTCTTACGGCGACACGCTACATGGTGCCCGGCGCCTCCAGCATGTTACGTGCCTGCCATTCTTCTTACGGCGACACGCTACATGGTGCCCGGCGCCTCCACCATGTTACGTGCCTGCCGTTCTTCTTACGACGACACCCGGGATCTTTAGGGGGTTTTTATCTTCTAATAAAATTCTTGAAACGAATATTAATTTATTTTTCTCGTTACATACATATATTGTACATATGTATTATGTTCACATACTTTATAAAAAATATTTTATTGTGCTACGAAAGGCGATATGTTATATTCGAGACGTCAGTCGATCGAATGTCTTTTGTTTCATATCAAAATTTATATCTTTTTTATTTTAAAAATTAGGAATGTAAAAAAGAAAATAATAAAATATAAAGGTTTTATGCATAAGTGACACATTTATTAATGTATCACTACAGTATTCATTCTTTGTATTTGCCTAGAAAATATTCGTTACAATGTATACTGTATCGGAAAAATTTGCACTCTTTGAAAAAATTCTCTTTGAAAAACTCGGTATAACTATATTTAAGCATAACAAATATTTGTCCTGCTACGAGAATCGAACGCCCGATCCTTAACTCAGAAAGACTATATATATGCTCTTGCACCATTCATCTTCCTATTCTCACCTGTTCATACCCGTTTACTTTGTACCCAGCAACGATATGGATACAATCTCCCTTAGCAAATCACAACGTTTCACTGCTTCATTTAAATCAGATCTCAAAAAGTTTTCAAAGTATAACTTAAATACATTAACAACAATCCAATTAAATACACTTAAAAAGTTTCCGAAAGAAATCCCACAAGAGTGGGACTTTGGTGAAGTCCTTTTTTAATAAATTTTATTTTTATTCCCATTCCTCCCTTTTTGTATAATCTTATGTTATGGAGGCTTCTAACAATTACATATAATTAATAAATTAACAATATTGTTTGTAAAAATATAAATTTGTAAATTATTAAAAATATTTTTTGTAGGTTTTAGATAAAAAACGTGATATTTCTACTTAACACATAACCTTGCGTTTAACTTTTAATATTTATGTCATACACAAATTAATCATCATGAATAGTATAATAACTTATATTAACATATAGTATCCATAATAAGAGTATAAACTGTGTACAATTCAAACATCACAGATAAAGCCCATTGGATAGAAAGGAAAAACATTTCTTATTCTAACAAAAAACTAAAACATATTGACTAATTTGGTAGTTTGATAAGATTTCCAATAATATGAATAAATTGCATATTTTCTCTCTAATTAAGATAAACGAAACCATTCTTCGACATCTTTGACCTTCTATGGATTACAAACCGCTTTAAAAGCAGAGCATATTATTAACTGGCTACTTTTCATTCGAGCACGACTGTCTAATAAAAAACAAATTAAGCTTATTAACTTTCATTATAAAGTACTAACTCTCCTGTAAATTTCGTATAAGACGAGAAGGTTCATTAATTAAAAAAAAAAGACTTCTTTTTTATGGTCAATACTTGAGATAACTCAATAAAATATGTAATGAATATCATTAAAATTGACAAATATTATTAAAAGCCGCCTATAGTTTGATTGCTGAACATACATACGTTTATCTTAACTAAATAATCTTTTCTTCATTCGCCATACCAACCCCTGAACAACGCATCCTGGGTCGTTGACACTACTACAAGAAAAGACATGATTTTACCGTAAAAAAGTAATCATCAGAGATCATCTGCTTCCAGGCACAATAGCTAGCGAAAAAGCCGTCAAGTAAGCTAAAATGTATACATACAACCTTAGGCAAATAATGCATAAGAAGGGTGACACGCATGAGGAAGTTATTTAGAAAAATATTTGATTTGAAACACTTGATAAATAAAACTTGTCATTTTGTTGAACTTGAGAATTTTATACTATAAATTGTACTGGTTTGGTTACAATAGACTATTTATTTAAGACAAATTACAAAAAAAAACTATATTTTTACAACCTTTATGAGTCATACTACTGAATACGATGCATTCTCATTAACCTACCGCGCTTGTCCAAGGCAGAATGGCGGGACATCCAGGCCAGGCCATGTGTATTCTTGGTTAAAAAAATTATACCCTCTAATACAATGTGCGGCAGTCAGCACACACCGCCTGGTGGGACCTGATCCACCGCACTGGTACAATCACCTGTACCGGCTTGTTCCAGTTAAAGATACACTTGAAATGGATAAGACTGAATCGTATTTTCGCTGCCACCGACTATTTTACCGTCATCTGCTTTACCGACGCAGACGTTTCGCTTACAGTTGACATCTGCGTTATAAATTTTTAATATAATCATATAAGTTTCCAACCTTTAGATAACGAGCGATATGGCTCTAAACAAGTAAAATCTAAAAAGGTACAATTAACTTTAACCTGTTTTCTTTATATTTTTGTACTTCCTAACAGTTAAGGAAGAATATCACAAGATGATGAGAAAAAGAGCATGGAAGAGTAAATACAAATACGTCTTCAAATTCACGACGGGCTCTGAGAATATACCAGGAGCCAAATGCACTGTTCGTGTAGAACTCCTTGGCGAACGCCATCTCGATATTGCGAACGTTGGATATATGTATTCATGTCAATAAACAAAGGAGGAGAATTATAAACCAGGCCAATAGTACTTCATGTGCATGCTTGAAATCGTAAGTTTTATAGCATAGCGGGCAGACGAGCAAGCCTGTCACCTGACAACCTGGCAACCATCTGAGCACTGTAAAGTCATTGCCTGCCTTTGCGAAAGATGAAGGACTTTACAATAGACAGAAGAAAATAAAAGTAAAAATTGGGGACGACGGAGGAAGTACCTCAATACTGAAAGAAGCATAAAAGTAATGTAATAAAATACTAGAATAGATTATTTTAAACAAAATATTTTCAGATTATTAATGTAGTCAGGCGTTACTTTGCGGAAACTATCACTATATGGACAGTCAAAAGTTTTACTTAGCTAAGATCCGCGACAAGCAAAACAATAACAGAAAATTAATAATGTGTGTTTTTCTGCTGGATTTTGGTTTAAGTTCCAAATAAATCCATTTCATCCAGCAGAAAAACACACATTATTAATTTTCAATTATTTGTTTGCTTGTTGTGGATCTTAGCTAAGTAAAACTTTTGACTGTCCATACAAAATATTTTCATAAAATCCTCGAAAATTGGTTCAGCCGTTTCTTAGATATGCCTGCATAAACAGGCACACAATTTTTTTTAAACAAGCAGGGATTTGTATCATGTAAATAAATATATAAGTTTAGGACACAGACATGCGGGATGTATTCATACGACTTTACTTAAGATATTTTCCATTTTCATACGCCCTTATATATTTTTCTAATAGAAAAATATTGCTCCCAAACCTTTCCGAAAATAGAAAAGAAAAGAAAAGGAAGGAAAATACAACAAGAAGAAGAAGATTGAAGATACAACAAGTTTTACTTACGCGGAAAAACAATAAATAAAAATATCGCACCAAAATAAAATAAAAATTTCTCCATTGTTGTTTAACTGAAAATAAATATGTTACTACGCAGAAAGGCTTTTTAAAAATACTTCAGATATGCGACAATTAGTATGAGAATTACTTCTTCTTTATCCTCAATTACATACATGGTGAATAGATAAAAACCTCGTTAAAGATGTTATTGTCTCCCTTTTCCTATAATTTCGGAAAATTATAGATAATTTCTACACATTCAAAGTTTACAACATATTATGTCTATCATATAATAGTCATGTCATACACTTATCTTGTTGTGCATAAAAGTTGTACGTAGTGCATGCTAACGATTCACACCAATGCGCGAAACATGATTCTTTGGATTTTGTAAACATCTCACGGGAACACATGAGGAGATGAAGGTAAGGTAATAGCTAACATTTTACATTTCCTAGTTTGCCACAATCATTTGGAGGTTCTACGCACATAAAAACAATACGAAACTTTTCAATATCTAATATAGGTTTACTTTTCAAAATATAACATTTTTAAGTGTCATGTATACGCTATGGAGAGAGCTATGCTCGGAGTTTCTCTGGTAGATATGATTCGGAATGAACAAATCCGCCAGGAACTAAAGTCACCTACATAGGCTTTCAAATTAGCAAACAAAAGTGGCAATGAGCTGGTCACGTTTGTTGAAGATCCGACAATCGTTGGAGCAGACTAGTGCCGGAGTGGAGACCGCGTCTTGGTAAACGTACTGTGAGACGCCCCCCGGCTAGATGGTGCGACGATCTGCGCAGGGCGGCATTTCATGGGGGAGGCTTATGTCTAGCAGTGGACTGCCGCAGGATGTTGATTGATTGATGTTTAGAGTTTTATCGCAAAAACGTTCACACCGCTGAAATAACTGGGGAATGCCAGACACTCACGACTCACTTATTGGCGTTAGCTGGATAGCATTCTCCTATTTTACCGCAATTCGTACAACAAGAATGCAAGAATCCGAAAATCCAATATTTTCCTCTCTTTAATTTATTTATTTTCCTTCCATTAGTTCCTTCTTCTCCCACTAAAACCTTCTTTCCCACGCATTACATTATTTTTCCCTCTCATTTAATCCTAATTCTTGTCCCTTGAACGGTATCGAAGAAAAAAATATCAATTCATTGGAAGTGCTCAATACTATAATAGATGTAACAGAAACATAAATTGTTTGATTAAAGCTCTATTCATAGCGAAATTTTGTCGACGTTTATGTAGCAAAATTATTTATGTCCTTCTGTGTTATATTCTCAAAGTTCGTTAAGGCCAGATAAAGTTATTAAAAGATCACCTATTATTAGCATGATTCAATCACAATTAATTGCTTAATTGTTTAAAATTTACGTCATTTAAATTTTATGTATTTTATTTAATTTTTCTTAATTAATAATCATAATAAATTTTGAAACATTATTAAGATAAAAGCAATTTATGACCAATTAGTTATGCCATGACTAATTTATTTAAAAAGACTTCTCGATTTTTTCAGAGCCAATTTGTTTTCGCGTATGATATATAATATTTATAATATATACATTTCCAGATGCGAAAATCAAAGCCGCGACCGTTGACTTCGAAAGCGATGGATTCGCCAATAAGCCAACAGGTCTTCATTATAAGGTTGCCAAATTTAAAAATCCAGTAAAATGTCTACTTATTTTATAAATTCCAGTTATTACAGAAATATAATATGGTCTACCATTTTGACATAAATCATTTCAGCTACCAATAACTGAGTCAAATAAAAAATATCTTTTGACTAAATGCTGTCGAATACTCGTTTAACGCGAAAATTATGATAATTTGTTGAGGATGCATTGGCCTGAGCTCATGTATTGATCTGAAGTCACCTTTATGTGAACTCAAATAACCATGACTGAATACAAGTAGCTTATTTATTATTGTTAATTTTTTTCCCCTTCGTTTCCAATGGACCTTACCTTTGTACAATATATTAGGGACAAAGTGCTAATTTAGATATAAAAGCACTTAAGCAGAAATATACAAAGATAAAATTATATTTATTAACCTAAAACATGCATTAAATACATTATACTAAAGTTATTGAATTCTACCCGAGTGAATGAAATATAATACAAGTATTATTTAACTTATTTTTCATGTTTTCCCACTTTATATTTTTCATCACAATCCTACAAACAACACAATATTTAATATTTAGAACAACTTGCAATTACTATTGATATATTTCATATTTTATAAATTCTTATAAAATAATACTTTATCATATAAAATAACATTATAAAATAACATGTGTCAAATAACAGACAGTAAGAATTTCTACTTAGCTAATATCTGCGACAAGTCACTTGTCAAATTGTGAGTGTCCACATAGTAATGGACTTCCGCAAAGAAACGCCTGATTCCATTAATCAACATAACAATATATAAAGTGTTGACCACCGAAATAGCTGGTCACTTTACAAATTTTGCAAGTTAGAAAAACTTGCAAAATTTATTAATAACCATAATGCAAGCACCAAGAGGTTTCTGATGATGTAGCACAAAAGGCAGTTAAGAAACCTTAAATAATATACAATTTAATAAGAAAGTATTAGTATTTAAATTTTATTTATAATCAAATAATTTTAATTAATATTTTAACCTAAACAACAAAAAAAATTAACATATGAATTAATCCTCTTCCGCTGACTAATCTGTTAATATTTAAAACATGTTTTATTTTATTTTATTTAAGATTATGCGTCATTGCATGAATCAACATTATAGGGCACGCCTCTTCCTTTTAAATAAATATACTTTTGAGCATGCCAGTACTTTGATTTCGTGTTTATAGCACAAGAAATAGACTTCACGTCCGCTCTCAAAAAAATTTTGACCTAAATACAACAAGAAATAAAACTCAAAAGATGGACATATTTATTGATTGAACATACAATATTTAATTATATGTTAAAGGAATACAATTTCAATGAAAATATTTTTATTCAGTTTTGAATGACTCATTTAAAATGTGGTGCTGATGTCGAATAGAATTAAAAGATCCGTTCTTGAAAAGTAAGCTTATCAATACTACTTACAACACACTGAGAATATTCTTCTTTAGGTCGTCAACCAGTCGTTTAACCAGATGCCGCCATTCATCCCTCATGGCTACCTTCTTCATGTATTTATGTAGGGTTCTTCGTTTGATCCGTCCACCGCATTGCAAATCTGCCGCCCGCTCGGGTCCATTCAACTTTTCCCTGCACTGAGAATATAAGGGGAAACATAATTGGGCAGACAACAACCCCTGCAATAGACGAATACTGAAGTGAAGACCGTGTCTTTGCAAATGTAGAGTGCAGTCCCCACCTTGCAATAATTCGTATTGCAGCTGGCAGAAACTGAATGCGTGAAGCTAAAGTTCGTTCTAAGTGGTGCGGTTTGAATGAAGCCAGCAGAGGACTGCTGCGAGCTTTTATGATTAGCCATTTGGTTCATTATTACAATTTTATATAAATTTAATGGAGGAAAAAATTAACGGAAGAAAAAAGTAAGACCTAGAATAAAGTATACCCAGAAACAGTAAAAGTAGATAAGTAAAAGAATTAACTAGCCCTAGATCGAAGAAAATGTAAGTTATTCTATAGAAAAATGTTGTTAATTAAGTTATAAATGGATGTTTGCCGACCACTGATGAACTAGAATCGAATGGTTTATGGTACATTACATTCTAGATCAGTGGTCAACAACGCGCGGCTCGCACGCCGCACGCGACTCTTTGCCTCCTAGGCTGCGGCTCTTCCACGAAAATTTTAGTGCAGGTTTTTTAATTGAATTATCTTACCTTGCAACCCTTAATTTCCAAGGCAATGCAAGGCCAATGTTTATATTAGTTTCTTATTTATAGTTATTTTTTAGAATACCTTTTATAATATTTAACTAGTTATATTTTTCTTTTTATAAGTATTTTCTTGAAATTTTCTTTGAAATTTCTCACCTAAAGAAAACATCAGATACAAATGTAACAAAAAGTTCATTATTCGTTATTTTGTTTAACAATAAATTACACTTAAGCAAGTTTTAGAATAGCCTCAAATAGATATTTTTATTCATAGAAATAATTTTCAGAATTATTTTAAAGATTCTTATGTCTAGCAATATTTAAAACTTTAATTACATATTTTAACTTATCGTTCATTATAATAAAGTCAAAATATATATTGTTATTTAAGTATTGCAATTTTTAATTAGACTCAAGGAAAAACAAGGTGGCCTAAATTTTCATATACATAACAAGTTTATAATTTTGAAGTTTTTTATCTTCTCAACGTTTTCGATAAATTGCCTTTTTCGTTTCTTTTGTGGTTATATCGTTACCGTTGAAATAAAAACTATATCAATTCCAGGTAAACTGACTATATTGCGAGCTTAGTTTGTCACATAAGCCTGTTACAAATCTTATACGAAACATGTTCTTTTTTAAATCACTCGTGCCTCGATACAAATATTTCAAATGCATTTCTTTTTTTAATCTAATCGCACCGTGTTGTGCAAAACCTTCCATCCTACGAGCACATAAATAAACGTTCTTAAAAATATCTTAGATTCAAAAAGCTTTAAAAGTTTAATAAAGTTGGAGTTTTAAGAGTATTTGAGTCACTTCTACCATACATTATGATACATTTTGTCATAGTTGTGGGTTGGAATTACATATCATAAAAAACATTTATTTTTAACATATAACATAAAATGAGTTTTTATTACATGACAATGTAGTTCGTTTTCTGTTATCTGGCATCGGTCTCTTAATTTTGGCCACTATTTTGGTTGGGTCACTTTTGCACAACACGGTCCAATTTATAAGAGCCTTATTATAAATAAAGTGGCATCTTCAAACTTTGATCAATCAAACAAATAAGCAAGTAATGGTACAAAATAACCATAACCCATGAATATGGTTAAAATACACATGTATTTGTGTGAAAAGGGTTCACGTTTTAAATAACGGTTGAAACTATAATTTTTCTTAAACTTGCATTAAATAAAGAAATTATTTCATGTCTCCATTTTTTGACTCCAACCCACAGTGTACAAAATGGATTGCGGAGACTGCCCAGACCCAGAATAAATACCTTATTGACACACTCTTAAGGCATTCTGAGCAATTGACACTTCTGGGATTTCATAAAAGTAGTCACCGTAGCTGGTTCGTATTTAATTGGAAATATATATTAAATTATTTTAATACGAATATTTTGCATGAATGTATCCTTCTGCCTTCCTCTCCGCCAATCCATGGTTTGCCGTGCTATTGGATGCGTGGCTAAGATCGAGCTTAGTTGCAAGCGTGTCGACCGTCCCGAGATCGGGCACCCCCGGGTACAGCATGCGGGGCTCTGCGGAGGCTGACCGCCATCCTCCCTTGCGGCTCGTGGGATTCACTATGACGAATTTTAATACACCTAATTTGTTAAAAATGACGGTGACGTGGTTCGCCACCCGTCACGTTCTGCTTCCCACGAGGGCGAGAAGCGACTAACGGAGAGCCGTTTCGCTACCATCGTAGTGAAAGTCTCGTCTCTCTACGTTAGTTTATTACGCTGTTTCGCCACCATCGTAGTGAAACGGCGTAATGTGAGAGGAAGGATGGATCAGTGTGGAGGAAGCTAGAAAGGTGTGCCGGGACCGTAGCGGGTGGAGATCTGTGGTGTCTGCCTACCCCTAAGGGAAACAAGCATAACAATATGTATGTATGTGTGTATGTAATGTTTAAAACTTATTTTACTCTATGTATTTTTAAAGTGAGCGTGATCTGTAATTAATAAAATCCATCTACGTTACATAATGTTTTCCTATCGCGTCGTTTTTTGGTATCATAAAAAGTCCCCGATGCGCAAAACCTAATTAAAGGAAACGTGTTATTATACCCAATCGCATGTGAAATCTTACGAGGAATGACGCCACGAGTGAGATCATATGACTCAGCCACTAATCTTGAAGAGTCATTATTCAACTCACTATACTTATTTTAACGGAAATTAACACCCATTTGTTAATCCTGTTCTTTTCGAATGTGTGTTTAATAAAGGTTTATTTGGGTAGTATAAGTCATCAGCCGATAGAAGGATACATTTGGGCCGGGGAGCATTAAGAAAACTTCGTCAAATCTTTTTGGCACCTATACCTCAAAACTTGAAGAAAAAACTTTTCGACCCATACAAACTGCAGTGACAATGAACTGGCCATATCTGTCGAAGAATTAACAGCCATTGTAGTAGACTAGTGCTGATATGGAAACTACATCTTTGTACATTTAGTATTGGACGCCCCCTAGCTAGACGAAGCGACGATAGATACACAGGATGGCTGGCAGAATTGTGTCTTAATCGCTATATACGTATGTTATAAAGAAATATATTAGCTTCAATAACTAAACACTTATTACGTATAGCAAATTACCCTCAAATTTTATCTTTCATTATTAATAATAATTATTTGATATTCAATCGTAGAGCTTGTTGAGAGACTCGCGTTTTTCATATAAATACATTTGCTTTGCTTAAACAGTAACTATTTAAACAATATGTCATTTTATTCAACCTTCTTCTTCTTTTCTTAATTGTAAAACTCTTGTCAAAGCTACTTGGTTACTTTTCTTGTTCGTTTTATCTAGTAATAAAATGCCAATCTACCTTAAAAAGTGTAAATTTATTTCTTTTACTAGAACAAGAATATTTACTAAATATGTCAATCTACATCTATTTGTGTAGTATAATCTAGATAGAGTACAAACCGTTAGTAATCTTGGAGTCATGTTAGATACTTAGTGGATTCTAGTTCTAACTAGATACACGTGTTAATTACATCTGTAACGAAGCATTCAAAATGTACGGTTCGTCCTGCGGGCTAGTTATGATAGAATACGTCCAGCTACATATCTTTATATGAATAAATCTTTGATACACTTAAAATTGAAATATACAATAGCTATTTGGAATCCATTCTTTAATTAGTACTCTGAACACCTTAAAAAGGTCAAAAGATTTTTTTTAAACTTATGCTATAACTTATATTATTTAAATACTGTCTTACCCTGCGATTTTAGTTTAATGTGACTTATTAAATTATAAAAAAAGAAGACTCTTAATGTCAAGTTATGCTGTTATATAAAATAGAATAGAAAAAACTTTATTTATAACCTATTTTTTTTACAATTACTAACTAAAACTAAAATTAAAACCTTAATAATATTATTATATCTATATATCAAAAAAAAAGAAAATAATTTTACCTAACAAGTGTCATAAAATTGTTCTTGCTCAGCATGATATGATATTTGCAATAAGAAACGATCATATTGCAAATCAATAAAAACTATTATCGAGTGCCGATCCAGCCACATGTTAGAGTCAATCGCATGGATGGGTTATTCGCCTCAACGGTGCCACGAACAAACGCAGGCAAACGGTCACCCATTTATCGTTTGACTGACATTCACAGCAAGTTTTTTCATCGTATTAATACTCCAAACACCTATACTCCAAAAAACTTGTGATAATATTTCAGAAGGTACCGTGCACTAGTCCACTATATTAATAATTACTTGGCCGTTTTTTCAGGATATATTAAATATATTTTAAAATCACATTACATACATACGTACAAATCGTCACGCCTGTCTCCCGTAGGGGTAGGCAGAGATCACAGATCTCGATCCGCTATGACCCCAGCACACCTTTCTTGCTTTATCCACATTTATCCATCTTTTCATCCATCCTTCCCCACACATTCATCGTAACAAAACGGCTCTCCGTTAGTCGCTTCTCGCCCTCGTGGGCCGAATCACGTCGGCGTCATTTTTAACAAATTAGTTTATTAAAATTCTTCATAGTGAATTCCACGATCCGCAAGGGATGCGGAAGGGATGGAGGTCAACTCCAGCAGAGCCCTGCATGCTAAGGTACTATAGTACTCGACGGAGCCTGATCCCAGGACGGTCAGCATGCTTGCGATTAAGCCCGCCCCTAGCCACACATCCATCGGCACGGCAGACCGTGGATTGGCGGAGAGGAAGGGAAAAAAGGGCAGGGGAAAGGAAAGATGGACAGGATGATTGGGATTGTATATTTTTTTATTATTATTTTATTTTATATAAATATTTATTGTAGCTTTGTTAATTTACCCAAATAAAAGTAAAAAAAATATTTATAGTTTTTACAGAATGAGTATTTAAAAACTTGTCAAAAAAATTACCTTGAGCTTTTTCTCACATATACAACAAGCGCTATATTTGTTCATTTTAGGTATAACTTTTATTTTTAATTGCCAGTGACATTTGTATTTATTATAGCATTAAATATGATGTATGACCTGCCACAATTATTTTTATGTTTTACTACGTTTCTACAAATGTAGGTGAGCACGGGTGAATTCATGAGAACAAGGTCAAAAAGTTATGAAATTCGCATATGGAGTGAAACACTAGCCTGTGAAATCGTGACACTATTTGCATAATTTCGTAGGTTAAGAAACCTTTTATTGAACGATTATGCCCGCACCGCAATTGTAGTTTATCAATTTAATTTCAAATTGGAGCTAGCGTGTCGGTTTCGTGTGAAGTGTTTTTCTATAATGATTGTAACTGCGCTTTCACAAATATATAGGTAACTCGTAACACTAATTACTAACAATATATATATATATATATATATATATATATATATATATATATATATATATATATATATATATACACATATATATATACACATATATATATATCCTGATGCGGGTTTTGAACTCAGTTGACCACTGAACTAATTAGTCGACTTTTTAAATTTTTAGAGAGAAGATATGTATGTATGTATTCCTCTTCTAACTGAATTAAATTATGATTATTTTTAGGTGAGCGAACCAAAAACCACTTCCAAGGCACGTCACCGAACCCAATCTTCTGCCGCACACATCCACTTTCTACCAGCTACCCTACGGCATAGGTCATCGCCTCGTCTGGGTAGGCGTCACACGCTACACAGACGCTTCTCAGCCAGAGAACTCGTCTATTTTAACAATTCTTATATTGTCTATATTTGCATCAAATAATGAATCTAAAAAATTATGGCTGCTTCAGCACACATTATCTCTAAAGATATCTCCTGTAAAGTTATAAGTTCGAGATCGCGGATTCGATCCCCGCATCAGAATAAATATATGAGTGGCCGACAGATATTAATCTTAGTGTGGTTACCCAGCCAAACCGCATTGGACAGGCGTAATAAATTAATCGATAGTTGAAGAACGCATCCTTCAGAAATGGGGAAGCTATTGCCCGTTAATGGGACATATATGACTTGTCAAAGAAATTCCAAAACATGAATATAATATTCAATAATTTGATAGATTTTTTTGTCGACAGCAAGCGTGTTTTTTTTCAATAAGAAACGCGTTGCTCCACTTAATTGTGTCATTATCTAGGGAGCGTGTCCATCGAATCGAATACCTTGATTGGCGTTAACAAGATATCTGCTAAAGGTATTTTAGTCACTGTTATAAACACCGAGGAACAAAAATAACTTTTGTGATTTAATTTAAATTTATTTGTTCATTAATAAATAAGTCATTTCTTCCACCGAGAAATAATAGATTTGTTCTTCGATGATAACAAATAATTTTGAGACTCATACTGCGATGCGACCGGCGCCCCTCTGCTAAATGGAGCGACGATCTGCGCAAGGAGGCTGGTAGAGACGGGATGCATGTAACCGAAAACCGAGCTAAGTTGCGCGCTTTGCGTGAGGCTTATCTCCAGCAGTAAACTGCCGTGGGCTGATAATCATAATGATTAATATCAGCCCACGGCATGCGATAGACTTATAAAAAATCTAGAAAAAAATGACCAGTCAGTTCATCCTAGTTTCGCTTTGTGCGAAACCAAAGTATTCGCAGCTCCCAGCCATTGAAGATAACTCAGAAGGTGTAAATTATTATTTACTGTCAGTCGAAACGTGTGTGACCACGTTGGTTCTTGCTGAAAACCAGCACCAGGTACTCCAATAGAACGCCTGCCATATGTAACGTCTCTATGTATAAGACAATATTGTTTTATTCTACAAATATTTTGTGTAATAAGAAAATATTGTCTAGAATAGTTCTGACGTTACGAGTATGAACAGTACCTAATTGTACTGTTCATACTCGTAACGTCATTTCATTTCAAAAACTTTCCTGCATTGACTTGTGACTAAAGCGAAGGACCGTTGCATAAGCATTCTTCATTGTCGTAATACTTGATGTCGGAAACAATATGCTTTATTTTGACATTGTTTCCAGTTCGGTTTTAAGACGAACATAGAAATGCTATTTAAAATTCCATTAGCGTACACACATACGTACGAATCTTACTTAGAGTAACTTAAATAATTGTAAAGCATTTTTAAGTAAAAAAGGTACGTCATTTTCTCAACAAAACTACGTGAATCGTACCTAAATTGTGGTGTCATATTTTTAAATATATACAAACTAAGCTGGATGCATCCCGTAAGACACATCTATTATTACATATCTAAACTTAGCCAAGGTAAAGTACAAATAAATTACAAGTGGGCATTAGGATTAAGAAACAAATAAATATAAAAGATGGATTCTTTTGCATAAGTTTATCTTAATAGTGGTACCAGAATAATAATAATAATAATAATAATTCTTTATTTGCATAATGTAAGGTATAACAAGATGATAAAGACGTTTAAAAGCTCCATCATATTGCCACTTATGGCGTACAAATTGCATTAATTATTTATTTATTTGTTTATAAAGTCAACTCTATATAAACGATATATACATAGAGATCTAAATACATAAGTCGCTTATGGTTACAAAGCATGGTAACAGAATATGAGCGATAAGTAGTAGAAATTTACTATTACCGCATTTCGTACGGTGAGTGCAGAGATCCGGAAATCCTTTTTGGTAGCTTCTCCTTTCCTCCTAACTGCTTCATATCCTCCTAACTCCTCCATATCTCAATACTCATATCAGTGCCCTACGGTAGGTAACGCAGCGCCCTTAGTGTTACGCATATCCGTGGGCGGCGAACGGTACTGACAGTAATTAGGTGACCCAACTCCTCGTTTGCCTACAGACAAAAAAATACTAACATTTTAAAAACAAATAAAAAAATGACGCCCCCAAATGACGCCGTGGCGAAGTGTACTCTTTGCATGCCATCTGTCGCAGATTCCATTCTCAGTCAATTGTATATTACACCCACAATCAACTTAGCGAAAACTTGTATAGAAGTGTAGAGCCATTTTAAAATGCTATTTAATAAATAATGAATCAATATTGAAATTGACTGCCAATCTACGTTAGTTGGAGAGGCACTCTAAGAAAAAATAAAGTTTCTAAAAAACGTTCCATGTATGTGGATGACATAGTAACTTGAAAATGTATATTTATCACAATTACAAATAACACTTACAAATAACTCAATCGAAGACTATATTGGCTAAATCTATTAATTTATTCTCAATTTCACGTAAAACAGTCTGACATTAATCATTCAATAATGTTATCAAGACACGCTGGTAAAGTTCGTCTAATGGGGTCGGTTGTTCTGCGGTATGCTCAATCATAACTATAACTAAGATATGGACAGTCAAAAGTTTTACTTAGCTAAGATCCGCGACAAGCAAAACAACAGGAAATTAATAATGTGTGTTTTTCTGTTGGGTTAAGTGGATTTATTTGGAACTTAAACCAAAAACTTACCGAAAGTCGGCCATCAATTCTCCACTCACCAACCACTATACACAACACCAAACACACATTATCACTTTTCCATCTTGTAAACGACAACCGAAAAGTCACTGACTTTTCGGTTGTCTTCCGTAGAGTCTACTATATCTGAAAATGCCTCGTGTTGGGGCGAAACACGTGTCGTTTACAAGATAGAAAGTCCAAGTTTTCGATGTTCATACACATTTTTATTTTTCAATCATCATAGAAAAATATATTTGAAGTGTAATAAAATCACGTGGTTTGCATTTTAATTATTATACATTTTATTTACGATGTTATTATATAACATTTATTGAATAAAAATAAAATATTAATAGCGTATTACTGGGTCGAATATGTAGGTCATCCAACTGCACGCTGTCGTGTGGGGCGCCCCAGGTACCGCTAAAGAGATATCTCCTTAGCGGCTGACCTGCGCGACCTTCAAGTCAATAACTGGCAGACGGTGACGCAGGACAAGGCACAGTGGCAAAAACTCTTTCCGGAGACCAAAATCCGTTTTAAGTCTCTGTGTCAATGAAGTTAGTTTTTTGAACTATGTGAGCAAATATCATGGTTAACATAATCAACCTGAATTTAAAAACCAATCTACCCACATCCATCTACGCATCAAGCGTGCAGCTAACGATAAAACGTTTAAATTTTAAAGGAGGCTGTATTGATGATAAAGGGCACAGCAGCATTGCCTATCTTAACTTAAAGATGTGAATAATGGAAGAAGATAAATATTTTAATGGACAGGGAGGAAGATTTTATGAGATCAGAAGAGGAAATTAGAGGGAAATAGGAAGCAAATGAAGGGGAAATGGGGTGAGTCTCCCAATCGGTGCACTCACCCTACGAAATATGGTAACACAAAAAATGGCACTAACTAACGCCGATATTCTGTTTATGGCTCTACCACAATATTAACTTTCTCTTAGATACAAATAACAGTTTCGGCAGCGTTGAAGTCTTTTTTATATAAACATGCAAATAAAGGTAACCAACTTCTATTCTTAATGTCAAGACTATTTATTTGTGTTCTCCACGCCTCATTTTCTTACGAAAAGTTGAGCTCGTAATAAGTGAAGGGTGATATAGTTAAAGTTCATTTGCGTGAATTCGAAGCTCGCTCCCGCCTTAACAGTTCGCGGAGTTTATTCCACTCGACATTACCCGCTCCGCGACGACAATGTTGACGCTATAAAGCAGGTTAATGACACGCGCAACCATCACGAAGGTTGTTTAACTGTCTAACTTTCTTCATTTATTATCTGTAAGAAGATGCCTGATTGTTAATGCCAAAAATAAAAGTGCAGAGAATTAATTTTTATTATTTTTTCATTTTGGAACATACATACATACATATTGACCTGCCTGCCTTCCGTAGGGATAGGCAGAGACCACAGATCTTCATCCGCTATGATCTCGGCACACCTTCCTACCTTCCTCCATACTCATCCATCTTTTCATCCATCCTTCCTCTCACATTAATCGTAGCGAAACAGCTCTCCGTTAGTCGCTTCTTGCCCTCATGGAAATCAGGAATGACGGGTGGCGAACTATGTTGCCGTCATTTTTTAACAAATTAAGTTTATTAAAATTCATCCTAGTGAATCCCATGAGCCACAAGGGAGGATGGAGGTCAGCCCCAACAGAGCCCCGCATGCTGGGGTAAGGCGCTTTAGTACCTGGGGGAGCCCGATCCCGGACGGTTGACACGCTTGCGACTAAGCTCGCCCCTAGCCACGCATCCATTGGCACGGCAGACCGTGAATTGACGGAGAGGAAAGGAAAAGGATTAAAAATGAAAGGAAAGGGTAGGGTAAAGAAAAGATGGATTTAGACAGGATGATAGGGTTATTATACTTCCGCAACGGAAGACAAGGAGTAATACGGTAGTATCTTGGGACACCGGGGTCGCGTACCCGTGTACTAATACCATAACTACCAGACAGGCCGCTAGGCAAAGATACTCCCCGACATTTCATTTTAAAAATATGAAGAATATCCCACTGTGCTATTATACGCTAAGAGATAAATATTCTAATGCAGACCATATATTTATTATTAATTTATACTTTTTTGCACAAAAGGCGGCATTAAGCATTTTCTTTATTGGATAGGAAGGCAAACGAGAAGGCGTGTTACCTGATGGAAAACAACAGCAAGCTAAGCTGTGAAAATTGCGTGGCAGATGGTGGAGCTAATAAAATATACTATACTTACACATAGACTACAACTTATATAAATTTATATTATAAGTTAAGTAATTTTTGAAGGAATGGGTACTAACCCAATACGCCTGTCCAACTTGGATTAAGAGAACATTCATAGGCGAAACAAATATCTATAGACCATGCATGTACATTTTGATGCGGAAATCAAATCCATAACCATTGATTCGGAGAGCAAGTGCTGAAGCTACCGCCATATATATAACTTAAAAGAATTTTTGTGATATTTTAAATTAATAGGAACAGATAGACTAGCGCTATATTTCTTTACACTATCGTTTCGATTAGCTATGTAGTTAATGATTTAAACTGGACATTAATGATTTTTTATGTTAACACACGACTTCAATATGATCGATAGTATCAGTTGAATAAAGCACGTCGCATATTTATTAAAACATCAATCAAATTGAAGAATAAAATGAAATCATGATATATAAATATATTTATTCATCTAAAGCGCATTAAACTTCCTCTTATGCGTCGACATTCACCGTGAACAAATCGTGATGCCTTACAAAGGCCCTGTATTCCTTGAAGCCAGTATTTAATAAGGCTGTATTAACGTACTATATCATAACCTTTGTAACCATTAAAGACGCATCACAGTACGCCCGCAAGACTTTCGTATTATTACTTTTAACAAAGAAGTAATAGAACGATAGTCATATTTTTGTTTTTTTCATTTATTACTTGAAACGGTTTTGTTTAGTCAGCAGATTAGACCTTTTAAACCAGTGTTAGAATTAAATATTATAATTATAATTCATTAGTGTACTAGATTAATAATATTTTGTTTCAAGTCAAAGACATATTTACATATAACGCGATAATAATTTATCAATATATATATATATATATATATATATATATATATATATATATTATATCTATAATATACATATATTAAAATAAAATGTATTGTAAAAATAATATATTACTTTTATTGCATTCTATATTAAAATTGCATTTCATAATATGTTACTATTTATTCAAGCATACTATGTTAATATTTATTCAAGCGCACTAACATATTACTGGTTTGTTTCTACTCAAGATAGTGTGTAATATTCGTTTTCTTGCGAATTACTCAAGTGTTAAAGAAACTGCAACGCTCAAGAAAGTGGAAATCCAGTGACTGTGTTTTCGCTTAGATTGTTTTTTCATGTATACCATTTTTTAATGATTATATTTTAAATAAACTCTTTTGCTAATATTTATTATTATTAAATAAAAGTCTAATGATACTTTTAGTAAACGTATTTACATTTCTGTATTTTTATTTTAATCATTCTTTTACAACATTTATTTTTTGATTAGCATACAAGAAATTTTTTCTCAATACCTCCGCTTCTTCCTTCCTCCTCCGAATACTTGTTTTTATAATGCACTTGTTTGCATAGCCGTAGTTACGTATACACTGATACAATTTACATTAAACTAATCATATCTACAGAGATACTCACACGCTCCGATTGTTGCTTGCTAATATCCAATTAACATTACTAGAGAGTAATAGTGTAACACACGCAATTTACGCACGCTACGGCGAATCGGTATTAGAAAAAAAAAGCATACCTTTACTATTGCTACTCTTAGCTTTATCCTTAACCTTATTAAACGTGCGACTTATTGTGTAGGGTGTTCGAACAGAAGTGATATCTTAGTGATTTACGCGGGACGGCAAACGGCCGTAGTTTTGGTTTTGCTTTTAGAACGTGCGCCCGCGCAAACCACGCATTGCTCTTCCGCCGAATCGCTCAGTGCAACAACGACACTGGCCGAGAACGAACTTAGAACCTCGAACCGACGACGCGCTAACTGTTAACTGTCAAAAGGTGGTATTGTGAACTGTGAACTTTGAACTATCACCGCTTTAGTACAAATTGATGACAGTGGTTTATTTAATACATATTTTGAGGTGAGTATTTTCTAAAAATAATTTTTTGTAAAATATTTGAACAGGGTAAGAAAGCTCGATATTTTTTCCGTAAACACTAGTGAGCTTTGGAAATGGGCAATGAAAATATGTTCATTGATAAATTAGTTTTACGATCGGTCATACTTTGGTTCACCAAATATCAAATTAATGAATGAGATTATTTTTAGATATTTATACGGCAATGTGTCAAATACAGTAATGTATGCTCAAATTAGCTTCGATTTACATAATGTTTAAATTATTACCTTCTGTTTGTAAATTATATTTAAAAAAAAATCGTGTACGACTAGTTTCAAAAGTTTTGTTACTTTGTTTAATATTGGATGGTGTCTTGTTATTTTTCTCATAAATAAATTCGTTAATATTATGTTTGCGTATAAATAAAAATTTAATATTTGTATCCTTATTTAAATAATTGTTTATAAAATATTTGTCTTGGAAAAAAAATAATAAAATTTTTATACTAGTTCGTGAAGTAGCGTAGTTAATATATCAAAATCATTAAAATATTACTAAATTATCATTAATTAATATTAAATTACCAAAACCAATAAAATAGCATTGTATCATATTAAATTTATATTACAAAATAAATAAATAGCACTGATAAACCACAAGAATTAACTTAAAAATAAAATTCTTCATAACTCTTCTGCTTTCGTGATTGTTTCAAAACACAGCTGTCTTTCTGTCCTATTCTTCTTTTCTTTTATGGAAATTAGTTAAACTATTATGCCAGTGTCAAGTTAAATACGATAACATCAAATCTCGTAAAATATATCTCGTTAGTTTATCACTTTATGTCTTAATAAAATGGTGGCTATTCTACTAAAACCTTCTATAAACTTTTTCAGTCAACTTAAAAAATCACAACGTCACTGATGTCAGTTGGCGGAAAAAGTTCTTGTTCTATTTTAAATTTGCTCCTAAGAACTTAACTATTTTTTCAGTGGTATTGCGTAATAGTCACTCAAAACTAGCTCAATATTGAAAAACACTTAGTGCCAATCAAGATGAGGTTGTGAAAGAATTTCAGGCAAATAGTTACCCAAGTGTGGAGTTGCATTCAAATTAGCATTAGCCTGTAACAATTGGTGGTCGATGAAGTTAGTTTTTGCATTTGATTTCGAAACATCGATACGGTTCGTGCTAAATATGTAACATCATTGGGCCATACTGGTCGAATGCCTATTATCACTTCATAACTTTGGAAATTATCTAGACACCGGTATTCTAAATTGAATGGGCTAGCATAATTTGACTATTGATAGCAGTTAATAATTGTAAGGATCAAGTTAAATATTGATTTAGACATGGTGTGTCCACACAATTATTAATATCAATGTGTTATATAGAGTTGCAATTAAAATAAAATATAAAACAAAATAATTTCAAAATTAATTTTTCAAGTCCGCTAGATAGTAGCATTGTACATTCATTAACGATTTGGTTAATATTTTGAAGTTAAAATATTTTCAAATATTGTCATATTCATGATAAAATTTGCGTTTGAAATTTTAGCGTTTTAAATTATTTATATGCATTAAATAATTTTAACATTGCTTGTCAATCTTTTACGTCAAAGAATTGTCAAGAAACTCAATATAATTAAATTTAATAATATTAAATTTGTTTATTCTAATATTAAAATAGGTGTAAATAATTTTATTAATTTTGTTTCATTTTATAGTCTCTTAAAATATGTTTATTTATAAATGAATTTTAATTATTTTTGACAATCAATCACTTAATAATAAAGTATGATTAATAAGCACAGTTTCGTCAAACTATAGTTGAAGAGCAGGCTTAATAGCGAGACTACATCATCGAGGTCCAAAACTGAACGTTTTACCAATATTTTCACTTTATTTTATGATTAATTATTTGAAATATCCTAAAGCTAATGGCAATACATAAATTAAACCCACAACTACAATTCCTGCCATGAGTGATAATGAATTTATTATTATTAGCTAGTTTACTTATAAGTCGGACACGGTTTTCTCCCGTACAAAAGTGATCCCACGCTGGTTAACGTTGAACTCAAAGGTGCGATCATAGTGACCTAGAAAACTGAGAATACTCTCACTGACGACGCAGTCGGAAGCAAAAACGCGGGATAGTGTTATGCAAGAGCTACCAATAACAATAGAAATACCTAAACAAATTAAACTTTTGCGAACAGATAAGAATACTATTATGATTTAAATAGAACAAAAAAGTATTCTCTTTGTATGACACATTTATTAAAAGTACGCGTTGCAGCAATAATTTCAAAGGAGTTATTTTTGAAAGTTATTAAATTATAATCACTTCTAATAACCTAATAGATGGAATGTCTTGTATAAAAGTATTTGCAGTCGATATTATTTTATTATATATATCATTTACGTTAAATATATTTTTTTTAACAGCCCATATAATGTCCCACTGCTGAGGACGGGCCTCTCCAATTCTGGAGGAATGGACGGTAGACCCACCATGCTTGTCCAATGTGGATTGTCGGGGTTAACAGACTCAGAATAAATATTCGTATCCCCACATATATTTATTTCGATGCGGGGATCGAACCCGCGACCATTTTTGTCTCCACATACATTACCCTAATGATTAAAATATGTTAGTGTAATGTAAAAACATGAGAAATATATTCAGAAAAGAATAAAAATCCTTTAAATACAAATGATATTGATATCTACACCCAATTTTTTCATATAACTGACAAAATATGACATTTACATTTTTAAAAAACAAAATCTTACGTTTTTCGAGAGTAATTATAAAAATGTTAAAAAAGACTTTCAGAGAAACACCTGGACACATTTAATAACAACAAATCGACATAGGCTATTATAACCATGTATTGCGAATTATATAATTGTAGTTTATTAATATTCATTTGCTTTACGCGTAATGGCTAAATGTTTGAAGGTAAAAATTGATATTTTTATGTGCGTTTTTAAATGCAACAATTAGTAACGTTTTTTATTTTTATTATTGTTATTTTACCATTATCAACGAGGTAAACCCTATTATTCAAGGTATTAAATTTTTTTTTATTTATTGTTACAATTTTTCGTCAACTTAAGTGACATTAACGACCGGATTGAAACTATCAGTCTTTATACCACTATCAGTATAAATCAGTGTTCGCAGATTCGATTCCCACATTGTATGTGTAAATTCCCCGATAAATACACGTATGGTTTAAAAGTCTCGAATTCAGAAACTGGGTGCATCAAGAATCCGCTTTGAATGAGCGTGGTGGGTTAATGTCCATTCCTCCAGAAATAAGGAGGCCCGTGTACAACAGTGGTAGATAAATGAGCTGTAAATAAAATATCTAACTATGATAAATTTAAATTTTATTATTTAAATAATATATGAATTTAATACTAATAATTCTGTATAATATATAAAAATATCATCATCTATGAAAATTATTTAAATTATACTTTTTTATAAAGCATCCCAATAGGTGTATATAAGTATTCTTGACACTTCGTCCTTTTGTTGCTATAAATTATTTGCTTCGTATTTTAAAATACCCCTTAAAGGTTACAAAACGTTATATCTCTCTGTGACCATTTTTTTTTCGTAACATCCGTTCATGTAGGTTTTTGTTATTAATTTAGCAATGATTCATCACTTGATTCTTTTTATAGCAGAGCGGGGAACCGAACATGCGGGTCACCTGTTTCTAAGTGATCACCCCCGCTATAGGAACCCTCAACGGAAGGTGAAGGCCTTTTGTGATAACATATGTTCATCTCATGAATGCCCCTACGTCGTACCACATGAGAACACCGCAGTTGGGGAATAATTCCACATTTGCACAGTTTGTGATAGAAAATTGCGACTAAATCGAACGGTAGTCGACAACCAGCCATCGAGATGATGGAGATGGAACTTAAAAGATCATTAGGATGACGTTAAAGAAATCAATTTTATCATATTTCGCATTCCTCAAGCGCCACTTATGTTTCGAAAAAGCGTTAGATGAAGTCATCAATCATATATCAGTAGCAACATCACATCGCCTCTAGATATGGCTGGACCTTTTCCTGGCCTGGCAAACCACTCAGGACCTCCCTTGCCCTTCCCTAAAGGCTGGGTGGTAATAGGAGAAGAAGTTCTCATAGGAGCGAATGTCCCTCGTGAGAATGTGTGTCTAAAGGCGCAAATCTATTATATAGATGACCTAAATGGTGCAGTGGCGAAGTAGTTAAGGATTACGGGTTCAAGTTACACTTTGGAATATATACTTGTGTGGCCTACAGGTATTTACTCTTAGTCTGAATGTATCTCCTTGATATGTGTGTTTCTAATGGCTCACACGACAAAAAGAATATAATGGGTTGCTATAAATAACATGATTGTGAAACGTTTTATTTTTGAATTTTTATTAGCAACATAAACATAATGAAATAAAGCACAGGCTTACGACTATCGCTATCAATTTCTTATATAATCGCTTTACTATTGAAACTAAAGATTCAACGACGCGTTGCGAATGACGGCCGAACAAAACGTTGGAAGATTGCGAACTCGTGAAAGTAGCCGGTCATCATAACTTATTCCACACACGTGACGAACTTCGTTGACTGTAACGCACCAGACATAGCGGTATTCTGACGCAACTTATTATACATAACGCCTCAATAGATCTAAATAGTTCCAATGAATCTACGAAGTGTACAGCGAAAGTCCAACGTAATATTAAATGCGTTATTGTTATTGCTTTGCCCATCCAATAAAAGATGGAGATTAAATGATAACGCTTTTGTGTATTTTTTAGCTTCTTTGATTTATTCAAGTTCCGGGTCCGGGAATGTATACCTTACTAATTGTAAAGCTCTAAAATCACGCTGTGTTAGATTACAAATATGCCGCCGTAGTTACGCATAATTCATATCTAATAAAATTTATTATAAGATAATAAATGTGCGTACGATAATTAACAATTGTGACTACCAATTGGCTTAGTAATACCGCCGCCTACGGTGTCCATGGTCGTGGTTTCAATCCCCGTATCGTTATAAATATATATTTACATACAGCCTACAGATATTTATTTCAAGTCTCATTACCTCGCCAATCTGCTTTAGACAATCGTGGTGGGTTAAAGGTCAATAGTGAAAAGTTAAATTTGTATGTTAAAGCATGTTTGTATTTACCAATATAAAATGTAATAATTGTAAATGAAAATAAAGAAATCTAATATTTAGTGCCATATTTGCTCTATATTATAATATATTAAAAATAACCTGAAAGGGATATTAATTTATTATATTGTCGGCATAGTTATCAGAATTCTTAAATCCATATGACTAAATTTTACATGAACAACAATACATTAGTGTTCTTTCATATTTTGAGAAATCTTTATAGAACTGTCCTGTTTTAGGTACAAAAAGAGGTATTTTTTAGGTAAATATGAAGTATCCCATCGGATATATTTACTTTAAGATTCTCCGTTAGATGGCATCTTTCGGCATTTTTGAGTTACAAATTCTGATACTTAGACCAACAATATATTTTATTTCTTTATGTTAGATGAATAATTTATTGTATGTTAGATAAATAATTTTTTGGATATTTTTTATGTTAGATAAATTTATACATTCATTTTATTCTAAATATTTCGTGTATGTCGAATATATACAAAGAATTTTAGGTTAATGTATTAATATTTCCACATTGATGTAACAATTTTAGCTGTCAAATTTCAAAGCTATTAGTAACTCTTATTTTGAAATGATTTCCATTGCTTTTAACTTTTCACGGCTGAACATATAGAACTTGGAGGTCCAAGTTTTATTGGGCTAATTTGAACTTAAACAAGAATTTTACTACATAACCATATTGAAACTTTCCAAAAACAAACTAATGGCCCTTTACAAAGGCCAGCAACACGCATTCAATCACTCTGGTGTTGAATGTCGATGGGTGGCGTTGAATGCTTTTTATCAGACGACACATTTGCTTGTTATCTTCCTATATCATAAAAAATGAAAAATATAATTCTAATAATGTTACGAGAGATATATTATTTTAACTAGCTCTACAGCAACAACAACCTAAAGGCACATCTTCAGTAGGAAAAATTTGTCTATATTCCCTATCCATATAGACGGATGGATAATAGAAAAACTAAGCATCTACTACCAAGCTATATACTCTCATATGTAAAATTTCTTCCCGTTATCGGCCTGAATACAATGAATGAAAAACTTTATCCTTATTCGTTAAACCGGTTTATTACTTTCTTCCTTGGGCGCTACAAATCATTGTGGATCTTAGCCTCCTCAAAAATTGTCTACCATTTTATTATATTTATGGCCTTTTTTCCTTCCAGGATATCTTTTTCATACCCCTAAGATCATACTCGAAAACATTCTTCCTCCACTCCCTGGGTCTTCCTATATGTTCGTATTTCTGTTAAACTATCTTATTATGAAATAGTTTTTCATAACATTCAGTTTAGTTGTCCGGAAAATTCAATACGGTTGTCTGGAAGAAATCACTTTTAGCGATAAGACCGGCGTTATGTTCTGGAAAATTCAATGCTCTTGTTTGCAAGAAATCACTTATAGCAATAAGATCGCTCACTGTATGCCCTACAACGTTGTATCAAGTGTCGACAAATAATATAACTATTTTTCATACAGTCGATTGAAGTTATATTCATTCAATTTTACGGTGATATATTTTTTTTTTAATTGAAATATATACATGTGGCCGGTTATTTATTATTCATGACAATTGTTCAAATACCATTCTAGTATTCTGTACATTCTGTATTAAATGACTAATCCATGCACTTTATGTTATTCAAATGAGGTCATATGGAGTAATCGACTAATTCTATGAATGTTATAGCATACTTTAAGCGCAAGTCACACCACGAACATAGCAAAATGAAGCTAAGTTGGTAGAGCTTCGCTTATATCGCCCAACTATGAGAGCCAAGCGAAGCTAAGCAATCTACATAAAATTGGAAACTAAGGTCAAAAACAACATGGGGTAAATTGTTCCATGCAGGAGTTTTAGTTTATTTTTGTAATTCATGGTGTGGACCAAATTATAAAAAGACGCAGTAGCTACATATATGAGCGAGGTTAAACGAAGCGAAGTTAAGCTTCTTTTCTCGTTCCCGATGTAGCTTGCACTTTAGAGACTGGTATTTTTTGTCATATAACTTAAATATTCACTTCAGGTTTTAGCAAAGAGTATTGATCATGCGGTTGTTCAAACATTGCTTATAAAAAACTGGCAGGATCTTATGACGTCATCTGAATATCCTTGTAGTGAAATAGTGTATCTAGTTTAAATTTTGGTTGTGTATTTTTTATAAATAACCACTGTGAAGTTTATATACAATACTTATGTTGTCATTCTAGTTACCATTAAAGATTTCATTTATAGTGATTATAGTTTATTTTTAAAAAAAAGTGATTATTTTCATTTCATATTCAAAAGTTAAAATAAATCTCTTAACTCTCATAAATGTATTTCTTTATTTTCATCACATTACAAGGATACTGGATAACTACTAATAAATATTTTATTTTACCTGATCAAACGCCTTTAAGAAATGCTTAGATAACTTCAACGGTTAGTTCGACTTAGTTTTGTATATAAATATTTTTACTATTGACCTTAATTCGGAATCTTTGGTCTATGTGAGATATTCTAAACAGTGAACAGCTGTTTCATAATAAACTTCTAAATAACTTACTACCTCCGTACCATAACTTAAATAACTCAGCATATGTCTCTTAAAGGCAACTCAAGACTGATCACGTATATTGTGACACGTATATGTGATTTGCATGCTTGTTGATTACTCTTCTACGAAAAACATTAAAATATGTTAAATGGTATGCTCCACAAAAATATTTCTGTTATAAAGTACTTGATCTAATGAAAATGTTATAAATTTGTAGAACACGCTTCGAAATAAAATTTTAAATGTATAATTTAAAAAAGTCTCAAATTCTGTCAGTAAAGCTTTTAAGTTTTTTTCACATAAATATAGTTTGCAATGGTTCTTAATATATTAAGTAATTTTATGCAAACTTTAAAGAACATACAACTTAAACTTGATTCATAAAATTAAAAGCATGACTACGCAATACGTTGTTTCGAGATATACATAATATAAAATTCCAAAAAAGATTTTACATGCATAAAGGTTTTAAAGGAATTGAACGTGAAAACACTCATAAAATAAAAGGGAGTCAATGCACCCAAGACGGAGTTCAGTGCTCTCCCCGCGGCATTCTTAACATGTTCTGAATGCTAACTTTATGAGACTCCATAAAAGAATGTCAAGAAAGACATTGCTACTTGCAGTACTGAAATTTATCATCCGAATATATCTTTTTTTAAGTATTATAAACTAAAGTTATTATAGTATATATTTTGTTTACAAACAATTCATCTTGCTAAAAGTTAATTAGTATATTCGCTGAGTCAGATAGCTATTGCGTATTTGAAATTGTTTGTTTATAGTTCTTCACCAATACACACATACATATGTATACTACATACATATGTATATGTATACATATCGTCATGCCTGTAACCCTACGGGGTTAGGCAGATACCATAGATGAAATCCATCTGCTTCGATCTCGACATACTTTCCTTGCTTCCTCCATAGTCATCACTCTCCTTATGCAAGCTCGTCGTTTAAGAGTACTCTTGACTTGGCCTTTCCTAAAAACTTCGGCAATTTAATCAATGTATTTTTTTCTTGATCTTGCCTTACCAATCGGTCCAACCACATCCCCAACGTAAATTTCTTTTGCCAATCGTTTTTCATCCATCCTCTCTATGTACCCAAACCATCTAAGCATTCCTTTATCACATATTGAAATATATAAATTTTGTTAAAATGTTCACATATTTCGTGTTTTAATGTACCGAAAACAGTAACCTATTTAAACGGTGATATACTATTGCCTCCAATTTTTAATGTATTGAACATTACGTACGTAATTATCACAATCAATAACTTATGTTTAAGTATTTGCATTTAATTTGTCATTTCAAAAACATTATAACAATGTCTTATTGTTGTAAAATCTTTCCACAAGTAAATAATAATTAGTAATCTTAAGTACTAATTATTCTTACCATTAGTGATACATAGCTGATATATTGCCTTTAACTTTTATGGTTAATGCAGAAAGCTTGAATTTGTATAAAGAAGAAACTAGACCTGATGTCGGTCAAGTCGACGGATATGTCTTTACCGCACTTGACATTACGCACTCGGTAAAAGCCTTGAGTTGTTTTATACGAGTGTAATTTATAGAAATAACTATGTACTTGTAATTACTTCTTTTAATGTAAACTGTTTCATCTTGACATTTGACCTCGTTCATGCACTTGATCACTGATTTTCCACTATTCAAGTATAAATCTTGTTATTGCTGTACTAAAATATAGACGGTTAGAACTTTTACTTAGCTAAGATCCGCGACAAGCAAACAACAATGGAAAATTAATAATGTGTGTTTTCCTGCTGGATGAAGTGGATTTACAGGGAACTTAAAGTAAATCTTACCGAAAAACGGCCGTCAGCAACTCTACACCTACCAACCACTATACACAACACCAAACACACACTACCACTTTCCCACCTTGCAAACGACACGTGTTTCGCCCCTAACACAAGGCATCATCAGGTGTAGTAGACTCTACGGAAGACAACCGTTAAGTGACACTTATATTAACGTATTTACAACTGTAATATAGAAGCCCAAAGAATGTACTAAATTAAATAAAAAAAAAACATTTTTTATTATATTTTTATACGTATTTATATGAATTTCCGAAGCAATTGCTAAAATGCATGATTGTGAAATGGTGAAGTGCATTTTTCATTTTCATCACAAACTGCATACATCTAAGAACTCTACTCAAAAATTTCCTTTAGAATAATTTTAACATAGATAAATAAGTATGCATGTTACGCATAAATTCTAGTGTATCATTAAATATGGAACGAACCACTTAAATGGTAATTTTCCTAGTATTTCTTTATATTTCTACACATTTTATACTTTTTTGCATACAGTGTATAAATAACTTTCAATTTCATAGTACGCAATTACAACACGATCAAAATCAGCGTTTTTTTCTTTTTACCATTTCGCTTGTATTATTCTGACAACCGACCGTTTGGCACACTGACCTTTAAGCTAAGAATTGTGGGTTAAAATACTTGTTTTCTGTACTAATATTAAATTAAACAGTGAAAACCATATCTCTTTATAATTTTATTTTTAACAATTTTAGCTTTTAACAATTTAGCTTTTAACAATTTAACAATTTCCACACTCTTGAGAAGTATTAATTTGACAAGCATAAACTCTTACATATATACATATGTAAGAGTTTATGCTTGTCTATTGAATATTCCGTTTAAATTGTTTACGTTTTACTTTTATTATTTATTGTTTACAACAGAAACTATACGTAAGACAAATATAATAAAACATGACAAACAATTTAACGAACAACATAACTATAAGAGCCGTAATGCATTAAGAATATAACTGATATCAGATATGTGGTTAATTTTTTGTATAGTATGGCGTTGTTGGCTCTTGAAGCTTTACAAATTCGAAAGGACTCAGGAGTAGGAGGTTTGCAAGTTGCAAACTGGAGACGGCTATCACAATGATGAAAATGCAAAGATGCTCTTCGGTTTTCAAACCGTGTTATAAGAATAGAAGACGTATTATGACAACAGAGGAAGGGCTAGATACGATTTAAGAGCCCCTCTGGTCGGGTCCTCTTCATGGACTGCTATGCTGATACTCCTTACAAGTTGTAGTAGATTGAACTTAACTTATATGTGTCAGAGTTTAAGATTTTCCAATTTGCCAACATTTTCGAAAAATTAATTATAGCTTAATATTAACCACAAAGCTTCCTAAATGAAACCAATATTCAAAAGCTGTAAGTACTTTCACGTTCAAAGTGGGTTTGTTTATACTATTGTACTATTGATGTAAAATATACCTAATCCTAGCCCAAGCATAATAAGATTAGTTGGAATGGTTAATAATAATTCTACTAATGTTAAGAATGTTAGTTTTCGTTAAAAATATATAATATCAATAACATTATATATTTTATAACAAATAATATTATATTATTTTGTTTACATAAATATAATATAATGATTTATGTCTGTGGTATATGTTCTCGTATGTGTGTGTGTTTGGTGTGTATTAAAATTTAATATGTACCTACTGTGTATTTAGTATGTACTTTAAATTAATATATTTTGTGTAATAATGTAAAACTATTATGTAAAAAAATTGTATGTTCTATTTTTGCAAAGACCAAATGAAATATTATTATTATTATTAATAAACGTATCCGTTCATCATTATCTGTCTGTCAAATAATGGTGTAGTATTTAAGAACTTAAAGTCCAGAGAAATACCAAATAAAACAGCATAATTATTTTAAGGAAAAACAATTTAAGATATTTAAAGAACTCATCAGTAACACGTCAATATATCTATAAGTAATTGCAAATAACGAGCTCGATGCAAACAGGTTCTACGCCAAAGGATTTACTTTGCGCTGTATCTATGTCAAGATCAAGGAGTCCACACAAACAAGTTTGTTACTCACAAGCTATGTTCACCTACCGCCAACAAACGTCACTGACCCACAAAACGCATGCAAACATTATACAAAAACCATAAAACACGTAAACAATAATAATATCCAACTTCCACTGATAAGTTTTTTTCTTGTTTGTATTCAAGATCTAGTAACAAGTTAGGTTAGTTAATTAATAATTAAATACTGTATCATACGAGTACATTTTACTATTATTCTCACATTTTTTTCATCATCATCATTATCAAGCTGCTTATTATCAACTTCTCAAAAAACAACCCAGCTGTCATATTTAAGCGCTAGACGTTTGATACAATCAATATCAATATGAGCCCGCGGCAGTCCACTACTGGACATAGGTCTCTCCCAATGCCTACGACCTGTCTAGCCTGATCTTCGACTACACGTATCCAGTCTCTCCCAGCCGCCTTGCACAGTTCGTAGCTCCATCTAGCAGGGGGTCCCACACTACGTTTACCAAGACGCGGTCTCCACTCGAGCACTCGTCTACTCAAACAGTTGTCGCTTCTGCGACAAATGTATCCAGCCCATTGCCACTTCAGTTTGCTTCTGTTGCTTGCAGGTTCTCCGGCGAATGTCTACTTTCCGTTTCTTCTATCCATATACTATCCACCAGAGAAACTCCGAGCATGACATCTCCACAGCTCCCTGAGCCACTTTGAGCCTATGAAGTATCCCTTGTATTTCGGCACTAATCCAATTATTGTAACTATTACGATTGTAGGTTAACTTTTTTTTACTTCAGTTTCTATGTTCATTTTCGTTTTCGCTATAATAACAAACTTACATTTTCTCATGGAAGAAGATTTATCCAAGGTAACCTTTTGTGTACGTTTTCGCAATATTTGTTCTTAGACGTGTACGGTTGCAGTCGTGACATCATCTTTTTGCAATTAATTTATATACTCAAACAATGTTTGAGAATTATGCAACTACAAGCAATAATTATCTTTTTTATTCATCAAAAAACTGGTCCTAGCTGAAATATGGTTATTTGTATTTGTTTTATTTTTTATGTATCGTCTTAGGATACCTTGTATCTTTAATACCTTCAAGTCACATACAAAAACAGTGTGCTTATACTATTAGTAATTAATATGAGCCTGATGTTTTTGTGGGTCATTTAAATATTTGTTTTGTTGCAAGAATCAAAGCACGAATCCTCGTTAGATTGCATCACAACTATTATTCTGACATGGTTTCAAATAACTTTATTTTTAAATGTTTAAATGGTATATTAATTTTAGTTTCTCACAACGTGTAAAATAAATGTTATGCAAATTTTTGATTACGAATACATCTAGTAAGCCTCAGGAATGGCGTACAAGTTTTTACCAAATAAGCCCAAAAACTTATTTTCCATAAACCTTAATCTAACTTTTAGAACGTAAGCCCCGAAAAAATTGCATCAAAATAAGCATTACCTGCTGTGTCACTTTTTTGCTTAACTTGTGTGATACAAAAATAAGTTTGCTTGGCCACAAAGTTAGGAAGTGATCTCAACTTTGGAATACAAAATAATGCACTTCGAACGGTCGATACCGAAACTTCGAGACTTAATCTTAGTTGAGATTACTTGAGTCTTGTACTCTGTCCGTTCGCTAGTTCCATTCCATTACTTACAGAGTTGGGCCTGACTAGCATGCACTTTTTATTTTTGCCTCGTGAAACTCAGTAACGTCTCTCGACTATAACTTTCAACAAGATAAATGGCTGATTTCACTCAGATACCACGAGAACATTTTGCTCATAGATTTTATGATCCTTTGTAATATAACGAAGAGTTTTTTAATAATTTCGATATACGTGTTCGATAATTTCAATGAATATTATCAAACGTAATTCTTTTTTTTCTATTTGAGATATATTTTGTTATAAATGTAAGTTTACGAAAATGGTTAAAAAAAGTAACAAATTAATATAACATTTTATTTTTCCTAGCTATTATTTTTTGAAAATTTATTTTTATTTATTTCATAACACCTCATGGTTGCAGAATGTATTTATTCGCTTAAAAAAGATAGTTTCGCTTGGTTACAAAACTCGTAATTTAAAAATTATATATCGTTGAACTAATTACTAGAATTCATACATCCAAAAAAAAACATTTTTTCTCAATTCCCACATTTGATGTCATCTAACGGATAATCTTAAAATAAGAATGGTTTTTCAAAAACTTCTCAAACCATGAAGAAAGTCAGTTTTTTACTTTTCGGGTAAAATTTACTTACTTTTTTATTATAATTTTGTTTATAAAATTTATTTATTACTAATTTTATTAATTATAAAATTTACTTATGAATTCTAATAATCAAGCGAAGCCAAGCCAAGATACGTCAATAGTTGTTACCTTGGGAGCCGTTGTTAGCCTAGTACTCGCCTCGTAGTCGCCTCGTACGCCACCTATATTAAATAAAATATTTCTACTCGTCCAAAAAACTTCTTGAGTGTGCGTACAATAACTCATTATGATTTCGACTCAATCGGACAAAGTGTTTAAAAGTCTAAAGGTAAAAAAGCCACACATTAATTTTTATATGAGATTATCAGTTACATTAATATGTTATTTTGCGCGAAATTTTCCATTACTTTCACGTTGGAAGCCAACTTTGGAATTTAATCCATATGTGCTAGATAAGGCCTTATTTCGATAAAAGTTCCTAAATTGAAATGTTAGCAAACTAGCGTTTTAGACATGGTTGGTTGAAAGTTTTTGGACGCTATCTATTATGGTAAATTGGAATCTTCGATCGCATCCATTATTCACTTTACCGAACAAAAAAGATTCATGTTTTAAATTTCCTCTATAATACTCATTCGATTTTAACAATTTTCAAACCCATATGAAAATGTTTTTATGATATGCTGTTTCTTTCAATATGAAGCAATAAAAAAATTATTATTTTTATAGTTAATTTGAGGCAATAAGAAATATTGTAACGTATATTTTTTGTTTTCGTAAAGCTCATATGAAAAAATCTAAATTTGTGAAGCCAAAAATTGAGCTAGGTGACATGCTTTATACTTAAGGTATTCAACGGGGGTTTATAACCAGCCCCAGACCACCTCAGGCTGACGATACATACCAGAAATTTATAAGTACGGTGATAATTTGTTATTGAAGAGATTTTGTATACCTACCGTCAACAATATTTAATCTTCGAATCCCTTTAAATGACAGGCCTATTCATGACTTTATTAATTAATATTTCGGTAATTAATTGTACGCTAATAGCTATTTATTAATTAAGTTATTGTCTCTCAAAGACGTTTGTAAGATATAAACCAAAATTAAAATCTTAAAAGCAACAATCCAACAACGACAATAAAATGACTATGTTTAGGAATTATTTTTTTAATCCAAAAACGTTTGGATTAAAAAAATGCTTCGATATCTCTGCTACTATTAACTCTCTAGCTACTTTCGCGTTAGTATCATCTATAGCTTAAATAACCCTTCTGATAGAAATAGGCCTCTCAAAAGCTGGGCGGATCTGGCCTTAACCACGATAACGTTACTGACCTTTGACAACTTATGTCTAGGTTTAATTTTAAGATACATACAATACCATCAGTTAGGAAGCAGAGTTCGTCCGTAATACAACACGTGCAGATGAGACTGACAGTTAAAGTAAGATGTGATTGGAACCCCATACATCGCGATCTTCACTTGCACAGCATTTAATACTAATAACAGAATTTCAAGGTGACCATTCTAAATGACGCTTTACATATTTGCAATAGAGTTTTTTATTGAACGACTGGAATTAATCTTGAATATTCACTTACCTTGTCGCACTAAAGCAAAGCGGGACAAACGTGCAATTTTCTCATAAAAACCGGAGAGCCGTGAATTATGACTTTGAGTACGAATCGACCGTCAGTTCCGGCGTCGCTACTTTCCAATGAAAGCGACATTCGCGCTAAGCAAAATCGTAGGTTATTTATAGTAACGTATATATATATATATATATATATATATATATATATATATATATATATATATATATATATATATATATATATATAGCTCTGCTGGAGCTAACCTCCATCCTCCCTTGCGGCTCGTGGGATTCACTAAGACAAACTTAATATACCTAATTTGTTGCAAATGACGGCGATGTGATTCGCCACCCGTCATGTCCTGATTCTCACGAGGGCGAAAAGCGACTAATGGAGAGCCGTTTCGCTGCGATGAATAGTAGCGGATGGAGCACTGTGGCCTCTACCAATCCCTGCGGGGGATAGGCGTGAACATATATGCATAGATCGTTGCTACATTTAGCCAAAGGGCATCTCACACTATGTTTACTAAGTCACTGTCTCCAATCCACCACTCCTCTATTCTAACAGTTATCAGTTCTCCGACGAACATGTTCACATCTTTGCCGCTTTAGTTTGCTAATTCGAAGAGCGAACAGTAGTCATATACTGTCCTGTCCTAATATTCCAATGTTAAGGACATTATCCTTAATTCAGAGCTAATTTCAGTAGGTAAATCCCTCCCCATCCTAGATAAATAGATAGTCACCACAATCAAAAGTGTTTTATAAGTCTGATGTATATTTATATATATCTTACAGTATTTCTACGTCATTCTATAATATTGGTTTAACTAAATGTTTATCTTGAACAAAACAACGAAAATAATTGCATTTATTACACACATTCAAAGAATATTGGCATTAAGAGGTAGCATTTTACTGTTACCGAGTTTCGAATGAAGAATGCTGGGATCCAGAGACCCAATTCCTTTCTTCTTCTTTTATTTCTTTCTTTCTCTCCCGTTACTTCCTCCCTGCCTATAAATAATTTCTTCTCCCATTATTCACATCCTCGCCTTAAATATTACGCATAAAATTTGAATTTAATACTCGCAGGTTATATCCAGTAGCCTTTTAACGAAGAATAACGATGTTTATCAAGTTATTAGCATTTCATGTTAATAAGCAAAAACATTCTGTAATTAAATGCAAATCAGCTTTCGTTTTGCTATTAAAATTTTAATATTAACAGATTGTTGCGGAAGCCGTTGCGAAAACTATTTAGGTGGATAGAGATTGACAAAATATTCCACCGTTCTTAATAGCTTAAAATAATGTCGATAGTTCACCGGAGTTGATGCGATTAGCTCCACCAGTTGAATAACAGTTACTTGAATCTTGACTCTTTATTCGACGTCGTGACATGCGACCCACCGCGGCCCAAATGCATTATAATTACTGACCGGCTCTTCGCCAAGTTGGACAATTCTACAGGACGCTAGAAAGGGGCCATGCCGTCACACAAAACATCATACTGTTTATGTATAATAGAATAGCACGATTTTATATCCTGATTCCACGTAGCAATTTAATGTGTTTTCAGACAAACTAACATCTTCAAAACAATTCAAATATTCTTTTATTGACGACGATATGACAGAAGCTTTAGAATGATAAATTTGGATTTTTTTATATATATTCGCGCCTATCCCCCGCAGGGGTTGGCAGAGACCACAGAGCTCCGTCGGATTCCAATCATCGCAGCGAAACGGGTCTCCATTAGTCGCTTTTCGCCCTCATGAGAATCAGGACGTGACGGGTAGCGAACCACGTCAGCGTCATTTTTCAACAAATTGGGTATATTAATAAATATTCCTCTTTATTGAATCCCACGCGCCGCAAGGGAGGATGGAGGTAAACCCCAGCAGAGCCCTGCATGCCGAGGTAAGGCATTATAGTACCCGGGGGAGCTCAATCCCGGGACGGTCGGCACGCTTGCGACTAAGCTCGCCCCTAGCCACGCATCCATTGGCACGGCAGACCGTGGACTGGCGGAGAGGAAAGGAAAGGATAGAGAAGAAAGGGTAGGGCAGGAAAGGAAATGCGGATTGGACGGGTTATCAGACTCGGAATAAATGTTTATAAATCCTAAATATTTATTCCGATGCGAGGATCGAACCCGCGACCATTGACTCCGCGGACGGAGGACCCCGCCACTGAGCCAATTGGTCGTCAGTGGTTGGACTTATTTAATATTCAAAGAAAATATATATTTATTTAAAGCAATCACGCACGAAATATATGTACATTGACCGTCGAGCGAGATAGTCGCTCAGAGCGCGAGCGAGAGAGAGAGAAAGTTACACAGGGCGGCTGGCAGAAACTGGATACGTACAGCCGAATACCGAGCAAGGTGACGCACATTGAGGACTCCAGCTGTTTAATGCTGTAGACTGATGATTGTAATGATCACACTATCCAACTCGGCTACCAGGGAAAATAGTTCGTTTTGAAAATGGCTTATGTCTCTTATATGTGGACTATAAATAGCAGTTGATAATAAATAAATTATATAAAATTTCTTCAAAATATTATATAGAATTGTCAAGCTACCATCAAAAACGCTAGGAATCAAGATATAGTCATATACTCAATAATAACGCCCATTCACTCCAAGGACGACACACGATTACCTCGCTAACGAAATGGACTTGTCTACGACTAACTTGAAGGGCCGGCATGAATGGTCGGATCCAAAGAATATGACTTACCGGAAATGTGTAATAAATCACTGTATTATTCGCGTTAAATTTACCCATCGTCTATTTTTATGGATTTACATTGATTTTTTTTATTTCTGCAGCCCATATATGTCCTACTGCTGAGCACGGGCCTCTCTATTTCTGGATATTTGTAACACAATAAATAATATCTTACATATGTGATCGAGTCATAACTAATATAGATCTTTCTCGAGTTTTGAAACATTGAACCCTCCATTAGGTGATGAATAATACAAAAAAGAGTTTTTCGTCATGGACATATATTACATACGTAATGCATTAAATTATCAAATGATAGTCGTTTGCCTCAGTGTTTAGAGTAGACTGCATCTGAGACAAACATTTTTAGTTCAAATACTTTTAAGTCCAAATTTTACCCGCAATTTAAATTTGATATAACACATAAAAAGTAAGCTTATTTTATTCAATATGTACATATATCATGACTCAAAGACTTTTGGTGGCCCTGGCGTCGTCCTTTTTTGACTTTTCATTTCAAATGCCATTTACGAAATGAGTGAGCTGGTCATTAATAATTAATCACAGTATCAGTAAATGGTCCTTTGAACCGGATATATAAAGACAAACATATATCTAGCTTAGGTTTACCAAGACAGACATATAAACCACTTGCAGTTCGTAGTAGTTTTTCGCAAATTTTCGCCGTAGCTGAATCAACTAGAATAACATCGAAAACGACAATATATCAAAAAACTATTAAACTATATAACTTGTTGAATATATTTGAATAGCAAATACTGAAGTCAACCTCGTTTATGTACTTACATTTATAATTATAATATTACATAATATTATAACAAATCTTACTTTATATTATTAACATTTTAAATATACAAGTTCAATAATTATGCAACACATGAGCTTATAACATAGATTATCCTAAATAAAGCTGAGTGTGACATTCAAAATACATATAATTGATTCAACTAGGTTTCTAGGAGTATATTAGAACAATTTTCGCAAACTCGCTTCCTTGCTTTGCATGTAACCGAGGTCTTACACATTTAGTTTGCTCTAATTTTAATAACAAGGTGTGCCTCAAGGCTGTCTAGTAAATAACTGCCTAGAACTAAAGGTTAAAAGCTTTATGAAATTTAAAATCAAACCTTTCGCCTCAAATAACAAATATCATATAATATTTGAAACATAACAAAACATAATAAACTACAAACAACTTTAACATAATAAATACATTAAACAAAACATGTACCAAAAAATAATGTGTATTTGTTAATTTTTTTGACTTAAAAAAAAAATAATAAAATCAATGTTTAATATAAAAATCAACATTTAAGTTTAATGAACCATTAAAAATGGAAAAAAAATTATATAATCTCATAAACATTATCATCATCATTGTCAACAGTCCACAAAAATCGAAGAACGGACTATTATTCCAAAATACGCTAGGCAGTAGGATTGTAGGCGTTTATGAGCATTAAAGAACACATACGTTTAAATGAAACATGGACGTATCCTACAATATACTCCGCAACGCTATACCAGACATATTAGCATACTCAGCTTGCCCCCCTGAAGTGTTTACTGATTGTAGCATAATTTCAAAATTACTGGAGAAAATGTCATACTTCCATGTAAGTTTGAAATTATAAACATAAAATGAAAACGGTGTACGTTAGCACGCATTAAAATCATATGTAAATTGGTCTCAATAGCCTTAATTTATCAACAGCTCCTGTTACTCTACTGTAAACATAGATATATCACGTTGAGGTTTAAAGAGTTAAGGCTTAGCATTACGTTTGGCGAAAGAACTGATGATTCCAGAGCTAAACTAATTGCAAAAAGGCTATGACTAAAAGCTATTTGACCACCATTGACATTGCATGTTACCCTTTTTTAATTTGAGTATTGATATACTACCATTTGTCGACCCTCAAAGCTAATCACCGGAATAGCATACGTACACAGTCTTCAACAGACTTAACATAGGTATGTATATACGTTTTTAATTTAATATTAACTACTTTATTATAAATTAATTTGTTTAACCTTCCTATACCCGCGCGTTTGTCTGAGAGACCGACAGAATGATTTTTCGATTTTAAATAAAGAACGAATAATGCTAGTTTAATGAACTTTCTAGTACTTGCCTAATTTGATACGACCTTGAAATTGACGTGACGTGTGACCAAGTTCATTAAACTAGCATTATTCGTTCTTTATTTAAAATCGAAAAATCATTCTGTCGGTCTCTCAGACAAACGCGCGGGTATAGGAAGGTTAAAATGACGACGGCGACGTGGTTCGCCACTCGTCACATCCGCCCCATGAGGGCGAGAAGTGACTAACGGAGAGCCGTTAACGAAGAATGGATGAAACAATGGATGAGTGTAGAGGAAGCAAAGATGTGCCGGGATCGTAGCGAATGGTGGTGGATAGTGGATCTGTGGTATCTGACTACCCCTACGGAAAACAGGCTTGATAATATGTATGTTTATATAAATAAATGGACTTATTAGGCTATAATATATTATATTATAAATACATATTAAACCTCAATAACTCCGTGTACTAGTTTGAGAATAATTTCAAAATATTCTGAGCTGATTCAAAAGACAAATACGGAAAAAGTAAGGCGCACTACTAATACCCGAGGTCACCACAAGAGTTCTAGGTCACATCACTATTGATGCACATATGCCTTTATTGGTCATCGCATCCCGCACCTTATGTTTCGTTGTGCCATATCACTGACATAGTTTCTACTAGGACAGTAATGTCCATAATCAGGTTTGACTATGTTATAAGGTATCTATGAAATCACCTTGTATAAAAACATATGAAAATAAACTTGTAGACAAAAATATTATATCCTAGAAAACAAGAATACATATTTTACACATATTATGCAATTAGAATGATTTATGGGGATACATATCTTGACAATACGTAAGATATGTATCCCCTTAAATCAGTTGCCAACCTCACCTAGGAAATAAAAACTAATCTTCTATTCTTTATCCCGTCTATCAAAAACGAAGGAAGTGCTCCCCAAAAAGGGCACCACAAACTTTATTATAATTCTTCATATTAAAAATGTAAGTCAAATCTTTATTAATAAGTAACTCTAAGTGTATTCCGCTTGATAGAAGAGGAATCAATAGAGTGACAAGAAAACAAAATCGTCCAAGGGCCATAAGATTTGGAGTTTGATTTTACCTACCATTGGACTACCAATATAACTATTTTCCCACCAAGAGTATTATTTAGCTTAGTTAGAATGCTTAACAAAAATTCTAATGAAGTTAAAAGCATTGCTATAATAGTTTTCTTTAAAAAATTGTCCAATGACATGCAGCATCGTTAATGGTGTAAAAACTTTGCTTTCAGCTGGGAAGAGAACTGCATCCACCAGTGAGCTATTGGTTGATACTTTAGGTATTTTATACACATAACATCTTTAAATTGAGCCACTGTACTTGTAATGTATTAAGGTGATGATGATTAAGCTGATCATAATGTATATAAGTCTGCCTACGTCTTGGCTTTAAATTATAATACTTAACAACGAATACTTTCGATAGTGCAATTCATTATTCTTTTTCGATTTCTTAAATCTTTATTTTTTAAAAGAAATAGTATATCACAAAATTGTATAATGTCACAAAATTGTATGATGTCACAAAATTGCATAACGTCACAATAAATTGAATAATGTCATAAAATTGTATAGTGGCTCAAATTATTTAATATCGATAAAGTATTGTATTTAAAGCACTACTTATCGTTGTAGTAATATAGGATTACCTCAAACTGTTGTTAAAATACATGCCTAGTTGCTTACAAAAAAGGCTTCTTGGGAACCGCGGTGGGCAGTACGAGCGCGTCGTGGGACTTAATCAGCCGAGTTTAAAGTGCTCTCAACGTCCGTAAGAGCTCTTAGCTACATGTCTGCCTCGTAACCGAGTTGATTAAAACTGGGAACACAACGCAAACAGGCCACTTATTTGAACAAACCGACTCTTAACTGTTGCAAGACGCTCGTATGAGGCTGTAACGTTAGAACCATCTCATTTAATTGTACCAACCCATTATGTGCCAAGTTGTGTCATTTTAATCAATTTCTTAGTAGAGGAAGAAAAAGAAAAAGAGGTATTATTTATACCAGTATTTTTCCTTTACACATATAATAAAACTATTTTTTGTGAGATGGTGCGTATACAAAAAAAAAGGTAAATTTTATTAATTTATTTATAAAGGAATATTAGTGATTTAATAATAAATTATATGCGATTGGATTACAATAATATTTAAGAGAAGCAGACTTTACTGACCTTCGGGAATAATTGCTTTGCATATAAAGGACAAATCTGGGATTTACAGATGACCAATTGGCTCAGTGGCGGGGCCTTCCGCCCACGGAGTGAATGGTCGCGCGTTCGTTCCCCGCATCGGAATAAATATTTAGGATTTATAGATATTTATTCCGAGTCTGGTAACCCCCTCAATCCGCATTTCCTTTCCTGCCTTTTCCTTCCTTCTCTATCCTTTCCCTTTCCCTCCGCCAATCCACGGTGTGCCGTGCCAATGGATGCATGGCTAGGGGTGAACCTAGTTGCAAGCGTGCTGATTGTACCGGGATCAGGCTCACCCGGGTACTATGGTGCCTTTCCTCAGCATGCAGGGCTTTTCTGGGGCAGACCTCCATCCTCCCTTGCGGCTCGTGGAATTCACTAAAGACGAGTTTAATATACTTAATTTGTTGAAAATGACGGTGACGTCGTTCGTCACCCGTCACGTCCTGAATCTCACTAGGGCGAAAAGTGACCAATGAAAAGCTGTTTCGCTGCGATGTTTGATAGCGGACAGAGCTCTGTGATCTCTTCCAATCCCTGCGGGGGATAGGCGTGAATATATAAAAAAAATAAAAATTTATCCGTCTATATGGATTAGAAGCTGCGAACATAAAGGTAAAAACAATACAAATGAATAAGTTTTTTCTTTTTGTTATGGGATTGTAAAACTCAAAAAATTCACACTGAAAACAGGCTTGTTACGCGTACCGTAAAGGCCGGCAACGCTTCCATAACTCCTGTGATGTCGCGCATGTTCATGGGCAGCGTTCATTGCTTTCCATCAGGCGACACGCTTGCTCGTTTGCCCTGTTATCCCATAAAAATAATAACAGGTAATTTGTAATTTAATTACAGATTTTCATTAACTGTAAACTTAACTTATCAATGATATTTTTACGGCTTATATATGTCTCACTGCTGGGTATAGGGACTTTCTATTGTACAGATTAGAAAGACGCTCGAAATAAATATCAGTACGTCAAACATTTATTTATCCCTACGCATTAACTGAATTAACGACCACTGACTGCCACTGAGCCAATCAGAATACTTTTATCGTATATACTGCGGTAAATTTGCATTATAAATTCCTCATATTATAAATTCCGTTTGAAATCCTTTTAATACACGTTACCGCTTTTAAAATATACATAAATGTTCAAATAAATGTTTATGAAACTACTTAATAAAGCATAAATGATATCTTTCAAACGTACACCCAGCAATGTATTGTAAAAATTTCTGCAAAAATCGTAAACTCTCACTAAATTATCGTATCGTAAATCTGAACATGAAAACACATTACCGCTGTTGCCAACCTACGCTCGTATAAAAATATTCCCTTTAACGACCATATTTGAAGATGAAGTGACTCACAAATTTATAATGATTGCCTCTGTTATGCATGAATCGTGTGATTCGTAATCATTACACGTTTAATACCGATCCATTAAAGATGATGTTTTCCATTTTTCAACAAAATCGACACTTTCAGTGGTATTATGCAATAAATATAGTCTCTCTTTCTCTTATCAAAAAAAAAATATTTTATTATCACTGTTTGCAGCTTCGTTGAATATCTCGCTTAGTTATTTATATAGCATAGTAATCAGCCCAGGCAGATAGAAGTTTTGTTAAAACCTTTCAAACTTAAACCAACCATATACGTATAGTAACAAAATTTATAAATAATAGAAAGCAAAAAAATGTGACCACCAAATTGGCTCAGTGGCAAAGCTACTGTTATCGTATCAATTTCCGCATTGGGATAAATATAAGCATGAAGAAACCCATGCCTAAGTGTAACATATAACCGTATATGTTGAAAAAAAAAACTTTAACCTGTTTCGACGAGTGTTTTACTAAGTGGTATATAACATACATATAAAGGCAATGTAGGGAGAATTTTCTAGTTTGTCAACTTTTCTATTTCTTGATCGTCATTTTAAAGTATTTTTACCATAGATGTATAATTTATTAACGTTATATCACAAAGTAATTATTAATTAATAATACGCTTACAAATAAGATATGATATTATATTATAATAGCATTATTTCTTACGTTACATTATAAACTGAAATCGTGACGAAAGTCTACATAATAAAAACATTTGATAATTCATTAAGTAACCAAATGGAATCTTAACTCATCGTGTTTGTAATATTTTATTAAGCTAATCAAATCAATCAATATTGCTGTGAATAAGAGTTCAACGGGCGCAACCTGCGCATGCGCTTTTTTTAAAGCGTCACAAAACATATTTATTAAAATTATTTTTATATATATAAAGTATAATCATTTTTATATATATAATAAATTGGTATAATTTTTGACAATAAAATTTCTGTTTTTACATTAGATTACAAAATTAATGGGTTTAAAATGAATCTGTTAAAGAAGCAATATAAACTAAATAGTAAAGTCAGGGAGTATCTTTGCCTAGCCGCCTATGCGGTAGGTATGGTATTGGTACATGGATACGCGACCCCGGCCTCCCGAGCTACTACCGTATCACTCCTTGTCTTTCGTTGCGGTAGTATCATATCTCTATAACCTGTGTAAATCCATCTTTCCTTTCCCCTGCTATTATTCCCTTTCTTCTCTATCGTTTTCCCTTCCTCAACGCCAATCCACGATCTGCCATGCCAATGGATGCGTGGCTTGGGGCGAGCTTAGTCGCAAGCGTGCTGACCGTCCCGGGATCGGGCTCAGCTGGGGCTGACCACCATCCTCCCTTTCGGCTCGTGGGATTCACTATGACGAATTATAATAAACCTAATTTGTTAAAAATTACGATGACGTGGTTCGCTACCCATCACGTCCTGATTCCCACGAGGGCGAGAAGCGACTAACGGAGAGCTGTTTTGCTACGATGCATGTGAGAGGAAGGATGGATGAATCTAGGGGAAGCAAGGAAGGTGTGCCAAGATCGTAGCGGATGGAGATCTGTGATCTCTGCCTTTTGCTCGTAGGGGTACGAGCAAAAGGCTTGACAATATGCATGCATGTATGTAATATAATATAATAGTTCTTCTTTTGTCTTAAATTATATTTTTTTTATAATTAATGTAATACGCTAAAATTATTTTTTACATATTTTCAGTTCTTGTTATAAATATAGATATTCAATTTATTGTGTTTAATGATGACATGAGATTTTAATCCAGAATCTTTTGCAGAGTCAAGTGGCCTTCGCAGCGGCCATTCTAAAAATTTCTAAACATAAAGTATTACTCAGTCCCATACGGATATATTTCTAAGTACGAGATATTTTTTTTTTAGTTTGTCAGAATACATGAGTTGTAGGTTTTAAATCGTACTGTTGATACTTCCTGTAAGAGCACTAAAGTATCACAGATCTATAAATTATCTTAGCGACGTATGAATTCAAAGCAATACCGGGTATGTAACTCTCTCCGTCGCAACTCAGCGAGTGTGTCCGCTTTCTTCCGCACATCATGCTCGTGCGTGCATCGAGCAAGTCATATATCATGCTCTTAGATAACCAGTTATAGTTAAACATCAAGATAAATGTGAGAGTAAGCATGTGAGATTAACAGAACGGGGGACTATAAAATTTGAATTTTCTCGCAATACTGATGCATCCCATTCCTTTTTTATCCCATGGCCATTTATCTCAATTCTGAGCACAGGCTTCCTAACTCCTGGAGGGACGGATATTAACCCACCACCCTGTATCCAAATCAGAATAATATCTGTAGGCCATAGATATATTTATTTCGATGCGGGATTCGAAACCACGGCCATTTACTCCATGAGCAGCAACCCCGCCACTGAGCTACTTGGTCGTTTATTACTTAATATTATATTTTATCCTATTACTTAATACAATATTTCATCCTATCTTCTCCCATGTAACTGAATACCTATACTCAAAACCTCTTGAACCTCTTTCACACAAGTATCCCAAAACATTATTAAATTATTTTAAATAACGTGCGTGTGTAAATTGGTGTACTCGTTAAATATTTGTCAATATTGGATACATTGCATTTACATTGCACACATCACTGCATTTTGTTTAGTTTGCGTGTGTATATTCTAGTTACAGAACATATTATATACGGACATATATTGTGAAACAAGGTAATTATTTATTTTACAGATAGTAAAGTTCAAAATTTATATATTTATAATGAAACTTTTCCTCTTGGCCTAATATTTATGTAGTTGTGTTATTATGTATAAAATTCATAATCATATAAATATTTCATATGTATTTCAGCGCTATTTTAAGACAAGTGTAGTGAGTTAATTTAAAAAAATGGCAAAAAAGTTAATAAATGGGAAGGCCCGTGCCCAGCAGTGGAATATTACTATTAATATTACGTTTATATGTAAATGGCCTGTGAAAAAATTTTTTTTGGAAAAATGCATAATATTACAAAAATTATTAATCATTCCAACTAAGCTCATAGTGCCTATGCTATGAAAAATATGGAACTTTGGCCTCAGATCGTAAGCGCAATTTTCACAACTAAGCTGATAGTGCCTATGCTATGAAAATATGGAAATGATGGCCTCAAATCGTAAGCTCAATTTTCACAGTGCCTATGCTATGAAAAATATGGAATGCCTTAGATAGTATACGCAATTTCAGATTATACTATTGCTGCTATACTTAACTAGGTTTTTTTCTACATTCCAAGTCAATATAACTAACTAGTTATATTAAACTGAATAATAAAAAATAAATAAAGAAAGAATTTGTCAAGAAGAACATTTTATAACATATCGCTGACCGGTAGATGTCAAAATTATTTATTTAGGCGCTCAAAAAGCTGTCTAAAGCTCACGAACTACGAGCATGAGGTCACGTCACTCGGGGCGTGCGCGCACATTAGATAATAGCTTTATTTGAATGATCGTGACCCAACTACCCAGCTTCCTCGTACGTCTCATATCTCGACATGAATGACATCATAACAACGTTTTATCAATGGAATGCAATATGCACGAAAACTGATATTTGATTGGCTATTACAATTTCGAATTCTTTGCAAAAAAAAACTTTTTAAGACACACTTAACCACCCATAAGGTTTATATAGTTCTTCGATCATTTAGAAACGGCAATAGCTCAGTTGAAAAACGGTTGCGCTTACAATCTGATCTAGTTATTAGTTTGATTCAAGCTACTATTAGACACTTGATATGAACCATACACTTCTTTTTAACTTTCATTTTAGTTGGACAACACATTGTTAATTTTCTGTTATTGTTTTGCTTGTCGCGGATTACTTAGGTAAGTAAGACTTTTGACTGTCCATATAGTGATAGATTTCCGCAAAGTAACGCCTGACTCCATTAATAAGTTTAGTTGGAATTATTTACAAAGCATTCTATCAATATTTCTATCAGTTTCCTTTCAGTAATTTAAACAATTTTAAAGCACATATATGAACATATAGGAACATGTACATATGTTTATGGCGACCGATTGGCTCAGTGACGGGGCCCTCCGCCCACGAAGTCAATGGCCGCGGGTTCGATTCCCGCATCGGAATAAATATATATATATGGATTTATAAATATTTATTCCGAGTCTGGTAACCCCCCCAATCCACATTTCCGTTCCTGCTCTTTCCTTACTTCTCTATCCTTTCCCTTCCTCTCCACCAATCCACGGTCTGCCATGCCAAAAGTTGCGTGGCTAAGGGCGAGCTTAGTCACAAGCGTGCCGACTGTCCCGGGATCGGGCTCCCGCGGATAGTACCCGTGGTGCCTTACCTCAGCATACAGGGCTCTACTGGGGCTGACCTCCATCCCCTCTTGCAGCTCGTGGGATTCACTAAGACGAATTTAATATACCTAATTTGTTGACAAAAGACGGCGACGTGGTCCGCCACCCATCACGTCCTGATTCTCACGAGGGAGAGAAGCAACGAATGGAAAGCCGTTTCGCCAACCTCTGCAGGGGATAGGCGTGAATATATATAAAAAATAAATAAATACATATGTATGTTGGCTACGTGCCTTCCGATTTCTGGAATTACTAACATATATTTATTCCGACGCGAGAATTAAACCCGCGACAAATTGAGCGCGACTCTTGAGGCATCTCTTGATCTACTCATCGGTAATAATAATAATAGTAACTATCTTTATTTCAGACAATTTTTTTGGTCCATACATTTTAAATTTTTACATTTGTGTTAGTAATTATATACAGCTTAAAAATTATGTTAGTAAATCATTTACATTGATAGCCGATTTAGCTGTATCATAAGGCGCGAGTTGAATCTAGAAACAACGGTTTTCATTATGAAGTAGGAAGCTATTCCGTATTCTGTGAAACAACGAGGCTGTTCGTTTTCGCAAAATGGCCCAAAAACTACGGTGCGGGCCTTAACAAACATACCTGATGCACTGCAGAAACTATTAAATAATAATGATGACCTAAATAAGCTATTTAGGTCATCATTTTGGACATAACAATTACTTTACTTATAAATACTAAACTTATATACAATATTAAATATTGATATTGAATGTCTATGTTATCTTGAGTTTAGAATTTATAAGTAAAGTAGTTGTTATGTTCATAATGATGACCTAAATAGCTTATTTAGGTATGCGGTTTACTTTTAAATACTAAACTCAAACTAACAGATATTATATTTGTTATGTGGACAGTCAAAAGTTTTACTTAGCTAAGATCCACGACAAGCAAAACAATAACAGAAAATTAGTGGAGAATTGATTGGTAAGTTTTTGGTTTAAGTTCCAAATAAATCCACTTCATTCAGCAGAAAAACATACACATTATTAATTTTCTGTTATTGTTTTGCTTGTCGCGGATCTTAACTAAGTAAAACTTTTGACTGTCCACATAGTGATGGATTTCCGCAAAGTAACGCCTGACTACATTAATAATTATATTTGTTCTTTTAAACCACGAAATCTTGATCTTTTAATGTATATAAAATAGTAACAATAAAGTAAATATATGAATATTTTATCTAAATACATATATTTCATCCAAAAACAATCAACAAACTTGTTTGTTTAACTGAATTTGTGTTCACTAATTTCGTTTGTGGTAATGGAAGCGTTAGTCACAGTTTAGGCTAACGCAAAAATATAATTTATCACAATAATTGCCGGCGACATCTGGCCGCCGGAATAAATCGCAGAGTTTAACGTCAGCGCAACTTCGCGTCGCCACGGTCCGCCCCGGCGGGCAGGTAATAATCCCAATCTGCTCACTGTCCAAACTTCACAATGACCAAACTTGAAGCCGTTATGTTTTAATTTCTCCCTAACGCACAGACAAATAAGTTGTTGCCGAGAGAAATTTCATTCAAACAGTGGAAACTTTTGGCGAGAGAATGGTTTGACGCCGCCGATCGCCAGCCCCTCCCGATGTTACCAAAGCATTGGTATACGAATTTCTCATTAAAATTTCCGAAGTGGAAGTCGGATTCCTATTCCTTCAATGCTCTATTCAATTCCGTCTTTTGAAACTAAATCTGAAGTTTCGTCGAATTACTTTGACAATAACGGATTGAATATAAAATTTCAACTCTCGGATTTAATTAAATGAGAAATGGCGCTAATTCCTCCGAGGGTGGTTAATAAAATCGCAACCATTTGAATACAATTTTCATTCGGTTAATTTAAAAATTTCAAGTCTTTGTTAACGTAATTGTTGTATTATATTACAATAACTTAAGTAAGACCGAAGTAAAAACCATTTAGAACAAGGATTTGCTGAATATTTTATAAAAGTTAAAAATGTATAACGGTTTTTATTATTGAGATAAAAATCACTTCGTAAGCACTTAGAATAAAATAATGGTCTATAAAAACTCTATTGCAATAACATTTCAGAAATTGTGCAAAGAGCTATGCGCCAAAAATTTTGATTAAGATACTTATAAAATCTTTTTAAAACATGTCTGTAAATTCATTATAAATATATATATATATATATAAAGTGTATTTGAAATGTAATAGAAGTACTCTGTTTGAAACTCTTCTTAACTAAGAATAGGCTTATGCAGGGAAGATCGATTTCATAGAAGGTCGACTTCTAATTAGTAGCTCTTCTACTGTGCATGGTACCATGGTAACCATGACGTAACGCGTTCACTACTTTCTCTTTTCATCTCTTTAAACAATATTCTACTTTTTTTACAATTTTGCCAAAGTATTAACTGTTGTACACATTTCATATAATAGAAACTCAAAAAAAATTTCCTTTGTAAAGTTTTCTTTTTTCAAAAAATGATTCTAAATCATGACGCTCGTCCAAGGTGGATTGGCAAGATACCCAGACTTAAAATAAATACCTGGAGGCTAATTGATGAAGATATTCTTAACCCGATGCGGAAATCAATCCCGCGACAGCTAATTCCGTATGCGATAGCTTTACCACTGGTCCAATTATGTCATGATTTACTAATATACATTTAAATTTTTGGTTTCCTAAATGAAGTTTCCCAAACAATTATTTTTATTTATATATTGTACAAACGCAAAATCGCGAAAATGACAGACGTCAAAAAATTGGGCATCAGTAAAATAATAATTCATCACATGATCCGAGTCTCGCAGCTCTTCGACCAATAGAAATGTTTGTATAGCGTTGAAATAAAATGAGTATGGCGTATGAAACTGAGTCTTTTTGAGATCAGATACTATTTTTCAGAAATCCTAAAAGTTTTTTTGGCTTTGATGTCAAGTTTTCATTTACTACGTTTTCGATTTACAATTTACTACGTATGATTTGCAATTTACTACGTAAGTTAGGGTTGATAGTGGAAGACCACGGAAAACATACCTTGACCAAATTGCTGAAATTTTTAAGAAAGACCAGGTCAAGAGTATTCTTAACCGGCGGGCTTGCACGAGGAGAGTAATGAGTGTGGAGGAAGCAAGGAAAGTATGCCGAGATCGTATCAGATGGATATCTGAGGTCTTTGCCTCTCCCTACCGGAGACAGGCGTGACGATATGTATGTATGTACGTGTTCACTTTTTTGCGTCGAATTATAATACGAGTATAAAACATTCTTAAAAGAGAAAACTTATTTTCTAACTCGTTAGTCTCGGCTAAATCAGTAAAAGTTGCAAATTTGCGACTATCGACTGATCTGCTGACGCCAGGTGAGAAGGTCGTTTTCATCCCGACTTGTACTATGCTAATCACTTGACTGACTTCTCAAACAGAATCGAATTTAATTTCTGCTCCGGGTCCCTCGTTTAGAAGTTTCGTTTTTCTTGAATAAACCGTGCTGATTAATTTTCCGAACTCATTCTCAGTTTCACCGAATGAAACAAGTTTAATTAGCACTCTAAACTTTGCTGTCGCGACGAGGCTTCAAATTAAAATAGGCAGTGTCGAACTTAAGTCAATAGTTAATATATTTATATATGTATTACTCGAAATTGAATATCATTCAAAGAATTTACAAATATTGATATAAAACTATTTTTATTAATATTTTTTAAACAAGACTAGCAATGTTACTGACAGACATTGCTAGAAATTTTGATAACCTTTCCAACTCGGCTTATAGCACTAGTGACGAAAAATATGATATACATCAATTAATCAATAGTAGAATTTAAAACTTATACGTAAGTGCGAATTGAGGTAGCTGCTATCATAAATTCAAATTATTTTGAAAGTTCATTCATAACCATATACGTATTAGTTGAATCGCCGAATCAGTGAACGCGTCATTGTCAAAAGCCTGATCCCTACAAAAACATTACTTTAAAAAGAGAAAAGCGCACACGCGTTGTTAATTTCTCCATATAAAGGTCACGTACACATATTTGCATAATAAAGGTACATCACTATGACCAGAATCAACAAGTTAAGGTCTTACATCAGCTGCATATTTTATATTAAATATTTATAAAATATGGTGGGCATACGCTTATGGCATTTTTTGTGCGACATGAATAAGACTGCTTAACCACAAAATAATTACATATTAGCAAATTTAAATTTTCTAGAAAAGATATTTTTTGATATTTCACTTAGTTTAGTAATCGCTGAAAATCTTATGTCTCTTCCATTCCTCACTTCCTCCTCTCCTTCTTACAATCTTACTTCTTTCTTAAGGTAGACAATGCATCTGCAATGTTCCAAGTATTACACTTGTCCATAGGCGCCACTTATGTATTATCAAATAGGTAATCCGCATATATACCTCGTCTCTTGCCACTTAAAAATATTAGTGCCTTACTTATATGACGACCGACGACGATTGGCTCAGTGGCGGGGCCCTCCGCCCGCGGAGTAAATGGTCGCGGGTTCGATTCCCGCATCGGAATAAATATTTATATGGATTTATAAATGTTTATTCCGAGTCTAGTAACCCCCTCAGTCCGCATTTCCTGCCCATTCTTTCTTCTCTATCCTTTCCCTTCCTCTCCGTCAACCCACGGTCTGCCGTGGCAATGGATGCGTGGCTAGGGGCGAGCCTAGTCGCAAGCGTGCCGATCGTCCCGGGGTCGGGCTCCCCCGGGGACTATGGTGCCTTACCTCAGCATGCAGGGCTCTGCTGGGGCTGACCTCCATCCTCCCTTGCGGCTCGTGGGATTCACTAAGACGAATTTAATATAACTAATTTGTCGAAAATGACGGCGACGTGGTTCGCCACCCGTCACGTCCTGATTCTCACGAGGGCGAAAAGCGACCAATGACGAGCCGTTTCGCTGCGATGAATGGCAGCGGATTGAGCTCTGTAGTCTCTGCCAACCCCTGCGGGGGATAGACGTGAATATATAAAAAAAAATACTTATATGCTACCAGAGCAAGCACGTTCTAGTCCGAATTTTGCCTTTAACCAATAAAAAGACACATTGTGTAGGCTTGTTTCTAAATTCTATCGTCAAACAGATCATTTAAATGAGCCAACACTAAACTTGAATAACTACATAAATATTTTGCATGTGAGACTTCTCCTTAATACTCAATATGCATGTGAGACTTCTCCTTAATAGCAAAAGCCGATGGCATAAACGTATAAATAACATTACTCTCTCCTCGACCTTCGACATCGTGCACACTAAAAACTTCCAACTAAAAGCTTACGTCACACTCGGCAGTGACATTACAATATATATCGGTTAATATAAAACAAGGAAATGCTAAAACACAAATTTCTACAATAATATCTGTTTTTAAAGTTCAAATAATATGTCTTACTGCGGGACCACCTTAAACAAGGACCGCGATTTCTGGAAGAATAACTGTTAACCCACCAAACTTGTCCAAGCTGGTTTGGCGGGACATCCAGGCTCAGAATAAATATCGGTACGTATATATATATATATATATTTTTTAAATATATATAAAAAGGTCATGGGTTCGATTTCGCGCATCGGGATAAATATATTTATGGCCTACAGATATTTATTTCAAGTTTCGTAACCCGGCCAAACCGCACTGGACAAGCGTGGTGGGTTAATGTTCATTCCTCCTGAAATTTTTTAGACTGAGGGTTGCAGGTTCATGACTGTGTATTATGTGGGAACAACACAACAGATTAAACAATTATATTATTTAAATAACAAACATAACCTAAATATATCTGTACCATGCCGAATAGCCAACGTTTATATGACTATATATTCTCTAAGAGTATAAGTTCTCTATTCTATAAGTTTTATAATTACTATATATTCTCTATAGTTGTTGATTCTTAAATTTCTGATAATAGATACTTCTTACATATTTCACATATTTATATACATCAAGTTAAATATCTATCATTTTAATACATTTGAAATGTTTCACAGTGACATTAGAAAATATAAAAACACAAAACATTCAACGTCAGCTTTATCCATACTTTTATATGCTAATAACTGAATAACTAATAACTGTTATAACTAATAACTGAAGCCTTAATTAAAAGAATTTTAATTAAAACTTTACCTTTGGTTTTGTTACAGAGAATACCTACAAGAGCTCTTTGTTTGGTAAGTAAACAATTCTCAGCTCCTCATACTTAGTTTGTTTACAGTTGATTTTAAAATAGCATTACCTTACTTCGTAGGATCATTTCTACAGTAATTTCGGTTATTTTTGTGATATAGTTATTATCAATGTTTACGTGCCTTCATCATCATCGTCAGAATTGAGGGATGATGCCTATTCCACGTTTTGCAGTCGATATGGTGATCACATATTTTTGTATTACACCTATTCTAATGCTTCTTGTGGTTGCTCATAGACAACTAGTATTCACTCGTATGTCACCTTGTATGAAACCCACGGAATTAAATAGCATGTTCCTTTTATATTTCGGTAACTAAAGAGCAAAGTGCCTTAGTTTCATTAAAATATATCATAAAAACGTAAATGTAAACTAATTAGAGCTTTTACTGGAAAGTCATTTACATATAAAAATGTAAACGTAATTTTTCTAGCCTTTTTACTAAGCCGGTCAAATACTTGAGTAGACAAAGCAAACTAGTCTTGTACGTCGTCGATTATCTAAGTTGTTTCTGGTTCACATTACATGACTTTTCCTAGTTTGGGAGCGCTACATATTTCATGTTTTTGTACGTACGTATCTTTTCCTGAATCTCGTTGCGAATAAACCTGTTTAATGTTTATTTCACTCGCATTCCTTTATTATAGTACTTTGTGTTGGTAATATATGCCATTGTAAGACAATGCCTTTTGGCACAACTTGTTCCAAGCGGATTAGTGGATATAAGATTTGTCCACGATTTACATGGAATGTGGATTACCATGCGTAATTCTCGACTTAAAAAAGCGCTCCATATTTTCTCATGGGTATCGTAAACGGTCAATTGGATCAGTAGCGGGGCCTTCAACCCGCGGAGTCAATGGTCGCGGGTTCGATCCCCGCCGCGGAATAAATATATGTATGGAATACACATATTTATTCCGAGTCTGGTAACCCCGCCAATCCACATTGGACAAGCGTGGTGGGTTAATGCCTGTTTTCCCAGAAATGTAGAGGCCCGTGCTCAACAGTGGGACCATATATGGGCTGTTAAAAAAAATCATAAACGGAAAATATGCAATAAGCCAAATAAGGAAATATAATTAAATAAGGCATACTTAAAGCGTCCGTGAGTAATATAAAACAATCTGTGATCCCCAATCCTGTGGTAAATCCTAAGGATTACGGCAATATCCTTCATTTCTAAGGAAATAGTAGATATATAATAAATTTCGAGTAGTAGATTAATCAGCTGTATTAATCTTTATGATGATAATGACAAAGAGCCGGTTTCTCATAATTTCTTCAAAAGATCATAGACCTACTAAAATCAGGGATTTGAAAAATTTGTTTCAACGGAGATTTGTACTTAGAACTCATCAGCTTCTGAAATTCGATATTAAATACTTAGATATCGCATACAGCAATTTAATAGCACACCTATCTATAATAGCGATTGGTAAAAGTTAAATAATATTATATAAAAGTGAAATTAACTGAAAGCAAATTATATTCATCAAGCGTTCAGGAAATTCCGTCAAGTCTTCTCGTCGCCCATACCACAAAGTCTGAAGACAAAAGTCTTCAACCAGTGCGTCCTGCCCGTACTCTCTTACGGTGCCGAGACGTGGACACTGACAGTCCGTCTCCTCGCCAAGCTCAAAGTCGCTCAGAGGGCTATGGAGAGAGCTATGCTCGGGGTTTCTCTGGTGGACAGAATTCGAAATGAAGAAATTCGCCGGAGAACCAGAGTCACCGACATTGCTCTTCAAGTTAGCAGACTGAAGTGGCAATGGGCTGGACACGTTTGTCGGAGAACCGACAATCGTTGGAGTAGACGAGTGCTGGAGTGGAGACCGCGACTCGGCAAACGTAGTGTGGGACGCCCTCCTGCTAGATGGAGCGACGATCTGCGCAAGGCGGCTGGCAGAAACTGGATGCGTGTAGCCGAAGATCGGGCTAGGTGGCGCGCCTTGGGTGAGGCCTATGTCCAGCAGTGGACTGCCGCGGGCTGATATTGATATTGATATTGAAATTATATTCGCTTCTTGGGGGAGGCCAAGGTCCAGCTGTGGACTACCGCAGGCTATATCTGTCCGCTTGATGATGATATTATCTTCTTAATATATTAATAATATGTGTTCGCATATATAAACCTGAACTTTGATATTTAATACAAGTATTGATTACAGTTAATCCGATATTAAATTACGTTGTAAAATGTACCCTCGTCGCACGTAACCTACGGAACATATGCTCTAGGCAACGTAACTAACCCAGTCAGATTAACTCGCATGTCTTATTAAGTTTGGCTCAAGCTCCATCGGAAGCTATCGACCTCCCAGGCGGCGGCGGCCGTCGGAAATCAAACTAATCGATTTTCATTTCGCCAGCAGGAAATTAAATCCTTTGAGAGTCATTCCCGACAACGGATTTCAGATTAGCACGACACGTGTACAAGCGGCAACCGGCGGCGTGAAATGTTTAATAGAACTTATGCAACGTTGTCTTTATTAAATTTCTCCTCGTTCGATATCAGAAGCTTTATTCGAAAATGGGTTTCATGTCCATATTTATATTCATAATTTAAATTCGCATATGGATATATGTGCACTTTTTAATGCTACTATCTGTTCTATCCAGCGTTATCTCGGTAAAATTCTTCTTTTATTAAAAGAAGGAATATTTTAAATAAGTTAATGTGTAAACTATTATTTCACTTACGTGTAAAATTTACTGTCTTTATAATGCATCAATTGGCTCAGTTGCGGGGCCCTCCGCCCGCGGAGTCAATGGTCGCGGATTCGATCCCCGCCTCGGAACAAATATATGTATGGATTATAAATTTTAATTCCGAGTCTGGTAACCCCACCAATCCACATTGGACAAGCGTGGTGGATTAACCTTCGTTCCTCCAGAAATGGAGGGCCCGTGCTCAGCAGTGGGACATAGATGGGATGCAACTAGCAATTAACGCCGCCCATATACGTCTGCAACACCATAGGCACCACAAATCCGTTGCCCTCATAAGGCTGCTCATACGGATGGAGCCTTACCCGTGCCATCTATCTACCTTATACAGGATGGTAGATTTTTTTTCTGATTTTTCTCGTGATGGTTCAATCAATCCTGTCACCCCGTCTCGGCTTGACCTGTATACACTTAAAATATCAATCTTGAGATAGAAAGTGTGACAGAGAAAAAAAAACTGATTGTAATGATAATGATCGAATAACGACAGTAAATGAAATATGACGTCAGAATATAAATAAACTTATACTATATGGTACTGGTATAACTGAAACTTAATTTTGTAACTTTGAAATTCTATTTCACTCTTCCGATTTATTTAGTTGCGTAACATTTTATATAGAGGTTTTATTATTTTGTTTGTGTAGAAATTCGCTACGGAAATCCTTCTATTGCTGAATATATATTGTCATTGAGAATGAGGCTAACATCGTATTTATTTACCCAAATCCAGTCGCAAATCTGAGCGGCAAATATAACATAAAAGGCGCTGATGTTTTCCCCGGGACGTCTGTATTCTTTCAGATAGTAAACACGATGGCTTGTATTAAGTTACGTCAGCAGTGACAGACGCTCTAGTATTAATGTTGTTTACAAAAGTAACGTGAGCTGGGCGACGGAGCGGCGCTATGACATCTCTGTTACATTTCGATTTGCCGGCAAACACAAGGCGCCCTCCCTCGGGAAATTAAGAAACGAGATATAGCCACTGACCACGTCTCTTAGTCGCCTATAGCAGTTTCTACGGAGCACGTAGGTGTGTCGGGGATTCGTTCGAAATGCCATTTTTATTTTTATGCTGTTTCAACGTAGAGGCTTTCACTAGGTTACACAATTACGATACAATTGATTATATTGTGACGCTGTACGTGCTTTGCGTCTACATTTCGTGGAAAATGAAGGATGTCCTGTTGGTAGGTACTGACTAAATTCGGTTCTTTGTGTGACTATTAAATAATTAAAACTGAAAATAAAATAAAATTTTGAAAGTGTATTTATTTTTAAAATATCTTACATTTTTAATTTTCTTAAGATTTGCCTATCATAAGAAATATGCGTTCAAATTTAGTTTCATTGACTCTTCTCTCATTATTCGCATCAGAGTCTCATTATATATTCAGACAATAATTCAGGCAATACCCAAGATACTAACACGATGCGATAAGTAAGAAATCAACACCGAAATTATCATAACAATAGTTTAAACTAACCTAAATTTATGTTACAATGTAGAGTCACATAACGAGCATACCTTGACTCTTATTCTCATAAATGCTTAAGTCTTCAAAGATTTTATTCAATAGAACTAGGAATAAAATAAAAAAATAAAAAATTATATTTCAGTATACTTTAACTATTGATTTAAAAACCTTTTTTTCTTGTACGTAAAGCTAGTATTAGTCCTAGAGTCTTTGCAATTTCGATACAAGGGAATGGAAAATGGGAAGGGAAAGGTTGCCTCCTCAAATCAGGTTAGGAGGCGTCTAAACTGCGCGTCAAGACAAGGTCTCCACTCCAGCCATGGTCTACTTCAGCGGTTATCGATACCTCCACAATATTACCACTCTGTTGCCACTATTATATGCTCACTTGGAGAATTATATCGATAAGTTTGGTTCTTTGATGGATTTTTTCATTCTATATCATATCTACAAGAGAGACTTCCTTTCCACGACTGTCAAATTGAAAATGTGAACTCAATATTCTATCAAAATATTATTTCGTAAAATTCCCCCTTTCAAAGACCATATAAATTGTTATTTATTTTTGTAAGGGAGACCTTACTTTAAAATTAAACCCACAAACTTTGTATAAATGTAAACTATTTGATCGCAGCTGTCGTAAGCGTGCAATATCATGAAGTACGTGGTGTGAGAACTATTCGAATGCGATGTATATTGCTGGGTCGGGACTTTGAATTTCCACTGCATTACTCACATCAACAAATGAAATGTGACGGTGGGGCGAGGGAGGCGCGCGGTGAACTTCACGCGTTTATCATTTTTATTGCAGTCGCTAGCAGCATACGAAAACGGTATAAGAAGCATTAATAGGTTTTCCGATCCGAACTGATCTTACAATAAGTTTTATAAAAACATTGGATTGATTTAACACATGATTTATCAATCATGTCTATTTTATACCTAGGGTCAACATTGATTGGTATGAATAAATCCATATATAAAATAGTAAGGCACAGATTAATCTATTTATTTATTTAATAGGAAACCGACACAAATTATCTTACAATGAACTTTTAACAAATATATATGATCTTATACATTTATACACAGCATACTTAAAGGCTGAAGACGACCGAGTCAATGGTCGCGGGTTCGATCCCCGCATCGGAATAAATATATCTACGGCCAACAGATATTTATCCGAGTCTGGTAACCGCTAATCCGCTCTGGATAAGCGTGACGGGTTAACGTCCGTTACTCCAGAAATGGAGAGCCCCGTGCCCAGCAGTGGAACATATATAGACTGTGAAAAAAATACTTAAAGGCTGAAGACGACAAACTTCAGCCTTTAAGTATTCCGTGTATGCAGACGAAAGTTATGAATATGCAGACGAAAGACGAAAGTCATGAATCAGTGTGTGCTGCCTGTACTCACTTATGGTGCCGAAACGTGGACACTAACAATCCCTTTGCTATACAAGCTCAGAGTCGCTTAGATTCTCTAATAGAGTGGACTACGCTCGGAGTTGTTGTGGTGGATATGATACAAACGAAGAAATCTGCCGGAGAACCAGATTCAGTGACTTAGCCCTTTGAGTTACCAAATGAACTGAAGTGGAAAATTGCCCATAGCATTACTCTCATTAACAAATTTCAATTCAACTTTACCATTCTAGTTCTTTAATTTCTCTTATTGGGTTCGTATTTTTTTTTTGTTTAGACTATTACAATTCCATGTTGCGTAACACGTTTCGAAGTTAAAAACCATGAACCATTCTAATTATCGCACCGGTAAATTTATAAAAGGTAACATAAAAATTTACCATAAATTGAATCAGTTGAAATGATTTTTTATTAGCTTTCTTTCATCGTCGACGCAAATAGAAAGTTTTAACTACATTCGCCATTCTTTTGAGAGTTATTATAATACTAAAAATTATAAAAATTATTTTACTGTAAAATTTTAATATAATGAGTAATGTATTCAATGAGTATAAATTTTTAGATTCATAATATATAAAAAACATTTTCTCTTATTTAAAAATAATGACTAATTGTTTCATAATGTAAGAATTAAATGTATGTTGCAGCAAATCATTTATTCTATATATAATGATATCATTACATCGAATATATATATGCAAAAATGATAATAACCAAGTAATAAATATAATAAAATACCAAAAAAATTATACCACTTAGTAATGTATTGTATAAATGATGATGATAATTATGATGTAACATCAAATAATAAAAGTAGTTTTATTAGTAGTAGCATTAAAAAATTCTATCTAGAGTTTTCTTAAAGAAATATCCTGACAACTAGTTGCACCTTTAGCTGGTGACAAGAAGTCTGCCTTAATTTTGACTCAGAAACATAGCTAGCCTTCTAGGCACCATGCCAAGTGAAAAAGGCGATACGATTAAAAACTATTGAATACTTCTTATTATATTTATAAACGTTTTAACAAAACCTTAAAAAAATAATAAATAGCTTTTCTAAAATTTCTATTTCCGTCTTAATTTTCACATCCAGTATAAATTTTGTATAATTTTGATTTTTTTTTAAACAATTACTCCAAACTCAAGCATCTATTTTCTTGAGTTTGGCTTGTTGTCGACCTTATTTTTGAAACAGCTCAATCAAATTCAGTAAAACTTTTTGTTATGAATTTGGATCAAACTATTCTAACCACCCTGAAAATATTTATATTTCTGCTTGATTAACTATGATACTAAATGCAAATATAAGGATAATAGCAAAATTGTAATTATAAAAATAAGCCGCAGTCACAAAAATAACTTGTAGTCATTAAAAATGAGTCGTGATCATAAAAATGACTCATGGTGATAAAAAAATGCTTCGTAGTCATAAATAATAGCCCATCAGAAACCTCACTCAAATATATTATTATTTTCTTATTTAAAACGTTATCTTGCACATTTTAATACTCAGCATTACAAATCAAAAAAGTAAATTTCTATAGACATTTTCTACCAGTCAACCCAGGGAGTAATAAAATATGATAGCATATATAAATTTATAACTAAATTTCACGTTATACTGAATTTGTTAATAATTTAATTTTAAATTATTAATAAAAAATAATTTAAACAAAAACAGAACAAGAAAAGACACAAGAAAGATATTGTTTCAGTTGGAAAACTCAGTTTCTTCATTTGGTGGTAATATAAGAATTTAAATAAGAAAATATACGTTATACGAAATTACAAATACGTAATCTATATATATATAAAAATCAATTACTTTTCGTTAGTCTAGTTAAGGTTTTATTCCTGTTAAGTTGAAACATTATGCAATTATCGTTCAGCTTTTTTATTTATTGATTCTGAGGCGGTACGAAGTTTGCCGGGTCAGCTAGTAAGAAATAAATTATGACCCAAATAATTTTTCAAAGCGCCTACAATAATGAACCATAGATTATCTGACTCCCTTTTAATCTTGAACCAAGGAATACACAAATAGTTATTCTATAATCTCCTAGTAACTCTTAATGTTTCAGAAACTATGATTATAGAAAAATGTTAGAGGTACTACTACTGTAACGTCACCGTACTAATACATCGCCCCTGGATCTTAACGAGGCTTTCTTTATCTTTAAATAAATCTTTCTTCTAAATAAGTTGTTTTATTCTTCTATATAAACATAAACATACGTATATTACTTTAAAATAAAAATATCACTTACATGTGCACGGAAGGAAGAGATTTTTTATCTTGATAGTGAACAACTATCAAATCAACAACAATTCGAAAAAACAATTATTTCTTTGTTTCAAATTTTAAAATTACGAATGTTAAGAAAAGTAAGATAAACGAGATTAAAAAAATTTAAAAAAACGCTTTTAAACTTTTTTAAATAAAAAGGTTTTATAAATTTATGTACATTAGTCAAGGTGTCACTACAGTACTTACTAACTATAACTTGTGCAAGAAAAAATATTTCAATATTTTCATAACGTATTTGCGTCATGTCGGTATAATATTTTTTTTTTGTTTTACACTTGATATCAAACTTATTCCGCATTCTCCGTGGCCAAGGTAGCGCTTCACGCTGACGCTTTTAATAGTCAAGCGCTTTTATGCTACGATGGGATTCTAGTGCGAAACGTTTTTATAGCCAATCTACCTCCACTGTTTTCTTTGAAATTATATGAAAGCTGTCTGTTAAAATAAATGCTTTACACTTACAGAATCGTCAAATAAAATTAGGAATATATTTAGTTCGAAGTAACAAACGAGTACTGCCTAAATGCATTTTTTAACAGTCTATGCAGTGCTAGGCACGGGCCTCCCCGTTTCTTGAGGAACGCTTGTCCAATGGGGTTTGGTGGGGTAACCAGACTCGGAATAAATATCTGTACATACATATATTTATCCCGATGCGGCCATCGAATCCGCGACCATTTACTACGTAGACGAGAGCCCCGCCACTGAGCTATTTGGTCATCTTAATTAAAATACTTAAATATATACAATGCGCAGTTGAATATTTCTTCTACTTTAATACTCCAGAGAGGTAACTTTACTTATTTTGTCTACTGCGCTATCCTATCCATAAAACTATTAGCCATAAAACCGTACCACTCAAATAATGTTACAAGTATACATAGTTCATTACAATTTTCATAGATTATTTTTGGTGTACAATAATTAAAATACTAATTCGGTCTATCCAGTATTAAATACTAATTCTGTTTATCCATTATTAAATACTAATTCTGTCTATCCATTATTAAATACTATTACTGTCTATCCATCTTTATATAAAAAAATATTTGCATTTTTTCTTTTTTTGTATTGGATAAGAAACCAAACGAGCAAGCATGTCAACTGATACAAACCAATCAACGCCAATCAAAAACATTCACAGCACTACAGGCATTGCAGAAGTGTAATCATATTACTGTTAGACTTTAAGAAAAAATACCTATTTACCTATCTTACAATCTCTATATAACATATTCTTTGAAGTATTTTAGTTTTGATTATAACATAAATAAGGCCACATTTATTACGAAATATGGAAATGTCTGCTAATATATCATCCATTCAATATTGAATTGCAAACATATAAGTTACATAAAAAGTAAAACATTCGAATTGTGTTTAACATGCAATTCATGGCATGCTGTTTTGACCACACGTAGACCGTAACAGTGAAGACTGCCTTGAAATTATTCTATTTATCGCTTCTTTGTAATTTCTAACACGGTATGGACATGTCAGAATATCGATGTAGAAATTGTAACAACGCATAATGAGACTCGGCTAGCTGTGATATGACATTTGTATTGATATTACGTGACTATTTTCAAACGACATCAGCTAAATGCCACATTATACAGACATAATAACCTATGTATTGATAGCCATATAGTCACAAATAAAACTTATTTTCGCAACGTATCGATCGATAAACAACGAATCGATATTATAATTGGGGGTTACGGTTACGATAATCAGGTCGTGAGTTCAATTCTATATGGTTTCGAAAAAAATATTGATGTCACTGTCTGATTTCATAACACAATCAATATTTTGTAAAATATAGAAAAATGTAATAACAACCCAAAGTAATATAGCCCGTAGTCCGTTGTCAAGGGACAGCAAACTTCTTTCATATAAGGTTCTTCTTTTTTTTCATGATTTTAAAATGAGGACTAGCTAGCTTCTTTTATGTAATGATGCGGTATTGGATAAAAATGATGCAAGTTCAAGCAGGAGAAAACCAAAAAGATGATCCTAAATGATATTTTTTTAAATAGTTGAAGTTTTTTCGTAAGCAGAGCCACCATTGGCGAAGATGCGAAATAAACCGTTCAGTATACGCAGTGTATTACCGGCGAAAAAAGAAATGTACCTCTTGATCATACACCATGTGAACAAGAAAAATTTTTTTTTGTTACTTAATTTTTATTTTACAAATTAGATTTTTATTTTATAATATACTGGTCAGTTAAATATTAAAGAAACTAAAGGGGCAAGAATGGAAGAAAAAGGGATCAAGTACCACAGGTCGAATCGAACAGAGGCTTCTATGCCCAAAGAAGAGTGCATGTATCTGGCATCAGGGCCAGTCCCCGTTAACTTGAATACAGCTGAAAAACGACGGCTCCCCTTGGTATTGCTTGCCAGATTTGACGTCTTTAAATGACTACACGTCGTTACTAGCTGTGGGCCATATCTTAAAATTTAGTCACTTAATTGCTTATCCTCGCCCCGCCTGGGGGCCATGTAGCGTCGAAACAATTTATCGTGAATCCAACATCGCAGGTTGTATCCTACCATTGGACACTAGGACGAATACCAAAAAATATTTTCTTCCTATCCCTCTCTCTCCCTATCATGTATCCTTTATAACTGAAGATCGCGTTCACTAGACTTCACCCAGCGGTTCGTTAGACTCTTCCATTTGTTGGGATCGGTATCTAATCGGACCAATTCCACGAAACGAAGATTTTTCTTATAATATATGTGGAATAAGAAATTATTTTTTAGTTTTTTTATTGTTTACGATCCAGCGCTGGCAATATTATGCTAAGTCAGAGTCGAGCGTTATAGATATTTAGGAAGATAGTTGTTGTATAGATTTTGTTAAAAGGAATAAAAAAAATAAAAGAAACAATGTACGATCATGTATCGGAATTTCGGGTCCGGTTGAAGTGGTTGCCTATTCGACGGCGTCGAAATACTCACATCCTTTCTTTACTTTACTCTGTACTACATAATTCCAGATCTCCAGCATATCTTCAAGAGCGTTTCCAGTTTCTTGTCCCCAGGGATCAGCCGTGTCGCACGTCCTCCTCCCTTCTCCTTCGTATTCCTCCGCATTCTTCTAGCCGTTACGGTGGCTCATTCACTGTACACGCAGTGCGCTTGTGGAACTCTCTCCCACATACTATACGTGATAGCCTCTCACTGGATGTATTTAAGAGAAGAATTAAAGAACATTTCCTTTTAAATATAAAATATTTATATATGTATATATTTATGTTATACACATATATATGTATCCTTTTATTTATATAGTATTATATTATATATTATTAGTATTTATATGTTTATATATGTATGGTTTCATATAGTATGTATTGTTAATTTGTTATGTATATTATTATTATATTTTGTTGTTGTACACTTATTTCTATCCTCACAGCTATTCTTATCTTTCTTTCACTCCTGGGTTTGCTGGAAGAAAACTCAATTTTGAGTTAAGCTCGCCCTTGTACATCTTCTTTCCTTTTAATTCTTGTATTTCCTGTTTTGTGTACAATAAAGTATTAAATAAAATGTTTTATAGGTAGTGCTTTGATCCCCACATATATAGATATCTACTAAGCCTGACAGCTAGACTAATATAAATATCAATCTAGCTGACAGACTTAGTATATACAAATCCGACACTATCACTTAAGGATTATCAGTACCAATAACGTAGTTTGATATCAAGGCGTGTCCAGACATAAAACGTTCACGGCACTTTCTCTTAGAACCATGCGACATCAACCGTTATAAGTTTTAAAAGTAAAAGTGACACGAAACAAGTCTTTTCTAACTCGCATCAATATGACCGGAACGATTTATGCGTGAAATTATAAACAAAGAACATGTACGTGTTTAACGAGCGAGGACAAATGTAATTAGTAAATAACAGGAGTAGCTCAATTGTTAAAGAGTGTAGATACTTACAAAATAAGGTCATGGATTTGATTCTGCCAGTGGAATATTGATGTTACCATAACGCACAAATAGCTTGGTTGGAATGGTTAACGAAAAATACCGTGATATCACAATATTGCTAATCTTATTTTAATCAATCGTTTTTCATAATTTAAATAAATCAAAATTATGAAGAATGATAAAAAATATAACACCGTTATATTTACAATTTTATTATAAAAAAAAAGAAGAAAGAAAATAAATAGATATTCTTTTTTTAGAGAAATAACAGCTTTAATCGTCGTTTCTCTCATATACCACCTTAATAATCTTAAATTTAAAAAATGTGAACTTTATAAATAAACACATTATCATTATTATGTGTCAACGCTTTCAAGTCACTACTTTAAAGAATAAATAAATCAAAATTTACTCGTAGTCACACACTTCAATTGGTATTTTTTTCAGCTGCTACACATATGGATGAATGTGTATGTATGTGTATATATCAGTATGAATGTCGTCACTGTGGTCCGCGATCTGACCACGTTGGTTCTTGCTGAAAACCAGCGCCAGGTGCTCCAATAGAACATCTGGTATATGCTGAGCAAGAACCATTTTATGACACTTGTTAAATTAAAAGTATTTTCTTTTTGTATTCTTTATTAACTTGTATATTAAAATATTATTAAGGTTTTAATTTTAGTTATTGTAAAAAAATGTGTCATAAATAAAGTATTTTCCTGCACTTCCTCGGATTCCTTGATACTATTATATTGATTGAATTTCAAATGCGGGAAAATTTAATGGAGAATTATTTACTAAGATTATTACACCTATACATTACGTTTTATTAACGTGATAAATCGCAGTCACTGTTGCTAAAAATTGAGGGATGAGTTAAAAAAAAATATTTTATTCCAAATGTATACCTATACAACAGTTGAAATGCCCGCCTAAGTTATTGACTGCGTCGGTCGTACAAAAAGTAATCTTCTCATTAACTACTTAATGTTATAAAAACGAGACACCATTACCTACCTGTGAATTCACAAGTCACAATTAAATCGCGTGAATATATAATTTCCGATGACTAATTGTAACAAATATGATTTGATAATAATGGTCTTTTATAACATATCTGAAAGGATTCTTACGTTATAACCTTAAGAAAGGAGACCTTCACGGTCACATAATAATCATTAAAATCGTTCTGCTTACGTTTATCAGTGATTATAATGCAGGAAAGGGAAGTGCCGATGAAAATAGCAGGTTCTACTCAATATCAGATTATATACGATTTACGAAAATAGATACCTGTTATTATACTGGCAATTCTATTCACTTAATTCTAGAAATTTATAAAATCTTGATATTGCAACATAAATACGACAATGCAATATAAATGGTAAGGGTTGCATTTCTAATAGCTTGGTTTTGATTCTGTCTAACATTGGACTATTGATGTCAACATATTTTCCTTAGACGAACATTAGGTTGCGTATTTTATTTATTTACAATATTTATATTACCAATTAACATAATGATCTCCATCATCAATACACCATGACAATCCACTGTTGAACACTGGACCCAGTGAATTTGTCTTGTAGGCTTTAATGCCTATCTGATGGTATTTTCAGCTATAGTCAACTCGTACTACATCTACGGGTATACATATATTCGCGTAAAATCTGAAGTGATCCTTCTCTCACCCAAAATTTACAAAGCAAATGAATTAATGAAAAATATACAATATAAAATAGAGTAATTGCCGCTTCAGATATTTCTTTTATAAAACTCCATTTTTGGTTTAATAAATAACAGCTATTAAATACTTTAAGAATTTCTAATAAAAACTAAGCACTTTAAAATTGATAAAATTTATATGTTTAAATTTTTAATAGTTTTTTTAGTTTGGACAAACTCTTAATGCATTGTAGTTTCACTTCAACGTTGTGATCAATAAAATGTTAACAGAATATCATACCTCTGCTAAACTGAAGTAATATCGACAGGTGATTGATATGTTGCTGTGAACTACACGATTAAAAACTTCACGACCCTCAGCAGTCAGAAAAGGACTTGAGGAGCAGGATCATACTCTATTTATTTTAAATAAACCATTCTTCTTCACGTCAGCGGGCATCAGACGCTGCCACTGGACTGGACATCATCCGTAACCATCATAAAGTCATCTGTTAAACAGGTGACAGGGCACAGAAAGCAAAATATCAGATGTCCCATTGCTTGTGCCCCGCAGTCGCACAAGTCGCACTTATATGTGGACAGTTAAAACTTTTACTTAGCTAAGATCCGAGACAAGCAAACAACAAAATCAGCATTATTAATTTTCTATTGTTGCTTGTTGCAGATCTTAGCTAAGTAAAATTTCTACTAATGGATTTCCGCAAAGTAACGCCTGACTACATTAATCATTATACACTTATAACCCATTAAAATCATAGCATTCATATTCACTAAGAGCAATTAAGGTGTTTTGAATGTTATTCAATGCCATCGTTTTGCACGAAATATTTTACTACTTAACTAACCCATTTACACCGCTTTACTTTTATCACAGTATCGAGTATTTCGTCAGTTACCTCTTTAGTAAGAGCACGCATGCCCCTTGAATATTTTCATGCAACCGTGACTGCCTTAGTTAAAATTCTCATGTTGAATTGGTCTATAAATTTTATACAGTTACCTAATTCTTAAACAGAATGACTTAATGTTATCAAAGAAAAAGAAGCATAACCGTAACTAAAGGCTACATTAATAAAGCACGGCTCGATAGCAATCGCGTTTTTCACGGGATCTGGAGGCTTTCGCTTTCTTCTTCACCACCTCCATTTGAACTGTCTTTGGTATAAAATTGGAAAACAGAAATAATGGAAGGCTTTATTACCTTTTTCCCATTCATTTACTTAACTCTCTGACTCTCATTATTTTATTATCATATAGGTAGGCTTTTTTGACACATTGTACATTTGTTTGACATCTAATCCTAAGGTAACAGATTTGTCATACCCTCAGTTTTGCAAATGTCCAAGGGTACCTCACCTCACGAACTCGTGTTAATTCTCACCATTAGGTGACCAGCTTTCTAGATTCTTCCATTAAAAATAATTGTGATATCTATTAAGTTACAATGAGTTATATTATCGCTTTTGTAACACCATGTGTGACTAATTCCCTTGTAGTTGTTTCAGTTCCAACATTTTGTACAACTAAACCCCTTTTGCTTCATAATTGGCACATTCCAAAATTGGCACAAAAGATCTATCCTTTGGAAACTCAAAACTAGCACATTGTACAACTACGAATCATGTATTCGGAAATTTCGATGTCCTTCAAAGCTTGCGTACGTAACGACCCTCCAATTTCCCTTTCAAACTCAATCTATTCAGAATGTCGTTTCCCTTCTAAACTTCCAAATCGGAACTGTCAAAATAAAATATTATATTTCTTATTCTTGCTTAAATTGCAGACGAGGTGAATGTTAAAATGGCTCATTGTTCACCGATATGCGATACTTTTTATTCAATTCAATAGATTCAAATGAACAGGAAAAACAATTCTTAGTTTTTTTTCAATTTAGTAAATATTTGAATTTTCTGCCAATCCACGGCGGTCTGCCGTGCCAATGGATCCGTGGCTAGGGGCGAGCCTAGTCGTAAGCGTGCCGATCGTCCCGGGGTCGGGCTCCCCCGGGGACTATGGTGCCTTACCTCAGCATGCAGGGCTCTGCTGAGGCTGACCTCCATCCTCCCTTGCGGCTCGTGGGATTCACTAAGACGAATTTAATATACCTAATTTGTCGAAAATGACGGCGACGTGGTTCGCCACCCGTCACTTCCTGATTCTCACGAGGGCGAAAAGCGACCAATGACGAGCCGTTTCGCTGCGATGAATGGCAGCGGATGGAGCTCTGTGGTCTCTGCCAACCCCTGCGGGGGATAGGCGTGAATATAAAAAAAATGAATTTTCTTTGATATCTCTGGTTAATTTGCCTTTTACAACAACCCTGTAATGTTATTGAGTTTTATACAGAACTTACATGTAAGAAACTCAATTACTTTTTTTTTATTCAAACAAACATTTACTTCTAACGACAAAATATGATGCCTTTTTGAAATGAATGAAATTATTGGCACTTATAGACATTCAAAACACCATAAGCAGCACTTTTAAAAATTATCATAGTAAGGCGTGTTTTTGAAGGTTCCAGTATCAGTATCGGAAAGGTTCGAGAATATCGCTGAAGGTAGCTGTTTTAACAAAGTGGTGGTGCGTGAAAAAAAGATTGGTGGAGTGACACAAACTGTTGATTGATTGATAAATTAATCTGAATTATTATTATTTTACATCCATATATATTAATATAAACCAGCCAGAATGCAAACAAATATAATTATCAACATGCCCTTTGAACGCAAAGAAATAAGTTAATTTTAAAAGCGTTTTCATTAGTAAGCAGTGAGATAAATTTCATTAACACGGTAATATAATAGTTACGGCAACAATAATATGAATATAATTAATGTTTTAATGAGTTAGTGACTACAATACAGTGACCTTAAATTCCAGCCGGCTATATCGTCTTGAGAGGTCATGCATAATGTAACGCCTTCGTTTAGCTTAATTGTTATTGTGTTATATGTACATATACATTGCAAACGTAAGGTGCTACACAATTCTTGCTCTTTATATGATATAAATTACTACTTTATAATTTAAAACTAATATACAATATTAATAATATGATAATATACAATATTCAATACTAATAAACTGTTTCATCAGGGGGTGCTTGTTCCGACTCTTATATACGGTAGTGAAAGTTTGGTTTGGTAGAAGAGTCATGAAAGCAGACTGAATGCGGTGGAACTGAGAGCATTAAGAACTATGTGTGTTGTAACTTTGAATGATAGTATAAGAAATGAAGATATAAGAGATCAATGTGGAGTAAAAGAAGGTACAAGAAGGAAAAGTTGAAAAAGAGATGCTTAGATGGCTTGAGCATAGAGAGAGGATGGATGAAAGACGACTGGCAAAAGAAATTTACCTTGCGAATGTGGATGGAAGGGTCGGTAGAGGAAGACCACGAAAAACATACCTTGACCAAATTGCTGAAATTTACAAAATTCAAAAGTACCCTTAACTGGCGGGCTTGCATAAGGAGAATAATTAATGTGGAGGAAGCAAGGGAAGTATGCTGAGATCGTAGCAAATGGAGATCTGTGGTCTCTGCCTACCCCTACGGGAGACAAGCATGACGATATGTATGTATGTATAAAATAATACTTAATAAATATAGATTGTTTTTATACAAATATATGGCTTTTGGAACTTTGTATATATTCCTTTAAAAACTAGGAGGCTCGTGCCCAGCAGTGGGACATATATGGGCTGTGAAAATATATAAAGTTACTAATATTTATTACACAAACACAGCTCTGCAAAATGTAGACGGTAAATTATTAATTTCCCTTCGCATTCTCCTTCCTGTATTTATCACAGTATAAGCCAGTAAATATAATATTTCTGTTTAGTTGAAACAGGAATTTCTCATCTAGCGTTTCTCATTTCTCGCTAGCAATAAACTGTACTTGTTTAACGTTCAGGAAACGAGGGGTAGATGAAAGGCATCTAGTTGGTTGTAGTTTTCTTAAAGTTGGTTATGTTCCCGACTACACTTTGCAATAATAAAGGACGTCGTACCTTCAGGCGGGCAATCTCAGACGAGCTAGTACCTACTTAGTAAAATCTGAGAATCCCTTAATGTTGTACATATTAATATTACGCTGAAGAGTCTTAAGCCATTTTTTATACAGGTATCATCGTATCAGTGTAAAATAATTACCCTTTGTAGTTTATTCCTATAGACTAATCTTTTGTTGACAAAGTATCATTTTTGACATATATATTTTTTATAAAAATGTAAAAACGCGTGAACAATAATTGTCCTTTAGCGAAGCTTCAAAAATCCGCATCATGCTACTGTTTTGAAAAGGTCCCTGTTTTGTATTGATCCCTTTGCTTTTAAACATGTCTTTGCTTCCTTTACTCTTAAAAAGGTCATTGATCTATTAAAATTATACATATGTTGAGTTCAAAGTTGACACACCTTTATTATTAAGATTATTTTTTGAATTTAAAAAAAATATTACAAAAATATATCACAACAAAAAATTTAAATAACGTTTTTTTTTTAACGTGAACTTTATACATGTACGTATTTGAGAGCACACACAGTTGAACGAATAGTACAAACATTTACGCTACAATATTACATGAATAGGATTGTAATGTTTATATTTCCTTATTTTTCCATAAGCCTACTACAATCCTAACGTAAACTTTCGGATTTACAAATCAACACCAACATTACTACCGACATGTGAAAGCAAGACGTATGTATGTCTTTCCGTCACAAGATAAATAACGTAATCTGATCAGTCTCACTATCCGCTTTGTATGTGCTCACGGCAATTGCATTACATTAGACACATATCATTTAGATGGCAATAACGTTTAGAAAGGGATGACATAAATCAGAGTCTTATGCTTATTAAGATAAAAAAATGACAGTTACATCACCAAAAGATAAATGTATTGCTGTATATAAAGTGTAACGTCTTTAAATAAAGAAAAGAGATGATAGACTATTTACGTTATCAGATAATTTAATGACTTTCAGTTCAATCCTTGTTCAAATATTTGTTTAAAGCAAAACTATTCGTTGTCAAATTTGTGTTAATTATAAGGGCAGGCGTTTTGGAATATCCTTTGTGAACATAAAAAGTTGAAATTTTATTCGCGTAGTAGTTAAAAAAAAATAAGCTTCAATAAACCTCCGTCAAAATCAGGATTATTGCCGTCTTTCCTACGCTTGGCGGGTGAATTGAGGATAGCAAATTAATTTTAATTACTAAGATAATCGATGCTGCCTTTTTCAATTCCTACTATTAGTTTACACTCTCATATTCATCCATTTACATCCAAATACATTTTTTAAACTTCTAATGGATGATATTTGATGTTAAAATATTAATTAAATTTAATTAATTAATTTAATTTTATATGGGACATAAAAATTATCTTATTCCCTTATTCTTCTCTTTAACAAGATATAAAAGTAGGATTTTTTTTATATAAATTGTTGTTTTTACGAATCAGTAAATAAATTTCAGAATAACTATATTCATATATATGTATAGTCGAAATCCTATTTAAAATACGGCCATCAACAAAACGTCAACCACTTTCTATCGAGCTTTTACCACCATTTCGTAATGAGGCCCCTCTAAATCCGTCATCAACATATAAAACACACAATACGACCATTCAACAATGTGTATTTTACATATGTGTCGCCCTAACATCTTTAATTATAATAGACTATACTATACTTTAACTAACTAGTAAACAAAAAGAGATTTTTATTATAATAATTCCTAAACACAAATATTATTTTAATTGTTGTTTTCCCTGATCTAAGTAAGTTTTAATCTTAGATTTAAAGATGATTAATGGAGTCAGGCGTTACTTTGTGGAAATCCATTACTAAGTGGACAGTTAGAACTTTTCCTAAGCTAAAATCCGCGACAAACTACTAGCTTGTCGTGGATCCTAGCTAAGTAAAAGTTCTAACTGTCCACTTAGATTTGAAGTTATTTCAGCCTTAGATTTGAAAATTTTGTTTAAAAATATGCGCTGAATGCTAATTCTTAAATATTTACTAGTTACGTATGACATTTATAGATACAGATTATAAGCGTTCACACAATTTTGTAACGTTTTCCATTGTTACTTACAATGTTGGTCAGTGCGATTGTATCTTCACCCTTTTACCTTTTACAGACAATTATCTTGACGCTTCGTCTTCGACATGCCCATGGCGAGGTCAAAGAAAATTACCACAGAGAAACACCGAGAGAAAACGTTTCTAAATGTCTTACAAAACGAATCTGATCCGTTGCCAGAAACAAGCGGGGAGTTTGCGAAACTTTTCGTGATCGCAAAACCCCAAGTTTTCCGCGTAGAGAAGTTTTATTATAAACTCACTTAATTGTTTCATATAGCAGGTCTTGTCTTTATTTTTAATATTATTAGAATGTACATTGTAACAGTAAGGTACAAACATACTATATAATTGCTATGAATTAGAAAATTAATATGATTTAGTTTGTCACGCTAATTCGCCTTCATTAAGCACGGTGGATTAATGTCCATTCCCTATAAATGGGGAGCACTGGGCCCAATAACGTACATATATAGGCTGTAAAAGATAGCTTATATACCTTACAACTTAGTAAGGAAACCTCATTATTTTATTTTAAGAAAAAATATAAAACGTGGTCCACATTTTACATTTACCAAGTGCCTTGCAGAAATTAAAATACCATTAAAGAACTTACTTCGTTCTGATTTCCCGTGGCACTTCATTCCTTAGTTTGTTGCCCCTCAATAATCAACTTTTAGTATTGAACTTTAGCAACTATTGCAATTTTATGGAGATGATAAACTCTTCCACAAAGCCTTCTTCTAAATCCCTATTTATTTGTTGATAGTACAAGTGCAGAACTTTTTTATCCAAGCGTTTCAAGCTGGGATACTTCAGGAAAAATATAGAAGCGAGATTAGCGGGAATAAGCGGCAGTAGGATACCGTTATTCGGAATATTAAGGATTTAAAGAGCAGACTTTATAATTATAACCTTAAAAAAGTAATACAAATAGAATTAGAATTAGATAATTTAAAGAATAATAAAACATTTCGTGCTACATATTGTATTGTATTATATGTACATAATTAACGGACGCCAACGTCATGTAAGACTGATTAGCAAAATTTTCAAATTTTTGAAATTTAATATCACACAATAACCCTAGTGAAACCGTTTGTGAAAACAATTTCAAATAAACTGAAATCTTACATCTAAATAATTCTACTATTATTTTACATTACTGCTGCTAAGCTGTCGTTGACCATAAGCCAATCCTAAATCAATGTAATAGTCATCTAGTAGTAGATAAATTATACAACCAAAAATATTATACATTTCTCCTCTATTACGCTTTAAAAATATCAACAAATACATTGAAGTATACAAAATTCGCAATGTACGTTGAACAATGTAAATTATTGGAAGGAGAAAATTTCTACATAAGCCCAACTGGTATTGAACGGGGCCGTGGGCTCTCGGTCAACTAACCACAAACTGGTTTCATTATCAAAAGTCAATAACTTTCCGATGCATTCCAAGTCATGGTCAAGACATCGATCTATAAATGTAATGAGCTAATGCCGTATTGTTAACCGCAAATAAGACTTAAATAGCAAATATCTAGTTGGTAACAAAAAAATTAAAATGGGCGCTTAAAAACTTTCTTCTAGTCTTTACGTGAACAACTTTCACTTCACGCAGAAAATTCGAAACATAACATCTCAACCTATTCTTCACAGACAACAGTAATATAAATTCAAATACAAAAATAATGCTTTTTACCATAGAGTATTAAATATTGATGAAATTTCCTATGCCGGTATGACTACTTTTTAAAAAAAGATAAGCGCAGTTTATGTAACTACACGATAGATAGATTTTTTATTGCTTACTAGTTCAATGTCGATGAACAAATGATTTGAGCTAACCTTGTCCGTGTATCTATCTATTTAAAATGTTTCGTGATGATGCCATTGTGTTTTTGTATCTTTTTTGACTCATCAACTTCTCCCGACGAAACGCATCTATCATTTCATCCAATAAAACAACTTAGTAACCCATCAAAGTCAAGGATACCTTTATGTTTATGTTACAATTAATTTTCGACAGGTCGATATACTACATGCTTTAGTGTGTAGGCCACTAAGTTCACGAATTGTTTATGACATGATTGTTACGTTTAGAATTACTTATCAGTATTATTCAATTTGTGATATCATTATTTTATATATATATATATATATATATATATATATATATATATATATATATATATATATATATATATATATATATACATATATATATATATATATATACATATGTATATTGATATCGAACATTGGTATAAACACAAGATATGAGCCTGGATACAAATGATTAAATTTAGTTTACAGCTGCGGCTCTGTAGTTTGATTTAGATTTATTTCTTGTTCAGCTATACATGAGAGAGCCAGGCACAAAATACCATTTTTCCTTGTTATTGTACGATGAATGAATGAATGATGAATACAGAAATCTAGAGGCCCAATTTCTTCTCCATTTCTATATTTCCTTCTTCCTCTCCCATTATTCACATTTATACCCTTAAGTAGAAAACACATCTCCAGTGCCCTAAATATTGTGGATATTCATAAGCGGCACTGGTTATTATATTATTATATTTCGTTTTTTTTATATATTAGTGTTATGTTTGTTGGTGATCTAATAAATAAATAAAAATCAAGTAAATTAATAAATAAGCTTCTTTACTCCACTTTTACATTTTGTTTAACAATTTAACTATTTGTTTAGCCTTTGTAAAGTCGTATATAGATCCCTAGTACGTCGAAGTCAAGGAGGCTTCGACATACAAGGGGGCTCTATCAAAAGCTTAAAATAACATATATATTTATATTAAAAGAATCGTCAGTCTTTCTTAAACAAAAACAATATATCACTGGTTTAAATATCAGAATTTGTAACTCAAAAATACATTTTTTCTCACTTCTCACTTTTGAGGCCTTTTAAAGGATATCTTAATGATAAAACCGTATCCAATAAAATACTTCATATTCACCTCAACATACCTCTTTTTATACCTAGAGAAAGAATATATTTTTTAATGTTCAAACTATGAAAGAAATCAGTTTTTTGTTGTTTCTGTAAAATTTACTCGTATGGACTTAGAAATTCTGATAAATAGGTTGACGTTATATTACATTAATGTGGTGAAGGAAGCAGCAAATGGCTTGGCTTTATGATCAATCATAATCTAAATTCACCTATATCGTTATTTAAATCAAAATATCCGAATTAGTTTTAATTAAGTTTACTAACGACAGAATGCGGTGAGCGTTGTCATAATTCCTGTATAAATACCTCTGCTATTATAAGCACATTCTAGCGGTTAGTGTTATGTCATCATTGCTTGTAATTCGCTCGTCGTTATTTGAAATACTCGTAGGTATTTGAAAAAGCTTCAAGTGACACGTTGTTGCGTAATAGGGAAATACAAGATTACAGACTAACGTTAGTGATCATGTGCAAGTTTTTGCGCCTATTCGCAAGATGATACGTAACTCTTATATTAACATAATATAACCAACACGGCCCTTCTATATATAATCAGTTGGAAGATAATTTTATTTGAGATGCCCCGATACGATCTCGCGTAGCCCTTTCAATACGGTAACGCTTATAGAAATGACTTATTTTTTATTTATTTATTTATCATTATTAAAACATGAGTATAAACATGGTTGTGTTGCTGGTAGACCCCGAAATAGACGATTGCTCATACCTCGGGACCGAACTCAAATCAGTAAATTTTTTTAAGTTCTGTTTCACGAGCTAAAAATCGCTCAGAGGCCTATGGAGGTGGCCATGCTCGAAGTTTCTCTGATGGATATTGAGATTATTTGTAGTAATAAAATATTAAAACTCTTAGCACGACACTGAAATTTCCTGTGTCATGATTCTTATTACTCCATTCAGAACAGTGTTATATAATACAATTATTTGTCCGATGCAGAATCAAACCTTGACACCACATGAAAAACCTATTCCATTTGGTTCGATTCCCTTTACCTTTAAGCTCCTTTATTTACATTTAAACAACACATACAAATTTCAGTATTTGCATTAGAGGATTACTCATTCTCCGAAGGCTAAGTCGTGCATTGGGTTTGTTTACGAAGCTGGCTCGCTACCTGTATATATTAATTACCACAATGTGGGTTCACTTTCAATAAAACACACATTAATATATTAATAGTCACGATCTGACATTTATTTCATTTCAATCAGGAATACGCTTTCTTAACAATAGATTGAATGAATTCATTTGTATTGCAACATGTTAATAAATAATATTCGAATTTCGAATAGATTTTATCAACTGCTAATGATAAGGTACGTGAATTAAAACAATTTTATTTCGTATAGCAGAATGTGGATCCGATGTGCGTATGTATATACTTAAGAACACTTTTAACGGGTTGTTTAACATTCAGTCACTTGTTCACATATCGCTAACATAAAAACTTGAGACCCATTAAAAGAAAGTCTTTAGAATTATAAAGTCTTATGAAAATGCAATTTTTTTGTAACAAACAAATATATAGGGTCAATTTAAATAAAACTTTAAAAACTATAAATTAGATATTCATTACGATTCATTATGATGATGACAACTCAGACAAAATATTAAAGTTGCCAATTAAAGAATGTCTAATTTAAAAATATTAAATAAATATTATCTTATTTTATTGTTTAATTTTCCTTAATTGTAAATGTGTCAAATGATTGTTGGTTATATCCATCTTAAATTAGGAATATAATTTATAACGTATTAATGTAATAATAATTGAAATTCTACCGTAATTCATTATTTTTTTCTTTCTTCTTTTTCAATCTTTCTGCACGCCTACTTTTCTTTTCTTTTAATTTTCTTTTCTGTTTTCTCTATGTAAACATTTTACAATATTTTTAACTTTTAACAATTTTACACCATTCCGTACGCGCAATGCATTCAAAAAAGGGTACAAATGTTTTTCTTTGCGTATTAATATACGTATAGATAGTAACTGTGAATAGTATCTAAATAAACATTACAATTGCTGTTATACCAAATATTTTTTGGTTAATAACGTACTTAATACACAATAGCGTACAATAATCATGAAAAAACGCTTGCAAAAGTTTTTTGTGAATTGCCGTGTTGAAATTAATAATAGGCGCGAAATCGTATTATCATTGACATGGCTAGTTTTTATGATTTCTATATTTCAGAACATTACCAATTGCTCTTATATTTCACAAGGCAAGCAAATTAGATCGGTCTAGACCGTTACATTGACAATTGTAGGGTCAATTTTACTAACCACAACGTTTATTTTACAGTTTCGTTTCTTAAAATAGAAGAAAATATACATCTTTATTTTTTTATACATATAGTGAACTAAATACCTAATCACAATATCTGCATAGGCATTGGCACCAAGGTTATCCAAAGCGGATTGGTGGATTGTCCAGACTCAAAAGAAATACTATAGGCCATACATATATTCGAAAGGCAACTATGCTGACCATTATACTATTATTACTTATATTTGACCTATTGGCCTATTGGCTCAGTGGCGGGGTCCCCCGCCCGCGGTGTCAATGGTTGCGGGTTCGATCCCCGTAGCGAAACAAATTTAGTCCCTACAGTTATTTAGTCAAAGTCTGGTAACCGGGTCCATTCCTCAAGAAAATTGGAGGCCCGTGCTCAGCAACGGGACATATATAGACTGAAAAAAAATTCGTATATTTATCTGTTTTAAATTATATATTTATCAGGATGCAGTAATTGAATCTGCAACTATTGACACAAGGCGTAACTTCTCTACGAAGCCAATTAGATTGTCACATTGATATGATTCTAGCATCTAGCAAATATAGAACTTCTATTACATAAACACTAAATAAAAAGTATTTAATATGCTATTATTAATATAATCAACTTCACAAACTAAATCGTATTCGGATTGCAATTTCATATATTGCGATCGCGGAAAAATAAACTAAATCAATTAGTTTGTGTCAACCAAAAACCCAATGTGGAGCCGACTAACGAAAAAAATTGCGTAATTGAATTAGTAGAGGAGATTGAAACATAATATTTTACATACAGTTGTACGCATTTAGCCGTCTTGCAAATTATGAAATATTTTAAGATACCTTCGTATTTACTTTGACAAATTTTGGGTCGTTTGTCTCTGTTCTTCAAATAATTGCTCAAGATAAATATAGGCTTATTTCCGTAACATATGGCAATTTATTATAAGACTGCCGAGCCCCGAGAACCGGGTGTGGGATATAGTCCATTAGTCGCCCTTCATAAAATTTTCAGCTAGTTGTTAAAGCACTCGTATATATGGACATAAGATATGACTCAAAACGTAGTCGATCACAACTATTTCCAATTTGGGGTGTGGTTAAAGTATTAAGAATCTAGTATTATATTTTGATATTGCCTTCAATACATACATGCCTTATTTTTTTAAGAAGATAGAGCCAAATTTAACAATATGTATTTTTTTTAAATTTAATGATTTTATTTCCCCGGTCCCGCAAAGAATAGGGCCTCCCAATTGAAAAAACTGGGAGGCCTTATTGTATGCCGGGACCAGTAAATAAAATCATTAGTTTTAATAAAAAATATTTTGTTAAATTTGTGATGTAAAAGTCTAAAAACATAAATTAACTTGTAAGAAAAGACTAATATAAAGAGTAAAAACTATAATATTATATCTCTCTTTTTATCTCCCAAGTTCTCTTTTTATAATGTTGTTATAAAATTATCGTCATTTGTAATAAAGGTTTATTTGAAAATGGTTAACATTGTTTACCTTTCATTTTTGTCCTTTCTTTTTCCAAGGTCAAACAGTTCCGGAATATTTATTCCAGAAGCATACCAATCAACCGACCGATATGTTATTTTTCTAAACAGTCGATATATAAATTTAAGGTCCCATAATAATCAACTGTAGTTTGTTTTCAAGATGTTCTTGTTGAAATAAATTACGACAATTGAACACGAATATAACATTTTGTTTAATTTTCTTATTTATTATTTACCTATCTATTATAGTAAATGTTGTTTGTAGTTGAAGGTCTAGAGGAACACGCAGCCTTCACTGAACTTTAAATCAATACCAGACTACGACTTCTATTATGCATTGATATATTTTTGATAAAACTTATTACGATTTATTGCTTTGTTTAATGTGTTTTGTAGTAATTATATGTTATATCATCCAATCAAATATTGCGTCATTTACAATTAACAATTTGAATATAGATACACCATAACGAGTATTCAATTAAACAATTCTATTCTTTCTTATTGATTTATTTATACATAAACGTTTGAGCTTAGAATAAATGGAGAAGGTACTGGTACTGACCTGTGATAGTTTCTAATCCATCATCATCATCATCCTGGGTGTATCTATCAAGTCTCTATCTGCCACCTAGCTGTTAAGCACTGTACGCTAGGTATATCCAGGTGTGGTCTCCGCTTCATAACTCGTCTATTGGAAAACGTGACAAGAACATCGACAAGGATATTTTTATTTTTTTTTCACATCCACCAGAGAAACTTCAGTGATAAAACTAGACCTATCAGTTTTATTATTAATTGTGGTAAAATTAGACCTATCAGTTTTATTATTAATTGTGGTAAAATTATACCTATCGGTTTTATTATTAATTGTGGTAAAATGAGACCTATCACTTTTATTATTAATTGTGGTAAAATTTGACCTATCAGTTTTAGTATTAATTGTGGTAAAATTAGACCTATCAGTTTTATTTTAATTGTGGTAAAATTTGACCTATCAGTTTTATTATTAATTAATTAAAAATATTAAGTAAGAAATCGCTTCCTCTTGCACGTAGACCACGATCGGTCAATAACAACTCACGACTACGGTCATACTTCAAGGTCTCGCGTTACATAACTAAGCATTTCGCCCATATAATTGATACTCAACGAGCGCCCGCATTGTTCACAGACATCTCTTGATCGATAACCGGTTGATAAAGCAACAAAAGATAGACAACACTTTTTGTACACTTATACAATTTTTTTAAAGATTTATTTATTATATTATACAAAGAGTAAACGATTACGACATGAATAATAAATTAACAAAAAAAATACTATTGCTAATATTTACTGTGAAAGAAATTTGATAAATTATATTTTAACCATTATTGTAATTGCTATCTACAATCAAACATTTTGAAAGTGAGACTTTTGACTTATTTATACAAATGATTTTTTTTAATCTCTCTTTGTCTTTTAAAATTAATAAAAAGTCGCGGATTAAAAATAAATAGATATATTAATAAATAGATAAATATATATTATATTAACCTAATTACTTTCTTCATTTTTAAAAAAAATTATAAAATTAAGCGTACATCTTTTAGTGATTTTCAGTTCAAACTCAGTAGGAACTAAAATGTACATATTAAACATATACATTATTTGAATTGTATTCTAATTTCAATTAAATCAAAAAAATATTATTCAACTATACTAATTTCAATTGAAGTTAGAATACCATTCGAGAAAACTAGAGGGAAATTGAATAGTTTATCTGCATCACGATTTTTTTTCTACTACTACTAAAATACGATTTTTTTTTCTACTGCCCATATTTGTTCAGAGCTGAGCCACCCAATTTCTGGAGAAATGGACAATAACTTCAGCTTACTTACTTAATAATACACTTGACTAATGCAGATTAGTGGGGAAACCATACTCGGAATAAATATCTATAGGCCATATTTATACGCGACTATCGGGGACTCCGTAGGCAGTAACCCCGCCACTGAGCCGAATTGTCGCCGAACACGCGATTAAAGCATTTCAATTAATGTGACACTGCATCATTGAAATATCTGGAGTTATTCAGGAGAGATCTTCGTTAACAAACCTGCCTCAATCATGATCATCATCATTACACATTTACCAAAATATCGGCCCAACCATTTCAATTCCATAAAAATTGAGCCATAGAGAACACAGCCATAGATATAAAAACAAGCTATTTAATAATAACTGCTTCAATTCGTTCAAATCACACACACGGATATAAAAGTGAGGTTTAGTGTTATCTTTCATTTTATTTGATTTAACACAGAACATACGTTTGTGTTATTTTTAATTTCCGTAGCTGCTGACAGACTTTTGATAATGAAAGCTACTAAAATTCATTGTTTTATAAGATATTAAATTAAATTTATCAAACGTCGATTTGTTATTTTTTTATAGCAAAGCAACCAAACGAAAGTGTTATTCACGTGGTAGAAGTTATCAACGCCACCCATAGATACCCCCAACGTCGGAGGTGTCTAAGATGCCTTTCCGGCCTTTTAATAATTGAGGTTCCTCTGGTTGGATTAGATATGATGAAAGATTCTTCTATATTAATTCTGCAGATCTCTTTTATATTAATTTAAACACGATCAATATTTCATAGATAGTCTGATAGACTTCTTAAAATAGTGTTTGAGACCTATGTAACAACGAATTATCACGCTAATCCACTGTCCATATCATGACTTCGCAGAATAATCGACACTCTCAGAACACTAGCGTATGTATGTATGGTGTGTGTAGGGTTCAACAGATTGTTAAAAATACCATTGCTAATTCCGATCAAAGCGTCTCGACATTAAATGAGATATCGTATTGATTTACAGTATTGTTTGATAATGATCTCGACTTTGCACTGAGACATCACAAGCTTTTATTTACATACAAACATGAATAGTCTTTGTAAATACCAAAGTATTGCCTTGAAGCATACATACATATATAAAAATATGCTACTTTTGTTATTATTTCACATCTTTTAACTTTTTGGAATGGTATGACATAAATGATCATCCAAAATACGTCGAATTTAAATAATAGCTTATCACTTGTTATAATGTCGTCAATAGTTTGAACTGAACCGGACATTTTAAGTTCATTGTCAAAACAGATGACCTCACAGGACAAATTGTTCGAAAGTATTTAGGTCAGTTTTGATTTAACTTATCGTGATAGCGACCGCCGACAATAAACACAAAGGCTAACAAACGGTGTTTTAGCAAATAGCCTGTCACTAAACAATTGATAAATTTAATAAATTTAATTTATAGTGAAACTGCTAATGGCGGCTGGTTGCTATCGTTAATTTTGATACCGGCATTTGATTAGTGCCCTTTGTGTGCTGGGTAGTGGAGACAGACAGCCCTTCAGCTTTAATGCTGATAAATTACTTAATGCTTGAACACGACAATGACAGTTCATTTAATTATAATATATTGTTTTACATAAAATATTTAGAAAAGTTTAACATAAAATATTAAAGGGAAACTTCGTACTTGCAATTTGTAGTAAAATTGCATATTTATTATTGCATATACACTGTAAAAGATACTTTCTTCATTGTTATTACAATGCAACGATCGTGTTGTCAGCAATTTAGGCACTAATTCCCGTTATAATTTTCAATCAGTAAAGCATATTTTAATATTTAGCTTGCGTAAGAGGAATTTTTTTAAAACAATTTAGTCAAACTCTTACTTATTACACAACAAGAAAAAAATATATTAACTACTACGTATCAATTTCCACAAACCTATAAAGTCTATAGTCTCTCACAAATTGATAGAAGTTGCCCAATCTGTTCTGTGTTTTTACTCTAGAGTGAGCAACCTTAAAGGCATGAAGTATATATTGATTTCAAAATCTTTTCAAAATTAACTATTATATGTATATTACGTAACATAGATTTAGTTAATATTTAATTTATATAGTAACTCATGAACGCCCAGCAACATACATATAATATTTTCTCAATTTTACCTGAACGTACTACTAATTCTCTGGTGTGTTTTGACGAATGGCTGCTTTAAATTAAATCTAACTTAAATGAAAGCTAGGCATAAATTATCACAGATATTGTTATGTGGTAAATACACGCTACAAGGGAATTCAAAGCAATAACTTTCTGGATGTCAATTTTGCTGGCAAATTTTTGTCTGTAGCACGAATGGACTGCCTCGTTTGCAGACAAACGAGCATGCCGGTCATTTGGTAGTAAGCGTTCACCCGCGCCCATAGACATCTACAAATTCAAAGGCGCCGCTAATGTGTTGCCGGCCTTTGAACCGCCGTTTCATACGGGGACTTCCCCGTACGAAACGGCGGTATATTATATTATTCTGCGTGCTTTTACTTTTGCGCTTCGTTTGACAAGTGTTGAAAACCGTAACCTTACTCAAATTCCTGCCCTTGTATTATATAATTATGAGCATCATCTTCCTGATAAATAAAAATCTACAATTTACCCGACAAGAATGAGAATTACAGCAACACCCCTCCAATTTTAGGGAAAGCCATTGTTCAGCTGCAACTTATTTAAATCAGTGACCAATTAACGTTTCGGAGTCAATGGTGGGAGATTTGATTCTGACAATAATTTCAACTTCACCTTCACGCACTTATCTGGTAAGCTTTGTATATATATATGTCCTGGCCTATAGGTCTGTATTTCGAGTGCGGGTGCTTCACTAATATATCTTGCCAAAAATAGGACGTCCCATACCCAGTAATGGAACATATGTACATATATGAGATACATAAAAATGAAATGAGATTTTAACTACGTAATGTCTTTCATATATGAAACAAGTAATATAAAAAAATCCTACTATTAATTTAATTTAATTAATGGATTAATATTTCACAAAACCTGTATTAACATCAAGCGTCATCCACTACAAGTTTAAAAAATGTACGAATATTTGAACTTGAGTGGATGAATAAAAAGTATTTTGAATATTCTAAATATGAACACAAAATATTATAGAAATTTATGTATACAGGGAGAATGTGCACTAATAGTAGGAATTGCAAAGTAGTTATCTCGCATACTGAAAATATGTAAGGTATAATGAAATATCATGACATTTGACATGACCTCAGCAGCTGCTAGACGAAGGTTCCCAATCGCTTATTGTTTAGTGAACTGGTCGCGTTTCACATTACGCAGTTCGCATTGTTAAGCATTAATTACATTGAATAATTAATGGGACCACTTTTCAAACTGGACCTTCGATTTTAATAGAAAGAGGCGTGTAAATATTTACCATTTAAATACCATAACTCAATAAGCAATTGTCGCGCCTGTGCATTACCCATTGTGACATACCACCCAAAAAAAACTGATATATTATTATAAGAGTTTTTTTAATAAAACCTTGAATACTGATTTTTTATAGTAAAATTCTTAACACCCGTTTCAAACTTATAACAAATACACACTAAGCCAAATAAAAGGATGACGACTCATGCCATAAATAACGGAGGACAACCAGAAAAGTTATATCTGTGAATTACAATTATTTGTTTAGATTTATTTTACGCTTCGTAGTGATTCTTTGAATAAAAAATTCAAAAACTACCTCAATATGAAAAGATATAAAGCATAATCTGCAAAATTAAACTATGCTAAGATACATACATATATCAAATAGATATATCGAAGTCGATTTAGCGTACGTTCTTTAATCTAATGCTAACTCAGAAATAATAAAAAATATCATGACTTTTCCCGCCAACTTAGGTCAGTGACGTTTTTATTTCATTTTTATAATCTTATATTATAATGAAACAACATAACTGTTAATAATTATCAGTTATGTTGTTTAATTATTGTGGCGTACAATACAATATAGTTTGAATAAGGCGTATTAGTGAAGTGATATGAAATAAATCCATGTATCGTGACTTTTTAGGTTGACTGAAAAAGTCCATAGAAGGTTTTGGTAGAATAGCATAGTAATTTATCAAGACGTAATGTGACAAGCTGATTAGACATTTCAAGAGATTTGATATTATTGTATTTTACTAATATTTTAAACTAATTGCCATTAAATAAATAAAAGAAAAGTTACCGCAATAACCACGCCGCGTTATAAATTTTAGTTTCTACTTCGGCGGTTTTCATGACGCGTTTAACAAAATTATAACAGCTTTTATGTTAACGCTATTCAATCCAACGTCAATTTCCGTTTTGATAGTCCATTTATTAAGGATGTCGATAAATTTCCACCCATTTTCAATTACAAAACGGGCGAAGCGATAAAAGCAAGGAAAATGACTTTACCAGGTAAATTGATTTTATACAATTGTTTTTGTAGTACAATTGTTTTTGTAGTTAGTCTTCAACGTTATTTATAATGTGAATATTGATTTTCAGACACCTTACAAATACTAAGACTTCAATAAAAAAAATATTTTATAATTTTTGTAATTTTACTCATCATCTATATTATTACAATTTCACTTATTGTGATATATAAGATGATTTAAGGAATTACTGTATTTTAAAATCAAATTTAATTATCTTTTTACTTATACAACTTCTACTTCAAATAAAAAAAACGTAGATTAAAAGACTTCTGGCCGTCTATTGCATTTAGTTAATTTAAAATCATCATTTTAGGTAACTCACTAAAATTAAACTTTTTAATTAATTTTAAAAAAATAATACCGTCAAATTATACAACATAAATTAATAAGACACAAACTTTTGACACTAAATGCACGTATGAAGAGGAAATACAATTATGGCGCATCGCTTTAACTGACATGATCTGGACTGAGTGCATGCTACTGAAGAATAGATAAAGCAACGACCGCGAAATGGCTGTATCAATTAATAAACGATAGTTAAATCAAGGCAAATTTGAAACAATACACCAGCGAAGATGGTTATCTTCAATAAACTATCATGTTATTTTAAACAATATTTTAACCACCTCATTGACAGGGGTTAATTGTTCTTTGAATATTTTTTGTAACTTTGTGACGCCTCTTTAGAGCGCCTTATGTTGTTACCCAAAATTAAAGGATAAAGCGGCACGGTAGAGTACCATTACGTTAGAGCGAATAAGTTAATACTGCACTTCATATTTCCATAAAAACGTGCACAAAAATGGTACGTGAGAAATGGGGATAGACTATAAAGCGAGCTGCTATTTAAGTTGATGGTCACGACCACTCTAATAAAAGTGCAAACTAAGAGTCGACAAAAAGCCACCATCAATAGCCCACTGCAATCCACTACGGGACATTGAGGTCACCCAAGGCTCGCTACCTAGCCCGATATTCGGCTACTTGCATTCAGTTCGTCACTCCATCTATCCCGGAGGCGTCCCGCACTATGCTTGACGAGATACGGTCCACACTATATCACTCCCCTACTACAATGTTTGTCGGCTCTCCAATAAACGAATCTAATCCATTGACACTTCAGTTTGCTAACTTGAAGATCTGTGTCGGTGACACGGATTCTCCGACACATTTCTTCATTACGAATCGTAATACACTAGAAAAATTCTCAGCATAACTGCCTCCATAGTCCTCTAAGCGACTTAGAATTTGTAAAGTAGACAAACTTTCGGTGTCCACGTTTTGGCACCTAAAAGAGTACAAGTAGGACGCACTGGTCGAAGACAAACGACGAATCAACTATCAAAACAAAATAATTCAACCTTGAATTATACACTAGTGCTTACATTCTAATAACCTTTGAATAAAATGAAGTTCAGTGTTTGCAAGAAAATATTTTGAAGATCGTTTGCTAGTTTGCATAATAATAACACAATGGATCAATACGAGTCGAGCTTGTCACGATTACAAAATGCAGAAACACAACACCTCACAAAATCCGCCCTCTCACACTCATGAATTATTCTCGCTGTGAGTTGTGACACCGAGCTGCGGTTACCGCCCGCAGGTCCCAGGGGACCCATCACTCCGTTGCGTGCCACATCCGGACCCGGTATCGGGACTTGTAATTTAATTATATCTTCAACCAAACGCTTTTACACTTCAACTGGAATTCTTGATAATTATTATACCTGAAGTAGTTTAAGTGCACGCAGACATAGCGTTGTCCTTGTCTTGAGCGCAGTGTCGTGTAGTGCAAGGCGATAATTCAGTTGTTTATAACCGCCGTCACACATCTTGATAAAGCATTAACGAGTCAAGCCATGATTCCATATTTTGTATAAGTAGTCCATGCTGTATCATACACAATGTATATAACACAACACACCTTGATATTCCTTGTCTTAAGAAAAGACGACCAGAATAATCCCAAACTTTCCACAGTGTATCAAAAGAGCCTATAATGAAAATAATTTATAGAAATAAAAAATATTCGATATTGCCATACTTGTAGTATCTCTTTCAGAGATAAGGGAACGATCAAGCGAGTTACCTGAAGATGATACTAAATGCACTGTAGATGCATTACCTACCTTAAGGTAAGGCTGTGAATATTGGCAAGGGAAGAAGTTAATAATAAGAGAATGAGAAATAAATTAAGGAAAGAGAAAGATATTAAGCATCCCTGAAAAGTTTAAATAAATAACCGTAAATAAACATTGACAACAATCTTACTATTCGAACTCACACACCCTGTGCAAAAAGCTATAGAACGTTAAGTATAATATTATACTATATCAAAGCACAAAATATGCTTTATCTCAAATATCTCAAAGCGTGAATAACATAAATTAACACCTACTACTCGTAATTTACCAGTATTAACAATTATCAATGCAACCTAGATTTTATCTATCCAATCGCTGTGAAACTTTAAATCAAATGTTTTTCTAAATGTTATTTAATTATTTTTTTCTATCACTTATCTCAAAAAACAAATTCATTTGAAAACGAAACAAATATTTAAATATTAAATAATCAATTGAATTCTTGAAATCACCTGTATATTGTTACAAATAAAATATAATAAATAAATAAAAATAAATTTCTAAATATAATTATTTATCATTGTAAATAAGTAAGTACCTTGTATTGTAACCAGCTTCTTTTAAGTTATAAAAACGTGTAATTAATTGGGTTGTGTATCATTTCATTATATTTCAATACTTATTCTAGAGCCTTGAATATAGAAGAGAAATAAAAACATGTATGAAAATGCTTGATCTACTTTTGAAATGGTTTTACCGCCAAAAGTCAGTCGTCAGAGCCCCGTTCGCGAATCAAGCGCAAATGATGTTGACATTTAAAAGATTACGATGTTGTGGAACTTCCTTACAACCCATTGTTTTTTTGTTAAACTCAGTGTTTCTGAATTAAGTGACACAAAATTTAAATTTTAAATATTTGAAAATTCTTGATACAAATCGGCATCATTATGTCGCATTGAAAAATATTTATAAACGAAATGTTATTAATATATCATGTTACTTGAAATACTAAAATTAAATGAATTATCAAGATCACGCGCTTGATTACTTAAAATAACTAATTTTATGTAAGTTTTTGGTTACTAAAGAGAATTCTAATTATATTAAATAATTCATTTACTTCAAAAAGCTGAACCTTATTATATAATGCTGATGATTGGTTCTTCATATGGCTTCTTAATTGAAAATCGTATTGGATTTTTAACTCTTACTCTTTTACCACCAAAGAATACAAGAGGGTGTTGGGCCTCCGGAACTCACACCGCTCACCGTACGAAGCGCGGTAGCTAAGCTACCACTCAGACGCCGCTTTTCTGCGGGAGTGTGGTACTTCCCCGGGCGAGCCGGCCCATTCATGCTGCAGACAAATAATATGCCGTTCTTGACAAAGTATTCGTCTACAGCGTCTGGCTCTACCACTATGAAAGTTAACAAATTTTTAAAAAAGGTTATTTTCTTTTAAAAGAAGTAATATAACATATAACTTTACACCTGCCAACCCGTTTTTCCAACTTCTCATATTGACTAGTCAGAAGGCAGTCAGAAGTCCAATTACACTTAAATTTAAGGTAGGTACTTAACCTAAAACATTTTATAAGTAAAAAATGTACGAAATTCAAAATCCGACTTACAAATTTCAAGCATAATGTGTATGTTTCTATACATGTAAATGTCGTAAGCGAAATAAACATGTCTATTCGCCGAAATAATGTGCATTCATAACACCTGTCGTAAGAATGTCACGTCGAATATGGGAGCCTCGAAATATATCGCATGAGAGTCGAGGCTAGACAAACACCACATTACTCGGGTGTTTTATGAGGGTTTTGTACTTCCCAACAAACATATGTACATCTCTTTACGATATAAATAACTCCAGTAAGTTGCTCGTTCATACATTAACGTATTTTTTTTATGGGACAAGAGGGCTAACGAGCAAGCGTGTCGCCTGATGGAAAGCAATCAACGCCGCCCATGAACAACCGCGACACCGCAGGAGTCGCAGGAGCGTTGCCTGCTTTTTAGGTATGTATAGGCTTCTTTTTTGAAGGTTCCAATATCGTAACGGTTCGGAAAGACCGCCGAGTGTAGGTGGTTCCACAAACTGGTGGTGCGTGGAAAGAAGTTACGAGAGAAATGCACCGTAGTAGATCGCCACTCATCCAGACGGTGGGGATGAAATTTTTCTTTACGGCGAGTTGTGTGGTTCTGGAATTTGACGGCGGGAATTATTCGAAACAATTCCTCGGAGCACTCCCCATGATAGAAGCGGTAAAAAATGCTGAGAGATGAGACATCTCTCCGCAGCGCTAGAGAATCAAGCCGATCGGTGAGATCTTAGTCATCGACGATATTCAACAACAACAATTAACAATTGACGGTATTTCAATTAATTTAAAATATCACAATATTATTGACCAATCCAATCGCCATTACGTATTGCAGCATTAGCTCAATAATAAAGATTACAATGTAAGGTCATGGGTTCGCTCCCACCATTGGACTATTGATGGGATCGATATGTTCCTTTTTTTAATAAACCTCTGCGCCATTTGTCATAACTGCGGGAAACGCTGACGCATGCTACCGCAGCAGCAGCAGTCCCGATGGGGCTGTCCTTATCTAGGGGCCTCCAATAATTAGTGCCACCGACACAGAACCAAGACGGGCAGCCTCTTCGTAATTAATCTCTTGGACCGTAACCTACGCGTCATTTTGATAGCAGGTGACTTATGCGCCCAGGAGGATGATCGATATATTCCTAGCTCAAGGGTCTTAGCTCTAATGTCAAAACTTCTTCATAGAAAATACTAAACATACATAAATACATATAGAACGTAGAGTCACTAGAGAAAGCTATTGAAAGGGCTTTTTTCATAGTTCCTCTGATAGATAGGTTTCGAAACGAAGAACTTTGCTCTAGAACAAAAATTACCGATATACCTATGTATATAAAATTACCGAAAGCTCCTTTAAGTTTGCATAAAGAACTCATAAAACTACTATTGAAACTGTTAAAACTTGCTGCTTTATCATTTTTGTACTGCAAGATTATAAAAAGCTATAACTGATAGACTGTCTAACGAGCATCAGCATGAGATCTAAAGTGTTTTATATCCAAAATACGATACAGTCCGTTCAAACTTGGAATTATGCATTAGTCCTCGTATACCACTTTTTTACGTTTAGATTCAATTAAATAAATATATTTCAATTTTCCTCTCTTTCCTTTCTCCTCTATCCCTTTCCCTTACTCTCCGCCAATCCACGGTCTGCCGTGCCAAAGGATGCGTGGCCAGGGGCGAGCTTAGTCGCAAGCGTGCCGACCGTCCCGGTATCGGGCTACCCCGGGTACTATAGTGCCTTACCTCAGCATGCGGGGCTCTGCTGGGGCAGACCTCCATCTTCCCTTGCGGCTCGTGGGATTCACTATGACGAATCTTAATATACCTAATTCATTAAAGAAGGACGGCGACGTGGTTCACCGCCCGTCACGTCCTGAGTCCCACAAGGGCAAGAAGCGACGAACGGAGAGCCGTTTCGCTACGATGAATGTAAAAAGAAGGATGGATGAAAAGATGAATGAGTGTGAAGGAAGCAAGGAAGGTGTGTCGGGTCGGTTGGAGATCTGTAGTCTCCGCCTAACCCTACAAGGAGACAGGCGTGACTATATGTATGTGATAATATGTATGTGTATGTATGTATAGCCGGAGAAATTGAATCCCCGATAATACATTGTGCACAATAATAATTTTTGGCCCTTTGATAACTTGTTAACTAAGAAGCTAAACAATTGCTCTTTCGCTGAAGTCAAAGCCTTCGTTTATGAATGAAATTTTCTTCTCATTGCGAGTAGGAAGCAGAAAAACAACTTAATTGACTACTTAATATTTTATTAAAAGAAAACTTATATTCTTTGCAGATTTTCAAAGTTCACGGAAGGAATCGCCAGGCTTTTAAGGAAAGGTATGTAATTAGATTTAAAAAAATAAACATTAATATTCCCCGCCTCCATCGGTCTTGAACAAGCTTGGTAGGTTAATAAGTCCAAAACTCCAGAAATCAGAAGACCAGAACCGTAGTAGGAAATATATGAGTAATAAAAAACAAAAAATATTATTTATAAAACAAATAAATATATAGGTATGAATATAATCCCTATTAATAAAGAAAACAGATGAAGGATTTAATAGGAGGAGAAGAAGGTAGTAAAGGAAAGAGAATGGAGATGGACCATAAAATCCTTGCACACACACCGTACGAAACCGGTTAACAGAAAAATTCTGCCAGGGTTGTGGTACACTCAAGAAAAAATTTCATCTCCACCATCTAGATAAGTGGCGATCCAGTACGGTACGTATTTCTAGAAACATCTTTCCATACACCAACTGCCTCCAGAGATATTTCTGAACCGATACGACGTTGGAACCTTCTAAAAACAAGCCTGTGGCATTGCGGATATCTATAGGCATTTACAAGCCAGCTCGTTTGCAAGTCTGCAAACAGTAACAGGAACTGATACTTATAAGGAAGATATTATAAATTGTTCAACAAAACTCGTCTATAGCAGATTCCTTTCTCAAGAACTGGAAGTTGCGTACAATTAATAGTGTAATATTATAATTAATGTTAAATATGAATGTGAAATTGACTGCCTACAAAACGAAAATTAAATTTCATGTTAGGCAGAGTAAAGTGTGAATCAACGCATAAGGTTAGCAAAATATAATTTTAAGTTGGCAAATATCTTGATAAAAATGTAACATAGAAAATCTGTGCAGCCAGTTTTTTATAAGCACGTTTAATGGGTTACAAAATGTTTAAAGTAATTGCAAAGACTACAACATTATGTCAAAATTTATAACTATTACTACAATTTATTCACTCTTTATGTTTAAAACTGGATTACTAAACTATGTATGTATTATTGTAACAATGTGTAAATTTATTTCCTTAAAGTTAATGAACATTTATTTTCTTAATGACAAAGTAAACTGAGGTGGTAACGGGTGGATCTCGTTTATCAGACAGATTCTTTAGAGGGATATCTCATCTCTCAGCATCTTTTATCGATTTAACAATGAGGAGAGTAATTGTTCGGGATAATTCCGACCGCGGAATTCCACAACCGCACAACTCGGAACAAGGAAAAGTTTCGGCCCCACCGATGAGTGGCGATCCAGTATAGTGAGTTCTTTATAAACTTCTTTCCACGCATCACTACCCTGTGAAACCAGCTACCTCCAGCGGTGTATCCAAACCAATACAACATCGGAACCTTCAAAAAACAATCCCACACTTTTCTTAAAAACCGGAAATGCTTCTGCACTACCTATGGCACTGCGATTTCCATCACGTGACACGCCTGCTTGTTTGCCTTCCTATACCATAAAAAAACCTACAACTGTTGAAGTAGACGTAGATGTAACCGGTGAAATAAGAGTAGCGACTTTTTCGCAACCGTATCTTATATGAGACATACCCCGGCCAGATGGATTGACGATTTACGAAAGATGGCTGGCAGACATTGAATATGTAAATCTAAAGTTGGGGGAAAGTAGCTTGTTTTGAGGTAGGCCTATATCCACCACGAGACTGCCGTATACTGTTGCAGATAAAAAATGAAAACAACTTTAGAAGATATTCTTTTAAAACAAAATTTCATTACTCCGAATACGGTCCAACCCAACCTTACCTGAGGGATCCATCAAATGCGACTAGCCCTGCTGATATCGTTATGTGACTTTTTTAGTTCCAACAGGGATTTAGGATCGAAGAGTTACCATAATGCCCAAATCATCATCATCGTTGTTGTCCTCAATCTGCGATCGTAACTTACTGACATCAAGCTCACGAATTGAGCCATAGAACCAGTGACGGCATTTAAAAAATAAACTTTATCCAGAATTAAAATTTCTTTACGCATTTGAAATCGTATTCGATAATCAAATAGAAAAATATATAGAAGCTATAAACTGACTGCAATTTAAAAAGCTTAAAGTGTGAGCTTAAGTCATTTCAAAGCGTGTTTATTGTAACTAATGAATAATTAAAAACAACATTATATTGATAAGCACCTTTATGTACTCGTAAAATTAAACGTCGGTGATATTTTACATTAATTGCTTTGTTATTGCATGTTATCTAAGCAACAATAAAAAGAAAAAGCAAGCATCAGATACGACTTTTATGGGATCAACAAAGATAAAAGTATTGTCCCCATTTTATGTAGCTAGCGGATAAACAAACAAGTTGAATAGCGTTCCTCGTTACTTGCGATTCAGCTTACTAATAAAAAGGCATTATCGGTAACTAGTTTGCAAAAGTTTTGGCATCTTGACAACGTTTGTTGTTCCACAGAGTAAAACGTTCCATTCTCTTCGCTTTGTTTAAAATACCGGATTTTATTTTTTGTTTTTGTAGAGATTTTTTTAAGAAGAAGGAAGTAATTCATTCCATTCGTGTAGTGCTCTATCACGATTACACATTCACGGGCATTTTTAATTTTAAATTTTCGAATGATATCAAAATATATGGATATGAAAATATAGCAGTTGACTGCTCCGGGCTATTAACAATTCTATATCCTATATAAAATCGCTTTAACAATTGTAATACCTACATATTATTGCAATTTCCGCATAAGATCGTTTTTCTGTATAGTCTTTAAATATTTTAATAATATGAACATTTTATCATGTTTTAAACAGTCTTTAATCTTATAAAAATAAAGTTGTAGGAGCAATACATAACCCCCTACGGATTTTTAAACTAATCTTTTCTGTATATTTTTTTAAAGGAATACATTGACTTTCTTAACTTCCAGCTTCATAAAGATTCAAAAGACTTTCACAGCTGCCAGCTTCATCTTGAGCAAAGGTTGTTCCTTTTAAAAAAAATAAATACAGTATTTTCTTTTCTTTTCTTTGATGGCAAGTTAGTTATAACTATTATACCAGTGTTAAGTAAAATACAATAATATCAAATCTTTTGAAATGTAACTAGTCAGCTTGTCAGGTTACGTCTTGATAAAATGGTGGCTATTTAACCAAAACCTTCTATGGACTTTTTCAGTCAACTTAAAATAGTCCCAATACACGCATTTATTTTATTTCACTTCACTTACAAGCCTTAATCGAACTATATTGTATAACACGGTACCACAATTAAACAATATAACTGATAATAATATAAGATTATGAAAATGAAATGAAAACACAACGTCACTGATGTAAGTTGACGGGAAAAGTCCTTAAACGCAGTTATTCGAATGAGCTTGCAGTCAGGTGACCCATTTACTAATTTGCATATCTGTTTTATAAAAAAAGGAGATCATTGAAGAATTTATTATTTAAATATTCTTCAGTTTCAAGCTCAATTTATAAATCAAACGGAAACTCAATGGAGAGTCCCGTTAATGTAATTAAGCAGCGCAAAGTTGAATGGTCTCCTGTCAATATTATCCGGCAGCAAAGCAGGGGGGTACGCGAGGATAAATGGATTAGGGTAAACAGCATAAAGAGCCTTTTGTACCCGAAATTAAATGTCACCCGACGTCATTATTCAGCTTCCGTTTGACGCTCGATCGAAGGCGAACACCAACACCCGCTGGTACTAAGTACAGGGTTTATGATTCTCGATTTTATTATACATGACGTATATTTTATTTTTCACATTTTTTATTCACTCGGACTCACTATTCGGCTTTTATATCGACGCAAAAAAGAGAAAACGTAGTAAACCGTCAAAACAACTTTTAAGATTTCAAAAAAATTGTATCTGATCACTCAAAAACAATCAGTTTCACACTGTACAAATTTTTTTATTGATGGTAAAGCTGTGAGAACATTCGACGCAGTATTTTTTCTGATCGGAATATGCAAAAAAAATTGATATCTGTGTCACTTACAGCATATTTGCTTTTCGGCGTCGATATATGTACTTTTTTTATGGTTTAAGAGGGCAAACGAGCAAGCGTGTCACCTGATGAAAAGCAATCAACGCCGCCCATAGACAACCGCGATACCGCAGGAGACACGGAAGCCTTGCCAGCCTTTTAAGTATGTGAAGGCTTGTTTTTATATGTATGTTTTATATTTGTTTTTTGTTTATACTATACTTTTCATATGTTATTATTTTTGTGTTAGGTTCATAGTAGCACTAATAGGTCATTTCGACTGGGGCAAATTCCCTCACAAACTAGCAAACGAGCAAGCGTGTCACCTGATGGAAAGCAATCAACGCCGCCCATAGACAACCGCGATACCGCAGGAGTCACAGAAGCCTTGCCAGCCTTTTAGGTATGTGAAGGCTTGTTTTTATATGTATGTTTTATATTTGTTTTTTGTTTATACTATACCTTTTACATGTTATTATTTTTGTGTTAGGTTCATAGTAGCACTAATAGGCTATTTCGACTGGGGCAAATTCCCTCACAAACTATTGATGTTAAGCATTTAGTACGGCGTTGTGGAGATCCGGAAACTCAATTCCTTTCTCCTCACATTACTTCCGTCTTCCTCCATTATTCACGTCCTTAATCTAAAATAATAAACGCATCTGCAGTGCCTTTAATATTGCGGATATCAGATGACCCGTTTCCTCGTTTGCCTACTATTATCATAAAAAAACATATCCTATACGAGAATGGAGTAATCTTAAAAAACAGTGAGGAACACTTCTATGCCATTTAAGTCGTTCGTTAAAAGAAAAACGAAATCATATTTCAAAAGTAAAAATTTAAAAAGAATTCTTTACTTTCCAACTAAGTAAACAGTCCTTTTATTCGAACGCTCGCAATTTTTATTACCCCCTCAAATATTTCTCTAGCGATCTTTTTCCGTCAGGAAATTATTATCGTCTCTTTTACTGGTGATTTGTAGTTTGTCCATTGAATTTTCTACTTTGTTGACCTTCCATTATTAGTTATTTCGTCGAAGTGGCCTGTGTCGCCCTCCATATGAACATAAAGAAATTGAACGTGCTCAAATCGGACGTAAGGGGAATACTAAGATGTTGGTAATTGTATGCCTTTGTCTCTTTACATTGTTTTAAGTAGGTCTCCATTAAATAACGAATGCTCTTATTACGTGTACAATTTAGAAAAGATTGTATTTATTTGAGTACATTTTTTTTTTGTTATTATATTTTCAATCACTTTAAACTATTAGGTACTTTATACATACACATGCTGTGCATTTTTGAACAACAATAAGGCGGAAAAATATTTAGTATAAGGTTGTAGTTAGTAGTATAAAAAATATTACTATATATAATATATATAAAAAATAATTATAATATATATAAAAATATTATTTGGATGCGTGAAGCCGAAGGTCGGCCTAGATAATGCTTCTTGAGGGAGACCTATTACTAATAGTGGCCTACCTCTTATTGATGATGAAGATGAAATTGTAATAAATATTGTTTGTAAATATAATATTTAAAATTATTAATTTTAAATGTTAAATTTTTTTCATAGCCCGTATACCTCCCACTGATAGGTACGAACTTTCCCATTTCTGTAGGAATAAACCCTCCACACTTATCCAAGGCAAATTTGCACGGTTTTTGACAAAAGTTTAGTTGATTTTTGTTAATTAGCATAAATACAGGACATAAATGCTAAAGTTTTTTATAATAGTATAGTTATGTTTCGTAGTTAACAATATATTGCTATAAAATTACTAAAATATTATTAAAGACCTTTGAAAGCTGAACCATTAATTATATTTCGAACGGCTGTCGAAAATGACACGTTAACAGACAATCTTTATGACACAGGGACGTATAATTAAAATTCCCGATATAATAAAGATAATGCTTTCGGTATATTTTCACTCCAATTACTGTGACCTGTTGTGTGTCATTAATGTGTTCTTTTAAATAAATAATTTAACAAATAACTGCAACGAATACCAAATTATATCATCACTTTAATGCTTCCAATTGCCATAAAGAGTTTAATAATGGGAAAGATTTTAGTGCTACGCTTATCCGTGAGGTTGCACCAATGCTATTTAATTTTATTACAACTTCAACGGAGTGAGACAATAAAAATGTATTTAAATATATTTTTTTGTTTGTGCTCTATATGCTCCTTAGTCATTCACTAAATACAATGAAACTTCTCACAAAAAAACGTGTGCTTGTGTGTGTATTTTATTCCATTATATTGGGTAGGCATGTGTCCATGAAAGTTTAAAAAATGCATAATTTTATATTTAAATGGAAAACTGCCTGTGGCTGAAGTAGTATGATTGCTTATCTGATTTTGTAAGCATTATTATAATTTATTTTAATTTCAAAGAAGAAATATTCAAAGATTGACGAAAATAAAAATACAATATTCAATTGGAGAGTCCTCAATATAATGGAATTAAAATGAGATATCCCTTAAAGCTATGTAAATAAGTCTAGCAATGTTTTCTGAGGCAGACCTATATGAAATATTTATAAGAAACATGAGATTTTGTGTAAATCATCTCGTATTATAAATGCATGAAGCCTTAATTATAAACAAACATTCCACACTTGACATGAAAGGATTAAATTATATTTTAAAAGGTTTCACTTTTCGTTGAATGTAGTATTTATATTCTTTGCGGCAATTCTTTATATAAGAAATCCGTGTATGACGATTCAGGACAAGAATAAATAAATAAGATATTAAACAGTATACTTTGTTGCTATTACTTCTAAAATGTATGTGTGGGTAAACCGTCCAACACGTCAACGAACACTAACGACTATATGTTGTGATATTCTAAGAAATAGCTTAAAAATAGCGTTAAAGTGACAAATAGCTTCACTTGCTGTTTAATAGGACATCCGGCTTTTATGCGCATCGAATTGACTTATTTTTTTGAGCTTTAAATTTAAGTTTAGTTATTATTTTGGGTTATTTTACAGCACACATATATCCCAATGCTGGGCATGGACCTCTCCGTTTGTGAAAGAATAGAGATTACTGCCAATCTGCCTTAGAAAGCCTCAGTTTCCAAGGTAGATTGGCGGTAGCAAGTAGAATCATAATAAATATTTGTAGGCCATAAATATATTTATCCCGATATGGGAATCGAACGCACGACTACTGACTCCTTAAGTGGTAACTTCACTGCTGAGCCAATTAAATCCTTTCAGTGCTTATTTTCTATAACTTCTCTCATTAACCATTCTATGTTACATGTAGGAAAAGATAAGAAGATAAGATAATATATAATATAACACTGGGTATTTAATTTGGTAATAATAAATAGCTGGGTGTACTCAATAGAGCGAAACAGTAATTCACACCAGCCTAACACCTCAAACTTTATAAGGCACAGGTCAGGCTGCACATGGAATACTGTTTTAATCTCTGGGCCTTGACTCCCCAGTATAAACTTTTCCCAACTAACTTGACCGCATACAAATTCGGGGGATTGGAATCATCGATTACCAAGATGTCACCGAACGCCTTGATTCTCTAGCACTGTGAAGAGATAATCATTTATCAGCATTTTTTATCACTTTTACCATGGGAAGTGCAATGAGGAATCGTTTGGAATAATTCCTGCCGTTGACCTCTATACCTCGCCAATAAAGAAAAGTTTCATTCCCACCGTATGGACGAGTGGCGGTCAAGTACAGTGCGCTTCTTCCGAAACTTCTTTTCACACATCTCCCTATGGAACCAGCGACCTACCTAGGTATTTCCGAACCGATACCACATTGGCACCTTCAAAAAAAAAGTCTACGCATATCTTACAGGCCGGCAAACATTCGTAATATCTATTGTGTTACGGATGTCAATGGGCGGCGTTGATTGTTTTCTATTAGGCGACACGCTTGCTCATTTGCCCTATATCATAAAATACTTACCATATTAGTTGAAGAACGGCATTCGTAGCAGTACGCGTGTTAAAGTGGATATTACGTTTGAGAATCGTGGAGCTCTCAGTTATTTAGAGCGATGAGAAAGCTGGCAAGATCTGAATGTGTTAAAACCACACGTTCGTTCGTTCTCTTCCACTAGAATTACAAAGTTTAGAAGGCCTTTTAGTCGTAATAACTTAACACGTTCCCGGGATATTGGATACAAATAACAACTGAAATCTGATCGTTTTGGCTCTTTGATGAATTTGAAAAGGTTTATTATACTTACATCATCCTCCAACAATAGCAAAATTTTCGTGTATTTTGTAAAAAAAGTACAAGGTATAAGTTAATAGGTAAAATTAATAAGCTCTTTTATTATCATCTACTTAAAAATCATAACAAAATTAGAAAATTTATATTTTAAAAATTTAAAAAGAACAATTTTGCAAACTACTTAACAAAAGGTCAAAAACTAGTCATTGCATATTATAGTTAAAAGGAACAGTACTTCCAGAAACTGGCTTACTCTTGGAATGCTGTCTTGAACAACAGAAACAACTTTATCGTGAACCAGTTTGTTTTGCAGGACTTTGTGGTGCGCACAGACCTCGCCTTGATTAGACCCCTCGGCCTACAAAATTGTCCTCCACACTTGTTAGTTTCGACCAAGTTACAATGGACTGCGAATTTGCTTGACATTAAACTTGGTTCATAGAACAGAGCAAATCTTATTCCCAATATAATATACAATTATCTTAGCATTTTAAATACAATTTATATTATTAAATTAGTTATTGTTGTCATATGAAAATTAACAAAATGTAAATGTGTAGTATATAAAATTTCATATTATGACAATTTATATTTCATTATCATCATCGTCAACAGCCTGCAGCAGTCCACATAGGCCTCCCCCAAGAGGCACCACCTAGTCCATTCTCCAGCTTCACTCATCTAGTCTCTGCTAGTCGCCCTGCGCAGATCATCGCACCGTAGTTGGTGTGATGAGATCATCGATCGACTCCCACATTACGATCGCCAAGACGCGGTCTCCATTCCAGCACTTTTTACACCAGCGGTTGTAGGATCTCCGACAAACGTGACCAGCCTATGATAATAGGCTGGTCACGTTTGTCAACTTCATTTTACTAATTCGGAAGAATTTGTATTACATTGCTTAGTAAAATTAAAATATTTTAACTAAGTAATACAATTTTTATTTATTATTAATTTTTATCATTAATTTTTATTAAACTAAACTAAAGATATACTTAAGAGAACTTTTGACAGAATACAAAACGGAAAGAGTTTTTGACATCACACAAAACGAAAGGAATCGTTATCAGTTCTACATACCTATATTTTTTAAGTTGTAATTATAATCTACATATTTATCTTAGTAATTCAATTCATTTCGTTTCCAAAGTTTCAATTACTTAGTCCAAGAACAATACCCATGTTTATATTTCCATTAAAAAATCAGTATAAAATTGAAAATTACTATATAAATATAATATACTAATGCACCCGTCTACGTATAAATTACTCACAAATAGTAATAATTTACAAACTACATCAAAAATAAAAATAAAAAATCAACACAGAGAAATAAAATTTGTTTTCCTCAACATCGCTCACTATCATCTTAAAATTAATTAACGAGCTTTATTTAGCTTCCCTGAGTGAAGCTACTACTACTGACCGCTCAAACTCAAAACATTTCATAGCACAAATAGTACATTTAAGTTTTTTATTTTTATAATTTTTGACCCTTAAAGACATAACATATAGTGCAAAAGTCTATGTGTCGAAACGACAAGATTACAAAATAATTGAAAACATTCAGTATGCTTTTTTGAACATAAATTCTAACTTGTTTGCGTATAACGAATTTGGTAGTACTGAACTTTATATGATAATTTATAATAGTAACTATGTGAGCAGTTAAAGCTTTTACTTAGCTAAGATCCGCGATCATTTAACGGTTGCATTCCGTAGAGTCTACTATACCTGATGATGCCTCGTGTGAGGCAAAACACGTGTAGTTTGCAAGGTGGAAAAGTAGTAGTGTGTGTTTGGTGTTGTGTATAGTGGTTGACAGGTGGAGAGTTGCTGACGGCCGTTTTTCGGTAAGATTAAGTTTAAGTTTCCTGTAAATCCACTTCATCCAGCAGGAAAACACACATTATTAATTTTCTATTGTTGTTTGCGGATCTTAGCTAAGTAAAAGTTTTAACTGTCTACATAGTTATGGATTTCCGCAAAGTAACGCTTGACTCCATTAATCATATAATAGTAACTTAAAAAATATATTTACGGTCAAATATAAATATATTTTTTTAGCATGTCAAAAATATTAATTTGAAACATCAAAACGTTCATAATGTAGACAAACACTTCAGCAGTGCATCAGCGACGTCTTTAATCCAATCCGAGAACAATTGTGCGAGACTCGCCTCACTCATTTAATGCGAAAACGACTCCATTGTTTTCATTAATAAATGGTTGCTTTTAAAATAGGGGAGAAGTGCAAGCATAGTTCATTTTTTATCAAATTACCACTATAAATAATAATTTTTTTATATATATTCAAGCCTATACCCCGCAGGGGATGGCAGAGACCACAGAGCTCCATCCGCTGCCATTCATCGCAGCGAAACGGCTCGTCATTGGTCGCTTTTCGCCCTCATGAAAATCAGGACGTGACGGGTGGCGAACCACGTCGCCGTCATTTTTCGAAAAATTAGGTATATTAAATTCGTCTTAGTGAATGAAAAAATAGTGAAATAGTGAATACCAGACTCGGAATAAACATTTATAAATCCATTAAAATATTTATTCCGATGCGAACCCGCGACCATTGACTCCGCGGGCGGAGCGCCCCGCCGCTGAGCCAATCGGTCGGACTAATAAAAAATTTTACGTAAATTAAGGAAAAGTCGCAAAGATTTAAGGTCATAGTTTTGATAATTAAATAATTACTTTGTCTTTAAATTAAATATACAGTTACAAATACTGTGCGCAGTGGCGTAGGACAGGGCACGATGGCGTAAGATCTGTTCGGAGGCCAAGATTCATTTTGGGTCGCTGCGCCAACAAATTTAGTTAATTTTAGTTAGTTACAAATACTACTGTGTGTACATACATGTATAAAATGAGTCTTCTGTTTTATTTTACTGTACTTATCATCGATCATTATCAGTATTAATACAGCTGTAATCTTTTACAGCTCTTTTACAGCCGGTCCAACAGTTAAACATTGGCCGCAGATAATTTTTTTTTTTACTCAGACGCTGATGCCAGTCTACTAACTTTTGATTGCAGATTCACCTCATACGACGCCGGTGGACAGCAATGGGGTGATCCTAATCTATGCCAGGAATCACGGATAATTCTTTTATTCTACATATATATAGCATTCTACTTCGCGTAAATCAAATACATTGAACTAAATCTAATATAAAGGATCGACCAAATAAAGAATTAACGATCGTATAAACCAGATGGGATCTCAATAGCTACCTACCTTTTCGCGGATCTTAGCAAGTTAATTATTGACTTTCGAATAATGTGTTATCGCAAGGTAGCGCATAACTCCATTGATGACCTTGAAAATCGTGTCTACGAGGAAGGGAACAAAACGGGGAAAAAAGGGGTTCAAGAGGAAAGAATAGCAACGGAATTAAATGAGCTGAAGTGATGAATACGTCTGAAAACTCTGTCAAAGTTGCAACGGACTAAGATTATGAAATTCTAATATATAAACATTCAATAGAAAACAAAAAGCACTCTCCATAGGAAATCCGTAGTTATAGTTTAAAAGTTTCAACCCCACTGTCTGGATAAGTGGCGACGTGATAATCTAGTACAGTGCGCTTTTCCCAAAACTTCTCCCCATGCACTACCACCCTGTGGAACTAGTTATCTTCAGCTATGTTTTCGAACCGATACGATACTGGAACCTCCAAAAAACTAGCATATACATATCCGGCGACTTGTTTGCCCTCCTATCACTTTACAAAACATAATAATATAGTTTTTAACTTAGACCTACAAGGTCATACAGAATTCTCTACTCTCTCAAAAAGTAATTGTTCTTTATGTAATTAAATGCACATGCTTAGAATAATTATTCAAAGCTCATCCATCGACCCCTCGGGCACCAATTAAATCACCGTAGATACTCCAGTGTAGCTCAAGTTTTGCAATCATCTATTGTTTATTGTTTGAAACTACGTACTGGCGCTGGGCAATCGGCTTCACAACGCGAGGACGGTTGTGAAAATTGGCAACGCTAGTCGCGTAATGACTCGCACCGTAACATTATATCCTTGGCTTACAAAATGCGGTGACTAAGGATACTATAACCAGCCTTTGTATTTTGTGACGGTAAACAAAACTTAACGTGACCACATTTATTAAAAGGTTCACCGTGTTGCTTGCTATTTTCAAAAAACTCTCAGAAAGTGCGTTTGGGATCTACGAGAACTCTTTACAGACCTTGTCACCTATTTTGTATTTTCTTCTTCTAAGAGTGCCTCTCCGACTTGCGGAGGTTGGCGGCCAATTCAGCAAAACTTTCCCCCTCTTTCGCGATGTGCAGCAGTTCTAGAGCACTCGCTTTCCCGGTCTACTCCCTGATATTACCTAGCTGATATTACCTAGCGACCAACTTGTCTTTTGCCCGCGATTTTTCCCATCATGATCAGTTGCAGCAATTTGTACCTGTCATGTCTCATGATATGACCCAGATAAGCAACTTTTCTATCTTTGACGGTCTGCAAAAGTTCACGTTTTAGCTTGACTTGTCGGAGAACCTCGTCATTGGCCACCCTTTGAGTCCAGCTGATAGTTTTTATGGAAATAAATTAGGGAGCGTTCGATAACGCCCTATTTCATTATTTAGAATATACTTACATAAAATGCATTGATGATTAAATACGAAAAATATTCGATATAAAAAGAGCAAGCGGACATAAATTCATTCACGTTTTTATGTTTCAGTAAAAAGGGGACTGTGACTAAGTCGATTTACTTCGTGATTGATAAAGGTGCAATGTCACGGCAGTGTAACTACAATTGTTCAAAAAATTACATTATATAGAGATAACTTATCTCCATTTTGAAAATATGTCTTGAATATATCTTGTAGATTTATTTACTTTATGTTTTTGGGTGAGATGAACAAAGGAACGAGGAGTCTTCTGATTGAGACCAAGAGACGAGCTCGAAAACCTGACAACCTCACCTCCAACCTTGCGAATTTCATTGCGCGGCAGTAATCACTTTACTCATCAGATAACTCGCATGTTTGTTTGCTTGCTCTGGTACTCATAAAAAAAACCACAATATAGTTTTAAATCCTGCTCGAAACGAAAATTTGTTTAAAATTAAAAAATATATTTTCAAGTAAATTTTTACGTCTAATATGACACTGTCTCGAATTTATCTTCCATCGTATAGAAAAAATCTTTCCATTGACAAACGAGGGTTTATACGAGAGGGTGCGCTCTGTGATTGCGAATATACTTGAAAAATCATTTATTTAATTTCTCAGGAACCATCAGAAGTCATATGTGAATGTGCTGTGAAGCCTTAAATTAACTAAAATAATCTAAAAACTTAAATAAAAAAAAAGTTATTACACTTTACTACTTATATCATGGCACTACTAAGTTAAAGCAATATCTAAAGAACTTTAGAAACGTTAATTGCGGAAAGAAATGTTATACGCATATTCTTTCGAATTTTCTATAATTTCATGTATAGAATTTTAAAACAATGAAAGTGCAGATCAAAATATACACTTATTATATTAAAATCACCCTCTTACTAGACATTTATTAGTAACCATTATACTTTAATATAATTCATTTTGAAAAAAATAAAAGGAGAATCGTGTAATAAATATTTGTTTGACATGGCATTCAAATGGAGCCAGCGCGTCTGCCAAGAATCCATAAAAAGTACGAGTATATGTATTACAAATTCACGATGCATTACCGTTGAGATTACAATACACTTTTCTATGTACGTTTTATATACTTGGAAATATACAATAAAAGATCATTGAATTTAAAAGTTTTATACTCGAGTTGAGGTGAATTACTTTATAAAATAAATGACGCCGTGGCAATGTGATTGTTTATGGAGCCAAAGGACGCGAATGTAATTACCGTTCCAAATTCAAATATTTGTAACAATAAACGGTATAATCAATAAAGTTTCAACTTCTGGACGTTTGTCTCCCTCAAAATTAATAAACGCTACCTTAACCTTTGGCGAGCGGATTGAGAAATTTTTATCCTCAGATATTTGCTTCCATAGTTACCTCTTATGACACCCACTCGTAGAAATAGAGTGGCACTATCTTGTGCTTAGAACCATACAGCATTTTTTATAACATTTATTTTTCTATATATCAGTTTTATTATTATCCATGTAGTCGAACAAATATTATATTATTATATCACCAATTTCATATCTTTTAAACATTGAGGTCAGCATTGCTTTAACTACCCTATCTCACAACCAAATAAAAAAACATGTTATGCTTGTATCTATTTATATTCTATTTTACAACTTGCCATAAAAAAAATCCATCCCCACCATCTGGATGAATGGTAATCCAGTACGGTGCGTTTTTCCCGAAATATTTTTCTACGTACCGCTACCCTATAGAACCAGTTACCTCCAGCGATGTTTCTGAATCAATACGACATTAAAATCTTTAAAAAACAAAGCTACATATTTCTCAAAAGGTGACACGCTTGCTCAAAAAAAGACCATTTTAAGTGTTGAACTTAAACTTAGAGAAATCATTACGCAGATTAGAAACCATATGCAATAATTTTTCACTTAATCATATGTTGTGCACGCAATTCAAAGAGCTCATCAAATATCTAATACCTTGATCGAGTTTAATAGCTATGTAATCATAATTACGAACATCCTCACGGTAAGTACCTAGTTGCTTAAAAACCACATTACAGAGAGGAAATTAAGTAGATAAACATGGTTAATTGTAAATATAATCACTTAAGGAATCTTTGCTCAGACGGTGTGACGCGAAAGAGAATTCGCCTTGAAAAAAAAAATGATTTCTATTCCAGTTTGCCCAATAGATGTACAATCCTACGTTTCGAAACTCAATTATACGGACCCTACAATTAGTTCGCTGTACATTGAACACTTAGCTCGTTTAACGAAATAAAAATTAAACGAAAAGATATATTGTATGATGAAAAGGATATCTTGCGTGTGATTACACTTTTAAAAATCATTAGTAAGGCAATTTTACAAACCATGCCGTTAATATTTGTTGCCATGCACACATATAAGCAACTTTGATTAGGGTTTCCAGGTTTGTAAAATTATTGATATAACGACATGTTATTTCGCATTTATAAATGTTTATTCCGAGTCTGGTAACCCCCCCCCCAATCCCCTTCTTTTCTTCTCTATCCTTTTCCTTCCTCTCCGCCAATCCACGGTCTGCCGTGCCAATGGATACATGGCTAGGGGCGAGCCTAGTCGTAAGCGTGCCGATCGTCCCGGGGTCGGGCTCCCCCGGGGACTATGGTGCCTTACCTCAGCATGCAGGGCTCTGCTGGGGCTGACCTCCATCCTCCCTTGCGGTTCGTAGGATTCACTAAAGACGAATTTAATATACCTAATTTGTCAAAAATGACGGCGACGTGGTTCGCCACCCGTCACGTCCTGATTCTCACGAGGGCAAAAAGCGACCAATGACGAGCCGATTCGCTGCGATGAATGGCAGCGGATGGAGTTCTGTGGTCTCTGCCAACCCCTGCGGGGGATAGGCGTGAATATATATATATAACGACATGTTTTTAAAAATTAAAGTTCTTAAATTAAAAATATTTTCCTGAATTCCATAGAAATTTTTCATAAGAACGATTTCCATAAGAATCGGATGATGGCAGAAAAACAGTTGCTCATTTGCTCGTTGAAAAGAAATTTTGAGCCATGACCCATTTGCATTCTGTACACATTACATAACTATTACTTTTTAATTTAATTATAAATTTAGTAATTTTAGATTTTTTATTTATTGTAAATTGAACGTTTATCAATCTATCTATATATTTAATGATGTGATGGCATGCTGGTTTACGAAATAGGTTAATAAAAGTGCGTTATCATCAAGAAGTGCACTCGATCAGATTTGTAATGTTAAAGCATTCTACACGTGAGAGCTTCCCACGTGCCGTTAGACGGTAATAATTAAATGTTAACTAACTTTACATTGCGGCCCGTAATCTCACAAGTATTGGGAAACTAGAGTTGAACACCTCAATCGATGTACTTTAATAATAAAATAATTTGTTTGTAGGCGAATGTATGTTAATTTTGCAGGCGAATTGTCTTCATCGAGGAGGAACAGTACAGAAACACTCATATCCATTTCCACGTCTTTTGATTTGTCTCTTTTCTTTTAATATTGGACACGGGGCCAATGGAAATCGAACGCGTAACCATTTACTCCAAAAACGGTAGCTTCGTTTTTGAACCATTTAAGTTTATATTTATTATGAATGTGATATGAAAATTAATAAATACAATTTTTTCCTACTCCTAGTATATTTTCTATAAATAATCGAATTTGATACAAAAACAATAATTATTTTAATTATTAAATGAAATATAAATATTTTTATGGTATAAAAAATAAGTAAATGAAACATTTATGCTTCTTAAGACTATATCACTGAAAAACCTTGAATGTTTCTCTTTATATTGTAACCGGAAGATCCGTAAAGGTCTGTGTGCTTTGTGCTTAGGTCCTAAATAAATAACGACCCGCGTTAAGGTCGCGTAAATATTATTTTTCTCTTCTACTTAAAGTTCATTTTGCCCAACTATTTTAGACCTTCATAATATTTTTTTTAATTTTTGCAATTATTATATGGGATATAAGGCAACATAATGGACGGCGTTGATTGCTTTCCATCAGGCGACACGCTTGCTCGTTTGCCCTCATATCCCTTAAAAAAAATTATCTTGTCCCGTAAACTACTAACATCATGTGCTCGTGCTACTAATAAAATATGGAAAAGAATGTACCAATTCTTTTTCATATTTTGTACAGTTCGTAGCAGAAAACTGCGACTAAACCCTTGTTGGATTTAGTTGCAGCTTACAACCCAAAAAAAAGTTCTGACAATCCACTGATGGAATAGAGACCGCCACCGAGAGGGCCGGAAATGGGCGGCAGTGTTATCGATGATGACCAACCAGTGACTATGAAAGAAATCATCCGGCCATCCTGCCACGGAAAATATCCTACACAAATAAAAATTTTAGACATTTTATAAGTACTACCTTAAAACCTATACCCATCACATCACTCTTTGCATTCAGCTACATAATACGCCCTTGGAACCAACAAAAAACAAGTGTTTACTATTAAGGGACGCTATATAGTCCGTTTACTTTCGTATTCCATATTTTACAATATTTACATTCATAGCTACACATTAAGATTTATTATATCGTGTGCATACCGTTTTAAACACACAAAAAATAATATTTATCCTTATGCGGGAATTGAACCAATGACTCTCAGCTATGAAAGCGAGCGCTTCACAGTTGCATCATTTGATTCGTCATTTCTACAATAGCCTCAAACGAGGTCACCGTATTTTTGCTTCTACGAGTACGTGTATAAGAACTCAAATAGTTACGAAAAAATCTTATAATAACAATGCAATTTCAGATATAATACAGAGTAACAGCTGATATTTCATCAATCTATAAATCGTTGCGAGTACGGTAACTTAGCTGTCCACAAAAACAAACGGTAATATTTGTCTAAGACGTTCTTCAATCCTGACGTAAGACGTTACTAGGCAAAATTACAAGCAAATCTCCTCTCAATACTGAAAATCGACCGCATAATATTATATAAGTCGAACTTGATCTAGATTGATTTTGGATTTATTGCTTCAAATTTCAATAGAAACTTGAAGCTATAAATCCGAATTTCTATTGAAATTTGAAGCAATGTACATATGTATAAATACCGGCAGGAGTCTTGGGATCTCAGAATATGGAGTTGCGGTTGATATATTTATAAGAGCCAAAATAAATAATTATTTTGACTCACACAAAAGTGTGATTGTTTTGTACAGCTATGGATGAATAGGCCAGCTTGCCCAGTAAAAGTACCACACCTCACAGAATATTGGTGTTATAAATCTCTCTCTCTCTTCCATTAAATTCTTCTGCCCCTCTCATTATTAACGTCCGTACTCTAAAATGCGCAAAGTACGTAATCTACGTATTGAAGATGTAACCTTCCATAACAAAACACCCTTATGTTTCATAAATTTATATATTGTGTAAATAAATATTTCAACACTTAAACAGAAAATAATATATCCTAAAAACACTAGACGAAATCAACTAAATAAAAGATACATAAGCAAGAATTCAGTACGAAAAATAAAAAATTATAAGATCTTTTTTGTGGTAATAAAACAACTTGATTTATTTCCTTTTTCTGCATACTTGAGATTTTAGTCTTTTTTTTAGATTTAGAGATTTTTCTCAGAATTCATTTTTTATAAAAAGTTACCATAGTATTTTTTAAAAAAAGGTGGTTATGATTTCAATTATATAAATTATTTTACTGAAATTAATAATCCCAAAAAATTACATTACTTAAAAATTACATAACAAAAATATTTAAAATTTGCTTGCTGTATGTCCCTTCCAGTAGATGTGCATCGGGGTCTACCTGAGTAATGAAAATTCAATCTGCAATCCCCAACTCGCTCGTCAAGCGTGGGGATTACGGTAACTCCCCTCAATTTTGAGATAGACAATTGTTTAGTAGTGATTTCTTATGGCTAAATCTTTTAGTTGATGATTAATCAATTATATAATTGCCGTATGTGGCGAAGAATGGAAAGTCAACATATCTTTGTACAGCACTTCTAATAATATCACCTAATTTTGTAAATGTTACCTTTACTAAATTTTAAAAACAACTACAGAAATATTTAATCAGAAATTATCGCCATCTAATAGCATTACCTGTCAAGAACATCGTCATCGAAAATCACGATTCGAATTATTAGATAGTGCGCAATCCAATTTCATCTTGATGACGCCTGCTTCGCGGTACAATGCAATTTGCCGTTTGTAGTTTCAACACAGTCGCCGTATTTCTCCACAACCCTATTTTCATCCTCGCAAAACATGGAGTGTATGACGCCATTTGTGGAGTGAACGAGAATTATGGACTGCGTATCAACATTTCAATAGACTCGTACTTTGTCAACGCTTGTATGTTCTCCTAACAACTAGAGTTGTGCGAAACATATGTTAAAACACAGATAACACGTACGGTTTGAGATAATTATGCACGATAAGTGTACGTTTCGACATTTGTTCATCCATTAAATCACTCGTGTCACCATGTCGAGGTTCATAGAAAGAGTAAATAAGAACTATATACACGTCTCGAGCAAATAAATGTAAATAAAATATTCTGATTTTCTTAACAATATGAAATTTGCTAACAATGTGATTCTTTTTTTAAAAATAATTTATATAATATGAGCTGAAATATTTCGATGTATACGCTTTATACTATTTACACGAAGATTATATAGAAATAGCGATAAAAGAATATTTATCAAAAAATCATTTCAATGAATTATTAGAAAAGTAAAAAAGCTATAGGCTATAGGCTGCTGGAATTCACATAGCTGTTATTATTATAATATTGATGTTAAAATCTTCCTATCAATATTTTTAATAAGTTAATTATTTCCTGTGTTGTATACTCGATTTAATATACATATAAAAGAATACCACATAATCGTGTTTATATAGGCCAACTTGTTCGTGGATAACCAAATAATGCATATTCTTTACGGACGACGGTTCCGAAGTATCAAATTTATTTTTATGTATATTTTTATTGTTTGCGGTGAGGATTGTCGCCTCCTTAGGGGCTGTTTGTATGCGGACTGAGGAGAATTACGTGAGCGTCGGAAAGGATCCACTTTAGAAATAGCGATAAAACAATTTGTTTTGAAAATACATCGTATGATGCATATGGAATCTTTGAGCGTAGGTAGCTAGCTAGCTCTATTGCGATCCGAACCTTTCTAGTATATTACTCTTGAAGTTCCCGTGGGAAGCTGAAATAGTTTTATTTATACCTTTACATAAATGGAAGATAAATAAGATGCCGCCTCTATATACTAATAACTTTTATAAAATGAAAAAGAAATCTCTAGAAAGAAACCTTTCTATATAAAATCTTTTCAAGGATGGATAAAAATTTTTACAATATATTTATAACGAGTTTCGTTGCATTTCATCGTACCTTATAGGCAAACATATGCATTCATTTTTAAATTCTATATATACATTTTTATAAAAAAAATTACAAAATTTTCATACAGTATGAATGAACTCTACCGCATTAAAATTACACCGAGCTCTACAGTTGTCTGGGTTCATAGAATGAGCCAAACTCATATCTTTCCATAGGTTAATACGGGATTATGGGACTCCCATAGGTACATGACTATGGGAATAAATACAAATAGCCAGGCAGGCAGCAGCAGCAGCATCTACTTGAAATTAAAACTAGTTTTGGATCCCCAATAATCCGTTAAGTGTGGGGATCACGGCAACACCTCTTAATCTGAAGGAAGCTAGTGTCTAGCAATACAGCTACACTTTTATTGATGATCTTGATGATGATGATGATAATTTTGTTTTAAATAAAAATATGTTAATTTTTTATAACAAGCTCATGCAAGTTACTTTGAAAGTCTAAAAATTGAAAATATATATAAATATATAATATTATTTAAAAGATATTTTCGTATTACCCGCCGTCTTTGGTTCCAAAGAGAAATTAAACTGATACGGAACAAATTTCAAAGACTTCATAATAACGTTAATTAGCGTGGAGTAATAACTTAATTAAGTCGACACGATACAGATACTTTGATCACATTATTAAGTATATTGTTGTTCAATTAGAAAACCTCTGATTAATTGTACAAAATTAACATAAACTCAAATTTGAAATTTGATTTTCTGGGAAACAATTAGTCCTGTTTATTTTTAACCTACTTAATATAAAATAACATAACCATAAAATAACTTAATTTTATTGTTGTGTTATTTTTATAGATACGACGTTATTAAATTATAGATATACACAATACTCGAGAGACAAGTAACAAAATAATATTAATTTGATTGTCCATTATATTTATTAGACAAAATGATTTTAGCTTTATATTTGCAAAATATAAACAGTTCTGCTTGAGCTTATTTCATGTACGCAACGAAAAGAACCAGCAGTGGCACCATCTAGTCATGTTTAAGAAACACCAAAGTTATGTAATTGCGCCATCTAGTTACGTTTTAAGGAATATTGAAATCCATGGGTATCTTAAGAGAGTCAAAACTTACTATCTTTTCCATTTCTTTCTTAAACATAATAGTATTTTTCTGATTTGTTTTTTGAGAATCGTAGCAAAGTAAATTTGCGTGTGAAATCTGTTATTCGGAAATAGTGTAGCAAATGATACAAGTTAATATTTTTCATAAGGAAAAGTTAAGCCTACTAATAATAGCAATAGAAAAGCTATTGTATTTAGTAGTACTGCGTGACTATGTTACTTCCTCGGACAAGCAGAATGGCTTTATCACAGTAAAATTTGAAACCCGTATTTAATTAAAAGCAACATTCAAAAATGTTTCAGCAAAGTAGATTAGTGCCATTCATTTCTGTGAATTCATATAATTTAGCTCATGCAACACGATTTAAGTCACGTTCAGTCGCCTGCTTCTAGCGAAAATGTTTTCGTCTGGCAACACTACAACTCCTTTTGATAAAACGAATCCCGGAAACTACTCTGAAAGCAATCAAGTCGGTGTTAACGTTCTAAGTAATTTCTTTGGCTTCATCCGGTCGATAGACTTCCTTATTACATATTTTGATGGAGATGAGAAGCCATACACTTTTTTGAAAAAAAACATGAAAAGTATTATTAATAAGTTAAAAGCAATACATGTAAATAATATTAATCGGACGGTTTTACTTTTACATCTTTCCTTTCTCATTCTTCCTTATTTATTTAGTTAATTTAGAAAAAAAGCATTGAAATATCTAATGGCTTTGTATTTGACAGACCATGAAATTTCTTTTTTTAAATTAGATATTGATTCTTTATTTTATTTATTTACTACATTTTCATTATTATAGAGCATACACAAACTTAAATTAAGGATGTAGAATATAACGAAATATTTTGCATAATTTCTTATTGGAATATATTAAACTTTAATGGATATACGATGTGGACGCTTTTTTAAAGTAATCAGACTGGCTCATCCAAGGAAACACGAAATATCCCATCGGATACGGTTTTAGATTATCCGATATATAGCATCATAAATGAGATGTGTGAAAAAATGTTTTTTGAGTTGAGTTGAGTTACGAATTCTTATAATGAGGCCGACGATATATATATTTTTTTATTTATATATTCACGCCTATCCCCCGCAGGGGTTGGCAGAGACCACAGAGCTCCATCCGCTACATCCATCGCAGCGAAACCATTCCATTCCATTGGTCGCTTCTCGCCCTCGTGATAATCAGGACGTGACTGGTGGCGAACCACGTCGCCGACATTTTTTAACAAATTAGGTATATTAAATTCGTCTTAGTGAATCCCACGAGCCGCAGGGGAGGATGGAGGTCAGCCCCAGCAGAGCCCTGCATGCTGAGGTTACAAAGTAAAATGAAACATGTTTCCATTTAAACACTAAATAAGTAGTCAGTCACACGTAATTACATTCGAATCTTCGCGCTTTGCTAACTCGACACTAATTACGGTTTACTTTTTGAGTTGACTATAAACGGTAAGTTCAAGCTACGATTACTTTAAGGGGGATAATCCTCTGTTTATCGCTACACACATAATTTCTGATTATAGTCTGTAATTTGTTTTACTGGCTAATATTTTGGCGCATTTAGATTAGAATATTATATTATTTGACGCAAAAAAGCGAAAACGTAGTAAACCGTAAAATGAAAATTTACTACCAGAGCTTTCTGAACTTCATGAAAAAATTGTTTTTTTTTTGGTGGATTGGACCATTAAACACCGTTCATTCAACGCTGTACAAGATTTTCTTTTAGTCATAGAGCTGTGACTCAGACCACACGTGACAGTATTTTTTATCCAATAAAAAAAAATTGACATCGGTGTCATTCACAACGTTCTCATTATTTTACTTTGTTATTATTTTGATATTTCTGAAGAACGGGAAAGTTTTCAAATTACTTGTTGGAACATAACATTAGACTCTAATTAATTGCTATAATTATAAATGAAACGTGACAGATAGTTCGTGTAATAATAACCACAACAAATTGGTGAATTAATTAAATGTTTTGAAAACAACCTTCTCACATTTGATGGGAACAATGTACGGAACACAAGTAGGTAACTCAATTTATTCATAAAACACTCCGGTGCATTGAAACTGCACAAACTACGTAATGCAATAATGGATAATTGAGTTTCCCACAACGTTCTACCCGCGAATGTGTTGCCTTGCTCCGTAGGGCACCACAATTTGTTTACGCAGTAGTTTGGCCAATATAAAGGTTATTTTATAGCGCTAAGGGAACTAGAAATTATATTTCATACATTGTTAGTATAAGAAAGAAGCATATTTACCCTTTATTTCGGATCATTAGAATACGTAGAAAAGAAATAGATACTAATAAACAGTGTAGACATTGGGTGTAAACAATGGTAATTTGTGACATTATTTGAACTAATTACAAAAAATATTAAATTATCACAACTTGTTTATAAGAGTGGTAATAAAATTTTCTTTGCATATAATTTAAAATAATGCTTTTGAGGCAATATAATAAAACAAATATGTATAATATTAGTGTTATATACGGGGATAAGTGAAACGACAGCCAGCTTAGTGCGAATGCGAATTTACTCCGTCACTCAGTACAGCCGTAGTCGCAGCCACAGATAATAAATACAATAACTATACATACATATACCCAACAATTATATAGTTCACGAAGATTCTTAAATATTTTAAATTAAACGCGATTGCCTTGTAAAATCGACAATAGATAAATTTTTTACAGTTTGCGCATTTGCGAGGTTGAATATTCATCTAAACATTGGTTCAGTGGCAAAGTTACCGCCATAATGCCGCAGCTTCGATTTCCACATCGAGAAAAACATATTATACATATATATGTCCTACAGGTAGGTATTTTAAATCAGAGTGCATTACCAATCCGCCTTGGACACGCGTGGCAGGTTAACGTCCATTTATGCAGAAATGAGGAGGCCTGTGTCAAGCATTGAGACATATATGAGCTGTAGAAAAAAAATGCTTTCGTTGACGACGTAGCCAATACAAAAGCTAAAAGGCTGCTATTGGTATAGTAAGCTAAAAGGCTGCTATTGGTGTGCTTCATTTATCCACCTATAAAATACTTTTAAAGAACTTTCTCAATCTTGAGTTCAACCAAACTAAAAAAAAAACAAAATTGTATTCAACAGAGAGAAATAAATTTGCATTTCCTTCACATCGCTCGCTAGCAGATCTTAGAATTAATTAACGAGATTTATTTAGTCACTCGTAGGCGAAGTTACTTGTAACTGGCTGCATAGACTCGTCATTTCAGTGTAAAAATAGAGTCTTTGTTCTTTTGTAGTAGTTTCTTTATATATTATATAGAATTTGTAGTAGCTTTTTTAGATATTATATAGAATTTGTAGTAGTATTTTAGATATTATAGGTATAGAAACCTTACAAATTTTTTAAACTAATAATTATATGGTATTTTATCACCTTGCGTGTATACATATATAAATTCACAATAATTTCATGACTTCATTTGTGGGAATTCTATCATTTTAATATCTTATAAGTTTTCAGTAAGTATATTATGGCCTAAAAATATTTATTCCACGTATAATAAACCGGCCAATCTGCATTGGATAAGCGTGATGGGTCGGACGTCCGTTCCTCCAAAAATGGGGAGACCCGTGCTCAGCAGTGGGACATATATGGGCTGTGGAAAGTTTTCAATAGTAATAGAACCTGGATTACACCACCCGAATAGACCAGCTCAATGAGTGAAGTCCTACACCCTCACAGAATATCTGCGTGATAGGATTTTATTATTGCCGCGTTTCGTACGGTGTACTCGGATCGGAAGCTCAATTCCTTTCATTTATTTCCTCCTTTTCCTCCCATTACATCCTTCTTCCTGTCCCATTATTCACGTCTGAACTTAAACTTAAGGGTACAGTACACACTACAGTAGTATTGCGGATCTCTATAGGCAGCACAAGTTGCTTACTATCAGATTTTAAGACATACCACTGCAAGTTATAATATATATATGTATACATACTCAAAATCACTTTTTAATTTTCACGAATTGCACGAAAGATTTAGCAATTGTATATTTGCATATACAATTTTACGCCTTGTCAATTTATTGAATGGGATGTTTTTTGAAGCAAAGCAAGTTATATATTGATATTACATTTGTAAATTTAATATTATAAATATGTAGTATGATTCACTTATAATCGGTTCAAAGTACATATATATAATAGCAATGTACATAGTTAGGAAGCTTATGAATGTTTAAATTATGTCAATATGAGCGTTAGGTAAACAGTTTGAAGGGTGATGAGCGGATGCGATAATCCGGCGGGCGCGCGCGAACGACGCCAGCGACACGTAGCGAGCGACATTGGAAATTCAATTATCGCAACCTATTTTCGAGAGGCTAATTCTTAATTATAAGCCCATTGTTCTCATATTGGAGCTTAAATATCTTATTAATTTTTGATGAGCTGCATATTTCTGAATCAATCAATAAACTCTTAACACTCCAGTGTTGGACGTTGCCTTCCTTACAAATGAGTAATGTTAATCTATAATATATATATATATATATATATATAAATATAAATATATATATATATATATATATATATATATATATATATATATATATATACACTCGCTTTTTGAATATTATAATTTCCATAAAGGTAAAAGTGCAAAGACATGAGAATGCATAACTACCATACGGCTTACAATTCTGGTATACATTTAAAGGTACTTCCAAATATGTGAGGTTCACGGGTAAATGTAAATTTTGGTAATCATCGTTTGGTAATCAGCTTATACAAAGTTATCGAAAACCTAGGGAGTATACACTCTTAAGAGACTTTGCAGTGCGCAACCTTCCAAAACTAGTCAATATTTTCCTCATGTTCAATTTTACCTTATCGAATGTAATGTAAAAGGTAAGTGGATGATTCGGTGACGTGACGACGTAAATAAAGGTCCTTCTAGCGCCGCGTGTCGAATGTATAACGATGGCCTAGATTTCGTTACGCACACGTTGGGAAACTCAATCAAAACTCAATTTGAAAACACTTGAAGCTCATCCCTAGATCACGCGACGACGAAGCTAACTTTGACAATGCGATAATAGTGAAAGAGATTCGTAACTCACGTAACTACTTCAACTACGAAATGGCCTTAGAACAATATGCTACCGAAGGGATCTACGTGATGGAGAAGATTGGGGCTAAGTTAGATGGCAAACAACTTTAAGATATATTATGTGACATACATACACATATTCTACATCTATCATATTTGCATTATATTCCTGTCATTGTAGAAATGTCGACTTTATTGTTTACATTTGATGTTATGATGTACTTGTAGTGGCCAATGGCAATTATTTTTAAATTTAACCTAATCTATATTAAACTACCTTATGCAATTAATAATAATGAATTAATGCAATGCATTTATTCCGCCTGTTATGCACTTACTCCAAAAATTTAAATAAATAAATATATATAAAACACAAAGATCATGACACATGTTATGCGAAAATAAATGAAAATATATACACATATAACTTCACTAAGTCGAAACACATTTTGTAATTGGAGTACTATACAGGATATGAATAAAAAATTATGCGATGCAACAGGTAATGAAAATTAAATCGCAAACCACGATAGGGGGAAAAGTACGTAGACTTAATGATTTTTTAACATAATTAACGTGAATAAGAACTCATTTATAGAACATATTATAAAAGCTAATAAGCCCGTATCTAATGACGGATAAAAAGAAGTCACTGCAGCAGAAAAGACAAAAAAGTAGAAAATTTAACAGACAATAAATGTGTACCATATATTTATGTATATACATTTTAAATCCTAGAAACAATGTTATGTACAACTATATAATAAGTATATGTGAGTAGATGAAGATTAAGCTAATTTTACCATACAACACTATAAGGATGCGGGAAATAGGGGAATTCAAGTACTCGAGATCATCTTTGTATCTTCGTAGGGACGCGTTCGATCTTTGAGTCTCTACGTTGCGTAAGCGTTAGCAACGGGTTGATTATCAAAGTTATTAAATACCCGAGAAACCTTTGAATAGTTATAAGTGACGTGGAATAATTAAGGCCCGATTGTGGAAACTATATATACACACACTTTACGACAATTAAAAATCTAATTCTTGTACACTCCAATACTTGTAAAATAAAACAATCTTACGAATAAATAGTGGGTCAAAAAACTATAATGTCAGGTTAAAAGCATTAACAGCTTGCCTTCTTTTTGTTATATTTTTTTGTATTTTATTTTTGTACAGCGTTTAATTTTTTACAGTGTTATTTTTCATGCTTCTCTCTCTTTATACATTCTATATTCGTTGTTATTACTCTAGGCATACAAAAATGAATTAGAGTCAATTGTGCCATGGTGTGGGCATAATGTATGGGCAAACATGCGTAATGCAAAGTCACGAGTAACGCGAGCTTGAAGCGAGTGACACGGACGTGAGGTCGTCGCGTGTCGCGTGTGGCGTGCCTGAGAATAATGGCCGCCAAATGAACTGCACAGGCTGACAGAAATCAAAATATGAAGTCGATGCAATTTGAGTTACGGAATTAGCGCGGCTGCAGGAACGTGTATTCTGATTAATTAATACTTAGTGGGAAAAGTCTAATTTTGAGTATATTTCTCTGATAAGAAATATACTTAAAATTAGACTTTTCCCGCTTGAGACGTTATAGACGATAGAGACGTTGTTTTTTTAATGTTCTTAATCTTATGTAATATTCATTTTTTTTTAATTAAGATGACGTATTATAAAATATAGTTCGATTAAGGTATAATTAGAATCATATGAATTAAATGCGTGTATCCTGACTTTTTAAGTTGACTGCAAAAGTCCAAAAAAGCTTTTGGTAGAATAGGCACCATTTTATCAAGACGTAACGTGACAGACTGACTAGTGGATTTAGAGTACTTGATACTATTGTATATTACTTGACACTGGCACAATATGTAAAAGTAATTGCCATCAAAAAAAAGAAAAAAAAATCCTCGTCGTTATTTCTTTAAGCAGCTGAGCAAGGGTCTTTTTGACGAATACTTATATAATATAAATATTTTTTATTTCTTAGTGGTTGCACAAGTTGAATCAGTGAAGAACCCAAACTCGGAATATATACTTGTAGGACACTTACACACATGTACTTAAATATCGGTGCCTCGATAAAACTGCCTAAATACCACCCAGTTCAACCGAATTTTCTCGTAAAACGAGATATATTTCAATGAGCGTACCTTAGACAGGCAAAAAGTATTGACTTTTCAGTCTGAATAACATTTGCTCAGAAGATGTCTATAACCATCACTCCAATTGATATTTTAGATGTCTTCTGAGCAAATAAGCAAAAGAGCAATAAAATAGTCACTTTCAATTTATTGTACATCATCATATCAGGGCATTCACAAGCTCCCTTAGTAGTGTACACCCCCCCCCCCGTCTGTTAGTAGGAACGTCAACTCGAGAGGCAACTGCTTTCCTGGTCTTTGGCTGTTTTTAATGCCATTTAAGTTGCGCCTAAAAAGTGCGCCATATTACCGCACTTTTTAGGCGCAAGTTTGGCTTTGCAAGTCACATCAGATCCCACCATACCATTCATGCAGATTGAGCATTTAGGAGCGCCTTTACTGGATACTGGCGTGGGCGTTATAAACATATTTTTATTTCATTTTCATTTAATAAATTTCATTCGTGATATATCATCAAAATCCTTTACTTTACGAGTGAAGTATTTCATTCAGTGTGCATACAACGTGCCCAATCATTGCAGATCAAGTCTGAATGACGGCAGTCAGCCATCGTAGCTGACTACTGCCATTCGCATGTTAGTTGAAGGAGCATTACAGTGTCAGTTAGAAATGAAGGCACGTTGCGGGAACACGCTTCCACAATTTCTGAGGTCAAGTAAGAATTATGTAATTTAGTAAGATTTCAAAAATACCTCTTTAGAAACTTTTTCAAATAACATATTATATATATATATATATATATATATATATATATATATATACATATATATATATATATATATATATATATATGTATATATATATATATATATATATATATATATATATATATATATATCATCCATAACATGTCATAAACATCACGCTTGGGGATCGATGATTGGTTCTTACTCTCAGGTGTACGCTGTTACCCATCTCCTGATATTTACTTTCATAATCGTCTCATTCGACACCCTTAAAAAGAAATGGCGTAACGCTATTTTATGCCGAACCACACAGCAAATTAAATCACACTGAGTTCTAGTACATTACGAACAAATCAAAACTGAGCATCAAGGAGTAACCTTATTAAATGTTTATAATAATTTGGAAATAGGTACAAACAAGATACGCAGTATAATTACGGTAGAGACATAATGAAGCATGAATGTGCCAGTTTAGTTTCGGCAAGTACCACAAGCTCACAGAACATCTCAATCGTAATAAATATAATACATTAAGTAATAATATATAATACTTTGCTATAATATATAATAATAAATATAATACTTTGGTTTCCATACATATACGAAATTTGGCAAAATACTGGTAGTATTTTGCCAAATTTCGTATATGTATGGAAACCACAGGCCCTCCTTTCACCTTTACTTCCTTCTTCCCTCCACTATATACCCACCCTAAGGTAAGAACGCATCTAGAGTCTTTGTTGCAGATGTTTCTGAATAATAAGATTACTTACCTATAATAAAACTACAAAAAAAAACTTGGAACACAAAATAAGTTGGTATTTATTTGGTAATTTTATATCGAAAACAAATTAATAAGTAAAAAGCTTTATCTTACAGAAAAAACAATAACAGCTTTCGTTTTTCCATACCATGTATTTTTTGTCATGTTTAATATGTAAATTTTTAATATCTTACACAATTTTCTGGTCTGTGAAAAACACTTAAATACATACATATGTCCTTATTCATTTAAAACTACTCCGATTGTACCAAACTTGTATTAGGTTTTATTTCAAGATTTGTGTATGTCAACTGTATCAAAGATTTTTCAATGTGTATAATAATTTAATCCAAATATGTTTATTATATCCATTTACAAAAGCGAAATATTAGATGACAGAATCAAACAAAGAAAAAAATTAACGGCGGCTCGTACTGTATGCATAATTAACTAAGTTTGATACACCCATTTTTCTTTCTCATTTTAATTAAGAAAATGAAGAACACTTTCCTACTTTATAAATGAAATAAGTTTCGTAAATTAAAGGTTTTTATAACAAAATTGTAAAAAATATTATTTAGCTCGTTTAATTTTCGCAGTAACACCGAAAGATTATGGGGATCAGTGACCCCGCGACCACGGACTTCGAAAGCAGTAACTTCGCCATTTAGCCAGTTAGGTCGCCATAAAGATTACATTACGTCAAAAAGATTTCATTACGCCTATTTTTAATTAGGTTTTAGATTTTTATGTAGAAAATAAAACAGTCAAGAATCGCTTTCGTGTATATATAATACATACATATTTATAATAAATTAATGTTATGTACAAAGTATAGTATTGTAAATACGTATAGTCTTTTGTTTCTTAAAGACCGAGAACGCTTCTGCCGTGCCTATAGGCTCTGCGAATATTTTTTTAGCGGCATTGATTGCTTTCCATCAGGTGATACGCCTGTCATTTGCCTGCCTATTCCATAATAAAAGTATTTTTTCGAGCTATACGAGCAATAGGTGGGCCATTCTGTCTGTACCGCCGTTATCAAACATAGTCTACTTGTAGTGTGATTCGAATAAAAACATTTAAGTTTATTTAATGTGCATACATCCAAAATATCTATTTTATGTATCTTTGTAACTAAATTACTACAATGACTAGCTCTGACATATTTATGGGTACGATTGAGAACTGGAAGGAAGGAAACTAGGTATATACGATACCCATATAGAATTCGGCTAGATGGTGCGAGGATCTGCGCAGGGCGGCTGGCAGAAACTGGATGCGTGTAGCCGAAGATCGGGCTAGGTGGTGCTCCATGGGGGAGGCCTATGTCCAGCAGTGGACTGCCGCAGGCTGCTGATGATGATATGATTCGTGATGCGTCAATGCGAACGCTATCAATATTACATAAAAATTAAATGTAAAATGACGATTAATAAAAATGATTGATGATTAATTTTTATTTTTATATTCATTCTTCTTAAAAAATTTAAAATTTAGAGCAAATAATTAGCGGCCCTTTTAAGGATACGAAATAAAATTGCCATCATCGATCTTCTATATAATTAATGAACGTTATTCATTGTAGGAATATACGAAAACTGTTTGATAATAAGTGAAAAAGCACAAAACTTCAACCTTTTTCAATTTCAGTTTTTTTCCACCTATGTAATATCAAGACGAGAAAAATTTTATAGATCTTTCCCACTCAGAGGACATTTGACTCTTTAACTCAAATCTTTAAATTTTTTACTGAATTATAAGTTTCTTTTTTTTTAATATATTATTCGTTAACGTAGAGCGAACAAGGACCTCAGTCTCATAAATGACGATTGATGTCTGCAGTTCTATTCTAGTCTCAAAGCAATTCTATCAAATTTCATTCTCCGTTTCATTTTTATGACGAAAATATTCAGCAATTATTTTGTAATAAACGTTGTAAAAGAGTTTTATCTCGAACAATTAAGTTTCAAATTTGTATTAGTCATTTAAAACAAGATTACAATTTATCATTTCACTAAAGACAATGAAATTTTAATTCTTACACAATATATTTATATTAATTTTGTTTACATACATGATCAAAATCATTATTTTGTTACCAACCATGACAATACATTTTATTAATTCATTGCTGTTGTAGATCATTTCATCGCATACATTGATTTTTGTGGAAATCTTTGATAATATTTCCTATTATTAAATAGTTAAAAATGTTATTAAATTTATACTCAATACCCAATTTCACAATCTTGTTTCATAACTAAAACAAAGTTATAACCATTTAAGTAATATTTAAAAAAGCAAATCTTACAGCACGTCAAGAATAGAAGGGAATGTATGATTTGGCATTTGGTTCGTCATGACAATTTTATTAAAAATATAATTGAAGCAGATATTAAAGAAAGAAGAAAAGAGAGAGCCAAGAACAAAGTTTTTAAACCCACTTAAAGAAAAAGCACTGGTGACGATAAAACAATTTCAGAATCATTATCATGAATACATACAGCACTCCACTGCTAAACATTGGGCTCCCTCATAAATGAGGGTGCTGCCGTAATCCCCACGCTTGGCAGGCACTTATAATAATTGATTTTTACTACATCAACATGACACAGTAGTTAAAATATTGGATTTTTGAAAAATTAAAAAATTGTTTCAGCATCACCATCATTTGTGAGTAGCTGTGAAACATTGGTCTCACCTCAATCTCAACGTTGAGGTCACCAATTAATTTCCTGCTATCAACTGTAGAGTTTTGACACTTCGACTAGACTCAGGTACGCCCCATATACAATATTTTTTATTAATACACAGGCAATTGTCAATTATATACACATACAATACAATCGAAAATTTCAGCTTCTTCTAAAAGAGATTTAATTCACCACGGAACCTTTGTCAATTTCATTATCAATATAATTTCTTAATGTTGTGACATCTCTATAGTTTTCTTAATATTTGGAGTAATATGCGAATAATTATTTGAAAAATCAAACAAAAAATTAATGCTTAGCGATATCATTTAATAAGTACCTATCCTATAATGCAAACACTGACGCGTTCGTTTGTTAAACTGTTAAATTTAAAATTTTGGATTATGATATTATCGTAGATAGGTTTAAAAAAATATTTGATCTACTACGGTGCGTTTCTCTCGTAACTTCTTTCCACGCACCACCAGTTTGTGGAACCAGCTACCCTCGGCGGTCTTTCCGAACCATTACGACATTGGAACCTTCAAAAAACAAGCCTATACATACCTAAAAGGCGGCGTTGATTGCTTTCCGTAAGGCGACACGCTTGCTCGTTTGCCTTCCTACCCATAAAAAAAAATTACTATTGTTTAGGACAATATATTTCGTAATTATTAAATTAAAAGTTAAAATAAGCGATAAATGATTTTATTATACTAAAGAATTTACTATTATTATACTAAAGAATTTATTTATAGAACTAAGATTAACAGAATTAAGATTACATCCACTATGTCATGGACCAGTGATGTACAAGATACTATTATACAAAGTATCTGGAATACAAAATGCAAGGTACTTTTAATTATTTCAGATACCAGATACAAAATACTTTCTAGAATACTATTTGAAATACTAGATACAAAATACGTATCTTATAAATACTTTTTAAAGATAAAATACTTTTGTGAGAAAACAAAATTGTATTGAATTTCGCTTTATATATCGCGAAATAAAATACAATAATAATTAACTTTTCTTAAATTGCATATTACATTCTCCCTAACACTGAATTACCCTCAAAACTGCGCAGACAGCTCTCATTAAAACATCGCAAACCTAGCTAAGGCAACGTAAAATGCGAGAGATAAGAGCTCTCTACATTGCAGTGGCATCCACATACATGTATAAATATTATCTTCAATGACGTTTATATAAAGCGCGATCCCTACGAACATGCATGTCTACGAATAATAATGCGATTCCCGCAACGTACACGTGTGTTTGAATAAAACCTCAAATTACTATCACCACATCAAAATGACAATGGTGTCTCCATTATCCACGTTCTACTTAATTGTATTGTATTTATTTCTACACCACCGTAAGTAAATGGAAAACAACTTATTAGAAATAAACAAAACTTATTATAGATAATTGCTCGAACGCTTAAGTAACTTTAAATGAAGTATTTAAATCGTTGTTAGGCAACTTTCAACGGTTGGGCGCGACCATTCGAATGCAATTAGTCTGTACTACAATTGTAAATACTTTACGAAACTGCGATCGCTCCTTAGTGGAAAATAAATATCTATTTCCATTCTTTATTATATGCTTTAAATAAATAATTTATTTTAAGTCACACTCCATACTTAAGTTTTTATTTTTGTTTTGTGTATTATCGTATTTCAAGACAGTTAACGATATCGACTTATGTCATAATTTATTTTAAAATATCTAAACCATTGTTAAGAAAAATATGACGCGAAGCAATTTAAGTAAGACAGTAAATGTATACGATAGGTATATTTATTTAATGGAAATAATTGTTTTTGCAACCTAAAATCAAAGGTATATTAATATTGCTATAAATATTTTATGACTCTCAGCTATTATTTATTCTGCGCTTTGTTTTTGTCTCCTTTAAACCAAGTGAAATTTCATTCGAGGATTTCCTTCGCTAAAACGTTTTTCTTGGGATATAAACGCTAAGAGCTACAATATAATATATGCATAACTATCAGTGAAGCAGCGGAGCGCCTCAGCGGCTCAGCGCAGTAAACCGGAGATCCTTTCATTTGCATGTTTTCCCAGAGCAATATCAAATATCAACGCTCTGTCCTATCTTCGCACGTTGTATCGCCGCCTACGTAATTACACTTCGACAGCTCCTACATAATTACAAGGGAATTCAGCTAACTGTCGTCGGTACTTGAAATTAATAATTCATGAAGCATGATCGCGACCGCAGTTAATATAATATTGCTGGATATTTTTTATTTACAACTCAAATAATCTACTAACTCTAATATATTTAATATTAATTTATGCTTTTATCATTAAAACATCTAATAGGCTATCGCGGGACATACTTCCATATCATATCCATACCTATCTAGGATTTGTTCATGTTGCCCAATCAGTCCAGTTTTTCACGTCCGCAGATCTAGTAAACTTGAAACAGTACCAAAAACAAAGATACTTGCGAACTTTTTTTCGTTATTTCTCCGGTTAGAATAGAAGAACGTCTATTACGAAATAGTGGTAGAAACTTATTATTGGCGGACTATTGTTTAACAAATGAAATGTTATGTCTTCAGACAAAAACTAAAGAATTTGAATTTTTATCAATACTTACGCATCGTTTTAATTTCAAATTACACTTCAAAAATGTTTATACCGCCAGTAACTGGCCGTCAGAAATGTTCTATAACAAAATACATCGCAAGTTTAACAGTTAAAGCATCAAGATTTTATTTCTTGTTGGTTTTATTAATAATATAACCTAATAATTACTACTAAAATTATTTGAGAAAAATCAGCGTTAATAAAAAAGGTTATGTTGATAAAGCAGTTATTATAAATTTTTAATAAAAAAATTAATTTTAATAGTTTTATTTTTATGAATAAAATTCATAATTTATTCCAATTTCGAAACTTTCAAAAAAATAATCGTAGTTATAACACAGGGAATACATCTATTATTAATTAAAATGTATGACATAAAACATGTTTTTTGAAATAGACATAATATATAACGGCAAAATTATTAATACAAATCAAACTAAAATTACTTTGTTCCATCAAAATTTTTAAAAAATCCTTTTTATGGATGACTCAAACGTTTCTGTGGCAAAGTGTTTGCTTTCGGAGTCAAGGATGACTCCGAAATCCAATGATGGGTTCTATTTCTACATCAAGAGAAAATTCCAAATGCCTTCAAGTTTTAATCATTTTCCCTATGCTGGAACCAGGACTAATTTAGTGAGAGTTCGAAAGGTGGATTCTACCGAGTAAAGCTTGGTAGGAGCTTATGACGGTGAATATGTACTAAATTCTGCTGCAGTCTCTTAATTACCAATAAAGCAGGCGAAAATAGTTTCACCAGTCTAGTCCAGTCCAGTAATAAAAGCTTTTGCGCAACGTCTCACTAAGTGCATCTAAATTAAATAATACCCGAAAATTACTAAGTTTTAGTGCACAAAACAGCTGCAACTAATTTCAGTTAACGCTCTCCCGCTGTGGAAAATGTCTAAGTCCGAGAGAATATTTTTGTTAAGAGAAAGCTCTTATAAACATACTACTCGATCCAGAACAAAGGTATACCTACCCTCTATACCTACTATACATACGTCAAGATACCGTCCTTAATTTCTCTACAGGTTTAACAATGTAAACTTCGATGCGGGTTGCTCTCTGCAGATCAGTTAAATCATATAATATGTAAAATTAAAAAAAATATTATAAAAATAGGTGCTTTATTTTTATTTTTTAAATTTTACATATTTACTGCAAATGAGTCAATATTGTAGGTATAATTACGTTAAACCATATCGCTAATTCCTTAGGAGTTTGATACGGATTGGAAATCATCACCTTAACTTCAACATTGCTTACCTTAGTGACTGATCTTCCTTGTGGTCCATTTTTCAAGTCGACGGTAATACTACGAAAGCGGTTATATATAAAAACAATTGAAAGTCGAACAGGAAGTATTATTTATTTAAATTTAAAGTTTTCACCCATTACGACCAATTGCCTCAGTGGCGGGGTTAATGTCCCTTCGTTCAGAACTGGAAAGGCCCCTGCCCAGTACTGGGACATATATGGACGTTTATATAGTTTTATTGCGAAAAAAGTTTCACTCGAAAATCTGACACCCTGCAAGTTTAATTTTAATTCAAAATGGCCAGTGCACTAAAACGACAATTTCGTATTAAAACCCCTATTAAATCTAAACGCATATGCTTGTGGTCAAATACATTCATCTGTAAGTAAAAACTGAAGCGATGTGCAATAAAGCGCAGAGCGATAATCCTTCCCTGTTCTCATGTAACGTGCCGCGGTCAACTGATGTGACTCGATTACAGACGAGGAACATTAATATGTTTACTTCCGCCGGTAGCGCGACACTAGGTTTTACATTACTGTTACACGATGATCAAATAATATTTTCAATTTATATATTTTTTTTATTCTGCAGCTCATATACGAGCTCGTATCTCCTGCTGCTGGGCAAGGGCCTTCTTATTTCTAAAGGAATGGACATTAATTTACACACCAAAGCGGATTAGTAGAAACTCAGTTAGAATGTACAAGACGAACGAAGAAGGCGTTACCAAAAACGAAACCGCAAATATGTTAGAAATATAAAATATTGTGTGAGTGAAAAATAGTATTGTCTATATGTATATATTGCTATTTCCAATCTTGTTGTATTTGTTATAGCAAATAATGGCATATAGCAACATTGTTACAATTAAACATTTAATATAAACACAACATGCGCACACGCACACGCACTCGTAAATACCGCATCCCGACATGGATAAACGGTATATAGAAAAACATAGTTAAGTTTGTATATATAGTATTTTTAAAAAAAAAACAAGAAACCCATTTACATTGTTAAAAAAAATGTAAACGGCTGTAAACAAGTCGATTTAAAAAAAACATTACCTTTGTAAATATAGAAAAAGAAATAATTGTAAACTAATAAATAAATTAGTCAATGGATAGTCGAAACAGATGTTTTGAACCGTTCAAATCTTTTATGTTTTAATATTGAATTAATATTTAACACAAATATAATAATTAATTCATTAACATGAAAGTTAAATGTACTACAGATTAATTACAAGAACACACTCGAATTAATTAATCGATCAATAGGCGGCACAGGTAATTCAGAGACGTCCTTGGAGTGAAGCCGCTTTGATTACAGATCACTAAGACATAACCCACACCTATATACTTATCGTAGTGGGTTTGCTAATGAATCACTCGATATGTAATTTCGATATATGCCATACATACATTTTATAAATACATTAGATATTATACTTATTTGTTAACAATATATTTCCGCCGATTCCATAAATAAACATTATCACCATCGTCGTCAGCTTACAACAATCCGCTGCTGGTCAAAGACCACGCTCAGGAGGTGCCATCTGGCCTAATATTTGACTCCTTGCATCCAGTCAGCTGCCAGCTGACTTGCGAAGACGCCGTTGCCACTGCAGCATTCTTCCATTCTAGCACTCGATTCGTCAAAAGACGTGTCACCTGTACCCTAATAAATATAATATTAATTTGAATAGTTGTAAAATGGAAAAACTAGAAGGATAGTAAACCCTCCCACTATTTTTCATTTCATAATTTCTTTTAAACTAACTATACATATTTAAATAGAATACGTACAGTGATACATGCGTTAGACTAAAAAGGTTTTTTTCGATATCGCAATTTAATTACATGGAAAAGGTACGTAAAAATATTTCTAACATGGTCTAATTATGTGCACTGAAGTTATATTCTAATACTAAACTCCTTTGATTGAAAACATAAAATTTAAACAGTAAAATACTTAATTATTTTTCTCTACTCAGAATGCAAACGGTTAATGGACGCTGCTTGCAGATCCCCTGAACGCGATCTAGAGTTAACTTCTTTTAATAGGTTTTTCCTTAATGTAAATATTAATTTTGCAAATTCATTTATTCACCCGAGAAATTGTTAATCATGAAGTAAAACGCTTGTTAAAGACGAGATGTTCTGTTAAAAATTGTTGTCATTATTCTCTATTGAGCTTTTCTTTTGACACAATTAAAGTAGGATGAAGAAGACAGTTTTTACATATATGAACTGTATTCTTCATGCTCCTCTTAGCCTTAACTTTCCGAATTCATCCAGGGTCAACTGAACATGAATTCCTCCATGTTATTGTGTGATGATCTACGTAATATATTTTGTGTTATTTCATAATTTAAGAGACTATACTCTTCTTAAATATGTATATTAGTCAAGACGACAAAACTTCATAATAATTATTTTTCCAATAATTAAAATTTTAGGTGAAATTTATTCGTAATGTGTTTTAGTTTTAATTATCTATCTTGCAAAAAATTAAGAAGAATATTAAATATATGATAAATGAAATATTTTATTTTACTACAGTAAAATCTAAATTATTGTGTTTTCCTTGAGCAATATTAGATTTTGATGTGAACAATTTAATCCGTTTAAAAGGATTGGTTGTACTTTTTTTGTGGAAGAAACGTAATTTTCCCCCAGCCTCCCTCAAAGTTTAGGTGTTACGGAAATTCCCACGTTTGACAGGCGGATTAGACATCACGAAATAGTTTTTATTACTCAAATGGATTTTTATATCCACTTACTGAACTACACTACACTTTGCTCCTATAATCACCTTGTATGACAACTATTCACAGAAATTAATTAGCCTTATTCTATACCAGAACCACAGAGCAAAAAGCAATAATATATTTTGTGACTTTTTGTATTTTACAAAGTCTATTTTTAAGAGTTATGTTCAAAATATTCAAAAATTATATTATTTTAAAGATATTTCATCCGACACAAACATAAATGACGAACGCACATGTAACACCTAACTACCTACGCTTGAAAATATGTTAATGTCTCTATAAAGTTGACAATTAGCATCCTCTACATGATCATTGGCACTTAGCATAAAAAAGTATTCATCCTAGTCGCCCTCGCGCTGTTTAGCAGACAATAGAATACAATTGACCTTGACTTTTCGAAATAAAACAGCCGAGGCTATTACCATAATGGTTATGTATATTATACGGAATTCTGAATGGAACTTGAGGAAGAGATTACGTAGCGCAACTAATGCTTAATAATGGCATGTAATCTATTTACTCAGTTACAAACCACATAAAAAGCAATAGGGGTCACGGCAGCGAAAAAATAAATAATATCTTCTTCTTTCATTTACTATAAAATTTTAACTGGTACTCTTTCGGCTCGATAACATTTCAAGGTTTTAATTTTTTTATAGAACACTTAATTTTTTTCGAATAGATAGTATAATAAACTTAACATTCTTCTTACTACATTTTATACTTTCGTGAACAGTTCCTTCGAAATCGGACCATTACATTTACATCATAAAGAGCGTCAGCATCAGCGTTCGCTTTTTTCTAAACTACTATAGTGTAAAATGAATATAGACCCCGGCCTACGTACCTCATTTCGCGCTATAACGAACGAATTACTACATTAAAGCCAACAATCACGCACTTCTGTTTTAAGACACTCGTAGAAGATAAAACGAAAAATCAATTAAATCAAGCACTATGATAGACACTCGTCAAAACAAATCACGAACTGAGCTTTCCAATGAAACAAGGAAGGCTTTTAAATATTTCTCAAATTTATTGTCTTCAGTTAAATTTTGAATAAAAGGTCGCCTATTAAGTCGTGAAGGCATAGATCAGACGTCAACGGTTGAGGTGAATTTTGACAACTCAAATTTAAAGGCGTGAGGCCATTATGATCTTCGCTTATAGTGTTTGAACGGAGCTGGCCTTTACTTGTCAAGCACCCATCGTGACTTCATCTTTATATTTCTTAACAAACAATATAAATAATTCGTAATGCAAAAGATTTCATTGCCGAAATTCTCATCTTTTTATGACTCATAACTCCTCCGCAAAATTCACGCTAAGGGCTAATTAATGAAATTTCCTTAAACCATACCGTCGTTAAAATTACGATTTTCGTAAATAATTTATTATACATTCATGCGGCTATAACTTCGGCGCTGATAAGAGTTCTCTGTTAACTCCCCTTTGAATATAACATTCAATTCTCCGAAATTAACTTTCTTATCATTACTTCCGTGTACGAAAATTCGAATTTATTTCTCTTAATTTACGTCTTAACTAACCAAACACAAAAAAAAGCTTGATGTCTTTTATTTCGTTTACTTCTCCCAGTAGTCGACTGGAAGAGAATGCCTTCTTGTGTTAAGTCTATTATTAATAATCTTAAGAGTAAAAAAGATAAAATAAATGAATAAAAACATACAAACATTTATTTATTAAACTTATATTAATTAATATTAACAATAATTTAAAGGATCTCTTCTATTAATAACAAAATAAAGATGTAGTTTAAATATTTCATTATTATTTTTAACTTTCAATATATGGTCTGTTTCAACTTTGAACATTTGTTTCAAAACACTATATAAAATAATATGTAAATAAATATTAGGTACTTTGTATAATTTATATCTGGATCTTCAAGTGAGATTTTGCTTCAAGACCAACAACGGCTCTACAATAAAGCCAACCTTATTCTATTACATCGATTTAATCAAAATATTTCGGCCAAAGGTTATCTGAGAAGCGATCCCCGGGCGATTGGAGCTCGCGAATCTATTGTGCTCGGAACCTAGTTGCCAAAGTCAAGAGTTCTCTAAGTACTTATTTGTTGCCTCGAATACCATTCAAGTCACGGACAATTTAACTGTGTATCAATAACTGGATGTCAGATGTATTAAAAATAATGTCGTTATTTATAGAATTGACTAAAGTGAACATACATCTTTGTTGATTCACAATACTTGCGAATGAAACAACTCCTAACGTAAGCATTTTAATTTCATCTTCTCATTCTCATGAATTTATATAATGCTATGTTATATTACGAGAAAGATTTTTTTTGTGGGATAGGAAGGCAAACGAGCAGGCGTGAACATGATGGAAAGCAATCAACGCCGCCCATAGGCTTCCGCAGTGCCATAGGCAGTGCGGAAGCGTTGCCAACCTTTAAGGAAAGTTTCATTATGGTAGTGAGAGTGGGAGGGGGAAAAGGGAGGGTGTTTGGCCTCCGGAACTCAGCCGCTCACCGTATGATACACAGTAACTAAGCTACCACTCTGACGCCGGTATTCTGCGGGAGTGTGGTCCTTCCCCGGGCGAGCCGACCCATTCATGCTACAGACAAATATTATGTCATTCTTGACAAAGTATTCGTTTGCAGCGTGGCTCTACCACTTGAAAATGAAGTTTATGTTTTGAAATTCATGAGAAATATTTATACCCCTCTCTATAAATGTCTTAATTCATTTATATCTTGCTATTTTCTAATTTTCCTAAAAGGTCAATAAACTTATATATTATATTAGAGTTCAAATATAAACGCATTACAGTTAACGCCCTCAACAGTTAATTAAAAACATAATGAAGTTCACACGTAGTCTGTTCCGGAAAAGTGGGGACAAGAGATTAAACTCTGCTTTAATTATGCCATCACCAGCGTACCGTTCAAGTACAGTTATATGTATATTGTATTCATGCATACAATCCACCGCTCTTGTTCTGTATTAAATGTAATCAGAGCTAGATTGAAAAATAATCAAAATAAATGATTATTTCCATTATAGCTCATCAGGTGTCCATTAAAATAACATTCAAATCATAAACAAAGTAAAATAAATAACATTTCTTTCTATAGAAGCTATATAAAATAGAAAAAAAGCATAGTAAACTTTTTTTTTTAGGCATTTTATTCATACATATATATTTTTTAAATATGTATTACACTTGTAATTCCATACAAAAATATTTTTCCTTGTTTCATAGGCGTCATTACAAACTAATGATATAAAGAAATACTCAGACACAGAACTACCTAACTACTAAGGAGTGAACATTAGTCTAGCCCCATTGACCAAGTCAGATTAGAGGAATTAGGGACCTCTTCCATACAAAAAGATATGTTACTGAATTTAACCTTGTTAGATCCCACTTTATTTGTAAAGTAGAATGCAACATTTTTCATGTTTGAAACTGTCTGCCGGGCGGTCCCTACGGGAGATGTTGCTGGAATGTTAATTCTTGTGTATTAGTATTCAAGACAAAACAACAACTAATAAAAGGAGGCGCCGTAGGGAAAATTGAAAATATCCGCAACCGTCAGGAAAATGAGGAGACTCTTCGTCACGCCGTGAAATTAGAATCATCCCGGATTTTTCAGATGCTAGTCACGTGGAGACCAAATTTGTTTACGTTTCCATTTGATTATAATCTTGACCAAATCTTCGTAACAAGCTTCTGTTTCTTTTGTCTGTAACACCATTGTTGGTTATTGTTTTCTTGCTTTAAATCTTTTTGCATTAATCTTAATTTATAATGTCTAAAAAAAAATAAGTTAAAGAAAATTTACACCTTGTCTTGATTTCAGAAAGGGCTTATTTTAATGCTAATAAAAAGCAATGCTACCGATTTCAAAGTCAATGATCGCGGGTTCAATTCGCGCATCGGTATAAATTTGCGTGGCCTACAGGTATTTATTCCGAATCTGGATGACCCACCAGTCTGCCTTGGACAAGGGTGATGGGTTACTTTCCATTCCTCCAAAAATAGAGGCCCATGCTCAGCAGTGTGTATAGACTGTAAACAAAAAAAATACTGCCATCAGCCAACCGTCACTGTCTTACCTGTGAATTAATGAAGCATGCAGGTGAAATTGATAACTTAACCTTTCGAATACCGAGCCCTTTCTAAAACGTCCCATAGCACACAAGCCCGATAGCATCACCGCGTACGCGGTACTTGAGTTTAATATCTATGGGTCTGAAAGCGCTTTGGTTATATTTTAATGTGTTCAAGGTAGAGCCACGCTGCAAACGAATACTTTGTCAAGAATGGCATAATACTTGTCTGTAGCATGAATGTGCCGGCTCGCCCGGGGAAGTACCTCATTCCCGCAGAAAACCGGCGTCTGAGAGGTAACTTAGCTACCGCGTTTCGTACGGTGAGTGTCCGGAGAGGTTCCGGATGATCAACCCCCCCCCCCTTCCTTCTCCCTGTTATTCCCACTCTCATAATAACACTTTCCTTAAAGGTCGGCAACACTTCAGCATTGACTATGGTGCTGCGGATGTCTATGGGCGGCGTTGGTTGCTTTCCATCAGGTGACACGCCTGCTCGTTTGCCTTCCTACCCCAAAAAAACAATTCTTGAAAACCAATTAGATAGCCGATAAGTAGAAACAAAAATAATAACAGTTGAATGTATATTTAGCTGAACATGAGTTGATATCGTCGGTAATCTAGGATACTTTTTCGTATGACAAGAATTCATGTTCGCGGTATTCGAAAGGTTGAACGCTAAGATGTGATTGGCATGCCAATTTACACAACGTTAAACACGTGATTTATAACGAGTCTAATTAAATCCTCGTTTTTATTTGACATAATATACGAGATTAGCAAGTGGTATCGTCAATTTAACGGTCGGCAACGCACTGCGGTCCGCCGGCGGGAAGGTTCTCTCTGCGTGTTCACAACGCTTCACACCACAAACATAATGAGATTTTAGATTTTCTTTTTCTTTATAGTAGAGCGGTCAAATGAACATGCGGGTCACATGGTGGTAAGTGATCACCGACGCCCTCAGAAACCCGCAACGCCGGAGGCATCTTAGACCTTTAGATAACGTAAAAATGTAATTCAAACAAGTAACTTTAATATAGTGATAAACCTCGTTCCGTGAAGCGTTTGTCGCACAGACTAATCCACCTTCAAATTCAATTTTTTTCTTTTTCGGTAAAAAAAGTTACATTTAAATAATATGTCTAACGTCATTCTGTTAACAATTATTACCAACATTTTGCAACAAGATACATATAAACTAAAATGAATCTCTGCTCTCTACTCTATGGTTTTGTATCGTCTTTTTACAATTCAATATTTCATACACAAATACTTTAGATGGTTTCATAGTTAAGGAGGAAAATGTTCGATTGAGTATGAGTACACAGTTAATTATAATTTATACTCAGCTCATTAGATCTATTTATATTACAAACTAGACTTGATTATTTATTGTCAAATCAGCCATTACTGATCGATAGTTTTTTGTAATTTTATTGTACTACAACTGAACTACAAATAACTTATCTATTTTGTTTTCTTAATTTCTTTTTCATTTATAAATTTAATTTTATAAAGAAATATCCAAAGGACATTACTAGACTATTAGTAAAATTTTTAATAATCATTCCAATTAAAAGAATAATGCTTATACTAGGAAAATTTGATTCACATTAATAGTCCAATTAAAGAAAGGATCAAATCTACGATCTTAGATCACCAATACCACACTACAGCATAACTTAATAATAATTTAAAATAAAATCAAATTTTATAATCATACAATGTATATAGTCAAATAATAATACATACAAACGGTAACTTTACAACCATCGCCTAAACAAACTGCAGTGCTAGTAGATAACAATTTGTGAAAAGAAAAGGATAATGGATATTGAAAACTATCGAGACAAACTAGAGCCACTTAGAACAAATATCTTATTTGAATGAGGGTCGTTTGGACCGCAGACACAGAGGGGATAACGAGGCCGACATGGGACTCGAACCAATAGAGGTACAGCCGCAAATGAAAACCGAACGTGACTATCATTGGCATTTCAATTCAGAAAGAAACGTTGGCTGTTCCAAGTGCAATGCTTACCTTCATTGTTTTGATATTTCTAACATTCATTGTCAGTCACAATTAGATTACGATAAAATTCATGTACAGGTTAACATTCTATTTGACCTACATTCTAACGTATATACTTTATTCTGACTACAGTGTACAATTTTCAAATGCCGCACACACTATAATATTTTTTTTTTTTTGAATAGATATACATAATTTTTTATAAATTCCTAGATCACTTGGTTTCGTTTTTACTTCTTCTATGATGAAGGTATACGTAGCAAAACTTTGATTAATAAGTATCGACGAAAATTCTAGAAATTTATACCATACCATACCATATAGATTTTATAAACTACAAATGTTTATTGTGTTCAATATTTCCAGATACTGTAATATTTTATCGTGACTTTATAGAAATGTTATAGAAGTTCAATTAATACTTCTATAACACTTCTATAGTTAGAAGTGTTATAGAACTTATATAGTTATGTGATATTTATTAATTTGAAAAATAATAATCAAAATATTCATTTCTTTGTTTTAAAACTGCTCTTTCGCTTTTTTGAAATCTGCTCATTGTGTGGATATTTAAATGCTTTGATAACATTACTCCATAACATTAAGATATAATTTGTTTGACTTATGTATATGTTAAATTGTTAATTAAACTATACAACAAAATCAATGAACTCAAAAAATTAAAAAATCAACACATTTTATTAATTACAACTAATTATCTCATGAAATAACAATAAATAATTTTATATGTCAATAAATAATAATTTTCTATTGGTAGAAAAGATGAAATCAGACAAAGTATATCCATCATCCAATTCAATAAATCATTTACAAAATAATAAAACTCAAATGCTAGTTTATTCAGGGAAACGTTAATGATAATTGTCACGGAAAAACAGTTAGCGTTAAATATCGATAACATATATGAAATGATTATGCAGATAGTCATCCATAACGATTTAATGTTCATATCGCTGTAACCAGAGACCGGAGGTCATCGGGTTAATGTGAATTAGCGTGGCCAATTGTAGTCTTGATTCGTATGCTAATGATCGCTAAATATGCCACACATGCACATACTCACGACGTGATGTACCACGATTTAACAAGTTCCTATTTCACGGTAATACTAGAACATAAACCACACAATAATTGCTTTATTATTCTAATATTACAACATAGACGTTGAGAATAGACGGTAAAATAGACCACTTTAAAAAATAAGATTGTTGACTACTACTGTCGAGGATATTACTAAGATTTTGTTAAACAACTCCACTAAGCTGGAAAACCGTGTTATGTATATAATTCGCATAACACCTTCTGTTTTTGCATGATAAAATGAGAATGAGAATTCCTTCACACGAAAGCAAAATCTTCCTTAAGAAGCAACGTCGTTAGTCCAAATAAAAAATATCAAAAGGAAAAAAACATCCAATATTTACTTTCGACTACCCCCACAATGTAGTTCGGGCTGTTTTTAAATTAAAAAAGAATGAATGCAAACGTCATTAATAATATCCTTAACTTCATTTAAGCTGAAATAAGTGCTTGCCTTGCCTTGCCTCAAGAAACATGTGCTTTTTCCCGTTCCCGCTTTAATGAAGTAAAGTTGAAGAACTAGAGCTACTCCCTTTTTGACATCAATTGACATCAAAGACATTACATTGTTTAAGTCGGTAAAAGTCTTTAAGGTTATGAAAACTATTTCTGTAATCCTCATCATCATCATCGTCAAAGCATTACAGCCGCAGGTGGGCCTTAACCTGGTTAAGTAAATTTTCCCAATCGGATCTTAGTTTAGCTTTTTCTCTCCAACCCCTCACACCGATTGCCTTTAACTGCCTTTCTGTAACCCTCGCAAGGTACAGATAATAGATGATGTTTAACATCTCTAGTCCCATGGTAAAATAGAATATGAATCACAAACACTTTTCTGATGCCTTATTTCTGATCTCTAATCTCATATTTTAATTTATACATCCAATTTCAATAACACTAAACTATAAATAACTGTGAATGACACTGAAATATAAATGCTGGTCGTACATAATTATATGGTTTTTTTATTGCATAGTGAGAAAATATATTTTTCTGCACCTAACAACTGTAACCAGCGTCAGCGACAACATTTAGCATTCAGACAAGACAAAGTGTTTGTCTCGACGCGGATTCAGAACGCTACACTCTAACTATTGTATGAGAAAACCAATTCATGTATATTTTGCATTTCTTAGACGTTTATATCGTCTCTGGATAGAAATCCGGGGGAAAGTTAATATTTCCCATGGCACTAGTTACATCTGCAAACTTTTTCACTATTTTCAAACCATTTTGTTGCTTGATTTTTGTTTCTCAAAACTTGAACAGTTTTAAGCGTTTATATAGACTTCGTTTTTGGGTTAATATATATCCAATACTTTTTCTATACTTTTTAAAAGACTTCAAAATAAATTCATATCGTAGTTTTCCGATGATGTGTAAAATACGTATTGGTAATTTGAATAATATATATATATCATACAGAAGTGCTCAAAATTTAAATAAAGATTCTGCACATAATAGCAATGACAATATAGGTTCTAATGCTTTCAAGGAAAGCAGCGGATGACCTAACGACATATACCCGCCTCCGCAAATAGACATCTGCAAACCCAAAGGTACTGCAGATATAGTATTGCTAGCCTTCAATAATTATTTAGAATGGTGGGTAAGAGAGAGGAAAGTAGGTTAAGAAAGTGGAATGATTAGGGGAACAGAAGAGGAACTGGTCCTCCGACTTTCATCGTGTACTAAACTGTACGCAGTAAGAAAGCTACTATTCAGAATAGTCGGTTTCCTGCTTGAAATTGGTAACTCATCGAATGAGTTGACCAATCGAACCTGATTTGGAGTTAGCCGGTGGAGACAAAAACAACCAAAAATTTTCGACATACTGAAAAACATGTTTCACAAAATTTTACTACATAAAAACATGAACGCCTTTTTAGTGTCACAAACTGTAAGCAACAATACTGAATCCTCCACTATCAATATTGCAAACTATCCATATATTTACAAAATATGCATACGGGTATATATTTTACTTATTCTATATTTTCTAAATAATCAGATAATTGATGCAGTGACGAAGTAACCAACTTCGAAGTGTCCATGAGTCTGGTTGTCCAGCCCGTCCAACTTGATCTAGTGTGATGAAAAAATCTCCATTTCACTAAAAGTGGGCAGTTACAATATTTATTTTCATAATTTACTTCAGTACAAAATACAAGCACGATTTTAAGAATCACATTTTAAGTGAGCTTAAATAAAAAAAGCACGCTTGACTCCCTACAATCAGGGCTCAATTCATCATTCTGAACTTCGAACACCTCTCACAAATTACTAAAACATCTCACGAAATATCTTGGGGGGGAAAAACCAGCGATTCCAATGTTGGAAAATCCCATAAAAGTACAGGTACATTTAACGTAAAAAATAATGACGCTCCCTTCGCTGGTATCCTCAAATAAATTAGTTATAAACGTCCCAAAGCACTTAAGACGTCATAACAATGTGAACATAGAAATACATTAAGGATTCCATTACAGTGGATATTATTTCTCCATTAATGGACGTTGGCGCCTGCCGTCGCTCTCTCCAATCTGAAATTCAAAATTTTGTTGAAACAGATAAATGGAAAGAATATCCCTGTATAAGGTTGATTACACTAGAATTATATAAACGTTTTTACTCATTTAAATCCGGGTAAATATGTTTCCCTTGTGAGATATCTATGGATACAATTTCTCACGTGGAATTATAATAAATTCTAAGTAATAAGCTTTATTATTTAATTATGAGTAATTTTGACGTTTTCTTTTTCATCATCGTGTAATAACTAAAAGTTTTTCATTATTAAAATGTACGTAGTCATTCATTAAAAAATTATCTATCTTTGAGAAATAGTCTGGTCGAATTTAGTTCAATTATATGTAAGAGGCCAGACAAATACATAAAATGAAGATTAAAATTTGTATCGAAGCTTAGTTTACTAGATTAAATACTGCCAGAGAGATCCACAATTTGGCTCATCTCATCTGTCTCTCTCTCACTACGTTCTTCTCCATCATATATTCATTCATTTGACCTGATTTGATGGTTAAAAAAAATAAGGAACACCTTATCTGGTTCAAGATTCCTAAAATGCGGCCTTATTTCGAATGGTTAATGAATTATTCATCTCCAAAATAATAAGCATTAAAGAAGTTTGCTAAAACATTAACAGCTTTGTTATATCATGCACATATTATAATGAAAAATGGAAAAGAGAGTGGACCTCTGAAGATAAGAATAAAGCGGCAACTAATGAATTTAAATGTTATTCAATTAAATGCGCATGAATAATTCAACGAAAGTATGCTAACGTGGAAAAGAATGCAAACCTTCGTCGATGTCTTAAAGATTTCTTGGGTGCCGAAATTAATTACTTTTTCGTAGCATTCCATTAAACATGAAAATACATTAAAGTGGAAGTAAATTTTCGTAGATATATTTAACGTGTCACGAGTAACGTTTTTTTTTTCTTTTTAAGCAAAATATGATATATGGAAACGCTATTCAAAATGTATTTCTTTGTAGCGTTTTGATTTCTTTAAATATTAAAGTCCAAATACGTATCATTATTTCGCAAAAAAATTTTACAGTTTCAAAAATAACTAACAGTCCCCAACTGAACTATGAATTCCAATAGATACGATCTAGCTCGATCTACACACCCAGTTCTCTCAGCCGCTCTGCACAAATCGTTGCTCCATTTGACCAAAGCAGTTCTCCATTCCAGCAGTTCCATTCTAACTATAATATCATTTACGTAGATATAGACGTATTTGTTAATATACAAATTATTAAATATCTATGATAAGCTATTCCTGACCATGAAAAACAATGTGCAATGTGCTGTTCACAAAAAGTTCAAAGAAGGATATTGTAAAAGTTGGAAGGCAACAACCCAAGATTTATCCGTTGCATGTACGATGCTGCTGTCAATTTCTTAGGCTACGTACTGCAAGCATTATTTAAAAGATGATTATATGAGTCATTAATCTGCTTTATTTGTTCTTTAGAAGTTTACGAAGCCAGGATTCACCATTGAAATGCATATTGATACAGCTGACGCCCTAATCTAACAAAAACATACATTTAAAATATCACAACACACAACGAATTCTGCATGAAAAGGAAGGAAAGAACTACTATAAATTGCAAATAATTTTGTTATTATGTTAAAGTCTAAATACTCAGGATTTAGTAACTATAACCCAAGTTTTAAACTCAGTGAGAGCACTAGTTGTAAGATATTTATTATTTGTGGTGACATAAATAACATAAAAAATAAAAGTATTAAAAGTTTCGCTTGATAAGGCTAACCTTTTAATCGAGTTCAAAGGCATAAAAATAGCGTATAAAGTATATGCCGATGAAATAAGTTAATAACTTTAACATTTTACTGCCGTATCCGTATCAGAGTGAATATAGCAAGTAAAACAAGGAAATAGGGACAGAAACAGGAAATTACAAACGCCTTATTAGTTTTTCTTATTAACTTGATAAACAATTTCCTACAAATTAATTGAAATGCTCACGTTTTGTAGGCTTTGAACGTAGTTGAAATCGATTTATTGATACTAAGAAAAAAATATTTTTCTCAAGTATTTTTTACTCAAAGATTAAGTGGCCTCGAATACAAGAACTCACCACTAGTAACGATGTCGGACTGCCTCCTGCCAATCGCTTGTCTGAAGTTCACTCAGTTTAACAATCATTGCGTCGCTCTATCGGAACCTAGGGCAACTGATCGGATGTCGACCGGACGGTATTGCCATGGCCTATTGGCCGCACGATGCTTTTCCATCCTCTCCAGAAACGAAAAAAAGCTTATTAAAACATAAGTAATGCTACATTTATAATTTAATCGTGATACAAAGGCGTGCAAAAATTGGTACCAATACAACTATTATATATTAATCTAACGCTATAACGTATTCCACTGAACATTGGCCTCTATATAATTGAAGGGTGTTGCTATAATCTCCACGCTTGGCGGACGCATAGAAAATCACAGATTAATTTTTATTACAAATTTAAACATACCTGCCCGTCCGCTGATATTTGCTTCCACAGACGCGGGAAATAATAGAGTGTCTCTATTTTAAAATGAAAACCGCCACAGCAAAATTTAATATAAATAAACTTATTACGATTATATCTGTTATAGCATGTATTCTTTTTTTCCTCATGTTTAATTATCACTCACTTATATCTTCAATAAAATCTTAAAGCACATCTAATAAAATACTTCGTATTTACCTTTTAAGATGACTCAAAAATAATAATACATATGCTTACGGTTTTATACCTAAAGCATAGTTTTGTATTATTCCTTTAAAATTTACTCATGTGGAATTACTAATTCGGATAATTAGATCGAACATATACACATATTCAGATTAATTCCCTGCATTGGAATTAAAATAAGTAAGACCTTCAAATATTAACTACCACTTTTTGTGTTTTATCTTTCGTGTTTTATAATAACACATACAATAATGGGAATATTAGTGTGAGTTTGAGTATAAATTATTTTTAACGATAATAAACTATTGTAATATTGTCAGCTTATAAAAATGTATATAACACGGTAATATTTCTATTTTATATGCATTTTGGCTTTAACCAACATGAAATAAAAGCAACATATTTCATGTACACTAGGTTCTCTTTTTAATGTATACCATTGTACAACTTCATATCTAAATAAGTCTGTTACAACTGAGAGATGTAATAAATGACTTGTTGTACGTATTGCAAGCTCGCAGACATGGCATTCTTTGGAGCACATTTTGATAAAAGATTGTACCGCGGACAGCGGGGAGAAATGGTACAGCTCGAAAATATGTTTGCGCTTCGCTGTATAGCGTTAGTGTTATCTAAGCTGATATATTGGATATGTTGCTGTCTGCATTGTACAGTCGTCGACAAAAATAAATAACTTATACGCAGCTTTTACTGTTACCAAAGTTTTACTACTTTCTTTACTTTTTTTAAAAATTATAAATGAATCAACAGGTTCTGGGAAGTGACGAAATCTAAGTAATAGATTCACTGGTACGCTTTATCAAGTACAAGTGAGAGAGAGATAACTTTGGATTCAAAAATACATTCAAATTTATAGATGACTTTAATAGATATTATTCAGAGTATTGCCTTATTTTTTAATTTATACTATTTTTTAAAAAAAATATAGTAAAAGTATACATGACTTGCAAACTTATATTATGACCCTTATAAGATAGGAGATAAGTTGAATAAATCGAGCCAACAATGTAAACAGTTATTACATAAAATGTTATATTTCTAATTTATTTGTTTATCATTAAATTTTCTTGTCAACTGTACACATCCCACTCTGTCTGCCGCCATAATAAATTTTGTGACAAACAATATTCCCCTGTCCTTTGTCTGGTCGCGAATGGGCATCGATCGTATATAACTACATCAGCACAACTGTTCCGACCGCTCCTATTCCTACGCAATAGGCAAACGGACATAAACATTTCCAACCCTCGCCGCCCCTATTTGAATACCGATTAAACCTAGCAACGTTTGCTAATTTAGCTACAAGCTCCAGTTAATTAACCGTCGAACTGATTTAAATCGATTTAGACTGTACACAGTTTAACCTAAAATTGGTTTATTGTTTTAAAAAAACGAGACATATGTAGGTGCAAACCACATTTTATCACATTTAAAAAGGAGCTTTGATAATTGACAGATGGCAGCGTAAGTATTGTTAAATCTAGGCTGGGTATAAATAGCCACTGACGACGAACGATAGCGTTGTTGGTGGGAATACTAAGTCTGTGCGATTGCCATTTAGCCGGTTTTGTCAATCGACTGCTAGAAACTGTTGACGATCGAAGGATGGAATGAAGTTACATACAAATCGTATTAACTTAGGAGGATCTTCCATATTAATTCTATGAAACGAGAACAGGCCGAGTTTAAATATATAAATTTTTCTTTTTATTTATATATTGGGGATACACAATGATACACTATAACATAAAAATATTAATAAATATGTGTATTACATGATAAGTATAGCACTGATAAAGTTAAACGTCTGAAAAATCTAAAAGTCGAAGCCTAAAAGTAAAAATTCATTTATAAATTTAGAGCTAATGTGGGAGTACCTCTAAATTTTATCGTTTATTAACGATTTACGACGACCGATTGGCTCAGTGGCGGGGCCCTCCGCCCGCGGAGTCAATTGTCGCGGGTTCGATTCCCGCATCGGAATAAATATTTATATGGATTTATAAATGTTTATTCCGAGTCTGGTAACCTGGGGGGGTTACCAGACTCGGCATGTCTGCATTTTCTTTCCTGCCCATCCTTTCTTCTCTATCCTTTCCCTTCCTCTCCGCCAATCCACAGTCTGCCGTGCCAATGGATGCGTGGCTAGGGGCGAGCCTAGTCGCAAGCGTACCGATCGTTTCGGGGTCCGGCTCCCCCGGGGACTATGGTGCCTTACCTCAGCATGCAGGGCTCTGCTGGGGCTGACCTCCATCCTCCCTTGCGGCTCGTGGGATTCACTAAGACGAATTTAATATACATAATTTGTCGAAAATGACGGCGACGTGGTTCGCCACCCGTCACGTCCTAATTCCCACGAGGGCGAAAAGCGACCAATGACGAGCCGTTTCACTGCGATGAATGGCAGCGGATGGAGCTCTGTGGTCTCTGCCAACCCCTGCGGGGGATAGGCGTGAATATATAAAAAAAAATTAACGATTTAACGTACGTTCTACTATATATATATATATATATATATATATATATATATATATATATATATATATATATATATATATATATCAGCAGTAATTTACATGTTTTAAATATATTAAATCCCTTAATTATTAAATAAAATTACTTAAATTAAATACTTTCATGGATAATTTTTATATACGACAATTTAAAATTCCTTCAGTTTCTCTTAAAAGATAATATAATTTAGGCATTCAAATTTCACCTGTGTGAACGGCAAAGAGCTCGCGATCGTCTTACGAATAATCTACCGTAAAATATCATTTGAATAAATTTCACGCTCTAACCCGAATAAAAATTCGATTCCAGCGTCACCTAATCGATTCCACCCGCGATGCCAGAGAGTATCTACATGTATTACCCTTCCGTCCTCGTAATAAATACAAGCCTTTGCCGTAACGATAATGATAATAACCCGACACTTACAACCGTCTTACTCGAGCAATGTTACTTCCATATACATAGAAGAGTACATAAGAGTTAAAATTATAGTTTTTTATTATTATAATAAATATTTAACTAATATGCCAATATTTGACGTCTTAGGCACGGCTGAATTTTGCACAAGGCTGTGAAGGGATGGAGGATGTGAAGATAAAACAAGTATGAAATAATTTGTGAAAATGATCATTTAATTTAAACGGTGAACTAGTGTGTTGCTAGAGTGCACCATTATAGTGGCGCATCTTTCAGGAACATGACATCCGCTAAACTATAGTGGGTAGTCGCGCGTCGTTCAGAAAGAAAATATCCGCGAAACCCACTATAATGACGCGTCGTTCAAAAAGACTATATCCGCGAAAGCCACTATAGTGGCGCGTCGTTCAAAAAGACTATATCCGCGAAAGCCACTATAGTGGCGCATCGTACCTTAGAGGTCAAAAATGGAGGAATGCAAGAATTTAAATGCTTTAAAAATTATAGGTGAATGCTGTTATCCTACCTCTGTATGATTTATGATTATCATCATAAATCTATTCAAAATTATCATCATCATCATCATCTAACTACATTGGTTCTTGCTGAAAACCAGCGCCTGGCTTACGCTGAGCAAGAACCATTTTGCGGCGCGTTGTAGATAACAATCTAACAATCGTCGACTCCAACCATTTTATATTCTATGACAAAAGTATGTAATAAAACAATCTTTTATACTCAATGATTGCAGGATTATTCAAATACAGTGCTTTCGACACACAATAGATATACGAAAATTTCATCCAGAAGCCTAGAAGTTAATTTTTAAGCTTTTAAAACAAATTTTATTTTCGACTGGCTTTCAAATGCAAACCCCTTGGAGACCTTATCTTAGATACTAGTTACTCTAACGATTGATTAGACTTACGAATTATTATAATTTTGCATGTATTGAATTTGCACACAAAAGTGAGCATCTGCATTTATAATTGTACGACACATGTGGGACGACAATAGAAGGATCGATTGAAGTTATGTAACCAAACATCACACGACAATAGCACGAGTGTACACTTAAATAGCAAATTGTAATGACAGACAGACACATGAATTAGAGATCAAAAGTCAAGGCACAATTCGATAGATGTATGTGAAATAAAACTTTGACATTTGATCAAGTCGTGACAGGCTGTCATCCATATCAACTCATCTAGTTACATATGACGTCAAATAAAAAAAATACGAATGCGTCATCAGCTATGTTTAACAGCTCAGTTGGTAAGAATTTCGGATAGAGTTTAAGGTAGTAGGTCTTCCCATTGAACCATTTTTCCTAGCACGAGCATTATTAGGTTTATTAGAAAAGTTTAATAACAATTTAATAACCAAGCTCCAGGAAGAAAAATTTTTTTTTCAACATGACTGTCGACTCATCTGAGGCACCTTAGACACCCACATAATATTACCTTATCGTTTTTAGCTTTACTAATAAAAAGGAGTCACCCTTCTTTTTTACTTCTCACCACATTTCCGCAATTCTTCTATTTTTCAAAGGTACGATTTGTAGATATAAGCAATAATAAGTTGCTTACATAAACAAAATATAATATTATTTTGTTACTTTTTAATAGTAGAACCAATGCTTGCTCGTTTGCCCTCCTATACTATAAAAAACCATCCTCCGGCATAAATAAACCTGTTCGACCGGGGTAGTACCACACCCCTTACAGAATATCGTAGTGGTAGCGTTTTTCCCTTTTACCGCTTTGCTACGATCAGAGCATGATTATGGAATCCGTTTATATATTTCCCTCTCCCCCCATATATGTTCCCCTCACCATAATTTTAATATTTCATAAGGCACGTAACACATCTGATGTCCATCAACGATAATGATTACTTCCCGAACGACTCGCTTGCTCGTTTGCCTATACCTCCCAAAATAAAACAATTCTGAGATGATTTTACAATTGTAATAGGCCATCAAAAGCCTTAATCAAACTGTTGCTCAGTATCAGTGTCTCCCAAGCTACCTCTCCTCTCCACGCTGAGCAAACTTCGCTACTGCAAAACTAGCTTTTTCGCACCTACGCAATACACGGTTTTAAAAGGTATTTTATTATACTCAAGATCAGTTTTCACTAATTCGAATGGTGTTATATAAAAAAATTATAAGATCTCGCCTACCACTAGTTTCTGTACCTGTATTCTTGTACAAAAGCATTTTCGTGAATTAAGGGCGGAACAATTATCCATTAATTTCAAATAGTTCGGTGGATAGTGCGGCGGGAAGCATCGTTTGGATCTATTGTTCTTATCGCGTAAGCCAGGCCGCGCCCTCTCGTGCCTAACGCCAATGACTCATAGCTGATCTGAATGCAGTCCCACCTTACGAAATTACCAAGGAGCAGCATTTAACTTGAATCGTGTTAGGTTACCAATTCGTGAAACGCGATGGGGCAATGATTTTACATTAAATATAACATTTGCAATAGATTGCAATTTCGATAATGGGAGAGCTACGCTGCACACGAATACTTTGTCAAGAATGGTATAATATTTATCTGTAGCATGAATGGGCCGGCTCGCCCGGGGAAGTATCACACTCCCGCAGAAAACCGGTGTCTGAGTGGTAGTTTAGTTACCGCGCTTTGTACGGTAAGCGGTCAAGTTCCGGAGGCCCAACACCCTCCCGCCTCCCTATATTCCCTTGCCCTTCCATTCCCACTCCCATAATGGCACTTTCCTTAAAGGTTCGCAGCGCCATAGGCAATGCTTCCGCACTGCCTATGGCGCTGCGAAAGTCTATGGGCGGCGTTCATTGCTTACCATCAGGTGACAAACCTGCTCGTTTGCTTTCCTATCCCTATATAAAAAAAGTTCTTCAGTTTTGTTTTACAACAACAAAACTGAAGAACTTTTTTATGGGAACCAATCGCAAATAACAATTAACTTGAAAAACTTTATTATTTAATAGTCACCAATAGCCAAAATAGTTAATAGGGTTGCGATTACAATTTACTGTAGCAACTGAGCCAATTAGTAAACGGTCTGAGGTCTTCAGTTAGTATCTTCTATTAGACTATTAATATGAACCATTTCTTAGTACAAATATAAGTTAAAAAGAATTTTAGTAATATTATAAACATTTCTAGTCTTTTTTCTTTAAATGTTAAGTAGGAAGCTCGATTTAACATATTCACATGAGCCATATTTTCCTAATTTATATAACTTTATTTTAATAATTAACAAGAAGAAATGATTAACAAGAATTCTATTATAACGTTGTTCTTTAAAAATATAAAGAAATATATAAATCTGGGATCACTAATTGGGATTTATGGCTCCTAACATTTGCTCCTATATTCACTTCGTACGATACCCACGGGGAGAAATAGGGTGACTCTATTCTACATATTTCGTTACCACACAGCAAAATAACATTATATAATTTAAATTAAAAATGGCAGTTCACATTTTACAAAAAAAAATCTTTTGCTTTGTGTTGCTAAATTATAAACATGGCCCCAGAAAACAAAAAACAAACGAAACATTGTAATTGGTATTCGTTACGCGCGTAAAGTGCTTACGGATCAACCTTTCGCCATTCTGGATTTGCATTTAAACGAGATGAGATCAAATAAACAAAGTAAATCCGTGGCGGACTTTGCTGGATGAAGTGGCTTAGTTGGACAACGACCGTGAGAGTATTGAAGAAACTACATATATAGGAATAAAATGTAAAGAACCAAGTTTAACGGTCTTCAGTCCATTGTCGAATTTCTAACTAAAATTATGAGCCCATTGCTACTTCAATGTGATATATATTAATTTGTCAATCGCTTTAGTTCTGCGTATATGTGGGATCAAGCTAAAACGGTTTTACTTAGCTTGAACCCGTATATTTATTTATTTCAAACCTTGTGACGGCTCTTTCAAATACTTCTACTTAACTATTTTTTATGAAACTTTGCACACGCATTATGTTTCCGTGACAATACTACTGTATGACCCTATCACTGGATGTTTTTAAGAGAAGAATTAAAGAACATTTCCTATCAGTATAAAATATATATTATTTAATAATATATATATATATATATATATATATATATATATATATATATATATACATATGTATCCTCTTATTTATATAGTATGTATTGTTATGTATATTATTATTATATTTTGTTGTTGTACACTTATTTCTATCCTCGCCTTTGTACATCTTCTTTCCTTTTAATTCTTTTATGTCGTGTTTTATGTGTACAATAAAGTATTAAATAAAATACTTATGATAATTTCAACTTGGTAACAATGTACACATTGAAACTTTTCTACCGTTACTATCTAGTAACCCCCTTGCATAAAATTATAGCTCAATTTATTAAATATTTTATTGACCTACATAATTATATAGCTACCAGTTTTGATAACAAAAAACCTATGACCACCTATTAAAAATACATACATACGTTTTCCAATTACGCTTTATATGTAAAATATTTTATTGAATCAATGAATATGTATGTCAAAGCACGTCAAAGTAGTAAAATAATAAAACTCTGTCATACATGTCAACCATTTGAATAAAATGCAAAACGTTTTGGGTTGCAGCCAACACTGCTCTAACCGCCTCGGGCCTCTAGGATTTGTTCGCTCGTTACATTATTGCGGTGATTATTATAATTTGTTTTATTCAAACACAAAGTTTAGCTTAGATTTTATCTTAATTTGTTTGATAAAAAAGTAACATCATCGACAGTCTTAGGCAGACCCCCACCTAGCGATGATGTCGCTCTATCTGGCTAGAGTACACTATATTTGCCAAGACGCAGTCTCTACTCCAGCACTCATCTCTACCCCAGTGGTTGTCGGTTTTCTTCGGAAAAACGTGACCAGCCCAATTACACTTCACTTCGCATACTTAAAGAACTACATATATCGATGACTTATTCCAAATTATGGCATATGTTCCAAAATTTAATATATTTTTGTGATTATCCTTACAATTAAAATAATTAGAAACATTACGTTGCTTTTAATTAACGCTAAATTTTATACATTAACGATTACATACCAGGACATCCAAGTGTGTTACTATAATTATAACCCCATTTCTAATGCTTTCGCAATGGAAAACAACCAAAGTTTGTATGACTGTCAGTCCACTAAGTAAATATACATACATATATAAAATAACATTAAATACTATATAACATTATCTCATTCTCAAATTTATTTTGAGTGTAATCTAGTTCATTCTTTTTAATGTACAAATTTTTGTATGTTAAAACGATACCCAAGCCTTGAATTGGAATCTTTTTTCTTTTCGTGGGTGCTGTACGAGGTAGCTATACTCATAGTCACCACGTACTCATCTTTCTCACCTGCTGGTGGTTAATTGTTCTCACAGGTTCCAGGAAATGAACAGAATGAGTACGAGGTAGCAGCGTCTACCGCCAAACGTTCCCTACGTTTGGCAGACGCATCACCCTTAATTTGGAGGAAGGCTAATTTAGTTAATTAATAGTACACTGTCATGGTTGTGTTGAGGATATCAAAGACCGAAAAAGCTAATTGTGCGAAAAGACAGCTCATAATACGTTTGTGGTCATTGTAAAACATCCACGTTCGTGTTATGTTATGGCTGTTATCAAAACGCTCACAACGCGTTGTGACAATCACAAAAAGAACTCATAGACAAATTTGTATCGTGGGTAACATGTTATACGACCACGACGCATTGTGGCAATGAAGAAAAGCCACCATGACGCGTATGTAAACAGATTACGACGCACAGTGCTTTACGATATGGGTCCAACTAATCAAAAAATTTTTGGTAGATATCCTTAGGAAATATTTTTTATCCTGTAACAGGTACCAGAGAGATAATGTACTTAATGTTCTTTCTGCTGCTAATATATTAAAAGTAAAACAATTTTTCATTCAATCATTATCATTTGTTCAAAGCACTTTGTTTGTTTTTTTTTATGACCAATATATTTCGCGAGTTCTTGTCTATTGTCGGTTGTTGAAGGCAAATTCCTGTGGCCCCACCCCATTCGCCAAAACTTGGAACATAAATTTGGCCGCGGGCCTGCGTGTTGTTTGTCCGGTAGTAGGCGCGCCGACGTAAATTATTATAGTACATTCGTATTGAGTTTACTAACAGCGATCGTCAAACATTAATGAAATACCAAGGTACGACTCACAGATTTTTCTTCATCTTCTTTGTTAAGATTGAGATTCAGATTTCAAGCCTTAAGATCTATATATGCCTCTCTACATCCCTATAAACATTTTTTTCAATCAACGGACGAAAGAATCACAAACAATGCTAGAGACGTAATGTAATACTAGACTTCAAAAAATACCAAAAATAAAACGCCTTAAACTACAACTCCCACAATCTAATATAGTGGTTGCCATTACAAACACAAACACACATGGATGAACACTCAGATTCAGAATAAACACTTATAGACTATACAAACATAATATATATCCTTATAGAAGCGAACAAAAGATCGCTCTAAAAGCGAACACAATATGAATGCACCATTTGATTTACACAAATGGTAATAAGTAACAGATAATACGATATTATCATTACAATTCCCAACGTTCGCAATCAATCAACAAGTAATATTCTCATAGCCCGCAAAGACGAAGCCTAATAATAAGATTGAAGACTTTTCCTTCATAAATGGAGTAAAGAAATGATGTATTGTCGCGCATCCGCACATTTCCAAAGCGAGGATTAAAGCTTTTATAAGACGTCAGAAAATCTGAAAAGAGGCTTACGCTGTCGGTATTGAATAGAATCTCATAAAACATTCTTGGAAATCCTGGTTTACGTACCCATAATACTATAATATATTCGTACATAAAATGTTACTACCGCAATTTTTATATCATAACTAAATATATCTTTACTGAGACATTATTAAAAATTAACCGACGCCTTGCCACATGCTCTATAACAAGGGACCTTACATACTAGAAAACACGTTTGAAGCCATGCGAAATCCGTTAATACAAATTGAAATCTAGACTTTGGAAAAGATAGGCAAAACTATTAACATAACAGGTCATAATAGGCAGTATCGCAAGTCCTAGTGTATATATAACTACTCACTGATAGATCTCTCTCTACAACTGAAGCTACAAAAATCTCAAATGAGATGATAGTCTCAATCAATTTCTATTAAAAGATTAATGAAATCAGGCGCAACTTTACGAATCCATTATCCAGATGGAAAGTTTAAATCCGCGAAAGAACAATTTAAAAAAATAAAATTGTGAACAAATTGGAAAAGTAATAATATACACAGAAAATATTTGTCACTTTTTTTTTTAAAAAAATAGTGTTGTGTATGCTGGTCCGCATGGATACAATATTACTTTTCGATTTCATTCTTTCACGAATCTTAGCAAGATACTTATTTACTTTCCATCTTTCTATTGAATATCTTTTTTTAAGAAGAAATAAATTACATGTGTTTTAGTGCAATTTTATCTCATTTTCTTAATATATCGTATCATATCATACCCACAAAGCCTGCCTGCCCATGGTGCAGCATTAAAAACAATCTTTTGTTTATCTTTTCGGCACCCTACGGAACTCTCTTCAATACTCCCTCGAGTTCTGTACATACAGTCATCGGCTGAATGAATAGTCGCAGATGGAAAGCCGCCACAAACATCACCGCTTTGTCACCGCACCCATTTCGCAAGCAAACACCCACAAGCACGACTCCATTCACGCATACACGCGCCCCAACTTGTTGTCCCGACAAGTAAGGTTGCCGTTCGGCGAAATCTGACTTTGTTAAACTAAATTGACGATCCGCTTTCGAATCAATAATTGAATTCTTAATATAGGCCTGTATATGCAACGATTTTATTTATTAATTACTACATACACGATGGTTTATGTCTGCATTATAATTGAAAACATATTACAGACTGAAATCATCGATTCTATATTCAATATTAATAAGAACTACTTTTGGAATTCTTACAACTAAGATTATTTTTTTAGTTACTTTCACAGCATTTTTTTCTCATCATTTTCCTTCAATATTCATTAAACTGTGAACGACAGAAGTCAAAGAAATATTTCACTACAAACAGTCCCAAATTCAAAATCATATGATTATCAAGCGTCACTGCAAAAATCCATTATAAACATGGAAACCACTTTTAATCTTGCAAATAATTATATTTGGATGTCTTTTGCCTGAGAATACACCAAAAATTCTTAAAATAACAATTAATGTCAAAATTATTGTACAATACTTTTATGAAGAATATTTATTTACAGTAATATTCTAATATTTAAACAAACTTTTTAAATATGTATAAACTTATAATAGTTGTATTTATAGGCACTCAAAACTCTTAGATTGTTATCGTTATTTACAGATATATGTCGTTACTGTCCTATCAAATTTTTACTACATATTTGTGTAAATAATTTATACAACAATGTAAATAATTTTATACAAAAATACTCAAAAGTGGTAACCCTACTCATGGGCCTTTATAAAACATAAGCACGAGCGGGAACTCTTTCACCTAGCTTTGATGAGATCCTGGTTTGTTTACATCATCCATTCTGAACAAAACAACACTTTAACAATCATTAACGAATGGAATATTTTTGGATAGTAAACAACATACTATATAAGATTTTCATTCGGTACTTCCTTGGTCAAAAAACAATATAAATAAAATGAACATTTCCCACACGAATAATATATAATCATTGAGAATGCTTTTAATTTAGTTCGCCAGTTGAAACAACAATTATTTATTTCTGAGCATGTGATTACAATTATGATATTATTACTATCGCAATAGTACCAAAGTATACATCATCAAATATAATAATTATAAAGTCGAAGTTGTAAACACCACGCCAGAAGAAAAATACACAACACCACGTTGTATGGAGTGTAGAAATAACACGTTTCTTAATTTATTTAATTTCAACAATTTGAATATTATTATATTTTAATTTTACAACTATAACGATACTCGAATTCAGTAAAAACCGTAATTTAATGTATTATGTACATACATATATTATATACATGTATATATAAAAGTATCTGAAAAAAGAAAGAATCATTAGTATCTGAAAGAACGTTTCTGAAAGAAAGAAATATCTGAAAGAAAAAAAGAATCTATTTTCATATGCATAAAAACAAACTGCCGTTCAACTACCTAAAATTAGCGCCATCTAATGTAAAATGATTGAACTAATTCAAATATCTACAAGCAAGTTTGTAAACAATATAATTCACAAATTTAATCGCAATCAAAGAACATACATGAAATAAACATTTATTTTCATTTATATGATGTATTTGTATATAAAGGCATCTATGTTTATATAGGAGCATTATTGTTCGATTGTCGGCAGTTGAAGCTTAAGCATTCAGACGCTTTCAATACCGTTCGCAATGTTAGACTGACTGGTCTCGGCACAATGGATGCCAATTTACACGGGAATTCAGCTTGGATGCCTCCACGCTTACTTGCTAACGTTCTGTAATCTCATACAATGACATCTACACACACTAAGTTAGGTATATATACTTTCCGGCCCTTCAATGATCCTTACTTGGTAATTGTTCTTCTATTAACTAATATTAATAAGAATATTTGACCCGTTTTCAATACTGGTTAATGAATAAAATTTTCTCAGTGGTTTCATTTAAATCATTAAAAATTAAATGTTATGCTTTTAAAACTTCTTTTCTATTTGTCGGAATGTCTCTTTAAATTACAGTTATTTTGTACCTGAATTTCAAACAAATTTAAACTATGATTTAATCTTATTTAAATTATATTAAAAAAGTAATAACAATTATATTGTTGTAGAAAGTATCTATATACGTGCGCCCATAAATTAAAAAAAATTATCAACTTGCATAAAATTCCTTAATAATTTCAAAAAACCTTTACCTACTTCTACTACCTTTAAATCTTGATATTAATTATCAATTATTTATTGAACTGTAAATTATATTTATTTCTATTTCTCTAAATTGAAATATGTAGGCTAAATTTCAAACAAAAATTATTCTTAGAACTGACGATATGGTTTTATAATAAATCGGTTTATTTTAATGAACGCAATAAACATTTTTATTATCTGTAGATAAAATTTTATTTGATAGCTTTAACAACACCGTAACAGATTCACTAAATAAAAAAAACTGTTTATAGACGATACAGTGTTTAGTATGGGAACGATAGTTAGTTATATTAGTATTGCCAATAGATTGATATCATTGTCAGTGTTATTACATTGAAAATAAAATCGTAGAAAATTCTTCAGAGTCAGTGTCGTTAAGAAACTTAAATTAATTTTATTTGTAAGTAATAACCAATTTAAATTTGCCAACCCAAAATAATCTATAAACCCTAACGCTTTCAATCATAACAACGCAACCAATAATAATGGGTTTCAGTTTCAACAACAATAACACCGTGTAATTTAATAGACGTTCTTTTTAATGAACAGGCCTTGAAGTACAATACGCCTCAAATTCTTCGTGTAACCCAAGCGACCTCAGATTAGTACTCGGAATGTGCCTACTAAAGCCGCAACCCCACAATGGAGGCGAATCGTGAATTACCAATCGCAATCTTACGGTAGATCGTAAATTATAGAGACAGGCCGAATAGCAAGCTTATTGATTTTTTTGGCTGATACCTTTTCGTTTTTACCGAAAACCTAATATGTATTCATATCGCCTTATAGCGGATTGTGAATAATATAAACTTGGAACAATAGAACGATAGAATATTTACGCATTCGGAATCTGGATATTGAATTTAGGCTCCCTCATTTTATATTCAATAAATGGATTTCCTTTAGCTAACCATGTATCAGTCCAATTAAGTTTACATTTACTACAGTTGATGTATTTAAATATAAACAAATATTTTTTAAATATCATTTATTTGTATGAAAAATTAACAGGCGGATATTATATTACCTTAGGGTAAGATCTAGTTACTCCAAGGTCAATTCAAAACAATATTACAAGTAAATACACAGTCATCTGTATATTTTAAGACGACCTGTGATAGTTAAAATATTCCATCAAAAAACCTTTGTATAATACAACTATGGCTTATTATTCGAATATCCGTTTTATTCCAATATTCGCATATTTTTTTATTCAAATAAACAAATATTTCAGTATTCTAATAAAACGAATATTTAACAAAAAGTAAATGCGAGTGTGAAAGCGATGAATTCATCAAAGTTACATTCTACTGTCAAGAGATAGCGCTGCTTATAGTTTGAAAAGCACGCTATTGTTTGTCTTTGCAAAAATTGTATATACTTTCATCAATTTTCTTCATGTAATTTTCTTTACCAGCTGCAGTAAGAGTAGATAGATGGTCATTATATTTTACTATTTATAAAGTGACCAAAACCAATACGCGAAGAACTAAAATTAGCAAACCGCAGTAATTATAGGGGCAATGGGCATTCTAATGAGTATGTTTATTTTAAAAGCTATATTGGTTTTGCGCAATGATTTGGTGAACCGCTGAAATGGGACACGGGACCACACTCCGTCCGCCGCTTTGCATATCGAGTGATTATTTCGTCTATCGGTCCGGTGCGCAGCGCGGTTGATGTGATTTTAGATTCATTTGTTCGCCCGTAATTAACATGATCATGTATGAACGGTATACATTGATTGCCGACACACTTTATGTTTATGTGATAGCTAAATAAAATTGGATAAAACAATAATCAATTGATTGATGATTTGTCAAAATTTGTTATGTATAACTTATAAATTACCACGTACTGGTTGGTATGGCCATAATGTATGACTGAAATAGACAGTCACTTAACTTCCACATTCGAAACCGACGTTCAGCGTCACACCCATCGATAGAATATATTTTACTAAATAAAATTTATTTAGTCCTGAAATAACCTGTACGAAGAAGAATTTCAATAAAATAAATATCTACCGCACTAATTAGTTGTAATTCACAACTTATTCTCCAGTTCACTGTTGATGTAGAATTCTAAAGTAGAGAAGATTTGCCTATTGATTCCATACTAAGGAAATGGATCGATAACCACATATTAAGCCATCGTGCACTGATAACACCAGTGATTACGTCTTCTCACATACCAGTCCAAATACTACTAAATACCCCAAGATTACTAGCACAAATAAGTCTATTAACCTCCTTTAGTACCACGAGTAGGAGAAAGAAAACCTTATTAGAATAAATTAAATCTTCTATTTACGTTCTACGTTAGTCACTTTCCTAGTTAACAAGAACGGATATAATGTAAAGCTTGGAAAATTTCAATTTAATACAATGTACATACAAATATAGCCTCTTTCAACAATCTGTGACTTCACTGCTGGACAGGCCTATCCTAAAAACACCACCTCGTTCGGTCTTCGCCTTAAGGAATACAGTTTCTGTCAGCCGCTCTGCAAAGACATTTAGAACGATATTTAGATTTTAAATACATATAGGCTGCCTGAAGAGTGACAGAAATATCTATTGACATAAACTTCATCACTGTTTACTTTATAATTTTTCTTTTTTGAATATAAGGTATTCGTAAATTATTATTAATTTATATTTCTCATTTTCCAGATTTTCACTGAACTTGCGTTAACTTCATATAAAATGCGACAACATCAGGCGTGCGTCGTGTTGGTTTGACGGCTTCAAAAAATTACACGAGTACCTACGAGTACACAATGGCAAAATTACTTGCGATTTTGGCGGTATTCCTCCAGCTATGTAAGTACAATAAAAGTAATAAAAAAAAGGATACGAAAGACTTAATATACAAATAACAATTAGAAAATAAATAACTCACAAAAGCCATAATTATAATATAATAATTATTGACCTTAATTTTTATGTAACATGTTGGCCATAATATATATAGATGGTAGTGACGTGGTAACTCTTTTTAATAGTGGTAGCGCAAATAGGCAGGTTCGACAACAGAAGTACCACATCCTAACAGAATATAGGCGTCAAATGCTACATTTTTACTGTATTACCACGTTTTTTACAGCGAATGCAAAAATCTGGAGATAAGTTCCATCATCATCACATAAGTTCCATCTTTACCTCACATTACACATCTTTACCCTTAGGTGCAGAGACCTTTCAAAGGTACCTAAAAAATAACAAACAGAACAAGTTTCAAAAATAGACTGACTTAGTCTCTCGATTTTCAAATGATTTTTTAAATAACTTTCAAAGTTGTCTCTTGTTGGATCCTCAACAAAAAAGAAAAACAAAACTCAATAGGCTTTGATAATAGAATTGTCTAGAATAAAGCAATTGGAAACACCTAGATTGAATTGGCGGAGGGAACTTCTCGATCCGTATATAAGGTGGACTATCTCAGCCCACTTGATGGCAAATGGTGTGGAACTAACAAGGATATAGCGGACGGCTCCGCTACAATTTTCCAACATATTTTCAACTGCATACGGCGTGAACTTACTTGGCACACACAATCGTACGAGGCTAAAATAAATATGTTTTAATATTGCTTTCAAGAATAGATGTATTTAAAAAAAACATTGATCGAAAATTTGTTTTTAAACCCCACTTTATTTTATTTATTGTTGCCGCAATGCTGAGTAGGTAATAGTTTTCTAAGTAATAAAATTATTATTATTACTTTATTATTTCACCTTTATTTTTACATTTATATACAATAAAAAGCAGAAATAACTCAATTGGTTAGGATGGAGGAGAAGCTTACGATCTAACTTCGTGGGTTCGATTTTACGGTTGGATTATTGACTTAGAACATATTTCACTAGCACAAGCCCAATTAACTTAGTGAAAATAGTTAAAGAGACTATGAGAAAACGAAAAAAGTATGTACATATATGTGACTAAAATATACTGGAAAAAACGGATCCGACATTTTTCATTATTACAGCATCATACACCATTGAACACACGATAGAAACACCGCGACGATGATGTTGTTTGCAGACACTCTTTTTTTAAAAGCATGTGAAGGTACTATTACAGTCCATTAACTGATCAATGATACTGAAGTAACACAATTGACGATCCTACTTTTTATCGCTACATACTTTCTGCGTAACGTTTTACCATAAATCTTGAGAAAACAGCCCATTACTTAAGCATTTGTAAAAGTAGAAAACTTAAATATTAAATACACTTATTTCAGGTGCCCAAGTTTTTGCTGACGGCCCGTTTTACAATGGTGGATTGGATAATGCTCCTAGTCAAGCACCAAGTGGAAATTTTATAACGCAGACTGTCTACGGCTTCCTAGATTTTACAACAACAATAGGAAACACGGTTATGGTCTTCTCGCCTCAATCAGCTCCACCACCAGGTCGTTTTTATAGTACTTTCAGTAAATGATCCGACTTACTATTAAGTTTTATCAATGCTGTATTGATTGTATATCCGATGTAGCAATATAAAGCTATTAAAGTGCTAAAGTTAAATAAATATATGTATCAGATAAAAGAATTAAGCCTACGACAATGTTCACCTCTGGGAAAAGATCTACATCAAAGTAAATAACTGTATCATCTCTCTTCCCTCTATATCGAATTGATTAAAGCGAATGATATAAGGAATCGTTTAATTATCAGCCAATTGTATGGCTGGTAATTGAATCACCCACCAGTAAAAACAAGTTACACGACCTTGATGTTTGTTAATCTACCATTGTGTGATCCCATCGCATTTTCCTGCCGAGAAAAATGGAACTATAGAACGATCTAGAACCTACAGTCTGAAATGATCATAATTTTAGAGTATTCAAGAAACGAGCGAATGAATACATAATTCACGGAACGCGGGTAACGCATTTGTAATGCCTCTGGCATTGTGTATATATTGGACGACGGTGATCACTTACTTCAGATCAAGATGCTTGTTTACTTACTGTGCTATAAAGAAAACTAAAATAAATTAATCATATCACTGAACTATAGCGATTTCTTGTTACAAAATATTTTTATTTATTAATAATATTTCTTTTTTCAGAACCACCTAAAACAGAGAGATCAGTACAAGAAAACATTATTGAAACGAAACCACCGCCATCTACAATCACTGATGTCAAACCAGATGCTATAAAGCCGAGTAAAACATCACTTCAAGCAGATAAGGAAAAAACGAGTAAAGCAGCTTTACCTGTCATTGCATCAAGTTCAATCTCTGTAATATCATCACCTCCTAAAAAAGAAGAAAAAATTTCTAATATCCCAAAATCTAATGCGAAAGAACAAAAACAAATTATTACTAAAGTTGAAGTAGTTGCAGGACCTTCAAAAATTGTAGAAAGCATTTCGAAACCCTCTCCTCAAAAAACACATAAACAATCCACGCAAAGTAATAAAAAACAAAAAGATGTACTCATAAAAAGCGTTACAAATATTGTAAGTAGTAAAGTCGAAGTGAAGCAAAATCCTCCACCTTCAATAAAATTTAGCAGTATAGTCGAAATTAAATCCAGCCAAGCAGATGAAGAACCAGCAATCCTAGTTACAAACAATAATATCGGTGAACCAGAATATGATTTTTTGTCAAGACAACCATCTGAATTTGTGGAAGAGACCTACAAAGTTATTAATTTACGTCCTTCTAAATCCCACGGACCTAAACCGAAAAATAATCTTAAAAATAGAGTACGACCACCAACCCCTCCGCCCGATGATGATGAACACCCTCTAGGTCTGGTAACAACCCTTGGTGGTACTATTGTCAAGGACGGTGCAACAACTATTCACGAAACAAGTGTTATAGGCACTTATATATCTGGAAAATACGCACAAGTCTTAAACAGTAACTCAAAAATATTGCAATCTGGTCTTAGAGCTAAAATTTCACCAAGCCCCACTCACAGAATTCTAAAAACAGCAGCGCCTTCAATAGTGAAAAATCATAGACATCATTTGGAACCAACACCTACCGCCAGTGGCGAAGAAAGCAGTTTTAGCAAAACCACACGCAGGCAGTCAAACAGCGGGTCATCTTTTAAGAATCGTCAGAGATCACAAAACCATGACAGTGATAATCACGACACACCTAGCCAAAATAAAAAGTTCAAAAATCGAAACTCCTCACATTCTCAGCGAAGTCAAAGGTATTATTTTCAAACTATTACTCAATAACACCTTAACTAATTAGCAACTTCTCCCTGAGAACCTAAAACGTATTCATATTTGCTTATTCTATTGAAAATAATAATTGTACTTTAACATTCTACTTGGGTTTCCCAAAATGAGTTAATTATATCAATATTATTAATACGATTCTTTCAATATTATAAGCATGACTAAATTTATTCATTGTATTTATTTTATTTCGAATTATTTTATTTACAATAACTTGTTTAATTTTAGTATATAAAATTACGTAGTAACAAGTTATTACAGCTTTATTTGTTAAATTTATATTTCTATTTTCAGTACTCGTTTTGGTCGACCAGTTAATACCCCTCAATTGGCTACCGTCTCTGTTTTCAGTGAATCTCCAGCACCATCCTTTTCGAATAGAAGAAAAGGGAATAAAAATTCGGGCCACAAAGCAACTGTTACACCTGCGAGCAACACTGATAATCAATCTAAACGGGGCTTTAAACCCCGAATCCAACCAACATCAGTTGAAAACGTAACACCATCTGCTTCAACAAGTATATATAAGTTTAAGTTAAATAGATCACCTGGAACAGGTCGTTGGCAGTATAAAACTAGTCCCAAACCTAAAGTAACAATAAGAAAAACAGGCGAAGAAGAACAACCAACAACGCCAAACTCAAACCCTCTTTTTGATGATCCTCAAACAAATGATATATCTATTCAACCCAGATCGGATAATGATTTAGAGCTATCGGGCTCCCAAAGCGGCCCAGGAACGCTACTTGAAAATGATACGGATGACAATTCCATCGAAAAGCCACCACCAGTAGAAACATTAAAAGTAGAAATTTCCACTCCTGCCGATTTTAAGGATATTTATTACGAAATAGCAACTCTGAAATCTCCATACACATTTCAAGTACGCAAACTTTTATCGACATTATTCTTTATTACCGCTTTTCCTCACTTGCATTTTTAATGACCCCCTTTTATACATTTCAGGTTGGACGCGTTAAAAATACTCGAATAATTACTGTTACTACAACCATAGAAAAACGCATTGACCCAACTTTGTCCTATAATACACAAAGTTCTCTCAACGAGCCGTTGACAGAAAATATACTAGCAACAGCATCACCATATGGAAAGGATCATTATCTATTAGATTCAAGTATAGCAACATTACCTGCTATAACATTATCTTCAGATATGGAAACACCTCCTCTTGAGACCGTAACCGAAACATTTAGCACTACGCAAAACATGCTAAAAACGCACATACTTCCCGTAGTAAAGGACGCCAATCTTACGAGCACCTTAACCTTCATTCAAACTTATCAAGTAACTAGATTTGTAACGGCAACAAAAACGCTGCCACCCATGGACTTTTTCCAATTTATCCCAAGCAAAACTTTAAAGGAATTCAACAGCCGCTTAGACGAAGCTGGTTCCGAGTTACATTTGGAATTAGATTTTGGAGACAGCACCGAAGATGAAGATGGAGGTCTTCGACGCGTTTTTCCAGCAGACTTGGATCTGGCTAATATTGGTTCTGACTTCGATCTTACTGAAGTTGATAAATATAGAAATCCAGAAAATCACTTACGACTTAAAAAAGCTCATGGGCAAAATAAAAACAATCAAGTAACTGAAGCACCAAATCCTCCTTCAGCAGCATTGACACCAGAACAAGCGCAACAACTTGCTCTTTTAAGATTGTTAAATCCTGCAGCTGCTGCTCAGATTCCAAATGTTGTAACTACTTCCAAACCAGTATTGAAATACGAGACTCTGTACGAATCACACGTGATCCCACTGTTCGATGGTAAAAGTACGATACTTAGCACAATCTCCAGGCCAGTTGCAACAGTTACAAAAACAGAATTTGAAATCGGAACTAGCAGTCTTCCAGCTCTTCCGATTCAGCCAGTTAATCCACTTTTCCCTCAACAACAGTTTTCACTTACGTCCACACCAGTTGTTATGAACACAGAAGTAACTGCAACAGATAGTCAAATATTGAAATTAACTTTCGGTGCAAAGACAGTCTACACAACATTATTTACAACTAAAGTTGTACCAACCGTACTTACCTCATATGTGACATCTTCTATACCCGTGCAACCTAGCGCTGCTTTTCCAGGATATTTTCCAGCACCATTCGCTCCGTTCCCTTACGTTGGATAGAATAATTTGTGTAAATCAGACATTTAAAACGAATGTGTTTAGTGAACTGTATATTAAAGTGACAGTGATTGGGTTACTCAAAATAGTTTACTCGAAAAGATAAACATTATAATATGTGCTTTACAAGTAATGAACAATTATTACAAGTGATTTCAATCACTGCGCGATAAAAGCAGTATATATCAACTTATAAAGCTATGATGGACGATAAAACTTTAAAAGTGTATTTCTTGACCTAATTATACCGGTGAAGTTATAATAGCCCTAAAGCCAATAAAGCCATTCCACACCAAAAAAGTGTTGTGGTATACATCTTGTAATAATATAAGTAAATTGATTTTTCAATAATTCAGTTTATACAAAAATCAGCACTTTACTGTCTAAATAGTTATTATTGTGTAAATATTTCTTATTTATATTTTTTTTAATATTTTTTGTACATATATAAAGAGACTCTAAATTTAAAGTTGTATACAATTGTAGATATTAACATAGTGGTGCTACATGCATGCTATTTGTACATCTTTTTACTTGAAAACTGGGTATATGTAAATTAAAATTCATGTAACAAAAAACATGTATTCTTTATTTTTACCTGTATTCATATTCTTGCTATTCATAGTGATTATCTTTTCTCAGATCGTGTTAATGAGAATAAACATAACTCAGAGGGGTATGAAAAAAATCCTGAATGGGATTTTCTTTCCCTAGAAATATTCAAAAGCGTAGAACAAAATCACAACATTATTATAGGAGAACGCACAACTGTTGCAATGATGCTTATTACAGCATAGGGACATATCTGCGACATCTGTGACATGAATGTGGGACAGATCTTTAGGAAAAATAAAGATTTGTGCTCGAAGCATAGTAGCAAAAACATAGTCTAGTAGAATGATCAGATATGCAATCAGTACCCATGGTAACGTGGAAAGGTAGTTTGCAAAAAATGAAAGACCATAATCCTACAAGTTCCCTTATTTTAAATACACAAATTGGTATGACAGTAATGATAAGGTTACCACTTAACGTGAATTATCTAAAGTGTGGTACTTTTCTGATCGATCAGACCCATTTGAACCGTAGCATGGCTCTTTTATCATTATATTTTATAAAGTTATTTATTGTCGTTACAACAGCTTTTTCTATTAAATAGATATTGTATAACATCATGAAACCAACTCAAGTTGAATTACAATCCAGTGTACTCAAATAAAGCTATTCTGTTCAGCTGTGTACTAGATTTCGAACATTCAAAAACAGCAGTTAGTTTAAACAAGTTTATTATATTATTCATAAAGAATTGTATCCAATAAATATTTACGAAAAATAATTAAGTGAAATATTATTTTCACACTAAGAAAAATGCAATTCAGGAGAATACGAGGCATTTACTTAATATATACCAAATATCAAGATCTGCTTTAGCTTTCGCAGTAATCCATATAAATATATGAGAAAATCATTCTCAAAGTTCATTTGATAATGATTTTTTCAGTGAGATATGAACCTGTTAATTTTTGTTTAATGTCTTCTTAACCTTAGTATCTTTATTTTTTATCGTCAGCAAAGAAAAAGCAAACTAATTGAAATATTCATTTCATTCTAACGTTAAATGTTGCTTTTAAATAAATAGGCATAATCGTAAACATGGAAAAATATCCAATTTATTCCAACGTCTAATATTTCATTGAGATGAGAGGTTTATTTCCCATGATAACTTAATTAAAGCCGTTTCATACTAAACAGGGGCGCTGAAAGAAACACAAGCCTGAAGTTATGAAACTAAGATTAATGGAAGCTGTTTTGTAAACTTAATAAGTAACCTTAATCTTTCGAATTCGCTTTTTGTAATTTTGAAATTGGATCTCACAAAATATAAAGTTGATGCGACGGCGAACATGAACTGAAGTAAGTAACGAGAATAAGATTTATGTATCAAACTTTCGTACATTGCTATAAAACGTAATTTTGTTTTTTACTTATTTTAGCATAATTATAGCAATACTTATAGCAATTACTTGTAAAAAAATTAACACATATAAGTTGAAATTTTTTTTAAGTATATAACTTTTTATTAAGTATATAATTAGTAAACAATTTCATATTTAGCCTAGGAATCTTAAAATTTTCTACATAACTATCAGCCTACGATACTTAACATTAAACTTTACACATGCAGATTCTGCTAGTCGCTTTGCACAATTCGTCGCGTCATTTGCCTTGACGCTATCTACATATTTTCCAGCACTCAATGAGGATAAGTTAGGAAACTTCAGTGTTTAACTATTAATGAAAATAAACAACAGGACTTTTCAAATGTTTCTCTATTTTCTAATTACGTACTTATGACAAGTTTGCCTTATATTTAAAAATAAATATATGCACAAACCAAACACATTACCTATAAAGATATAAAATTTTATACAATTATGATATTGTTTAGTAAGTGAAGCGTAAGGTAAGATACTACTTGAGTAACCCAGACAATACTCAAACGTGATATACTCAAAGGTATGGAAACGATCACGTAACAACTTGGAGTATCGCACATATGAAAGTTTGCCTCTAGTTTTATGCAAACATTTTTCAGACTTCAACGCTAGCGTGCACACATATTGTCGAGAGTGGTACTTTTGTGTTATTGTACATAGAGTTATTTACTCTCGATATGCATACATTTAGAAGTAGATATTACACGATATTGTTTATAATAGAATAAACGAGAAATATGTTCTTAAACCAAATAAATCAAACTCTCAACGTTATGTACAATTTAGGAAAGGTTTATTATCCAAATTGAAGCGTCTAGAATTATGATTAGTAAATAACATTAACTCAAACCTTAATAATCTAATTAAATACATAATAAAATAATAAATGTTAATTATATTTAAATTAAAGAGATATTTTTAAAAAACTTGTATCCTTTTAAGTCTAGGTCTAATAAGGTATTTTGGCGCCTGAAAAGACATTCATTGGGATGCATGACGCCAAAAACTTTCGCAGTACAGCGAGTCTCACTAGACAAGCTGCCTAGCCTCTCGACTCATGCATAGAAGTAAATTGTCGCTGGTTGATGATAATAATGATAAGAACTCAAAGTATATAATCCAAAATTAATATATATACTTCAATTGTTATGTAAGTAAATGAATTAAAATGTTTAAATAAACTAATATGTGCCACTTTCGTCATGTTGTCGACCTTTTCGAAATGGCTATTATTTTATTTTTTTTTTTTGTATACGTAAAAACTTATAATTTTGTATTTTCGGTATCTTTAGGACTTTCCTTATACAATAACATTTTACAACAATAATTGCTTGTAACTCCGAAAGAGAGAGAGAGATAACAGTGTGATATAAAGACATATACAGATAAGATATAACGAAACTACCTGTGTTCTTTTTATCTTTAAGTTTCAGTGTTCCTTGTTGTGTTCCTTTTTATCTTAAGTTTCAGAACTATATTTTAAATCGTATGAAATAATACAAAATAAATGTTATATAACATAGAACGAGTTATCTGTCGATATATTGTATTTCCTCGTACTAGTGGAGCGCTTGATATTAGTTGTGGTAGATATGTTCATAACAGAACCTTTGTTCTGCCGTTGACAGCATTGTTTGGGTGCTTTCTGTCTGCATTTGATACAATTTCAAAACCGGCAGTTAAATTGATAGCTGAAATAATTCAACAAACACGATTACATTATTCGGAAATATTACTTTTACATAAAATAAACCTAGGTAAAATTAAATTAATAATAAACAAAAACCTCACATACAGATATAGCATGAAAAAGATTAAGTATCGTTTTGTTTTTTTTTTTTTTTTCACTGCTCATATAGTATATATCCGACTACTGCTGGGCACGGGTATTACAGGATGAATGGATATTAATCCACCACGATTGTCCAAGTCAAATTGGTGGGACACCCAACCTAGGAATAAATGCCTGTAGGCCACATATGTATTTATCCCGATCTGGGAATCAGACCCCCTAACATTGACTGTGAAAGCGGTAGCTTAATTTTTTTATACAAAAAAAGTATATAATAGCATTTATACACTATTTGACGTAATTTAAAGTTTTTTTTAATAAATTATTAGTCTTCCAAATTATGATAACAAAGAAAACATCTCACAAATCACCTGTGATTTTTTTTTACAGCCTTACCGAACAAAAGTAACCCGTTATTGATATAAAAATCATTTTAATTCCAAGTTCATTTTATGAGGATATCATGGAACTTTCTAGACATCACAACACCCGTTTTTCAACGTTATCTATATCTACGAAAAAAACTTGAGAATATAAACAAAAAAGGATAAACCAATCCCCCCTATCCTATAGCAGTCACCAAAGTCTTCCACAGGGAGGCTCTTGAATCGCCACTAGTTCTGGTGTCGTAATGCGTCTTCTATCGTTTCAGCGGGGTTGAAGAATAAAGAGCAGTCTTCGTAGTCGTATCATCGTTGTCTTCGTCTTTATCCGCAATCCGCAAATTACGGGCCCCCTGCTCGCGAGTCCACGTAGTTGTAGATTAGGGCCTGCCTATAGGGAGCCAACAGTGGCATTGTATACACGACAAAATCCACTTTCTATTTTAAGGCACCGAATAAACACTGGAAATTATTAGATACAACAGCAGTTCCAAATCTCTATTTAAATACTTGAAACTCAACGTAGTAAAATTATGAAAAGCACTTAGGGCCTAATTATCATCCGGGCGGCCAAGCGGCGCGGCCGCTATACAGTGAGATTACAAGAGATCATATGCATCCAATTGCTATATGCACTGTGACTCGATCACAGGGGAGTTTGTACCTAGTACCTAATACCGTCCCGCGGCCGCTTCATAAAATGCGCAAAGCGGAGGAATCGCGGTCACTGTATTTCGCGGCTGGACCACGCGGACGCACCGCTTCACCTGATTAGGCCCTTAGCGTCGTATTATTTTCATATCAGGCAGCCAGCAGAGCGCAAAATTTGCAACAAAAACAATTTAATGTTTTAAACGGCCAAATAGAAGATTGACGACAACAGTCATTGTTCTCAATGTTCGTACAATATTTCGTGTGCACTCTCCACCATGTACATACGTATATGAGAAAGTTAAATATCTTAATGTATAGATTTTCTATAAAATATATAATAGATTTATTTATATATTTATTTATGGACCATCAAAAGGAGTTACATTCATTATACATTATTCTAAATATGTAGTTCTAAAAACATACTTAAATGTAATTCTAATTATAGATGGACACAACATTAACATAAAGTGAAAGCAGACAAATCAAATAGTTATACAGACTTAAATGTTAGATTTAATATGTTGCGTGAAATGTACCACACTGTCTTAGATAATGTCTAAAGCGTTGTTTCTTTTAATGTATTTGTGGTACAGTTCACACGACTATTACCGATTTATCATAAGTACACCCTTAACAATCATTTGAAAATGACATTAGGAAACATTTGTCTCCCTCAAAATTGAGGGTTATTGTCTTAATCCTCACGCTTGACATATATTTTTTATTACTCTACTAGACGTTCCTGACCATCTACTGACATTTGCTGCCTCGCAAAGTCGCCACACTCCCACGGGGAGGAATGGGGTCGCCCTATTCTATTTCAAGAATAACATAACAAAAGTTGGAATTTTCTGTTTTATTTCACTTTTTGAACGGACCATGATATATTGGCATAGCACATACAAATTCTATTTTTTATTTTTAACACAGATTACCAATATACTATTGGTGTAACATGCGACAACTCAAAAAATAGTATATCCGCACATTAAAGAGTAGAAACTTTCAAATTTATAACTTCCTGAATATAAGCTTTCACGAAGTTAGCGTTTGAATCAAATTGGTATTATCGGCAATATTTTTATTGACTTCAAATCCCTGAGGGGATTCTACGCTTCGAACGTAGAGTTATAAATTTCCTTAAGTTCTTTATGTCATTCTGAATTCTCTCGTTATGTTGAAGTATCTGGCACTAGTACAGCACAACAGAATCATTATTTAATAATAAGGAATAGATAATTATTATAGTTTACTACTACTAGTAATTTAATTTAAGTTAAAAATCCATTCACTAACACATAATTATAGTTTTACATAACTGGATGAGTATGGCTAAGCAATTGAATCTGAAATAAAACAGTATATTTTTTAAAGAAATATGTCCCGCTGCTGGACACGAACTTTCCTTTCTGGAGCAATAGACAGTAATCCACCAATGGCACATCCCTAAATGGATATTTATGCAGAAATCGAGCCCATGAATTAACTCCGAATGCTGTACCTTCGTCACTAAGCTAATTAAGTCGTTACATTGTTACTTATTTTCGTCTAAGTTATATATAATGTCACAAAAAGTAAATTGCACAATTTAAATGAAAAACAACCACGGACCAGATAAAACAAAAAATTTAATTTAAAAGGTAGTTATTTTAAAATACCATCCCTTCTGTCGCATCATAAATCTACGCGTCTGCAGTCAGCCCCCGAGTTCGCTGATTGAACGAGGTTAGACGAAATCGGCTTATCGTCCGCCGACGGGGAATGGGGAATAATTTCATTGGAATATGCACCAACTGCGTAGATGGCAATACCGGGAACTTTTATGCAAATTGCCGATAGCTATGTACTGTTTCAGAATTATTGTTTAATTACTAATTAATGTATTCACTTTTAGTTTTGGTCCTCTATTGCATAATGAAGAACCTCGCAATTATACGGTTCGTGCTATAATAAAATGTAATTTAACTCTGTGTCAATTTTTTCTTTTTATAAGCAACTATCTGTATAATAAGATTTATTACATACTTTTACGTATTTATTACGTACGTATCCAGCAATTAGGTTCAAAGCCAAAAGAATTATATAAGAAGGGCCACTAAAAATTATATACCTATGAAGAAACTGAAAAACTTATTCATCGTAAGTTCATCAGTAGTGAAAGTTGGGTTTGGCAGAAGAGTGATAAAAGCAGACTGAATGCGGTGGAAATGAGAGAATTAAGAAGTATGTGAGGTGTAACTTTGAATTATAGAATAAGAAATGAAAATATAAGAGGGCGATGTGAAATAAAAGAAGATGTCGAGACAAAAGTGAAAGGGTTGCTTGAAAGGATGGATGAAAGACGACCGACAAAAGAAATTTACATAGCGAATGTGCATGGAAGGGTCGGTTGGGGAAGACTACGGAAAACATACTTTGACAAAATTGATGAGAGACAAAAAGGCCAGGCCAAGAGTACCCTTAACCGGCAGGCTTGCATGATGAGAATGTGAAGGAAGTAAGGAAAGTATGCTGAGATCGTAGCAGGTAGAGATCTGTGGTCTCTGCCTACCCCAACGGGAAACAGGCGTGACGATATGTATGTATGAAAAACTTATGAAACTAAAAAGATAATGACGTGCATGATGTGTACCGCACATTTTCCTACACACACACACACACACACATTTAAGTTGTTACAAGACTTTATTTTATTATATTATATTGTTTTTCAGAGCTTGCACGTGAAAACCTAAATCAGATTCCAAACTCTCATAAACCTTTAATAATCAATATAAAATTATTCTTAAATTTAAGATCTTTATAAGTAGTAAATAAAGATTTATTTTTATCATTACTCTTAATCACATAGTCTCATTCTAGATTAAAAAGATAAGTACTACAATACAGAATTGACCCAATTCTCAATGCATTTCAAAACAGTTTCGACGCGCATTAAACTGAATGAGCTTTAAGCCTTTATTAGCCTAATTATCAGAATTCGTAAGTCTGTATGAAAATTTTTTACAGGAACAACAAAAAACTATTATTTTTTCATAATTTGAGGAATTTTCATAGAAGAATTCTTACTTCATCAACAATAAAAGTCAGAAGTGAAAAAACATATTATTTCGAGTTACGAATTCTGTCAAAGTCAACAATATGTAGTATATATAACAAAACTAAATCGAAATAACCAAAAAAAATGTTAAAGAAGTATACCTGGTATATATATATATATATATATATATATATATATATATATATATATATATATATATATATATATATATATATATATATATATAACTTAATCATTGCTTGTACAATATTTATTTAATTGAAATTAGAGGCTAAACCAATATTGATATACATAGATTAGAGACATTGAAGAGATAATGTTATCAATAACAATGAAATCATGGCAATCAGTCTGCGGCATACCGGTAATGAATATCGTAGATATGATTAGTTTATGCACACTTACTTATTGATGTTTGTAATTTAATGATAAAAAATTGACGTCAAAAACAAAATAATAAGTTAATTGCCAAATTCGTCGCAAATGGACCGAAATAGAATTATAATAACAACTGCTCTAGTGATTTGTTGTAAGTAACATATTTTATTATCTTCCTTTGTTTGATTTTTCTTTGAAATTAATTATATTATAATTGTAGTCTGATCCTATTCTTAAAGTTTAGGTTATATACTATTCTTAGTATAAAAGATTATTATCATTTATCAATAGCTACAGAACCTGAAATAAGAGCATTCTTTTAGGTTTTAAAATAAAAGTTTGTAGTTTTATATGTTCATTTTTATGTTTTATAGTAAAAGTTGTTATATATTATACATATATACATACATGAATAGTACAATGTTATGAAAAAGCAAATGAAAAATAGAAAAAATGTGGTGGCTTTTTTATTTAAGGACACAAATACATTGAAAAATATATTAAATAAACTATGAAAATATGTAAAAAATAAATAAAAGTTTTTAAAGTGCTACAACATGCGTTAACAACTATGACAACAATTAAAAGTAATTATCAATATATCATTTAAAGTAAAAATCACTAAACGAAGTAACATTAATATAAACATGATTTAGTTAGTTAACTAAACTTTTAATCATTTTTTTTTTATTTTTGTTATATTAAAGATATCTTTTTTATTAAGCTGATGGAGAAATATTGTTTTCTTTTTACCGAATTGTTCTTTTTTTTTTAATTTAACGTGTTATATTTATGTCGGCATGTATGGCAAGGCAGCATCGCTGTATTTTCACAATTGAACGCGGCGACCCGGTGTTTTCATTTCACATGGCTCGGACCGAGGTACAACAATGAGAGCGTTTTCCTTAACGCCACATGCCAAGAGGCTACTCGTTTGGCCAGCGGCGTTCCTTGTGTCCAACCGCTCGTCGCATCCTGTAAGTTGACACAAAGAAAATTTTCTAAATTGAATTCACACGATTCAAGGCACTTTTGTAAAACAACGTATTATAAGATCTCATTTGTTTTATTATTGCGTTTACATTATTTTTTATGAAAGAAGGAAGTGAACATTTGATGTTGAGCAACCACCATCGCTCTTGTACATCCATAGTACTGAGGACACAGCAGATACGTTGCCTGCCTTAGGATGACGATGTGAATAACAGACTGTATAAAAGAATGTTATGATAGAGGAAGAAGGAAATAAAAAAGGGAAATGGAATTGGGCTTCCGGATACCGACACTCACCTAACGAGATTCGGTGACTCAGTAAAATGCTACACGTCGACATTCTAAGAAGATGTGGTACTGGTCCTTCCCCACCTATTCGTGCTACCATGAATCTGAAACTACTACTACTACAAATAACATTTTCACTAAATTATATAAAAACATATACAACATAAAATAAGTAGTGACAGCTCATATGCCCACCACAAACTTCTCATTTTTAAAAGATAAATTAATTTAATTTGCCATGGAATTCATATAAACTTTAAAAAAATTCCATCATCCCAGTTCCTTCACGATTATTTCTTTCACCAACATTTTTGTTAGATATGTATTTGAAATTGTGAATAAGTATCAATAATAGAAAACGCCTACCGGGGTTCGGCTTATTTGCATTAGATCAGTCCTAACCTGTTCGCTAGTATTTTATCAATTTAGACTTAGTAGAAAAAAAATTAGTTTACTAATCTTAATGTTTTCGAACATGCCATCTTTAACACCCGACTGTATATCGTGACTCTTTATAACGAGAATAATTATCTATAACGATGTCCACCTAGTCTTCTTGAATGGTTGAACTCAATGCTTAGAATACATAACTTTAAAAATAGGAGTTCTGGGTTCAAATCCTCGTCAAAACCGAAAATTGTTTTAAAACACGAAAGTTAGCTTAAAATATCTCAAAGACGAGAAAAACTCGAATCCTTATCTAATCTTATTGAAAACAAAATCATTCCATTTGATAAAGTAGAATTTTAACAAGAGTGTGATTTCTCTGTTACCAATTCTGTTCTTACAGTCTTTTTTACATTATTTTGTCTGGAACCTATCTATCGTATAAAAACAGAATTAGGTGTATATATCCCGCGCACAGTTGACAATTCTAGGATTTATTACAAAAGATCGCCTTATTTTAATTGGCCAGGATAATATTATTTGTTGAAATATTTTAGATGACGGAACATGGCCAGACGTAGAATATATATGGACACATCACTCCCGGGAGGCGTCTTGTACATTAGGTCAAAACGATGCCTGCGCTCAGTTCACGTACTACTTCGACGGCGTAGGTATGATATTTTATAAAATATATTTTTTTATATTTTATAACTGACATTTAAAAAAGTTAATGATCTATTTATTAAATCTATCATAATACCCATAGATATAAAAATAATAAAATATACACTCATCGAAATAGGTTTTTTAATTATTGCTCATCTATATCTTTTATATATATCCTACTGCCGAGCGAAAATGTAACGCCATGATAAAACTATTATAAAGCGCCGATTTTCAGCTAGAACTGTCCATGTCCACGAGCGTTTTTTACTGATTGTTGTAGTAGGTACAATAAATAAATTTGTCCTTTTTATAATTTGCCTCTTCATACTAAAATAACCCTTGCCCAATCTCTTCTTCTTCCACTTCTAGACTTTGCTGATGTCTGTTTTCTTGATGCAACAGAAGAGCTCCTTGACAAGCTCGAGCGTCTGCAGAATTTGTGGATCCACTTCATTTTTGGACTTTGGAAGTACGATCGTGTATCGGAATTTCAGGTCCGGTTGAAGTGGTTGCCTATTCGACGGCGTCGAGATACTCACATCCTTTCTTTACTTTACTCTGTATTATATAATCCCAGATCTCCAGCATATCTTCAGGAGCGTTTCCAGTTTCTTGTCCCCAGGGATCAGCCCTGTCGCACGTCCTCTTCCCTTCTCCTTCGTATTCCTCCACATTCTTCCAGCCGTTACGGTGGCTCATTCACTGAACACGCAGTGCCCTTGTGGAACTCCCTCCCACATACTATACGTGATAGCCTCTCACTGGATATATTTAAGAGAATAATTAAAGAACATTTCCTTTCAGTATAAAATATTTATATATGTGTATATTATATATATGTATCCTCTTATTTATATATTATTAGTATATTATATATTATTAGTATTTATATTTTTATATATGTATGGTTTTATATAGTATGTATTGTTATGTATATTATTATTATATTTTGTCGTTGTACACTTATTTCTATCCTCACAGCTTATCTCATCTCTCTTGCACTCCTGGGTGTCAAGAAAACTCAATTTTGAGTTAAGCTCGCCCTTGTACATCTTCTTTCATTTTAATTTTTGTATTTCCTGTTTTGTGTACAATAAAGTATTAAATATGTTAATTTATTTTTATTTAAATAATCTAAAAAAAGGATAAAATTTCTTAGTAAGAACCAAATCGACATGTTTCTTACAGGACAGTAGCATTACTGGCTGGCACTTATGTTATTTTATTATGTATACATATGTATAGATATGTATATTTATGTGTATTCCAAATTTGAATAATGACCGAATCGGAATTGTCACAAGTAAAATAAAATAAATAATAAATAAAAGTGAAAATTGGATAGAAGAAAAATTTATTATAGGCTAGACCAGAAGCGTAATAAAAAATGCTTTTATTTCAGTGGAAAATTCAACTTATATGTGCACTCGGGCCATCGACTCTTTCGGGGAGGCGATCACCAGCGGATGTTACGAGCAGATAAATGGCAGCTTCACCACAAGAGTTTGCTTGTGTCGCTCGGTGCCTGGCGGTGTTCCCTGTAATGAGGCCGTTCCGTCCTCAATTGTGTCCCTAACGGTCTTTACATTTATCGTAGCTTTAGTCATTCGTAGAAATGTATTCATTGGTTAAGTAAAATATTTTAGTTGGTATATATTAATTTGATTGGTAATATATTAATTCATATATATAAAACATGCAAACTGAGAAACGTAAATATAAATAAAATTGAATAATTATTTGTAACCATTAATTTTCGTCATTTTTAATACAAACATCGTTTCCTGAGTTTAGTAGTTATTAAAATTGCGTTATGCATAGAACCTGAGTAAATATGTATATTTTCACTGAGAAAAAATAGATTAAACGGCTTAAAGCAGAAAAACAGGTTGGCAGAGACCACAGAGCTCCATCCACTGCCATTCGTCGCAGCGAAACGGCTCGTCATTGGTCGCTTTTCGCCCTCGTGAGAATCAGGTCGTGACGGGTGGCGAACCACGTCGCCGTCATTTTCGACAAATTAGGTATATTAAATTCGTCTTAGTGAATCCCACGAGCCGCAAGGGACGATGGAGGTCAGCCCCAGCAGAGCCGTGCATGCTGAGGTAAGGCACCATAGTCCCCGGGGGAGCCCGACCCCGGGACGATCGGCACGCCTGCGACTAGGCTCGCCCCTAGCCACGCATCCATTGGCACGGCAGACCGTGGATAGGGGGAGACGAAGGGAAAGGATAGCGAAGAAAGAAAGGGGCAGGAAAGAAAATGCGGATTGGGGGGTTGCCAGACTCGGAATAAACATTATATGGATTTATTCAGTTTAAAAGGATGTCTGTCATATTTGGAAACACTAATAATGAGAAAAACGTGCCTTTTTAAAATTTGGCTGCATAGGCTGAAACATATAGAATACCACTGAGTATTAAATAGATTTGAACTAAATATATTTAGTCAATTACATAGACTCAATCTATCTGGGTCATATTACATTAATTAAATTTTTGGTATTACAAACAATTGATTATATCCCTCATAAAAATATTTGTAAAAGAAAAAAAAAACATTTTTGATGAGCCAAAAACCACGGATGCATAATTTATGATGATGATTACTTTCCTGAATATAAAAAAACTAAATGTCAACTTTAAAAATACAATGATACAAAAATAAACTTCGATCTGATAACATAACCTTGCAACGTTTCATTGAAAAAGGATTAAAACAACTCTTTCTGTATCATTTGAAAAAAGAAACAAATGAATTTAGAAGCAAAAAAGTCATATTGTGGTGCGCTTTGACATTTACATCACAATTACTTACATTGAACTATATATAGATAGTTTCAAGAATTTCATATGAAAACAAGTAAATAAAATTAGTGGATTTTCAAAATATAAACAATGTTAAGAAATTTTGTTTTCAATTTCTTGTTTTCTACCCATTCATGATTTTCTTTAATTTTTCAGAATTATGTCATAAAAGTCAAAATCGATTAAGATTATAAGTTAGAAAATAAGTTGTCAAGATTATCTGGACAAACAGATACATTGAAAAACAGACAAAATATTACCAATCGAACTCGGATGTAGGTATAGCACAAACTTCGATTTAATCTTTCAAAAACTTCATTCAATTAATCAACAGCCTGCAGATGTCCACTACTGGACATAGGCCTCTCCTAAGGAGCGGCATCTAGCCTGATCTTCAGCTTCACGCATCCAGTTTCTGCCAGTCGCTCTGCACAGATCGTCGCTCCATCTAGCCCAGGGGCACAGGTAAAACTTCATTAGAGTGACAAAAATAAAATAATATCCTCAAAAAAACAAACGGAAATTTAATATACTTTCACAACATAGAATCATACACATTCAAATTTACTTTTGTAAGTCATTTATTTCTCACTATATAAAAATTACAATCAACTTAATATTGTATTATAAAACATATGAAAACGTTGTTATTTATTTTTGAATTGATTATACATATAATTAAGTCAATTTTATTTTGTTTTTAATAAGAAGAATAGGATAATTTCGTTTAGGTTTGCACCAGTAGTTAACGTAATGTTTGTTTCGTTATTCTTTTGTAAAAATTAGAATTTTTTTTTAAGATTTGGTAGTCGATATCTTCTAAAGTTGATGATGACAAAATGAAAGCGATAATTGAATCAAATCGAGTATGTGGGAGAATTCGCAAAACAGTTAAATGTATCACACACAACAATCGAGAGTAAGACGTCTTGGACTTAACAAGGTCGATATTTGATCGATAACGAATCAATATTTGTGATACGCATTTTAAATGTAATGCAATCGACCCTTTTTTGAAACGAATTATCACTGGCGATGAAAAAATGAATCGTCTACAATAACTTTAAACGAACAAGGTCACGGTTCAAGCATGATGAACCATATTAAAAACTGAGTTGCATCAAAAAAAAGATTATTCTGTCAATCTGGTGGGATTACAAAGGTGTTGTATATATTGAGCTGCTTCCAAACAATCGAATGATCAACTCAGATGTTTACTGCCAACAACTTGTGAAATTGGAGTAAGCATTCAAGGAGAAAAGGCCAGAATTGGCAAATCGCAAAAGAATCGTGTTCCACCACGACAATGCGACATACATCTTTAGCATTATCTTTCCCAACCGCTACGACATTGAAACTTTCAAAAAACAAGCCTATACATACCTAAAAGGCCGGCAACGCTTCCGCGACTCCTGCGGTCTCACGGTTGTCCATGGGCGGCGTTGATCTCTTTCCATCTGGCGACACGCTTGCTCGTTTACCCTCTAATCCAATAAAAAAAATTATATTATTTATTGGAGCTTGGTTGAGAAATGATGTCGCGTCCCCCATACAGCCCTGACCTTGCATCATCGGATTATCATTAATTTCGAAGATTACACAGTTCTTAAATGTTAAAAATTTCAGTAATAACGATGACTTCAAATCACACAATCTTTATTTTTATATCACATTAAAAACCCGAAATTACTTTCTTGACTTCCCAATAATATAAAAGATATCGATTACAATAATGTCTTATAAAGCAAATATAAATTCATGACATTTCTATTGATATCGATAATCATATTGAGTATGTGTTCATGACCACGATGTTACAATGCCAGACATAACTCAATATCGATGTTACAACATTGATGATCATTCGGAATACCCAGCAGGCCATAGTAGCCATTGGCATTGGCCAAAAAACTAATTTTTGATTTGCGATGAAAAATAAACTAGTAGCTTTTCCCGCCAACTTACATCAGTGACGTTGTGTTTTTATTTCATTTTCATACTCTTATATTATTAACAGTTATATTGTATAATTGTGGTGTCGTATTATGCAATATAGTTCGATTAAGGTGTATAAGTGAAGCGATATGATATAAATGCCTGTATCGTAACTTTTTAAGTTGACTGAAAAAGTCCATAGAAGGTTTTGGTAAAATGGCCACTAATTTATCAAGACGTAACGTGATAAGCTGACTTGGAGATTTCAAAAGATTGGATATTATTGTATTTTACTTGACACTGGCATAATAGTTGTTACTAATTGCCATCAAAGAAAAAGAAATAAACTAGTAGCACCTCTACGTGATCAGAAGTGAAATTGAATAGAAGCTTTATATGTAATATACACAGAGCATAAATTGGAAATATTTTCCTTTTTTGTAACGACACGAAAACGAATGTGACGTGTCTCTAATGTCATCATATCAATATCAAGTAACAGAAAAGTCAAAATTAAACCAGAATTTTTATTTAAAGTTAGTTAACACCTTATTGGTGTATTTCTCAATTTTTTGTTACTACTAAAATTTCGTAAAATGTACTCTGTTCTAACGAGAGGAAACGCGATTCTAACTTATACTTTAAGTGTGTTAGCATGTTTAACATTTCTATGCTTTCTTTCCACATTAACTGTGGATTATAGAACAGCTGCACAAATGAATACCGTTAAAGTAGTCGTGTAAGTACACACAATTTCATTCCGCTAATAATTAAACGTAGATTACATTCCACATATATATATTTCTTCATCAATACAGCTGAAACGGTTCATTCCTGGTCATTGGCCCCCCTCATGTTTGTCTTATAAAGTTGCGAAAATGAAAAGAAAAATAAATATTGATTTTCTTTTTGTTATCATTTCAGAGTGGAATTATTAAATATTTCTTACATATTATTACTCTTCTTGTTCTAATATGCTACATATTTATATATTCAATTCCACGTTTTATTTTCTACTAAAGGTTTTTTAATTGAAAAATAAATATTCTTTCAATAGGAGAAACAATATTCTTCTTTTTAAATAACAAAATGATAAATATTGTAACTTTAGTAATAATTGCCATGTAATGTGTTCACAGCATAATTTTATATATACCTTCAAATAGGTAACTATGGTTATGAATAATATTCTGTAAATTTGAAAATATACTTCGTGGCTATACTTTTAACACATACTTGCTGTGATTATTAGCATTGTTGTATCAGGTAATTCTAGGAAAACCTATTCCTAGAATAACCTGATTAACTCCTCATTTCTAAAGAAAGCCAATAATCAGCAGTGAATTTTATTGCTGCATTGATTAATATTATTTATCCCAATATAAAATATTTTATATTGTACAATTTTAAGTATTATATATATAATATAATAATTGTGTTGTGTTTATTATGGTATTTCTAAATAATATAATAGTATTTCTAAATAACATCTTAAAATCAAAATGTTTGCCTATCAGTAAATAATAACACCTACTAAAAGACATTCATAGATTTTTAATGCCACTTCTAGGTAACCATTATATTAATGGAAGAAGTACCACTTGTTCTTCTATAATTCGTTCTAGGGTCTTTTTGCTGTAATATATAAACTGTCATGTTATTTTTTTTTCAGTAAGAATGTTCCAGATTATGGTGCATCAAGGGAAAGGAATGATCTGGGCTTCCTTACATTTGATCTGAAAACAGACTTGTCTCACCTTTTCAATTGGAATGTTAAACAGTTGTTCTTGTACCTAACAGCAGAATATATTACACCAAACAATGAGTTGAATCAGGTTGTGCTCTGGGATAAAATAATTTTAAGAGGAGAGAATGCACTTCTAGATTTTAAAAACATGAACACAAAATATTATTTCTGGGATGATGGTAATGGTTTGAAGTAAGTATTAAACTATAAACAATAATGAATAGATCATGATTTATGCATATACAACAACAATACAACTTTGATGTACATAAAAATAATAAACAAAAGTTCAAAGTTTATATAAATTAAAAAATTGCATAAAAACACATTATATTCATTACCCCACATAGCAAAAGAACACATCACAAGTGAATACACAGACTGAATAAAATGTTCATAGGTCATAATAATAATAAACCTAATGTGAGAACCAAACCCTGCTAAAGTAACCTACATATATTGCAATTTTTCTTTCAGGGGTCACCATAATGTAACACTAACATTGTCATGGAATATAATACCAAATGCAGGCCTTCTTCCAAACATTCAGGCTATAGGTCAACATTCTTTCAAATTCCCTACAGAATACACTCAAACAAGAGTATGATCAAGAATGCAGTAAGTATATGAAGTATAGATGGGATTTGTGGGATATGTAATAAGATCTTTAAATATAAAATCTTATTGAAATCTGAGTTTGATTAATAGTTCCCGTAATCACCTTGTTGGACAGATAAATGAAAATGAAATAGTGAAAATCATAAGTCACCAGAAATATAGCTACAAATATTCTTTCCTTGATGTTCTAAGATCTTAAACATTGTAAACTCCACACATTAGACCAAGTTTCTTAAGATTCTACTTTAATCAGTATTATAACAATATCATTCCCACATGAATCATATGAGGAGACTACATAGTAAAACTTGTTATATTTTATAAGCTGGATATAAAAGAAGTGGTAGAGCCACAGACAAATACTTTATCAAGAATGGTATATTATGTCTGTAGCATGAATAGGATGCAAAAGCTGCTGTCTGAGTGGTAGCCTAGCTAATGTGCTTCATCCGGTTAGTCTTCATCTTCGTCCCTTCCCATAATGACACTTTCCCTAAAGGCATGTTGCCTTTGCACAGCCTATGGCACTGCAGCTGTCTGTGAGCAGCGTTGATTGCTTTCCATCAGGTGATACACCTGCTTGTTTGCCTTTCTATACCATAAAATAAAGGAATGTGTATGGGGAGAAATTGAAAATTTGCAACAAGTCCAGCTTTATTACAGGTATGCTGATACCCTCCTTAAGTGGCCTTTCAAATGCCACTATGATAAGAGAGGGACGGAGTATTTTCAATTCTCACTGCTGAAGATAATGCACAGCAGACAGCATAGTATCAATGTATATGTATAATACCCATACATTGATCATTTGCAGAAATTCAATACTATCCCTTTCAAGCAATATACAGTAGTATTATACAAAGGATATTTTTTAAATTTTGATTTATTATTATACTCAGGAACCAGCTTGTGCTACCATCTACTCTAAATTTATACTTTTAATACTAAAAAGAACATATATTTATGTAATTATGTCATGTTGGCTGCGCTCATGTGGTATTTGTCCAAAAATTAAAAGAAATTGTGAAGCGTGCCGATCATCCCGGGATCGGGTTCCCCCTGAGTACTATGGTGTCTTACCTCAGCATGCAGGGCTCTGCTGGAGCTAACCTCCATCCTCCCTTGCAGCTCGTGGGATTCCCTAAGACAAATTTAATATACCTAATTTGTTGAAAAATGACGGCAACGTGGTTCGCCACCTGTCACGTCCTGATTCTCACGAGGGCTAGAAGCGACCAATGGAGAGCCTTTTCGCTGCGTAGAATATTAGTGGATTGAGCACTGTGGTCTCTGCCAACCCCTGCGGGGGATAGGCGTGAAAAATATAAAAAGGAAATTGAAAGAACTATTGATAACCATTGTGTCATTATCATTAGTAGTCTATGACAAGGCTTTTCCTATAGTACTCCAGCTAGACTGCTTTGACTTTTTGCCTAAAAAAAGTTGTCAATTTTCTGATAATGGTAAAATTCAAGGTGTGAAAAAATATAATAAAGTATTTTGTAACTGTATATTTGTCAAATACATATTCAAGGATACATTATAGAGTTTAGCTCTACGTTAAACTACAACAGAAAAACTTTTATTCTATCTTTATTTCAATTTATCTACATTAGGTACAAATTTCCTATACTTTTGTAGTTATTGAAAAATATATAAGGATATACATATGTAAAATGGTATCTTCTTTTCAAGCCACTTCACTAATGAAAAAACTTACTGTCAATTTTCTTTGATGGCAATTAGTTACAACTATTATGCCAAGTAAAATACAATAATATGAAATCTCTTGAAATGTTCCAAGTCAGCTTATCACGTTACGTCTTGATAAAATAGTGGCCTTTTACCAAAACCTTTTATGGACTTTTTCAGTCAATTTAAAAAGTTACGATACACAGATTTATTTCACACATATTGCATAATACGCCACCATAATTAAACAATATAACTGATGATAATATAAGATTATGAAAATGAAATAAAAACACAACATCACTGATGTAAGTTGGCGGGAAAAAGCTACTGTCACTTTCTAAGACAATAGATATTTTTTACACAGTAAGTTTTTTTTATTAGTGCAAGCATTACTGTCTATTGGACCATGGCACCTAGTTCATGTTGACTATTAAGTAATGACCATTTTAAATATCTAATATAGTTATTTATTTTTACGATATTTTATATATAAACATAGAAATATTTTATTTTATCCAAAAAAAATTACATGCAAAATTTTTACTGGTATTCAATGTAAATGCATACAAGTCGAAATAGCATTTTAAAATTTATTTAATCCTTTATTACTACATTTGAAAGTTTTAATATAAGACCTCACATAAGCATATATTTGAGGTAAATTATTTTTACATTTTTCATGTGTGTAATCACATGTCACTTACAATTTCCACATTTTGGAGACCACTATCATAAAGTCAACTAAAATACAGTAATAACAATATCTAAATTGTAAAACACTAAATATTCAACAATATTATTATCTTAATGCTCGAAATAGCAGATCAGTGAATCCTAAAATAAACAATCATTTCAAATGATTGTATCAAACAGTTATTGATTACTCAAATATAGTACAGTAATAAGTACACAACAATTTAACGTAAAATACTTATTTACGGTACATATTTCAAAACAGTAAAATTTCAATAAACATTTTATACAATGTTTGTGCAATTTGTAATACCTGATTATTGTTGTTTTAATCTTTTATTAACATTGGTTAAAACTTATATAAATATCAATAAACTAGTTTCCGACAAAGTCACTTTTGAGCGGATTTTTTGATTTTTTACTAAACAAACATTTATATTGATGAAAACTATACAACCAATTGAAACAGACATCCAGTCAATTGAAATTGTAGTGATTTTTAAACAGATTACAAACGCTATGTAATATTTATCTTATTGAGGTAAAGGATATTGTGATAAATTCCAAGCACTTAATTTTGCCTCATTATTAAGCGCTAGTTAACTGTCACAATTTACATAAAGTCAATATTTTAACATACAGAAAACATAAATTACATACCCCAAGAGGTGACGGTACTTAAGTGGAGATTTGTGTATACAGAATAAGGTATATGAAGTATTATTTCAAACTTGCATACATAGCTGAACTTAAATCCTCTTTGGTGATGAGAGTGGACTACAAACCCTACACATTATTTTTTTTGGTTATAGATCTATTTGAGTCAAGTATATTGACTTACCTAAAAATTACATAACTCAATGCCTACATATTTTTTTAAAAGGAGAATGAGCATGTGGGACACCTGATAATAAGATTACTTAAGTTCATAGACATCTAAAATGCTAGGGGCATCACAAATGTATTGCTAGCCTTTCATAAACAGACCCATCACACCATTTGTGTGAAAATTTCGACTAAATCATACAGTTATGGCTTTTATTAAGGTAATAGTGCTAAAAACCTGTATTTTCCTAATAAAAGTAAAAAAATGTATTTTCCTATTATATTTATAAAAATAATATTATTATTTTATTTAATACTATTACAATGATCATAAGTGATTGGCAACAGATTGATTATTGTCTTGAGGCCAAAGTCTTTATTCCACCATAGTACTAAGTTACAAATTATTTTTCCTATTTTGTAGATTAAACAATTTAGCTCCTAAGGATTTACCTACATGGTCACACTATGTATTAACTAAGGTACTTAGTCTTTTAGGTTATTGCAGAACTTAATAGACAATTTGAAAAACGATTTTTTTAAATCAAGTTTGGCGCATGAAACACTTTATAAACTAGTTTGTTCGCATAGAAAGAGTAAAATAAATAATAATAAAAAAAATTGTAACTTTCATCTTCACTTGGAACATATAAATGACAAATAGAAAAGACTTTATTTCAACACTTTATGTACATTATAAATATGAGTTGTTCTATAGAATTTTACTAGTAAATTATAAATGGTAAGTTATATATATATATATATATATATATATATATATATATATATATATATATATATATATATATATATATATATATTAAAAATTAAAACATATTTTTTACATATAAGGCATTTAATCTTTAAATTTGTAATGATTGAATTAGATTTATTGAAACAAACTTGATATATGATCATAGATGTATAAATATTGATGTATTTTTAACCAAGTAGATTGAACCTCACTAAAGTAACAGAATTAATAATGCAAGCTTAGTTCGTAAAGTCAAAATGTCCCTTTACATCCTCATTCTCCAATAAATGAACTGCATTTTTACCGTCACCTCTGTTTTATAGTGATTTTTCTCAATAATTAAAGTAACACGCAATTCTAAGCGTCAGGACGGTTACCATTACATCTAAAGAGCATCATTTTCAAATGATTTGATAGTAAATATAGTTTTTTTAAACCAGTCCTAAATATATTGCTTACATGCCATCATGATTAAGAGTCACGAAATGTTCCTACCCAGAATCACTACAATATTTCACTTTACTTACACAATTCTAACATCCAAAGCTGATCCAATGGCGTGAAAAAATACTTGCATATTAATTATATACTCGCTAACACATTTTTATTATATAGTGCATAGTTGCTTTGCTTGAACAATATTAATTACTGACTCACATTATAAATGGTTATGTTAAATTTTCTATTTTAAATACATTTTTCTAAATGAAAAAGTAAATAGGTACACTAGAATAGTAAAGTAAACACAGTACTAAATATAACCGGTGTACGTTATTTGACTAGTACTTTACGTGATTCTCTTCGGTGATGTAAAAGTATTCATTCGTTCATTTGAATTAATGACTTTTAATAGTACCAAAATAGCTCCGATGAGTTCGCCAATGTCACGTAAAATGGAGAAAACACGAAGGAGATTGATCGGTGAATGTAAAAGTATTGTATATTTATAAATGTGATGATTACATAAAATGTTATTATTCTAATTATTTCCCGTTCATCGTTGTATGCGCGAAAAACTAAAGTTCCGTGGATAAGTAATGGATCCCAGGATGTACTGAACTTACAAATAATAAAATATTCTAGTTTTATTCTAATAGAAATTCGAGCAATTTAAAGGTCGTGTTAAAAAAATCACTTGCTAATTTTGAACACGCAGCCGTCACACGTCTAAGGAGTATTATGATTCTTTGCTTTTATTCATAAATCGGGGACCTACAGAGTCTTACAAAAGTATATAGAAATAATATGAATTTAAAAATAATGTATGTGTATATACACAACACACAACTAAAATTCTTCTTCAACTGAATTATGATCAAGACATTAAAATAGCCTGGCAATAATATTTTTAATATTGTTGCCAGGCAACATTATAAATAGATAAAAGTATAACACAAAAGTTACTTTTTTGTTATAAGATCTTTTTAAAATGGACATCGGCCTTCTGCTTCTAAGGCACAGACTTATTTTTTGAATAGATTGACATGAATGAAAAAATCTAGACAAAAACAATACTATAGATCACAGTTTTGCCACAATTCATTTTTATCTATATTTATTATGAAACTACAGTTCCTGAATCGCAAATGCATCTACTTATATAAAGTTTTACTTGATATAGTCACATCTACTCACAATATTAACATCAAATACAACCTATAATAAAACATTAATTTTGCTTAATTTTTGTGATATTTTCTTGCTGTTGGCAACATTTATTCATTTTTTTTTTAATCAAAGTATGGAAGATATACATTGTCAAAAGACTATATCCAAAATATATGAATAATAGTAAAGTAAAAATTGTATACTGGAACGGTGACTTCTTTAAGAAAATGCTTCCTGTCCGCGCATCTGAATGATATAGAAGTATTTTATTAGAACAAATTACTTTTAATATTTTTCTCATTTTCTTTATTTTAAATTGTTATAAATAAAAATAATTAAAAACTGCTTGTGATAGAGAAATTTTTATAAGACCGATTTTCAAAACAAAACCAGTGACATTACTTTTATAGATAAATTCCAAGGTATATATAAACTGAAGCATACACCATCATTATCACTACCCTGCGATAGTTTAGACATAAGTTAGCTACCCATAAAGTTTTCCATTTAGCCCGATAAAGTCATCACTCCTACTAGCCGGGGAGCATCCCACACTAAGTTTGACACAATGTACATGTCTTCCGATAGTATGTAAAATTTATAAAATTGAGCTAAATATGTCTACAATTTGATGTACGCATAAGTATGCCTCTATCATGGGTGAAGTCATCAAAAATTTTTCATTATTCTTGTTTAAGCTAGTAATTTTTATATGCAAATTCCATTATTATTGTTGTTAAATATTGAAAGTTAAGAAATATATATAAAACAAATGGAATTTAATTGTAACATTAATAATAACAAAAAAACTCCAATGAAAATTATTAATTGTAAATAAAACAAACAAAATAGTACCTGGTTTGCTCAAATAGGCAAATAATGTTGGAATTATATTTAAAAAATAACAATTTTCGTTCAATTACCGAGTGCTACAGTATCTTAGCCAAATAACAAAAAACTTTTAATTTTACATTTCCTTACAAAAAAGAATCCACCAATTAGTTATGTGTTATGTATGTGTGTGTGTGTCAATTTCGTCACTGGTCTGATGTAACCATGTAAAACAGAACCTGTTTGTGTTGCTGGCAAGAACCATTTTGTGACACTTTCTAGATTTAAATTATTATTTTCTTTTTTGTTTATTTGTATAATATAATATTGCTTAGGTTTTAATTTTAGTATTAAATTATTGTAAAAAAAGTAATAGTAAAGAAATAGTAATAGAAAATTATTCATGACTAATTTTCTATTACTATTTCTATATAATAATACAAATGTGCAGACAGGAGCAACAGTTATATACCTATGTGAGAGTTGCTTAAAGGCGGCAGGGGTCCGCCGGGAGGCGTCACGCGTTCGGTAATGGTGGCCCGTCTGTCTGAATATTCTTATCTTCCGTGGGTGGCGCGAATACTCTCTCAGATCCGTACCGCCTAGACAGATCCAACATTTCTCTGAGGCCCTGAAACATTTAATATGAAAAAATTACTATTTTTAGCAACAAAATAAAAGTCTGTACACCTATCTCTGATGAACACAGATTTCTTTCCGTGATAAGAAACTATAAACCACCTAAGGGGCTCAGTGGCAAAGCTAACACATTGAGTCTGAAATGGATTTTGAGCAATATAAGTCTAATGAAATTGGGCCAGGACCCTTAAATACAATAGCTATTCACAGTTTATGCATATCAATTATCATATTTTATAGCAAAATACTAAATCTTTCTTTTCCATTACAGGTATATATATATATAACTTTAATACATATACTTATCATATTGTACTATAATAATATAATTGCTAACCCTAAGTCAAATAGAAATAAGAATTCAATTATTTTTTTTCTATTATTTCCATTTATTAAACTGTATTCCAACTACACTAAAACAAACATATGAAATTTTATAGTGAAGTTTTTCCTTTTTTATGGGATTTGAAACAATTGAGACCATCCATAGACATTTGGAAAATCTAAGCTTTACAGGCTTTTAAGGAATACTTAGGCTTTTTAATGTTCTGTTCGAAAATACCTATGAAAGTAGCTGGTGGTGAATGGAAAGAAGTTTCAGAAAAAACACATCATTTTAGATCAGCACTTATCCAGGCTGTAATAATGAAACTATTCTTTTTTTTTAAATGAATTGATGACTAACACACATTATCTGTACTGTTCATGTTTTATTTTTGAGGTTTTTGTCACAATTATGTGTAGTTCACAGACTTTGTACAAATGTTTAATGTCAAAATTCGCCACTCCAAGGAGACAAGCCCTTATAGCCAATATCACACAACAGTTGAAGCAATATAAATAAATATACAAATTTAAAATCAATAACAATACTTTTACCTTATTTTCTGTAATGAGCCTTTGGTATACTTCTTCCTCTTTCCTAGTGTCAGCATTTCCATCCATGTTGACTGCTTTGTACATAATACTTGACATTTCATTAATCCGCTCTGCTTGTTGGCGAATCAACTGTTGGAAATAATAAAAAAAAGGAAAGATAATTGAAATAAAAAATGATAGAAAAGGATAATTGAAATTAATATAATGTAGAAGTAAAAAATTTATTAGACATATTATTGTACATTGACAATTTAAATGATGAAGTTACTGCCTTCAAAATGAATAGTCTATAGGGATTTATTTGTTGATTGGTTTGGATGTCTTAAACAAGCATAGTGGATTAATGTCTATTTCCTTCGGAAATTGGAAGGCCCCATGCTCAATAGTGAGACTTATATGTAATATTAAAAAAAGAAATAAAACTTAATGATTCCAATACCACACTTTAGACTTCAGATGTTGCATATAGTGTATATTGCTATCCCACAACACAAATATGATGTTTTCTTAATTGAATAATAAAAACATGTACATAATTCATTGAATTAAATAATAATTGTTGGCTACATGAGATGGCATTATTTTAATGACACCTTAAAAGCTGAGCATTTATTTTTTACATTAACATAATTAAATTTTGTATATTATATCAAATGTAAATGGTGTCCTTAAATAAATAAATCAATAAATGGTTGTTTCCTGTAGGTGTTGTATGAGATGAGTGTATGCCTGAGAACAAAAACCAATCAGCAATCCTCAATGAAAATCAAAACATGGCAATTAGGGCAATACCCATCAATTTAATGAGAGACCAATATCCAGCAATAGACAAATAGTTGTTAGTGACAGTAATTAACCAGACAGTTGTATTTATATTGATACTAATACAGATATTAAATATAAAAAATATTCAGTATACAAAAATGCTAACATACTTCTTGTTGTTTCTCATTAATAGCAGCAGTAAAATCTATCCGCGACTCCCATATTCTTTTCTCAGTGTGCTGTCTATACTTTGACATAATGAGTTCAAGTGCTCTTCTGTGATCTTCCAGGGCAGCACGTAACTCTCCATTTTCCCTTTGTACATCACGCATTAATCGAGATTCTCTTTCTATGCTCGCAATTAATTCACCACGTGGTCTTTCTCTAGATGCCTCATTTAATGTATCAACTTCTTCTTTATACTGAAATAAATATTTACCTTTAATTTTACTGTTGTTTGAAACACATAATATATTCTGGTTCCAGGTATAAATTACAGCCACCCAGTAAAGGAATTCTTTACATAAATATTATATGAGGCGACTACAGAAGCAAGTACAAGTAAATTGACAGCACCATCTACCTAAGTAATAAAAATCAATCTTGAATCCCCAATTTGCCCATGAAGCAACCTAAATAATATAAACCAATCTTGAATACCCAATTTGCCCATGAAGCTACCTAAGTAATAAAACCCATCTTGAATCCCCAATTTGCCCATAAAGTTACCTAAGTAATAAAAACCAATCTTCATTCCCCAATTTGCCCATGAAGGATTATTGCAAAAATCCTCAATTTTGAAGGAGGCCAATATCCAAAAATGGACTATTAAGGGTATACTGATGATTGATTATTAGAGTATTTTAGATTGATACATTATAACTTGTGCAATTAATGAATTATGTTTAAAACATTTCAACATAAAAATACTCAGGCATTTTTATTATTATAATTGTATATAATTTAAATTTGTATTAATATAAAAAAGTGTTTCACAAATAACTTCATGGCTCAGTAGGTGAACAGGTACAGGCATATGGCATCACCAGGTGTTTAAATCAAATCCTTTTGTTAATTCATACCAATAAAATGATGAAAAGCATAAAAATAATAAGAAAATATTTTTTTCATACATCATAGATAATGAAATATAATACAAAGCTGAACTTAATTGTACATTTTGCTAATATTCCAAATAAACACGTCAAACGACATCTCTCCAAATGAGCTAATTCCAACGAATATATAAACCACTTTGTACCTGCTTCATGGTATGAATTTGTCTATATGCTGATTGAGTTTCGGTCAACAATGCATCTGCTTCTGTTTCGCGCTCCTTAATACGGCCAGCGAGTCTTTTTGCATCCAAAATAATTTGTTGTATAGTCAGTGACATCTGAAAAAACCAACAATGTACAAGAACCTCACAATTCGACAATTTAAAATATGGTAAAAACTATCAAACACAAACCCTGATTTCCACAAATAAATGTTTCGCAAATAACGTATCATCTAAACAATTTTATAATACAAAATTAACAAAACACAAATAGTAATCGAAAAATCAAACGACGCACATCAGCTGTTTCGTGATTATAGTAAGTCAGCCATTAGCTTTCATTTGATTTGAGGCGGACCTGAAACGATTCTGAATTTAACTGTATTGAGGTAAAAACAACAGCACATCGTGTTCATAACTTTTACATAAGAGAGAAAGAGAAAGTGATAAATTACTATAGATATTTTACTTGTCACGATAATATATAACTTGACCTTGATAGTTGGTAAAAGTATTCAAGAAAAAACGGAAAGAATTAAAAAAACTAAGTATTTGCACTCCGTTTATTTAGTTGTAATTCATTTTTTAAAAAATTATGAGGTGCGTTGAATGATTATCTATGAAGTTTCATCAATAACGTTGTAGTATACTGGCAATATCAATGAAATACTCTAAATAACCTTTTGTATGTTGGCATAATGGACGATGATGCGTGCCAAAACAAGTTTGCATTTATGAAAAAATATAACATGAACAAATAAGCAAGGACTTTTGGCGCGATTTTACACCAGGATTAGTGTACTTTTCTTTATATTCGCAAGCTCGTAAATATATATAACTATAATGAGTTAATTAAAATGAATTATATTTTATATATGTAGCGTTTTGTAATATGCTTAAATTGTATCGTGGATTTTTATCTTAACAGCAAAAAGTCCATTAAATTTTTTTATAAAAAGACTAACATTTTGTCAAGATTTAATATCAGTAGCTGAATACACTCTATATCTTAAAGTTTTTATGTATAACGGAACCTTCAAAAAACAAGCCAACACATATGTAACTTAAAGGCTGGCAACGCTTCCTATGATATCACGAAAATCTATGGGCGGCGTTGATTGCTTTCCGTCAAGTGACGCTATCCTATAACAATTATTCAATCTAATAAATGTAAACAATTTACATATAAATTTTATTTGTTCATATTAGCCTAAAACATCTAAAATTATAATTCTGTTCCTTTGTTAATGTAGCTACTCAGATACTACAGAGTATAAGCAAGAATGATTATTTAGCTGCGGACTTATTATCAAATGAAACTAAGATCGGATCAAGATTTCCATTGGCACTAAGCACTAAGGTTCAAGACTAGTTATCTGCGCCGCAGCCGCCGCCAATTGGCCGCAGATCGCACCGCGCACGTGTATTTATAACCTCGTATATTCAACCACAGTGACGCATGTTAGGTAGATTTGTAAATAAGGTCAGGGTACTGCATCACATGGCCGAGGACTACAACTTCGTCCATCGTACGGTTGGGGTCTTCCTCGATATCGAAAAGGCCTTTGACCGGGTATGGCACGAGGGCTTGCTGTATAAGCTTCTCGAGCAAACCACCATGCCGCTCTCCACACACCCTGTTGAAGCCGAAGTCTCCCAGGACAGCTGCTTGTCACATGTCCTATACACCACTTATACAAATGGTTCCACTCTGGAAGGTCGCCTCCGAGTATGGTGCCATGATGTCATGCTGGTGCTATATGCCAACGACAACGCGTACTTCGCGTTGCGTTCCTTTGTGCGTACGAAACTGATGGTATACAAGGTGTACGCCCGCTCCCGACTTACCTTTACTGCTCCAGCGCGATATTCGTTGGCATTGGACTCGCAGCGGAAACGCATTGAGGTCCAACAGAATTTGTCTGTACATGCCATGGTGGGGGCGCATCACTATGTTTGTAATGACGTCATAGAGAGGGACCTCAAGGTAGAGAAAACCACGAGTTTGTGGCCCAATTGACTCGGAAGATGTTTGACCGAGCCAACAATGGGCCACACTTCCATCTCAATCGTTTGCTCCCTTAAATGCACGGACACCTGAGGGACGTGCGCTCCCACGAGAACTCCTTCCGCATTCCGCGAGGGGAGAGGGCCCAAGACGTAAGAATAAGTTTTAGCCATATCTAAACGACGCGAAGTCGATTAGGACGCCTCAAAAGCCACTGAGGACAGGGGCACCAATGACCGGTCGGCTCCTACGTTTGATACTCAAGTGGTGGGTTCTGATCCCCGGGGCACGTTCCCACACCCCACATTAACCGGGTGTGGATGTCTCTCACTGATTGAATAACACACACAATAAATAAATTCTTTCACTGTACTGTGCATAAAAATTGGACGTAATTGTTCAAGGACGGTACCCCTTACAGTAACAAGTTAACACGCAAGAGCCTTTCAAACTAAAATGCATCCGAGGAAAATGTAGACAAAAAAATCAATTAAAAATATTATTTTCCTGAAAAAGTGACAGTTATCTGCTAAATCATACCGAAAAAAGTGGCTATGATTGAATGCATTATAAAATAAGATATTTGAACTCGTCGTTGAGTATTGTTATCAGCAAAAAACTATTCTTGATACAATTTGAGGACATCACTTTTAGTCAAAATTGGAAAGAATGGACCCTAAGCCAGAGCTAGGAAAAAGAAGAGAACGTAAATAGTTAGAAATAGAAATAGATCTTTATACACAATAGCGATACGAACGATCCGACAAGAAAGATTGTATGATGTGCACAAACTTATCTGACACTGACTGTACAAATTAAAAAGCAAGCATTTGTGCCCCGCTTTATTTTTATTTGTATTATGTACTAGAATCAAACTACAGAGGAATTTTTATGAATTTTATTTTGGAAAACTTTTTTTGTAACATACATGAGCCGGCAACGAATATATTATCCTTTCATCATTGCTCTCCCCTCCCATCGTAGCCAACGTATATACAATGGTGTTGCAAATTTCCATGAGTGGCGGTGGTCACTAACTAACCACAGTAGAATTGGCTATCTCGTTGCCTACCTGTTCTTTAAAAATACTCGACTAGGTGTTTTCAATCTCACTTCTACTGGACGCATTATGTGGATCAAAATAGACAAAACTTTTACGACAGTTTAATGATAATATAACTACTATAAAAACAAATCCAAACTTGAATAATGGTGATAGCTAGTAAGTGGTAAATATCAATGTGAGGTGCTTGGTTCTAGGGTCTTTCTGATCTTAAGATGGCACCGTGACAGAAACACATATCGAGCAGTTAACTATTGAAGTTTGATATTGATTGTAGAGGGTACTATTATGGAGTATCTATTATGGATATAACGGAAAAATATGGCTGAACTTTAAAGCATCAAAAGCGTTCATAAACAAAATTAAAGTGTCATCTTTAATTTTCAAATACCTACCTAAAGCTCTAACTATAAGTTCATATGCCTCTTTGCACAACGATAATACACACCTGTTTTCAAAATTTTTGTCATCTATTTGACTGGTTATCTGTTTATATTTGCAAACTAATCTTCGAAAGGACTGATCTGATTTGAACTTTTAAGAACAAATACTTCGTTAGGAATAATTTAGATTATTTTTATCCCAAAAAACTGAATATTTTGGAAAGTTGTATTAACAAAAATACTTTTTGATTTCATAGTAGATTAATTCAAACACTACTCTTATAAATATTTTACTTAATTTAATAATAATAATTATCAAAAATAAATTATTATTTCATTTTAATCATGACAATACTTGGTTTTACCAACAATTAAAGTTAATTTAAAGCGCCTGTGACATTTATAACAAAATCGCCTGTTATGAACAAAAAAACAAACGTTTATTTAATGAAAAAATTATATTTGAATAAACTTATAATTATACGTAAATTACGTTACACATACTGCTGCTTAAGGTACTATTCGTTGCGTTATTTTAATCGTTTTAATACCTTAATATATCAATTCAACATAGATTAAACTTTGGATGACATATGTTTATCTTTAATAGCAACTTAAAAGTGATCATAAAGCTTAGATTGGAATACAAGGAACAATAAAAAATAATAACCAAAGAACGTTTGAAGACAGCTTTTATATGATGTACTCGTACAACTTATTCAATATGTAAATTTGCATATTATATTTTGCACTATACTTAGATATATTAAGTATCTATAGTTACCAAATACACGGAACATCACCATATTATACTTAAAAACACTAGTGTTTAAAAATACTATGTATGAAACAGATACGTACAACATACATATGGTCATGGAATTAACTAAATTATACATAAAAATAATAATGCTTTTGACTTGTAACATTATTTTTAAATCTTGATTTTTTTTGTAGAACAGAAAGAACAAACGAACTAAGAAGTAGAATTAGAAAGATTATGTTTAATGAGAAAATCTCTAATTAGTTTGTTAATTTTGTCAGGCGCTTCTTGCTGCAAAAAATGTCCGCAGTCTTCTACTATAGTAGTTTCTATGTATTTATATTCCAACCTCATGCGATCCAAAATACTTTTTGCGAAGTAAATATCGTTTTCAGCGTTGGCAACGAGCATAGGAACATTTCCTTCTATGTACTTTTCAGGTACAGTGTATTGGAAATTGGCGCGGTAGTAGTTAAGTGGTGGCGTGAAAGCATCTGCAAAATTAATACATTTCGGGTAAATTTTAACGTTAAGTTTTAATTTTAAATTTTATACATTTCGGTAAACACTGTGGGAATTAATAACTAGGAACTCGTGCACCATACATAACAAATGACAGACACAATTCCCCAGTAACTTACATGAGTGACGGTGTGTTTTTATTTCATTTTTATTATCTTATATTATTGTGGGTTATATTTTTGATTGTGGTGGCATATTTATATTATACAATATAATTCGATTAAGAGGTATAAGTGAAGTGATGAAATATCACTTCACTATATATCGTATATTATAACTTTTTAAGTTGGCTAGAACAATGCATGGAAGGTTTTGACAGAAAAGCAATCATTTTCTCAAGACGTAACGTGACACGCTGACTAGTAATATTTCATATTATTGTATTTTACTTGACACTGGCATAATAGTTACAAATAATTTTAAAATCAAGAAAAAACGCACCTCGCATGCATGGTACCAGAGCATGGGGGGAGGGTATGATGTCAAAGGGGATCCAGGAATGAGAAAGTAACAGGCACCATGATTCCCTTTAACGCTCTACCCCCTTACCACTGTAGCGCGAGTGAGAACTGTTTGCGGTTCTAGTATAAATTTAGTATCTTAAAAAAACTTTACTGTCATATTATTTTTAATTTACTTTTATTTCTTTTGCCGTTCTCTGGAAGATCTTCAAATGCAATGTTTTTGCATTTAAACCGACTTTTAAAAATATTTGAAATTTTTTTTTATGGGATAGGATGGAAAACGAGCAAGCATGTCGCCTGATGGAAAGCAACCAACGCCGCCCGTGGACAACCGCGACACCACAGGAGTCGCGGAAGCGTTGCCGGCCTTTTAGGTATGTATAGGCTTGTTTTTTGAAGGCTCCAATGTCGTAACGGTTCCGATAGACACACACACCCAGCTTTTTCGAGGCCAGCTTGGCCTTTTCTTCCAGATGGCCGCGGAACTGGACGTCAAACGATATGTCAACGCCAAGGATTCCGATATAGGGCTTAAGATTAAGGGGAGTATCTTCAAAGCGAGGAGATACGACAAAGGGAATTTTGCTAGAAAATGCGCAAACTTGTGTCTTTTTGGGGTTGAATTCGATTAGGTTACGCTAACCCCAATTCGAGACCTGGTCTAATGAGGTCTGTACTTCAGACACAAGTTTGTTCCGACACTCATTGGCATGTGCCCGAGAAATGTTAGCACGTAAAATATAAAAAGTACGAAAAATACTTACAAGGTTTTCCGAACCAGTATTTGTAGCACTCTATGTCACTCTCGGTGATATTATCATTTCTATGTAATTTCATCACTTGATCTAATACAACAAGATTATGCATTTGCAACAGGAATTCCGGTATTACTGGCATGCGATATAAGAACACGTACCTGAAAAATAGAATATATTATTAAATATCTTTAACAGCAATCAAGGGACAAACTTAAAAATAAAGAAGTTAAAAGAACTTCTTATTTTTTTAGTTTGCCGCTTTTAGGTCTTTTAATTCGGATTGATATTCAGCTGTAGCATTGATAGTTTGTAGTTTAAAAATAAAACTTTTTATAAAGGGATTCTTTAGTAAAGCTCATCTTTTTCAGAGCTTGTTAAAACCTCTTCTTTAATGAAACGCGGAGTTAATCTTTCCTCGCCGGCTTCTGTCCAATCTTTGGGTCAGCAGTATTAAAAGAATGCCGTTGCATTAATAAACGACAACATATCCTTTTAATATATCGATTAGATCCGCGAATACAAGAAGTGATTGCAGTTTTTTAACCCGAATAAAGAAATCGGGAATAAGAAGCTTTCGGTGAGATTATTTGTTTCCCTTATTTTATTAAATATTTTAATTACATCTTATTCCTAGATTAATGCATTGTTTTTCCTCATGTGTTATTAAAATTAGTGAAATACTTATTCACATCGAAACTTTCTTCCAATGATGTTGTAAAGTTCTCAGGACCCGCAATATCAATTCACATACAAAAAATACGAAACACATCTATCTACAAGTCACATTATATGTATTTTTTTTTTAATTAAAGACTATAGTACGGACTACAATTGTGCGTTATTATTTTAAAGTACTGACATAATAGCACATCAAAAATAGCTTCGCTAATAATAACTATCACATCTGCAAATATTTATATCTATAATGTTTGTTGCTTTTATAACAAACAGATTGACGTCATATTCATCCAGATGCTAGGCGTTAATGCATAAAAATTCGCTTTAGTAATTAGTTGTAACTTACTCTGGGGCTGAATAAACCTACGTTTCTATTTGAAGATGGAAAACTTTCAGATAGCTGGGTGCAAATAAAACGATTTTGCTTAATGTCTCCAATTTTATATAGCGTCCGCTTATTATATAAGATAAACAATTTTTCGTGTGTTAACGTATCATTTTTTTTTATTAATGACAATGTTGAAATGCGTTTTCGGCCCTAGAACCTTTACAATTTTATAAAAGGAACTCAAGAGCAAAAGATCCGCGATTCACGGACTGAGGAGATCGACGATGACGATAGCTTCGCGATGAGAGTTGTACCTCGACTTGGACCGCTATTGGAAAGAGTATCCCTCCACCTGTATTAATACATATATATTATTTTTTTATTAATTTAAGGGACATTCTGTACCAAGTCGCATAAACTGATTCGGCTTTATGAATTTTCTCTCAATCTCTTCAGAAAAGGAGTTTACAGTCAAATCTTCTTATCCCATATGTTTGTATGTTTAAATAGTAAAATCATCTGTATTAATATACGAAAACCTGTAAATGTTATTAGCACTAGTCTACAATCTACGATAAATCAATTAATATTTGAAGTAAAAAAATAACTCACTAATTGTAAATGATTACGAAAATGGTTGTACGTACAATAGACAAAGATTGCTTATGAGAAAAATATGAAATATTGTGGGAATGCATACCAAAAATTTTTACGTTGCTCAGCATTATTCCAAAGCTCATTGATACTAGCTTCTTTTGACGAGCTGCCAAGCATGATAAGCGCATTCAAGACATCAGGATATTCGTCGCGAAGACTGCATGCGATTAAACCACCCCAGTCATGAGCTACCAAAATACATTTGTCGCGACCTGAAACATTTAATGTATTCTATAATACGCATAAAGCGTATCAGTATATCTATCATTATTACCTATTAATATTATTATTAGGTTTATCAGTTTTCAGGTACTGCATATAATATTTATTTTTAAATGTAAGACATCTCTAACTGTATGCAACATTTATTATCAGGTATAAGTTTTACTGTTACTGTATATAATGTTTATATTTATAAAGTAATAAGGTGTAACAGTTTTCTGTTGTCATAAACACCACGTCCACGGAGTTAATGGTCGCGGGTTCGATCCCCGCATCGGAAAAATATATGTATGGCCTTCTACAGATATTTATTCCGAGTCTAACCCTGTCAATCCGCATTGGACAAGCGTGGTAGGATAACGTCCGTTCCTCCATAAATGGGGAGGCCCGAGCTCAGCAGTGGGACAAGTAGCGGCTGTCGCAAAAAAAAGTGTCAGTTACTTTTTTAAACCATTATAACCATTAAATCACTACACTGCTGGACATAGTGCTTTCTTAAGGCGTTAAAAACTATCCTGATTATAAGTTTCAATCTAGCCAGCCAGCGAGCGTCTCATTCTGAGTTTTTCAATACGTGACGGTGTTGTAGCTTAGTTCTCCGACTAATGTGACCATACCCGAGGCTAGGAATAACGAAGCAATGGCACGCAAGCCATTGGTACCAAACAACACAGTTTGGGCACGTCATCATATGACGAGTTTATTATAGCTTTAAGTTACACCGAAACCGAAATCGAAGCGTTTTGTTACCGCTTCGATTTCGGTTTCGGTTCGCATCTAAATAGTTTACAACCGCTGAAGTCTCACACAGAAGGTCTAATAGTGAAAGTCTATTTGTGTTTGCAAATAAAGAGTATGATTGTGAAAGTATTTAGTTTTTCCTAAAGTCTTTAAGTCCAGATTATTTGTTGAAGATTGTTGGCATATCGTGGCCAGTGTCGTAGCTATCGTAGGGCCAGGCGGTACAGTGCATCAGGGCCTCGAAGCTCAGAGGAGCCCCCTAACCTAAACTTTAATAAGTGCGGAGCAGCCAGCTCCCGAAGCTAGAAAACCTCGAGACTGCTCACAAGAATTTTTTATGATATTATATTAAATGAACATCAAAAATCACAAAACTCCTGACATATGCGTCGTTGTTCATTTATTCCCATTTTCCATACGAATTCTATCTCTCATTTAGAGGACGTATGGATTTATCCTTCTAGGGATAAGTTCAACTGAATGTATCTGATTCTTATCCCTATCTATAAGCTTTAAAAGCCAATATAAGAAAACGTGGAAAGAGGGGGTGTAGATCCGATTCTTTTTATATATATCGGGGGTCCACCTAATTACACCACTAATCGTAGCCACATTAAATATTTATTTATAAAAAAGCAGTTTACTTACTCGGACTGTTACGTTGGTTATTTAGCAGACTTCTTTATTTCAGAATTACAATGTACAATGAAAAAATATTGACTATTGATATATGTAGGGTAGACTGGGTACGGTTGTAACAGCTCGAATATTATCCAAAATATGCACGCATGCAGTCTCGACACGATTACCAGTATTGCATCACCTTTCGCACGGTACTTATGCTTACAGGAAGGCCTATTTTGTTTTGTCAACCAAAAGTAAGTATTTTTGGTGAATTTCTTTGTGATACAATTGAAATCTTAATATTATTAACGTATTTTAAAATGTGCTTAAGTATTCGTTATAAACTAAAGATTATAATAAGCTTATAAGATATTTTTTACTAGTTATACTTCCTAGAGTTTTTGACATTTTTCATATTTAAAATGGGGGTGGGAACGGTTGTAACACCAATTTTAAAATTCACCTTTATTCAGCGCAATATATCTAACTGATCCTGAAAATCAACTGGAGTATCAAACAGACAAGAAGCTTCGCAGCCCACAATGACTAAAAGTCAAGTCAAGATGCCTACACCACTTCAAGTCACCGAGTTCCAAGCAACATAAACGCCACCCAGACAAACCTCTAGAAATTAACCAAGAGTCGCATGTTACACTGATTCTAGAACGGTTGAAAAATAAACGAACGCACAGAAAAATATTTAAATCATCTACATATAAGGAAAATTGTTACAACCGTACCCAGTCTAACCTAACATTAGAAAATTTTAAATCCACGTTTACGTTTTCTATCATAACTCGCACTTGTTATTATAATTATAACTTTATCGTCACGATGTTAGACATAAAAATTTCTAAAACGAAACTTTCTCTTTTGTCCAATTTTGTGCAAATCATAATCACGCCTTTGGAACACTTACCTAATTGCCGTATAAGATCGCGAATGTCTTCGACTAACAATTCCATCTTATATGCAGAAACCCCATCTAGCCTCTCAGAATCACCGTAACCTCTTAGATCAACAGCTACACACCTAAAATTCATTGATTCCATTGTTGGTCGTGAAATTATTTTCAAAAATGATATAAATACAATTAATGTTAGAATAAATTAAAATGAACTTCGCTTCAAGACACACTTGGTTAAATTCCCCAATAAATTTTTAAATAATACGTATTTTATGAAATCTCATTTTCATTGCAAAGTGTGGTGTAAATTGTGGGTTTTTAATACGGCAATTACCCATGTCTACTGTGTCTCTAAACCACTGCATAAAAATTATCTTCCAATCTTATAGAAGTATTCTTTTGAAGGATAATGCGAACAACAAGATTGTATTCACACAATGAAAACACTAAGATATATCGAATATTCTAAACATGTTTATGTATGCTGAAACTGTGGGAATATTTTAATTCTTAAAGTCTCATAAAATTCTAGCAGATATTTAAACACACTTGTTCTTTTTCAGATTACTATTACTCTTTCAAATTAGTAAAAATATATATTATAAAACATATTAAGTAAGTATAACATTACTTAAAAAACAACTGTTCGAAGAGTGAAGATAAATTTCAGATGAATATCGTATAATGAATTTCACTTAAATGTGATTTGATATTCGAATATAAATACATTATGTCGTATATACCTTACCAGTAATCCTTACTAAACTCAACAATTTGGTATCGCCATGAATACCAAAACTCCGGATACCCGTGCAGAAATATCATAAGCGTCTTAGAGGGATCACCACTCTCTACATAATGTAATTTTATATTCTGTAACAAAAATGAAAATGTTATAAGTAATGATTGTTACTTAGGACATTAAAATATGTTTATTTAAAGTACCACAATCCCCCGATCCAATATTTCACAATTTTCAATTGTACCACTAAACAACATAATATATTTTAAGAGCACAATATATTTTGATACATAAATTTAAAAAGTGCGACGCGTTTATTGGTGTTTCATGGAAATTTCATTCATGGAATGATGATCAAAAACTTATCTAGAATGAAGAATCTTGAGAAGAACATGAAGGAAGAGACTGTATCAATTACAGAATACAGAGAATTATTATATTAAGCATCATTTGTATGACTCAAGTCTGGTGTTACAATTAATTAAACTCGGTAAATACTCAAAGTAACTCATGTGAATGTAATGAACGTCACAATATTGAAAACAGTGTTCAGACTGTACTAGAATGCGCAAATAGCGAGGAGCCGTTCCGCTTTCTGGAAATGGGGAATTTCCTGGGAACTAATATACACAAACTACTAAATTATCTACTTCTATTGCTAAACAAATAATCACTTATTTAGTAAAAGTTTTGATAAAACTTTGCATGAATAGTTTTTCACCATCATATCATCATGTTGGTTCCCGTACCCGGTCCCGTCATGTGTCTACGACATTTGTGTAAGGTAACAACTAACATGCGGGAACAGAGGACACGCACTCTTCTTGTGTTTTGTCTCTCATTAAATTAAAAGAACTTTTTGATACCCTTTGATGAGAATATAAGCAGTATTGGGCACAGTATTTTACAAGCATAGGGACATAAATAAAAAAAATATGGGATCAAAAGAATACCTAAACATATTGAATATTATGTTAATTTCAATGTAAATAATAATAATGTACGAAGTAATGATATATGTAACTAAGTAATGATAAATAATAAATTTTCCATGACGTAGTTTACGAAAAGGCAAACATTTTTATGACGTATTTTATCCAACCTCTTTTTAACCGACTTTTGTTTGAAATTTAAATATAAACAATGAATAACGTATATGTACATATTACAATTGCAAAAATTTTAATTTAGCTGCATTTATTAAGATATATTTAGACATGAATATACTGAGCGATAATGTTAATATTAAACTAACATACGTACAAGTTACGTCTTTACAGAGTCGAACTTAGGGTCTTCTTAAATAAAAATATTAATTATTGTCATCAGCTAGATATAAAAGGTCAAAGCGCCACAAAACAAATTGAATACTTACAAATCTACATTAAACAAAGAGTCGATATTCACGAACGAAACGAAACGAAACGAAAAAATAATCACGAACCAATAATATGTTGAGGCCTTTATAAATTGTCTAATATTATGTCAATTACCTAGTGACGTTTTCTACATCTTCAAGCGTGAAGGTTTCCCTAAATTAACTTTAAGTAACCGTGTATAAGTACTCTATAATTTTCTGTAGCTCACGTCATTATACCATTACCATCTACCTGACTAGACAAGAAATTGTAATATAATATTTTTAAGCTCTTGTTTACATTAAAGCAATGTATAATATGGTAGTTTATAAAGTTTTAATTGTAAAAAATCTGTATAAAAAATCCATTTAACAAATTAAATTAAAAATACCTTAAAAAGGAATAACAAATAACAATGCCTCTTCAGTTTACTGACTGGACTTGGTTTGCATCCCGTGTGAGAGAGTGAATTATAGCTCACATTCTACTCTAGATGGGATTATGATTATGCTTGTAGTGGAAACGAAATGTACACGCACAGGCAGGATGCGCTAGTTGCAATATACACAAACTTTCTTATTCATGCTCTAGGATATGAACGATGGGAAGAAAACAAAATTTCAAAACGCAGCTGAGCCCAATTGAACCAGTTATCTATTTTTGTTTAATTTTAAACGTTTCTTACAAGCATTTTCAGTTAGGCTTTGCGGATGACAACCTATGAAATAGAAACTCATTAGTATTACCTCTCTACTACCTACATTATAATTATTTTATTATAATATATACAATCAAGATATCATATACAATTGAAAAATGAATAAAACAAAAAACCCATTGTTGTGTTGAGACAAGACCTTGAACTGTGTCACTATAATTGTCTTGGTGCTTGTTAGGTCCGCCATAACTACTTAACAATACCGCACTTTTTTCCTACTGGTAAAAATTTTTAACATCTATTCATTTCTATAAAATATTAACATTTATTTGAAAAAGAGTTCAAAAGGAGATGGCAAGTTTTTCAAGGTAGGATATAAGAGAATGGCAAAGGACTTCGGTCTCCGAATGCTCCGCAAATGAAAAGCTGGAACAAAGCTACTATCCAAAAGTTTATTTTTTGCGAATTCATGCTACTGCCCTCGATGAGCCAGTCCGATTGCGCTGAAGTTTGTCAAAAATAAAGATGACGAAAGTTAAATAATTGGTTTCTCCCTCCCCACGCCCAATTAAAAATACTAAAAGAAAATTTACAGAACTAAGTAAGCGAATCCGTCACTTTTGTCCCAATGTGTTATGTAACATTTGCTTTATTGCAAATACATATATCGTTGAGGTGCTCGCACATTATAACTGACAGCTAAGCATTAAAGGCGTTTGTGCTAAAAACGCGTGACTCATACATACATAATGCATTACATATAGAACGGATCATCCGTTTCAGTTATGGTTGTGATTAAAAAAAAGTTTAAACGTTCAATATTCTTTCTTTTGATCTCCTAATACTGAAAAGCTAAAAACCGCATACTTGGGCAAAATTTGATTCGATTAAAAAACAGAAGTATTGGTATATCATCATCATCAACAGCCTGCGGCAATCCACACATAGGCCTCTTGGTATATATTTTATTTACGACTAGCATTTCATATTTAAACCATAACAACACCAAAACTAGATTTTTACGTCAAATAAAGAAGATTAAAGCAGTGGCACAATAAGCAAACTTTAACATTGAGAACTCTCGTTTATGAAAATTCAGAAGGTGTCTAAAAAGGCCCAACTGGCGGTTCATCGGGGAGTGCTTATTCCGACTGTGATGCATGGTAGTGAAAGTTGGGTTTAGGAAACGAATCGACGAACTAAGAAGTATGTCTGAGGAAACTTTAACTGATAGAATAAGGAATGAAGTTATATGAGAGCGATGTGGAGTAAAGGAAGGTGTCATGAAAATACTTTTACTGTCGATTTATTTGACAAATTAAAACAAAATTGGCATAAAAAATATCAACGATTTGTAATATCAAAAAGAGCCATTAAATGTTATAATTTACATACTGCTAGCGATCATATCGATGAACGAATACGGATATCAAAACAGCAGATAACGTCACAGAATAGAACTGTGTGATCAAACCTATTGTAATAATGCTTCGCCTATCGATTTGCAGTCCTTGGAACTTTCGCCAGAAGATACAAACATTGTAAGTGATAAAATTTAAATAAATGATAAAATTTTATAAAGAAAATCTGAAACTCGTAAGAAAGAGTCACAATTTTTAAAATTATAGGCGCAGACAAAACCAACAACAACTTTTTAATATTTTGAATACATTACGACATTTGGAACTTTAAAAAACTGATACATCAACATGACATTCTAAACACCATAACGACAAGGTAAATAACATCTCAATTGTAGAGTTTCGCGGGAGATTTTTTTATGTTTTTATATATTCATGCCTATCCCCCGCAGGGGTTGGCTGAGACCACAGAGCTCTATCCGCTACTATTCATCGCAGCGAAACGGCTCTCCATTGGTTGCTTCTCGCCCTCGTAAGAATCAGGACGTGTCGAGTGGCGAACCACGTGGCCGTCATTTTTTAACAAATTAGGTACATAAAATTCGTCTTAGTGAATCCCACGAGTCGCAAGGGAGGATGGAGGTCAGCCCCAGCAGAGCCCTACATGCTGAGGTAAGGCACCATAGTACCCGGGGGAGCCCGATCCCGGGACGGACGACACGCTTGCGACTAAGCGCGCCCTTAGCCATACATCCTTTGGCACGGCAGACCGTGGATTGGCGGACAGGAAGGGAAGAAAGGTACACATAAGATAATATGCAATTAATAAAAGGCAATATGCCTACACACATCTCAAAAATCATCAACGCTTCTTCAACAACTGGTGTTGCAGATGTCTGTGGCCGGCATTGATTGGTTTTCATAAAGCCACACGCTTGCTTGTTCGCCTTCCTATCCCATACAAAAATAGTAATAGTTCAAAAATTGACTGAGGCTAAGTCATGATCGGCGGCGAATAATAAAGTCAGACAAACAGATTTTACTGGAGATATTCAATCAATACAGTGTTAACATAAATACCACAAGAATATACATTTTTACGGTTGATAGTGCTTATCATATTTCCACAAATATTTTTATCATTTATTTTTATGATAATGGATTTATATGGAAGTCAGAATCACGGGTTAAAGATTTATTGTTGTTAATAAAAAATGTATCTTATAAATGACATAGTTGTCTATAGCAAAAGTGTATTTATTAACTCCTTTATTCTATGAGTAAATAAAATTTAATGAAATTCATTTAATTAAAAGATAAAAGCCATACTTAGTCCATTTTATACATACAACAATTAAAATAATGCATTAAATTCAACGAAAATATGTCTCTTATATATATGTACATTACTCTATGTCAACATTTAGTACTCTATGTCACTTTTGATTTAAATGAACTTGATCAATGCCCAATTTGACAATAATAAGAAATTGCATTCTTTTGTTATTAAATACAGCGTTATATGAACTTTGTGCATGTTATTATTTAAATATAAATACATAAATGTATTAGCTTTAAGTTTTCGGAGGCCAAGATCCATTTTGGGTCTCTGAGTCTTTTTTACATTAAGGCAACAATTTAATTTTAAAAAAATAAAAATAATTAATTATTAAACACTGTATTCTTTGTTACATAAATTTGTCTATCAATAAGGTTATACCTAAGTCATCATAAGCCAATTTTACTTTCTTGACATTCGGCAAGTATTTTGTAAAGAAGCGAACCTCATCTACTTTTAGAACGTCTTAGCAACGTCTACGACATTAAACGTACTTGTCATGACGTCAGAACTATGTACCACTCCCGCGGAAAACGTAGTCTGGCACACATGAAATGTGAACGTTAGTACAAAAATATTCAACGAATTAGTATTGAAACGCATCGTGAAACAAAAGAATTGAATTTTATTAAAGCCTTTTTTTATTTCAAATCTTTTAATACATATACTATAATATTAGTTTTTATTTACTTTTTTTTTCATATATTTAAATTTATTTACTCAACTGAATAATCAACTCAGAATTTTAAAACGCCAGTTGTACAATTGTTTAATTATTTATATTGCGAGAAAAATATATAATACTCATTCAAAAGTATTTTATAATATTCTTTATTTAAAAGTTGCCAACCCTGAGTAAAACTAAACTGAAAGCGCATGTTCATTTTATGCACGCACACGCACATTTATATTGCACGATACTTGTGTATGAATTCTATTTCAAATAGCTAATATAGTCTAATATTTCCTAATAATTGTATGTGTTAAGTATACATAAAAATCTCCTATTATTACTTTTCTATTTGAAAACCAGTGTCAATCGTTATCCACATTTATACATAGATATATGAATTTAACTGTGAACTTACTTCAGTAAAAAATGGATTTCTCACATAAAACAGTAAAAATATTTGACAATAAAATAATATCATTAATGGAGTCGGGCGTTACTTTGCGGAAATCCATCACTATATGGACAGTCAAAAGTTTTACTTAGCTAAGATCCGCGGCAAGCGCTTGTCGCGGATCTTAGCTAAGTAAAACTTTTGACTATCCATATAAAATAATATCATCATATTTTAGTTTAAATATCAAATATTATGCTAAATAATAACGTTAAGAATTGTAAAAAAATACTTACATTTGCTTTTATATATTTGTGAATCCCATATTTAGGGTCCGATAGACAGGCTGGAGGCACTAGCCTTAATTGTAGTGCCCACGCATTTTTAAATGGATTCTTTAAAAAAACGAAAACAAAACCTAGTAACGTTAAAAAGGTGCTGTAGACTGTAAAAACATTCGCCAAAATAAATCGATAAACATAAGTAACGGCATTAATTTTCAATAAGAAAAACATCTCAGGAAGAGATGTGAACACGTCCACTTTATGAAACACCGCTAAACTGACTGACAAACGTCTTGCGCCAACGATAAAATTTATTTAACGTTTTTTTGTCTAAACCCCTATCGCTTAATACTATTATATCTACAGGCCTATAGTACAAAAGCAAACAAAACCGATAAACATTATCTAGATATCAACCAAACTTCTTAATAAATACCACTAAAAACTATTTATGTAATAATTGGAATGTGTGTCAATTGTTAATTCAAATTGAACTTATTAGTGATTTTTATATCGATCTCATTAAAAATAATATTTATATTACATTCCACGGGTCCCTTCATGAATAAACTAATATTAATAAAGTTAATAACTATCATTATCTCATTTCGTATCGACTCATTTATTCAATTTAAGCCAAGTCTAGCAACACTCGTGTTGTTGATGACCAAGATATCACCGAACGACTAACCTTACCTAGCTTTACTTGGTCATTGCGTAGATATTTTCTTATTTTTTTTTTAGCTCAATACTAATAAAGAGTGCAAAAACGAACATTTCCGCCATATTTTGCTTTATTATTTCGCAAAAGAAAGAATGCAGTGCAAACCGCCACAAAGTTACATGATGTGTATGGTGATGAAGGCCTTAAATAAAAGCAATGCCGAAATTGGATTGAAAAACTCCGTTCTGGAGATTTGTCTTTCAAAGATGACCAACGTTGAAGTCGACCAGTTGAGCTTAATGAGGATGAAATCAAAACCATTATCGAAGTGGTTCGTCACGTAAGTACATGGGAGATTGCAGAGAAGTTTAATGTTTCACATACAGCCATTGAGAACCATTTAAAACATGTCGGGCTCGTTAAGAAGCCGGATATTTGGGTTCCGCACGATTTGAAAGAAGTTCATCTGACAACGCTTACGATTTATTGCTTAAATGCAATGAATTCTATCCATTCTTAAAAAGAATCATCACTGGAGACAAAAAGCAGATTGTACAACAATGTCAATCGAAAACGCTAGTGGTGCACGTCTAATGAGTCATCGCAAACCACTTCAAAGGCAAATATCGACCAAAAGAAGATTTTGCTGTCAATTTGGTGGGATTGGAAAGGTCCAGTGTATTTTGAGCTGCTTCCAAGGAACCAAACCATTAATTCGGAGGTCTACTGTCGAAGGAAAAGCGCCCAGAGCTCTTTGGCCACTCGGCAAAAATTGATTGAAATTGAACACATCGGCAATTACACTTAGTTGCCAACCTAATTAAATGTGCAATTATAAAAATGTTTTAATTTTCGCCATCACGGAAATCAACTCTCGCTGAAGGCATTCGGCTGCTCTATTTTTGATTATATTGCAAACGCTTTAAATGCTTTATTTAAATAATTTTAAACGTGCAATATTATTTATATTAATAATGTACAAATTTTTAAATAATGTTTGATGTACTCAGAGCCCTGTCACAATCACGAACATTTTTGTTGGTACATAGTTTATTCATTTTGTCTAACTGTTGTCTAAACATTTTGTTAGAGTCACCCGTTAGGAATGAACCAGATTTAGAACTGCCGTTATTTGATAACACAAAATGGATGTCTGACTTTCTTCTTTACTATATATTTGATATAAAAGACTATAAATATTAATTTATAAGTAGATTATATTAAGAGTTATAAGATTTAGAAAGCTATATTTTTAGTCGTATTGAATACTTATAACCACTTTATTCGTATAAGACATATCGATGCATGATAAGAAAAATGTTAGTCATATAAGTAAAAATTTGAAATGATGGAACAAGTTTAAAATTTATAACAAACACAAACTAATTTTATTAAATATAATTTAAACTATTTACACCACCTAACCTAACCACACACGGTTAGTGTAAGTAGTAGGGTTAATATAACTAACTGTACCTTTTACAAGTCTTCGTAAAATCAGTAATTTTTATGAGACAATTTAAACTTTACTGCTATAAGGTCCCCGATTAAACAAATTTAAGTTTATCAACGAACATCAGTGACGTTGCGATTTTATTTCATTTTATATTATTTTTTATATTGTTTAATTGTGATGGTGTATTATGCAATATAGTTCGATTAAGGTGAATGAGTGAAGTGAAATGAAATAAATGCGTGTATCGTATCTTTTGAAGTTGACTGAAAAAGTCCATAGATGGTTTTGGTAAAATGGCTACCATTTTATCAAGACGTAATAAACTGAATTGTTACATTTCACAAGAAGTTGGATATTATTGTATTTTACTTGACACTGGCATAATAGTTGTAACTAATTGCCACCAAAAAAAAGAAAAGAAAAACGATGATAAAAAATTCTTTAACTCTAAGATCTTTCAAAAAAGTTATAATGCTTATAACTCATGTGTAACTTTCACGCATTATACTCATCTACAAATGCATTTCATGATACTGGAGTTCTAAAGCTCAGTAATACAAAATCTCAAGTAAGAATCTTCACGTCTCAACTACCGCGTGGATTAACAAATTCATAGTCAGTGCGAAAATGGATACAAGATTACTTTCGAAACTCGTTTTACGATTTCGTGTTAAGTTGACAGCGGTAATGATTAAAAAAAAATCTACGTTACTACGAAACCGGTTCACTTTAGGGAAAACACCTTCAAACTCCGAAATTCATCGTTATTGTTATGGAGCAATAAAAGTCGTTCAGTAGTCGAAATTCGACTAATATTTATTAATTTTTTTATTTTCTTTTTACATTTCTGCTCCAAATGAATTCTAACTATCCCAAATCTTCTACACCCCTTCGTGCGCGCAATGTATTTAAAAAGAATACAAAGATTTTTTTCGAGTATTGATACTATTAATATATAGATGAAGGCATCCGTTCTGAGAACCTCACCTGCTTGTGTTGTATCTGGTTGGTAGACGAAGAGGCTCTGACGAATGCATTGGCAGGCATAAACATTTTGTTTTCCTTACGCTAACCTAATTATAGAACAATTCGCTTCACCGACTCTTTATGATTATTTACATTTTTTATTAAGTTGTTATATGCAGATAATGATGTTCAATTTTATTCATTTAACTATCATTACATTTTTTAATAAGTAGTTATATGCAGATAATCATGTTCAATATTATTCATAAGCATAATAGATGACGCAACATTTGTTATATTGTTTAAGATTAATAAATTTACATTTTAAAACTAAATTAACTAATTAAGGATTTACAAATTTTCCACCAATTTTGCACCTACCCATCTCTACAATTCGATACTAGTCATAATGATATTAATAAAATTTATTTGTCAACAAAAGATTTAAAATACCTTATTAAATTTTTAATTTCTGTACGACAAAAGAAAAAGTTAGCATCAGATTTGCCGGCCTTAAAATCTGCCACCCTTAAATCTGCCTCTTGCCTGTCGTCCAAGCCGATAGGCTGGAGCCTAGGAGTGAGTATAGCCTACTAGTAAATACGCCACTGTTTGTGTCACAACTGGCAACTGGAGCTAAAACCTACTACACTCTAACGAATTTTGTAAACGTGTGCAACATGTTACGTTCCACGACGTCAAGCAAAAGCCAGACCGTGATGTGACAACCCCTTCAGTTATACTCACCGACGAACGGTTTAACGTTACATATGGACGCCATAGTCAAGTCAAGCCGTGATGCGGCAACCAGATTGGTTAAGCTCATCGATGATTGTTTTGACGGCAAATATGGTCGCCATACCTTAACCGTGATTATGGCAACTCTTTGATTGGGTTGACGCCACCTCCGACTGTCATGTCCGCGCCTAATTTTAGCGGATAAATAGGCCAGCAACGTTTAAAAAAAATGTACATTGGTCTACATTATACGTTAAGGGTAATTGGTGAAAGAAAAATAAAAATTATTATGATAAAACCGCCTCTTCATTTTCCTGCCGTTTCAAAAGTGTATTTACAAATATAATTTTAATTTAGTATAATTTTAATAGATCATTGTTGTAGACAATAAAATCATTAACATCAACCTGCGGTTAACTGTTGGGCAAAAGTATGGCATCGAGCACCACTCAACCTGATCCCTGACTTGACAACTGCCTGTCATATCGTCGCTCTATGTTCCGGTTTATTAGCCGTTTTACGTTTACAAAAAAGAAATCACCATCAGCAAGCGCTTACTCAAACAGTTGCGCACATTCTCAAATAAATATAACTAGCCTTTTGCTACTTCAATTTTATTTCTTTGAAGTCTTTCCAAATCACAGTTATCATTTTACCTTTGGATTATCTGCACCGGTCTTTATAATCAAAGTCGTCACGCATACCAAAATTTCCTAAATATGATATATTTAAATTATTTATAAATGTCCTTGAAAAACCAAATAAATGATTTCCTACGTTTTTATTAATATATTAATTAATAACAACATAATTGGAACCGCACGCCAATATAATTTTTTTACATATTTTATATAAACGGCAACCTTATTTAACCTGTAGAATAAAAAAATCGAATTTGATTGGCTTGCGGTGTCGAGGTCACTGGCTTTTGTTATTCGGGCGTCTATTTGTTCAAAAAGCACATCAGATCATTGATCCCATTTACAGGTTCCTGTCGGCATACGTTAAGCGGATTCCATAAAAAAAAGCGAAGACGTACGCAACGTACGTATCGCATAAAAACAGTTAAGTTGTCCACTAGCCCGGCACGGCATATATTAGTATTTATTATGTAAAGGTTGTTGCAAAACTCGCACATGATTTTATGTGAAAGTAAAATGCTTTTGAAAAATAACGTTTTTGTAATTAAAACGACAAAACATCATTACTGTTTATTTTTTACACAAAATTAAATATAATTTAAATATTAAAAAAACAGTTAATGTTTTTTTAATATTTAAATTATATTTAATTTTGTTCATTATATTTATTGAATCAATTTTAATCAATAACGTTAGTTTTGCTAACGTTATTGATTAAAATTGATTCAATACAGATAAACATTATTTGGTTGTGCCGTACATGAGAAAAAAAAACATATTCATATCTTTTCTTTAGATCACATTTTCTATAGTCGACAATCTAACATAATTCAAGCCGTATAAAAATTTTAATACAATAATCGGTATGACAATAGAACAAGAAACCCGCCAATTAACTAAAATAATATATCATTATTGTATTATCGTTATATTCCATTGGAGACTCATAAATATGGAAGTGTAAAAAATATGACAAGCAGTAATCTCGTACATTCTCATATTTGAAATTAATAAAAAAGCAAAATAAAGGAATGAATTTCATTAAACAAACAAATTATGACAATATTTTTAGTCTCAAGCTAAGTTTAATATTAAAACTAAATTGAAATTAATATTTTGTTAAAAATTAAGGTTTATTATGTTTGATTTTATGATTGAGTAAAGAAATTCCAATCCCTTTTACATTTTTAAATACAAAACCTGTGAAAGTCTATAGAAATTTACGTAAACTCACTTTATTCTTCACAACATTTACGGTATGTATGTAATGTACTGGAAAAGTCTCACATGAATTTTATAAATCATTGGTTGCCTTTTAATTTTTACTTTTTTGAAGCCCTCTTGCGTTTTTAAATATATTTTTCCATTTCACCCCCCATTAAAATAAGCCAAAGTTAAATTATAACTGTATATATAAATCTTCCTACTTTTTAGACATACATTTCATAATATAAAGACAATATATGCAGTTTGTAGCCTTTTAACCCAAATTCACTTGCAGATAAATGAAATAATAACAATATTTTAAAATTATGTATAACAAAAAAGAATCGAATTATATTCGACAGAAAAATATTATTAGGATGTCTTAACATCAACTTAATTGTCACTAAAAATAGAATCAATATCACTCTGAGCTGCTGATAAGCAATCTTCATTATACATCCATGATTCGAAAGAGCTAACATTAGTAAACATTTTGTATTTATCTATGGTTTTATAACAATTTTCCTTCTGAGGCTTGCTCAAACGTTCCGAGGTCTCTCTCTCTATACGTTCTAAGCGCTCTAGAGCTTCAGTGGGATCGACACTTTGCGGTCTCTCATTAAAATTTATTTCGATATTAATTCTGAAAATATAAACTTTCTATTTGGCAAAAGTATCGTGTGTAAATTTAATATTAACTGATAATAAATACATATACAATGGCAAATGGTTGTATAACTATGAACTATAGCATGTATGACGTCCTAAATAGTTAAGTCTGTTAAAATATGATAATATTCCTATGTGATATAATGAAAATATAATAATATTTCACATTTTTCAAATGTATCCTCACAGATAGAATGTAAATTTCATATTACACAACAAGTCTTCCATTCACATTTCATTTAACAGGAAATGTACATAAATTACATTAAGTATAATAAATCAGTAGCATATTATCATATACTCATCATTATAATATATTTCAACTTTAGTTTACAACCAAGTAAGATATGGTAATCATTCAAAAATATTTAACTTAAAACTGCTTTAAATAATACTAGTATTGTGACATTTGTATAATTTCATAACTTATACATATAAGTGTTGCAGAAGGTAAAAAAATAAAAATGCAAGAATATAGCCGGCGATGATCAATTATAATCAGGTGACCTTCATACTCGTTAGACTCGTTTGCTATAATAAAAAAATCTCATTGATAAATACATCCATATAAAATTATAAAACCCTTGATGAGCTCAGGCCAGTACAAGTATATTTTTCCGAGGATTCGGCCATTTTTATTGCTCTTGACACCAACCGCATTGTGATTTTGTTCTACACCGCTCAACCATTTCAGTTATGGTTGCTCCAATTTTGACGGGATTCTGGTTGTCCTTCTAGGAGGCGTTTAGAATTTCGCATCCCTTTCATTCTGTTTACATGGTCTAACAAGTAGAGGTAATCAAGTTTCATATAATTAACAACGACAGTAACAGTATAAAATTTATGGTTGATTTCAATCCGTTAGAGTAAAGATTACGTTAGATTTCTCATTTTCATTACGAATAGCAAGAGTCGTAAAACATTTATTATTATTTTATATATTCATATTTCATTCCTTTTTTCAATTACAATATGGCTATGTCTTCGAAGATATAACTGCATCAATTTAAAAATTATTTACTATATACATATATTAAAAGGCAAGGCGAGTTTCTAAACTAAACAAAGCTACACGCCGTATTTAGAAACATCACGAATGCGCATACAAAGCAATTCCAAAGGTAGAACAACACTTCTTAACAACGTCTGACTACACGAGGACAGTGAAATGAGATTACGTAACTAATCTATGACATCGTTATAACTCTATTGTAAAATTGTTACATCAAACATATACAACGGTCCGCAAAGTTTCTATTCTTTACAATTATACAGATAGACGTCACTCATACCCGGTTTCTTTTCTAAATTTGTCCCACTCTTCGTCACAAAGCGCCCGCGGAATTTCCGCTGCTATCTCGCGACAAGCGTCTAGCATTGACCTTTCGACAGTTTCCAACTGTTTCTCCATAACTGTTGAAACATACATTTATTAAGCCTAAGTATATTTAAGACAATATTCAAAGATTCAGAGTACCTACTTATTTCCCATACACTATACAATATACAATATACAATATACTTATACAGTGCACCCGCGGTAATCCAGACCCTGTCTATTCCAGTACCCCTTTGAAAACAACCCTCTGGTGGGTCGTTTAATTTTTAGTAAAAAAGTTTTCTTTAGAATATCGATCTAACGTGGTAATAAATATCTTATTTTTACAACACATAACGTGCTTTTTTCATATAAATCCGTGTAATTACCGCTCATTAAAATTTATTATAGTCATACCATGTTCATCCGGTGGCTATTAAAATTTTATTATAATTTTTGTTCAACATAGCAATACCTAATCTATAAAATCTTAAAATGATAAGTCTATAATTAAACTTGTAGTGTGAATTTGCTTTATACCAATGGAACATCTGAAAAGATTAAATAGAAAAAAAAATTCACTATAAGCAATATAATGACGTTTTTAAGTTATATTTCAACCAATTTGCTAGGGCTAATATTAATAAAAATAACAATTTAGTTTATATAATATATTATTATGTTTTCCCATAAGTAATCGATACCTATTTACTATTCTATACATACCATTTTCATTTGAAATGTGGTAAAAATGCGATAAAAGCATATGTAGAAAATGAAGTGGTTAAAAAAAAGACAAATTAGAAAGTAATAAAAAGAATCATGAGAAGATAAATATTATCGGAGATATAATACAATGAACAGAAAAGGTAAAGTTTATTAAAACCAGCTTTCAAGACTAGACGATACTTGACTCAAATTAAACCACCAATTGGCTCAGTGGCGGGGCCCTCAGCCCGCGGAGTCAATGGTCGCGGGTTCAATCCCCGCATCGGAATAAATATATGTACGGATTACAAATATTTATTCCGAGTCTGAAAACCCCGCCAATCCGCATTAAACACCCGTGATGGGTTAACGTCCGTTCCTCCAGAAATGGAGAGACCCGTGCTCAGCAGTAGGACATAATATGGAATTCTAGGGTAAGACGAAATACTGAAGACTTTAATGGAGTATTTTACAGCAATAGCGACATAAGCAGCGCTTTAGAATAAATATTTCCACGATAGTCTCTTGGTTCAGTGAATGAGTGCCTTACTCGAAATTGAAATGCAAATGAAATCTGTTTAACTGATAAAAATACTCCATTCATTGGATATGAGAGAACGGGGGCGTTAAATTGCCTTCTGTGAAGAAATCAACTAGTTACTATTCCAATCCCTTAGTTATAGTCTACTTATTTCTATTCTTTTGTTCCTATTAATTGAATAAAATAACGAGTTACACTCTAAAACATATTTTTTTATAATAATTTTTGACATCATTCTCAGCGCACGATGACAAAAATTACTACTACGTACGACAAAAACTTCACAAATGGGAAACAAATGTTGAAAATATTGGCATTTATGAAAGTGTTAGCCGAAACAGTGAAATGGCGACCCTATTGCTTTTCTCCGTGTTTGACTGTAAGCAGATAGCTTGTGTGTTGAGCGTTAAGCCAATATTTACCCGCGGCGCTGCGAAGAGTCAAAGCCGGCCGTCGGAGAGCATGGGTCAGATTTCCACAAACGGCACCGCTCGAGGTCAGTTTACTTCCACTACAACGCCATTCCTGATCTGTTAAAAAGGAATATAAATAATTTACCTTAACATATTTTTTTCACAACCCACATATGTCTCACTAATGGAAGGGGCGTCGTTACTTCTGGAAGAATGGACATTAAATTAACATAATAAATTGAATCAACTAAATGACAAATAGGTGGGGCATACAAACTTGGAAGTAATTGCAAAAAGAAATTCATTCCGATGCGGAATCGAACGTACGACCAACGACTCTGAGCCAATTGGTTGTCACCATTCTGTGTACATACACACAAGTGGTATCTTACATAGGTATGAGTTATAAAAATATATGTACATGATAAATTATTTTTTAACATATTCTTTATGAGAGTTAGACAAACGATCAAGTGAGCTATCTAAAGGTAATAAAGTAATCACTGGTATGGACTTCTGCAGAATCAACGGCACTGTAGATGTGTTACCTGCCTATAAGAAATTTTTTTTAAAGTAATTTCTATGTTGTAAAGGGGTTTACTATACAAATAAGAATGCTAGTCTAGAAACCAGTCTATTTCGTTGACCTATAAGTTTAAAACGTGGGCAATGTGTTTAAAATGTTTAAAAGCTTCTCTAGTAATAAACATCATATTAAAATATGTTTTTACTTTAGACAAAACATGTGGTAAATAAGATTTTATTCTAAAATACATATTGCATTTCTTGCAACACCCTGTTTTGCTTCTTACAGTCATGTTTTACAAAAAAATCATGAGAGGGGGAGGACTATAGATGTGGGGGGTATGATAGGTATAAGAGCACGAGAATCGAAATCGCAGCCAAAGTAAACCGTAACTACTTGGGTGTTACCAGTTAGCACGTAATACATAATTGTGCATTTGCTTTCGATCGCACACAGGCGAATAATGTTGAAATTTACGATAGGAAATAAATGCTAAATATTTTTTTCACAACTTGTATATGTCCTACTACTAAGCATGGGCCTCCCTATTTCTGGAGGAACGGACATTAACCCACCACGCTTGTCCAATGCGGACTGGCAGGGTTACCAGATTCGAAATAAATATATGTAGAGCATATATTTATTCCGATGCGGAAAATGAATCCGCGACCATTGGCTCCGTGAGCAGGGGTCCCCGGCACTGAGGCAATTGGTCGTCTTTTGTTTTACGATATTATAATTATATAGTGTTTAGACAAACCATTTTAAAAATACTTCTGTTGTTACAAATAACTTATATTTTACCCATTAGTGTATTCATAATCTGTAGTCTGGTTGGAGCATCGATAGAGGGCCGTTCTAAAGCAGTTCGAGGACGTGGCGGTAATAAAGGCTTCAGAGGTCGAACACCAGTACAATCGGCAGTTGCTGGACGTCTCCGGTAACTTAGTACCGATACGATCTTCTCATCATTGTCACCTTTTACACTTTCTTCGTGTGACTTCTAAAAAATTTCTTTCAATGAATCAGAACTAAAGATTTACAATCGTATATCTGATGATGCTCAAAATTGTAAGCCTTGAATTTGTTTCGTAGACGTATTTTTCCTTCTTTGTTTTGAATAAAATTGAGGCAAATGATTAGAAGGTATTATAAATAATTACTATCATCTTAAGACCTACAATACCAAGGACAACGCATTTGCGTTGCTTGTCTATGGCGAAGGTGAACGATTATAAAAGTGGAAAAGGAGGAGCGGTAAGGTTTGCAATTTTCATAGCTCACTGTACCAAGGGCAAAGCTACGCAGAAGTTGGTCTTTAGCGAAATAGTGATAGAACTTCCCGATCCATTAATTTTTAAAATTGTTCCAAGCGTTATGAATCTCAGTAAAATTAATAAAAAATATTGTGAAGTTTTGTCTCAAAGTTAATATATTTTTTTAGCGCCTTTCCAATTTGCGAAGGTTGGCTGCCCGTGCAGCATAACTACTATTCTGTCTTTATCGAGACAACATATGGCCAGCACTTATTTCTTTCTACTCCCTTATATAATATTTGGTAGCTAAGAGTTGCTTTTACAACCGCCTGTCTTTTGTCCGTTGATATTAACGATAACTTAAATTATTGTTTAAATAAATTGTCTGAAGTTAATTACGTGTGGTGGTAAGTGGTTATAATTAGAATTTAAATATTGTAGAATAAAAGTTAATCACTACTTCATCAATTATCATCATCACTAAGTACATACCTGAAAAGATTGTGAAGAGCATCCAGGCTCTGAATCGGCAACATTTAATTGGGTCTTTAATTGTTCGTTTACTCTCTCATCCTCGCTTTCGGCATTAGAATCTGACAAATCTATCTCTTCTTCCACGTAGTCACCTGTTCTCAAATTATAACTGTTTATATATGTTCATTTGCTGTAATACATTTAATACATATAAGCATAGAATACTTACCATCCAAATCTGTATGCAAAGGTCGATCATCCAAAGAAATTAGCATCGGAAGCGTAGACGCGATAATGGACCGATATCCAAATGATTCAGATATTGGGGAACCATCCAGGATCAAACGTCTTAGAGAACCGCATATAGCTAACGTCCAGATACGTCCGGATTCCAATATGGGATTACTAAGGACCAAAATTAAAGTAAATTTCAAAGTTGTTTTGGACAAAAGTGAAATCAGAACGCTAACTGAACACCATCAGCAGCAGATATGGATGTTTGCTGTCTAACATAATCCAAATAGACTAACTGATAATACTCGATCTTTATAACATTCATTCATCACAGATTCTTCTTCTTAATGGTGAAGAATAAAAACCAGTACTTCTTTGCGGCATCCTTCAAATAATATAATAATCATGTTGTCTATATTCTTTATTTGAATTTTAATAATTACATAAACCTATATTACTTAGTATTTCATTTTATTATAAACTATATGACAAATAACATTATAATTTATAAAAAGATCCAATATAAATTATTTTATTGATAGGCTAATTGTGCCTCACACTTGAGGCACAATCAGCTCTCAATTATGTTTTTCAAACTTTTTTAAAATATACAGAGTTAACTATATCTGTGTAATAAAAATATTATAATTTACAATTTTTATACATACGCACTTCGCCAAATTTAACGTGTGAAGCTTCTGAAGCGCCGCCAAAGGCTGTAAGTCTTGGAGGCGATTCCCTGCCGCATACAGTTCCCTTAGAGCTCCCAAACCCCAAACTCCGTCTAAAGACGTTAAGCTGCAACGGTTGACACTAAGAATCTAAAAGCAGATGACCGAAGAAAACATATGCAATATAAGTAATATGGCAAATGGTAGAAACCAATGCATGATGACAATGACTCAGCTAGCTAGGTTAGAATTGCTATATAGTTTTCAATAATATCTCACATCAGAAAATAAATTCCCATCATGATAGATAAAATAAGATTTTTAAAATAACCCATTTAGCGTAAAATGTAACAATATATACCTGTTAAGTCTCATGCCCCATAAAGAAATTTTTGATCGTTTTACTACCTTTAGATGAACTAATCCAATTCCAAGATCTCGTAAAGAGGAAAGTGCACTTCCATCCAAGATCAAGGAACGCAGGTGCGGGACCAGCACGTGCAGTCGTCTCAAGCCGACCCGCTCAGCAACTACACATAACTTTGCTTCACGTATAGTCAACACTTCATCATCGATAGTGACACCACTACATTGTTTCTGTAACATATATGATTAAAATAAATCAGTTTAGCTTAGCAAAAAATATTAACAGCTGCTTTTTCATTTCTTTGGCTCCGGGCATATTCATTTCGCAGTATAGTTAGTTACATATATGTATATTTGTCCGTATCTCACCCTGTGAAAATTTATAAGATTATAGTTTCTTTTTAATTACATAAAAATTATTAGATAATATGAAAACGAACAACTAGTACTGAAACAAGTAGTACTTTTGCATTTTATGCTTCGTTTTTTATTTCTTCACCGAACTCATAGTTATACTTTAAATAACACAAATTGACCTAAATATCAATGATAACTTATTATCAAGTATCTGTATGCTCCTAGAAAATATACTTACCAGCAACTCTATAAGAGTAAGATCCCTAGGTATCACAATTCGCCTGTATCCCGGCAATCGACGTTCTAACTCGTCCTGTCCTGGTGGTTGTTCTGGATCAGGAGGAGGCATTGCCAACGCCCTATATTAAAAAATATGTATTAAACTGACATTATAATGTAAATTTACTTCAAATTTTATTCATTTTAAACTATTACATTAATTACTAATTTTTTTTTTAATTCAAAAAGCTCAAAAGCGACATAATGCATTGTAATCGTAGATCTATAGAGAGCAAAGCCTGAAAAAAATAGGTGAGTGTGCTTTCGACTTGAGATCTACGAATATGAAACACGAGAAAACTGTGTGTATCAAGCAGCAATAAGTTAGTTGCGAATTAAGTTTTATTTAATGTACCTAAACAAAGGCGTAGCTCGCACATTCTGAGGTTCCGGAGAACTAGCGCTTGAGATTTCTGAAGGCGAGGGTGACGCGATCACACTTGGCGTCCGCGGAGCTGATCCGAGCTCGACACATGGTGCTTCTTGTATTGGCATTCTAGTCACGGCTTTAAAAAAATTAAACTTCTTAATTTATGAAAAATATTTGTATATTCGCCTGTGTTCACAGACTAAACTAGGAATTCCAAATTATTTTTCTATATATACCAATTAGATAGAAATCACCATATAATTATAGATGAAATAATTAAGCCATTTAGCAGATAGAAATAGTAGAAGTAACAATACAGGTTGACAAAGATGACATGAAAACTACTGTACTGTCGTTGTAGTTTTTCTCCCCAGTCCGCAACTTGCAGGGATTCTGCTAGGGCCAACAACACCTCTAACACCCATAAAAGTAAAGCTTTCAAAACATTTGTTATTTTAACAAATTTGACTTAACACTGGCATAATACTCATACTTCATTGCCACCAACAAAATAGAAGAATACGTTTGCCCATTGGCCTTTTGGCCTTCCTTAATAAAGCTGCAGTTTATACAATTCACATACGTTGTGAAAACTCATTAATGAATGAATGAATATAATTATAATTGTTAATTTTATTTTGGATTGTAGAATTTTTATTTTATTAGCATGTTCTGTTAATAATAACATAAATGTATAATTCACAGCAAGTTTCCAAAAAAATTATAAAATAATTGTACCTATTCAAATTCTTAAATGTATACAATTCACAAAATTAGACTTACCATAAAATATAATACGCACAAGTCAGAAGTATTGTATAACCCAAACATTAGTAATTAATTACGAAGCTATAATAAATAATTATGTTAAGGAGGCTATAATGATATTAAGTTTAAGTACTATATGAAATTTAAAGTAATAAAAATTATAAAATTATTAATAGGAGAAATTGTGAGAATTTAAATCTCTGATAAACACGATTCCTGATAATTCAAATACGAAAGTGTTATTACCATGACAATAGAAAACTAGCCAAAAATACTTTCACTTGTGAATTGTAACATTTGACAGAGAATTTTTAATTTCAAAAAAAAATATATCTAATTTGAAATCTTTTTGATTGCCTCGAGAGAAAAAGTATATCCTATATTTATATAAGCGTAACGAAATTTCTATTATGTCAAAATGGCAAAAATAATTAACAGCCCATAGAGCTAATAATCATTACGATTTGAAAGACTCCCTTAATAAACATTTCAATGATATATTAATAAACCTATTACGAGTTAACTTTCTATTACTCATATTAACCTAACAAAGATGACCAGAACACAGACAAGCTGTGAAAACTGTAAGGCTCCATAAAACCAATATCATAATAATTAATCTTCTTTCTAATTAAATAAAAAATAAAATGCAAGCCCTTAAGACCGAAAGAAATACACTGGAGACATAGAGCTTCTCCAGACTGTAACATAATATGAGTAGTAAAGTGTGAGAAACTGCTTTATATCATCGTCATCCACTCATGTCTTCTTGTAATATTTTGCTAACATATGGTGCATATACTAACTTTTTATAGCAAAGCAGACAAATTAACATACAGGTCGCCTGGTGGTAAATGATCACTGCCGCCCATAGACATCCGCAATGCTGGAGACGTTTCGAATACGTTGCTGGCCTTTTGTGAACATATACGCTCGTCTCTTGAATGCCACTATGTCGTATTTATATGGGAAAATCGCAGTTTTATTACCAAAAATATTAAGTCGTAATGGAGTGTCTATATTTATTAGACGAGATACATACAGGATAAACTTTATTTGGAGTCAAAATTTTCATACAAAACTTTAAAAAGTTGTTACTTTTAGGCTATTTGCCTATTTATTTATTTTATTCGGCGTTGGCATAATAGTTGTGAGATGTATCCATCAAAGAAACATTAAGATAAAAATGTCATAGAGTAGACTAGAGCGACTAAGAATTTGGCGGTAATTTTACACAAACTTGACACCGAATGAAAGTACAAACAAGAATAATTATCACACTTATCGTGTAAGTTTTATTTTCAAATATTATAAATTGTAACCAAAAATAGTCTGATTATTCTTCATCTTATTATAGAAACCATTTTAGAAATAAAAATATGGAAGACAACGGACTTAATGAAAATCATGACGAGTACCAATATCTGAAACTTGTAAAACACATTATTGACACAGGTAAAGATTTATTATTATAATTACTAAGAATATTGAACTTATTTAAGATTTCTATATGACTTTGATAAACTTACAGGGGATAAGAGAGTGGACAGGACTGGTGTAGGCACTTTATCAGTATTTGGTGCAATGCAAAGGTATTCATTACAAAATAACACATTACCTCTCCTCACTACAAAACGTGTTTTTATTAGAGGAGTTATAGAAGAATTATTGTGGATGATCTCTGGTTCTACAGACAGTAAAGTTCTATCTGCTAAAGGAGTTCATATATGGGACGCAAATGGCTCTAGAGCATTTCTGGATAATTTAGGATTCACAAGCCGTCAGGATGGTACGTTTGAATGTAAATTTTACTTTATTATGAATATTACACTTTATTTTGGCAATTATGACTACAGTACATAACTTTAATGAAATTCAAAAATTTGACATTTATATCCAATAAAATAATCATCACATAACTGAGGTTTGTAATATTACTACAGGTTGGACTAATATATCACAGTAACAGTCTTTTCACTGTCATTTAGCATAAGCTCTAACAAAATTTCTTTAACTAATATATAGTTTATCTTTTTGCAACTAAAATAACAATTATTTAAAAGTATGAACAAAATTATAATTATCCTAAAAAACATTCCATACAAACATTTAACTTTGTAATATTATATATGTATTACCCACAAAACAATTCTATAACAGACCAACACTTAGCTGTTGCCTCAATGTGTCTCAGGTTGTAAGGTATAAAAAGTTTCACTTAAGTGCAAGCAACTTTTGGTAGCTTCCAAAGCAAGTTCTCTCTCCAAATTAGTCTACCGCAATAAAAATTTTATATTTTAAAAAAATAAGCAATGTTATTATGCCAAGTCCAATGTTTTCATGTTAAATACATTAATATTTAAAAATCTCTCAGATGTAGAGATCTTACGAGTCCCAATGTATTTGTGAAAGTTATGATGTAATTATCTTATGTCCATCGCAGGTGATCTAGGTCCTGTCTATGGTTTTCAGTGGAGACATAGCGGTGCCAAATATATAGATGCCAAGACTGATTACACTAATCAAGGAGTTGATCAACTTCAAAATGTCATAGATAAGATTAGGTGAAATTAATATATTCCTCTTCTTGTTATTTTTTTTTACATACTTATTTTCATATCATTAACCTAATCAAAATTTGTAAGTTCATATCTGTAAATTTTACAGGAACATCAATATGTTGATTTTCTTTCATATTTTGAGAAATTTTTTAAAAAAACATTCTTACTTTAGCATTTTAATCTTTGCTGTTCCCAAATAGTGTGGTGATGAATAAAAACTCCTCATGGTAAAAAGTATGCATAGCAATAAACTATTAAGTAATAAATATTGATTATTAAAATCAATTAATGAATATTTGTTAATAGTAGAATATAGGTAAATAGTGTTATTAAACTAATTTTACTTTTTCAGAAACAACCCAACTGATAGAAGGATTTTAATATCTGCCTGGAACCCATCAGATTTGGGTATGATGGCCCTACCTCCATGCCACTGTCTTGCCCAGTTTCATGTTGCCAATGGAAAATTATCATGTTTATTATACCAGAGGAGTGCAGATATGGGATTAGGTGTACCATTTAATATAGCAAGCTATTCTTTATTAACACACATGATTGCACATATCACAAGCCTGCAGGTATTTATTATATATATTCAATATAACATGTTTTTCTTTTTTCTTTGATGGCAACCAGTTACAACTATTATGCGAGTGTCCAGTAAAATATGATAACATCAAAAATCAATTCAATCAAATCTCTTGAAATAAAACTAGTCAACTTATCATATTACATCTTGATAAAATGGTGGAAATTTTACCAAAACCTTCTATGGACTTTTTCAGTGAACTTAAAAAGTCACAATACATGCATTTATTTCACATCACTTCACTTATACACCTTAATCAAACTATATTGTACACCACTACAATTAAACTATATAAGATTATGAAAATGAAATAAAAACACAATGTCACTGATGTAAGTTGATGAGAAAAGTCCCAATATTACATGTTATAAATTTTAATTAATATAATAATTTTAAATTAAGAACATCATCCTAATCCTTTTAATATTCCATACTATCAATTTGAATGTGTTTTTGTTATGTTGCTCTTTTATGCCAGAATTAAACAAATAATTGATCTGAATTTATATATATTAATATGTTTTAAGTACTAATAGCTACTAGGTAATTTTCTCACTGAAAACCATCCTTAGGCGAGAACAGAATACCATCACCTTTAATAATTATAACAATGAGAAGGCAAGAGGGAAATAAAGAAAGAAGAAAGTAGTGACTCAGGTTCTCAATACTCACCAAAGTGCAATATGGTAGGACTCAATTTTCTGTGAGTGTGGTAATTCCTGCCACAAACCAGGCACTTCATGCTGACAAATATGTACCAAAAATTACTTTGTAGTTCAGCCTGCCAGCTTGCTGAGATGTAATAATTGGCTCTTCTTGCAACCCACAAATTAAACTTAAGAAAATGCAGTTTATTTGAAATGTTATACTTAATTGATTGTAATTATTTTTCTTTGATTACTTAATATTTTTAATTCAATATGAGGTAATCAATTGTTATAGGCTGGAGAATTTGTTCATACCACAGGTGATACACATGTATATTTAAACCATATAGAGCCATTGAAAAAGCAGATAGAAAGACAGCCCAAACCTTTTCCTACCTTGGAGTTCTCACGGAAAATCAATTCCATAGATGATTTTAAATATGAAGACTTTATCATTAAAGATTATAGCCCACATCCAAAAATTGAAATGGAAATGGCAGTATGAATTTTAGTGATTGGAGATTTGTGATATCATTAACTACATTGATAACAGGTATTTCATGCATTTATCATGTACTTACACTAAAAAAATTTATATGGAATTCATTTTTATTTTAATGCAATTAGATAAGTACCAAGATAAAGTTTTTTATTTGTAATATTTGATTTTGACTTTAATACATCATTTAATGTTTGTTATTAAGAAAACTATTTACAAAATATAATTTAAAAGCGCATAATAAGCCTAATTGGTTAGGCGTTACACCTACAATCAGTGGTGGGTTCCATGCCATACCATTAAAAAACAATAAATAAACACATCTAAATCTGAATTGTATCAAGGGGTGTAGTACATTTATATAGATTCTGAAGAAATAATTATGCAGAATATACTTAATATGTTCAATATACACATTTTCTTATTTTCTAGTAACTTAAATATCAGTCAGTATCAAAGTTACATCTCACCTTTTCACACTCCATATTTCAAGAAACTTTTCTCCCCACACCACCACTCAGTGGTCTTTCTTAACTGATACATCGGAAACTTCAAAAAATAAACCTAGCCATCTCAAAGGCCCAACAACACTTCTGTAATACCTATGGGGTTGCAAACGTCTTACTCATTTGTATCACTAACCCATAAAAAAATATTCATTATGGAACCATAAATACCAATAAAACACTTTGTTTGCTCAAATGAAATTAATATTTATTAACAAAGTTTATCAAATTTCTCCCATGATTTCTTATTCTAAATAAATGTCACTATGATACTACATAATAAAAAATCCAATTTGCTAAATGGCATTTTAATATTTAAATATGTGATGCTAATTAAATCATTATTATACATTTTGTAATATTTGAACAATAACTACTACACATTTCAAAGTATTTTCAGTAAACCATTAAAATTTCATTTAAAAAAATCTTACAACTATAAAGTTTTTATAATATACATGAATTTGTACACTATATTGCATTGTTAGTCTTTTTTTATTATCATGATCTCTGTTGCCTTTTAAAACTTAAAACTGCACATTTATTATTACTTCAAAATATAATAAATCATCTCGGATTATTGCAATAGGAATATTACAAAATGAAGATTTATTAGTACTGTTAACACATTTGATCATCTTGTGGCGGCATCTGAAATAAAACACAATGCTGTTTTAATACATAAAATTCAAAAATAAAACATGAAGTGATTCTACCACTAATTCACATTAATATATAAATTTATTTTTCTTTCAATATCAAATCCTTATTTTTACTAACATCTCAAATTTATCACAATAATAAACACTTCAAAATACCTGTGACATTGTTTCATCCAATCTACTGCTTGGGACGGGCAATGCAGCTAACTGCTCAGCTAATGCTAATGTCATTTCTGACTCTACTGTAACTTCAACCCACAATGTGTCTGCAAAGCGTAAGTTTATGGTAATATTTGTATTTAACAAATATTATATAACTAGCTTATATCTGGTGTTGCCCAGGTACAAAAGCTAGTTAAAATTTAAAATAAACTAATGTAAACTATTAGTTTCTACGGAAAACAATCTTTATCTTCAACAGAAAGTATCAATATGTGAGTGAATATAAGCATTTAACTAGGTAGATGTTGATGATATTATATCAGTAAACTTTATACAAGTGCCAAAATTAACAATCAACAATTGAATAACCAATTTGTGAATGTCTGGGGAATGAACACAAAAACATTTATTTTTATTAAAAGATTATTATTAAAACACTCAATTCAAAAGCCATTATGAATTTAATACAGTGGTACTGTTATAATAGCTGTTATACAAATTATGAGAATAATTTTTATGTAGTGGCTACATACTATATCATATCAAGAGAGCTTTGTCTAATATTTTAGGCACAATCCTCTTATTAACTTAAAATTATAAGAAGTTAATTGGTATTACATTCTGCAACTTATTGGAAATAAATAATTATTAGTATTACTTTTTACAGGTTTTCCCATATACAAGCTGGAATCCTAAAAATTGTTGGTGGAAAAAGTAGAAGAAATAGGCTTAATAAATCTTTCTCTCCATATTCTCTATCGGTTTAACCATTATGTTAGTCAGATAAATCAAAAGATTGACATAATTTTACTTTTAGTCTGGATTCATATATTGTGTGGAAACATGTTAAAATCTAACTTACGATTTTTGTTTCATATACCAATTTAAAAACTGAGTTACCAGTTAAATTTTATATGAACTTATTTAAACAGTATTTTTCTTTAAAAATTAATTTTTTTAAAGGAAGAATGTAAAACGATTACCAAATTTTTTTAAACCATTTAAACTAAACTGATAATGCTTGTGCTAAGAAAATATGATTCCCATCAATGGTCCATTAGTAGGAATCATACCCACTGCCTATGTATCATAGAACAATGCTTAACAATTCAGCTATTGTTGCTGCAATTTTAAGATCTTTAATAAACTAACTACATAGCTAAGAAATGGACTTTCAAATTACAGTATATTATAAACACACAATCACCAGACTAATTAATAAAGCCTAAGCTTGCAAAAAAAATGGGCAACTAATCAAATTATAATAATAGATGCCCAATATTTAAATTTTATGTAAATAATGTTGACTACCAGAAGTCTGAAAACAAAATCAAAATTTCTTTCATAAAATATTAAACATAAGTTCCTTAGTAATTTTTAAGTAGATAAATCATTATAAACGAAGTAATAATTACCTCCTATTTGGTCACCTTTGTCTGTAACTAAATGAAAATAACCTCTGTGAGCCCCAGGTGTAGTAGGAGCTGTTAGTTTCACTATAACAGTGGTGGAATGTCCAGGAGGTAATGGGGGTACATAAGTAGGTATAGCATCAAAAGGTTCTCCTCCTGCCTGTATCAATCTACAGCTTCCGGGCCATGATTCTGCTCCTGTATTGGCAATACTCCAGCTTTGTTCAAAACTGTAATCAATTGCATTATGTTTTTTTTTTTTTGTATATTAGATGCCATTTACACCTTTTTCAATAATAAAAAAAAAACAATTGTCATTATTTTTATCATAAATTAGGGTTCCTGCTAATTACACACTTTCATCTCGTAAATTGTGTAACAAATTCTATGATGTGTCTATGTCCATTTCCATATATTTTGTACCAAGGTTTTAAAGACATTTAAGCAAAAAATATTACTGTGAACTCACTAAAGATATGTGCACTTTTTTGGCAATTAATCAAAACCATTATGCCAGTATCAAGTAGAATGGAATAATATCAAATCTCTTTAAATGTCTATGCAGCTTGTCACGTTACGTCTTGATAAAATGGTGACTATTCTACCAAAACCTTCTATGAACTTTTTCAGTAAACTTAAAAAGTCACGATACATGCATTTATTTCATATTACTTCACTTATAAGTCTTAATCAAACTATATTGTATAATACGCCATTACAATTAAACAATAGAACTGATAATAATATAAGATTATTAAAATGAAATAAAAACACAACGTCACTGTTGTAAGTTGGCGGGAAAAGTACCGATCAATGTATTAAAGGACTGCTTATTCAATTATTACTAGAGATGCGTCGAATAGTAATTTTTGCCGAATACCGAATAGTATTCGGTTTGATCCTTGCTGAACTGAATATTCGACCGAACTATTCGATTCAAGGATTTGCAGTTTTGGCGCGCAAACATCGGTACATGTTGTGTACTTATTTGTTTTTGTACTTTGCCCACATAATTAGTTGGCAAACCACAAAACTAAATATGCATATTAGGCTAAAGTTTTCCTGAGTGCAAAAGGTACTACTATGTATAGTGACAGTTTATTTTCAGAAGCTGGAAACGTTTTCGAAGAAAAATGCGATAGACTCTTAGCAGATACATCTGAAAGCTTGGTGTTTCTTCTATCTTGAACCGAATAATATTCGGTAATACAAACGAATATTCGGCCGAATACCGAATAATAAACGAATATTCGGCACAACTCTATTACTCGCCATAAGATAACCCATATAAAAAATATATACCCATTGATAATAAAAAATAAATTACTCTCAAAATGATCGGCAAGCTATATTTTATGAAACATAGCCTCCCAAACAAGGGAGGAGGGTACACTGAAATCAATACGGTGGACCCGCGGTAATCCGGACCCTGTCTAATCCGGCGCCCCCTATAATCCGACATGCCTGTCACGGCTTCACTAATATAATGCATGATTGGACAGCTTGTAACTTATACGCGCCACCACTAGTGTGCTCGACGCGTATTGTTGCAGTTTGAATTTGTAAATTTGAATTATACGTAATAAAAGATATGTAATACTAGCGGCCTAGCGCGCGTTCATTATTGTATATTGTATATTCATTGTTTGTCACATGTACAAACCTAGTAATGTCTTCACAAGCCCTAAAACGAAAGCATAAAACATTGACAATTAAAGAAAAAAGTGATATTTTGGATCGCTTAAATCGTAATGAATCCCGCAGCAGTTTAGCGAGTGAATACGGTGTAGGTCGATCTACAATTTATGACATTGAAAAGAACCACGAGAAGATTAAAACCTTCGTATCTAATACTGAGTGTAGGCCAGGCAAAAGAAAGACACTCAAGAAAGCTGACCATCCAGAGGTGGAAGAAGCTTTGTACATGTGGTTTCTTCAGGAAAGAAACAGGTATGCACCCATTACGGGACCCATGTTGGCCACGAAAGCTAAGTTTTTTTACAAGGAAATAATGAAAAAAGATGACTTTGTGGCTAGCAAGGGCTGGCTAGAACGTTTCAAAAGTCGTCATGGCATACGTTTAATGACTAGTACGGGGGAAAAACTTTCTAATGATACAACCTGCATAGAGCCAATCAAATTGAGATTTTTACAAAAAATAAAGGATTTAGATCTTAGTCCATCACAGGTATACAATGCAGATAAATCAGGACTTTTTTGGCGTGTGATACCTAACACAACAATTGTTTCATTTAACAAAAATTTTGCATCTGGACGTAAGATGAGTAAAGAGCGTGTAACCATATTAACATGTGCTAACGCTGTGGGAACACATGCGTTAAAGATGGTGGTCGTTGGAAATTCGAATAAACCCCGTGCATTCAAAAACATTGATTTACCTGTACACTATTATGGACAAAAAAGTGCATGGATGACAAAAGACCTTTTCAAAAAGTGGTTTGATGAATGCTTCGTACCAGAAGTTAAAACCTGGTTGAAAGATCATAATTTTCCCCAAAAGGCGTTATTGCTTCTTGATAACGCTCCCGGTCATCCGTCTGAAGAAGAACTAACAACAAAGGATAAATGTATCACTGCCATGTTTCTTCCATCGAACTGCATTGCACTGACTCAACCAATGGATCAGCATATTATTCAATTTATCAAGCAAGATTACAAAAAAAACCTACTTCTGAAAGCTGTATCTAAAGACCAACCTATAGAAAAAACGTTAAGAGAACTTAACATGAAAGATTTGGTTTTTGCTCTTTGTGAATCTTGGAATGCATTGCCTCCATCAACTATTACATTGTCATGGAAAAAAATATGGCCAGATATTGTCACCACTCATAACAACAATCCACAAGTCAGTGTTACTTCAGAAGTAATCGAGCAAGTTGCTGTTGAAACACAGATAACTTCGGGAGATTTGGAGATCTGGTGCCGTGGAATGGATAAAGATGAAAATATTTTTTATGAAATGTCTGACGAAGAGATAATAAACCAGGTTTCTAGTTGTACAACAATAAATCCAGAAGATGATAATGACGTAATTGCAACTACGCAAGTGACAGCACAAGATGCGGTCAACGCATTTGAGCTTGTTTTGCAATGGGCTGAAAAGAATGGTGTTTCCTACAATGAACTTTTACTTTTGAGAAGACTAAAGGCCAAAGCTTTGGTCTCGTGCTTTGACAATATAAAAGGAAAAAAAAATAATGAATATTTTAACGCTTTATAAATTAATTATTCCATATTATCATTTGTATTTTAATTTGTAATTTGTCAGATTACAAGGTACTATTATTCAAAAAATTTCAGACTAAAGAAGGTCTTATTTTGGAATTTTTTGAATAAGAGAATCCGACCTCACCCCGCAAAACATTTTTTCGGATTACTAAGGGTCCACTGTATCTCATAATGATACACATTCCTCTCAATGTAATTATATCAATCACTAAAGCAGAGTATTGAAAGCTAAATACATACTGCACTGAAGGAAAAGCACAAGTATATGTGTCATCATGACACAATTAAAAAATTTCAAAAAGCCATATAGATTTTAGCAGAATATAGGCTGCGATAAAACAGAATGTAAGCAGCATATATCTTTGCTATTTTTATGAGATATTCCATTTGAAATATCTTAATATGAAGATATTATCTTTATATATATTAAAACATTTTTTCTTACATATATAGATAGAATTTCTCTAAGACTAGAAAATTAAATTTATCAGTCATATTCTGAAATATGAAAATATAAGTAAATACATACACAAAACTGCTTTATGTCAAGTATAAGGATTATTTATTCAGTTTTATTAGTTTAACTCCATACCATCTTCAAGGATCTTTTAATAAAAGTTTAAATATCAAACAAGATACAAATGCATTACAAATAATTTATTCAAATCTTACCAAGAACCCGGTATTACTGCAGTTTCTTGATTTTGAGCAGCCTTTAATGACATAGAGGGAGGCTTTGGTGGTAGACTGTAATCTAAATAACAACATATAGCTGCTTGTAAATTCCTGAAACAAACTTTTAAAGTATATACGAAAATGCGTAAGTTTTAATAAAACAGCAAATATGAAGTATTTTTACCAATTACTCATATCCAAGAAAAAACTTGCTGTATTATAATTTAAACTGGGTCCTAATAACCTTTGCATTTGTCTTATTAATTCTTCTCTATCAGTTGTATTCATGCAACTGAATTGTAATAATAAATTCTGATCTATCTCCCCTGTAATAGATGAACCGTCCACATCCATTATGCTTAGAAATTAATAACAAAGCACTTCTGAAGCACTCCACTGTTCACTTTTAACATTCCTTTTGTTTATGTGCGTCAGCTGATAATGAATTATCACTACAAACTTTGTATGAGCACAAATATAAAAATGTTGATTTTTTTATATTTATTAATTAAGCAAGATTCTTAAAAAAATCTCATTTATTAAAAAGACTAAAAATATTGCGATGTGATGAGTCGATATGTCATCCACTGTCATGTCCACTAATTACAGTTACACAGAGCGAGTAATAATCAGAATCACTACACTACTAACGATCACGAAGAGCTTCAGGAGTTCAGAAGTCTGTTGTATAGTGTAATCTATGTACCTCATTCGCGTTATGGCATCAACAAAATCGATGTCACAAATGTTCTCTAAAGATTAAGGATCTTATACCTAACCTGTAATGTGCACGGACAATTTTATATAGATAAAAAATAAACTTTATGTCAGATAAGTTAAAGTTTATTAAAGACAATCACTTGTTTAGAGAGAAATCCGGTCCGAGGGATAAAGCGCTCCCAGAGATTTTTTTTTGAATTCGAAAAGCAATCTTCCTGGCAATATTTGTCTCGTTGCGGAGTGGACTAACTCCCCCTGTCCCGTCGGTTCACCGAGCGCAACCTCAAAAGATCTTTGATTTTGACTATGAACGTGACGATACCATATTTTTATAAATTCTCTAAATGTATTTATTTTATGATGTCGGCTTTGATTATTTTTCGCTGCTTGCTCGTTTGTTTACCTATCCCATAAAGAAATGACATCCTTGAACACCAAGCAATTTTTAATTATATTGTCTGTTCTACAATATATTGTAGGCACCCTAATGAAATTGACAGAGGGCTCTCACTCAGCTATCTCACTTGATACGCGCAATGGTACCGTGCACATTCCAGTTGGATATAAGTTCTTTGCTTAATTTACTCGTCTGCTATTTTAGTTTTAGATTTTTGTCTCAACCATAACCATTTTGTAAACGCAGGTGTTCTAGATATATTATTATGTGTATTTTATATTAAATTTAGTTTCTTTATACATCTTTGTCAATAACATAAAATATTTTTAAAATAAAATTTTTTGTTAATATTTTTCAAATAAAATAAATTTTTTAAATATATTTTTCGAAATAAAATTGTTTTATATTTTTAAATGTTAGGAGAACTCTTCCCGTCAACTTACATCAGTGTTGTTGTGTTTTTTATTTCATTTTCATAATCGTATATTATTGGCAGTTATATTATTTAATTGTGGTGGCGTAATATAGTTCGATTAACACGTTTAAGTGAAGAAATCTGGAAATAAATGCAAGTATAAAAGTCCATAAAAGTTTTGATAGAATAGCCACCATTTTATCAAGATGTAACGCGACAAGCTGACTATACTATAGTTACATTTCAACAGATTTGATATTGTTGTATTTTACTTGACACTGGCATAATAGTTATAACTAATTGCCATCAAAGAAAAGTCTTATAGAGGTTGCAATGACACTTTCAGTAACATAAATCTTATTTTTTAATTATATAATAAAGTTTTTCTTTCATTTAGTAGTGTAAGTATTTCAACTGTAGCAAAACACAGTTGTGACCACAGATGAATTAATCAAACCTTGGGAATTGACATATGGCAATGTTATTGATATAACAACAATACGACTATCAATGTTTTTAAACTACATTTCGTAAGTTTTTACTTCTATGGTCCTTTTTACTTGAATCATGGCAATATAAACCTTAAGACCTCACTTCGATTTTTGTTTGAGAATATTGTTTTATTTACAATGAACATGCGAGGAAAAGAAAAAAAAGTTCATGTCTGTACACGTGAAGGATGTAACTCGAAATTTAGTAGACCGTTTAGATTGGCCCAGCACTTGCTAGCCCACGACAATGTCGTAAGTTGTTTTATTAATTACTTTATGAAAAATATTCGAATCAAATACTATAATTGTTAAGTAAAGTGATGTTTTGTTAAAGACTTCTGAAAACTTAAAAATTTATCTATTTTGAAATTGACATAAAGTATGTTATTTAACAGAAACCTTTTACATGCCCTAAAGATGATTGCTTTAAATCCTACTCAAACAAAAGTCATTTGAATCGCCACATTACTACTGCACATGAAAAACAGCAAAATGTTATTTTATTCAGGTAAGATATATTTATGCTGTTTTGTCTGTTTGTTTGTCAGATAGAGTATAATAGTACTTACTTTTCAGCTGCCCAGAATGCCTTAAAACATATTCAAATCGGCAGAACCTAAAAAAGCATATAAAAATCAAACATATAATAAATATACCTTTTACATGTGATCATTGTAAGGCACAGTTTAATAAGAAACACTTTCTTAATGCTCATATGTATATACACACTGGAGTAAAATCATTCAGGTTGGTATATTTCTCTCCAAAAATTTATTACACTGATTGATTATGCATATTACAGGACTAGGTTTTGGTGGTTGCAATTCCCTCTGTAGGCATGACCAATAAGTTTTTTTTAACCAATTTCAAAACCTTGAAGGCATCATTTACACTATTACATATTGAAAAGATCATTTTTCACTCCTTTTCTGTTGAACAAAACTAAGCTTACTTTATTATTCAAAAATCTGTTTTTATTTCGGTAATGTGCTCTTAGCTGATGTGCCAGTGGCAATCTTCTCTGAAAATCCTTGATGTGTAAACTGTGCAGGATATGTGTTTATGTGCTGTGTGCATTCAAACAGAAGCTACACATTTATATTCTACCTTATCCAATGGATAATTTTGCTTAATTCAGTTGAAAAAGAAGTCAGAGTATCTTTTAGACACATTGCAAACACAATATACATTGAAAGAAGAATTGGCTCAAAAGTCATGTATTTCAACAACTAAGTTAACCAGCATTATAAAACACACAACACTTCGAATTAAACTATAGAATTAACACATATAGAAATAAACTATATATAATTCTTTCTAATCTTCCAAAATGAAATATTTTATGTTGATAAGTTTCATTTGTTTTTTATTGTTTGAAATAAACACCTAGCATTATGTGAATATGGGGATGAGTTAGATTATCTTTCTGCAGTTAACATAAATAAAAATTGCTTCTCCTTATTCAATTATCTGAATGCCTTACAACAACAAATAGTCCAGTTAATTGAGTCTCCTTTGTAATATATTTAAATTTTATTTAGCCTCTAATTAAATAAAAAGATGAATTAGTTAACCTATGTGCTTATATTGAACTTTTCTATACAGCTGTGAGGTTTGTTCAAAAGATTTTATTACCCTTCATGAGAAAAAGAGACATATGAGGTGTCACAAAACCTATAATTGTGAAGATTGTTATAAAGAATTTAAACAGTGGTCTAAATATCAAAAACATAGACAGTTGGAACATGAGACTAAAGGTATGGTGTTTGCTATTTTAGTTATATTTAGAATTTTGTAATGTTATTAGTATGTTTAAATTTATGTCAGTTATTTCTTAATTATTCCAAAGCAATCATTTCATATAAAAAATGCTTTAATAAAATTTTAATAATTATAATTATAAAGTATTACACATCAACATGAAAAATTTTGATAAATTTCATGAAGGTTAACCTGAATCAACATGATATGTAAATGGAATGTCATCAAAAAGACTTTGAATTGAATCACAATTTAATGAAATGTTTAGTGTCAGTGGGTGAATGAACTTTTTATTCTTATACATAGGTCAAAACTATATAACATCTTCCAGTACAATGTTATATTATATTAAAAAGAATATCATTAATTTCAGCATACATTTGTAATGATTGTGGAAAAAAATACAAACGAAAAACTGATATATCACGTCACTTGAAAATGCATTCACGAACTGAACAGTACTTGAGAATATTTGTATGTCCATATCCTAATTGCCATAGGTAAATACTTATTCCCATTATACTGTGCATCTTTTTTGATATTTCTAGTCTATGGCCACATTACCTTACAATTATATAAAGTAAATTATAATGATACATATTTTTATGTCATTGTCATCACTCAAGCTTATATGCCAAACTTTAATATATTCACCATAAGTTACATAACATATATGTATGTATATGTATGTATATATATATATATATATATATATATATATATATATATATATATATATACATACATATATATATATATATATATATATATATATATTAGGCATGTAACTAATATTCTGCAATATGAATTTTCGACTTCATTATTTGCAGCCTTCATATAATAAATATAAACAGCTTCAGTAATAGGTATGTAAAACACAAAACTAAGTTATTGTTACTTAGAACAAGTACTGAGACAAAAAGATATGTTTTATATACCAAATATTGAACTTGTGAGCACAATTGTTCACATTCAAGTTAATTAATCAAAGCAAAATAATCATATTTATATATGTGGATGTCTCTGAGATGTGCTAGTGGTGAGTGTGATGATTGAGGTTGCATGTTAAATGAGTTAGCACTCAGATCCACCAACAGTTGTTTAATATTTGTTGTTACAATTACATTAACATTGAATTATAAATTAAGATGTGATATACAACAAACTGTTAAATACAGAACTAATGAACAGATAGTTATAGTGAGTGTGTGCGCTGACTGCTGACTGTTTACTATCTGTTCTTAGTATACTCTCGTTTAGGTCTTTATATGGTGCCTGCGCAAACCGTGGAAAAAGATTGTGCCTTGCCGAGGCTACAATGTGAGACAAAGATTGTATTTTTTAAACTGTTAAGTTAGCAAAAGTCGTTTTCACCGCCGCCTTTAGAGGTTAATGCGGTTATTTACTGAGGACTATTCTTGTTTTTTATTTTAACACTAAATTGTGAAGTCCCCTACATATATCACAAATTTTAATTCATATTTAATATATGTATACTGCGAGGGTTGTTTTATAATATAAAATATAATTAACAATCATTCAATTAATACATTTTAAGTGCCATAAAGGATGCTATTATTGTTTTATTAAAAAAAAATTATGGATGATTTAGAATGATATGATAATAAAATATAATATATATAAAATATAATAAAGAATACAATAACGACAGTTCGGTGATAACTTTTTTATACTTTTGTTTTTAATTTATTACTGTCTGTGTATCAAAAGTTATTTAACTACTTTTTTTCTATTTTCCTACAATTATCTGTATATAGTCTGGTGCTCGCAACATGATCTTTTAAAATGTAAAATAATAAACCACCTGTTTTTAAATTCATAGCATCTTGCTATTAAACTTTATTTAACGATACAAACTTTGTACATTTAACACTTAGGGTTTCTAATAAGCGAAAATCGTGAAATAATGTGAAATTCCGCCAAATTTCTTACAACCATAAGGGAAATGTTCGTTTGGAGCTATATACTATTCTCTGAGATCATTCAAAACAAAGCACGGTTTTCTTTTTTTTCTTCTATTTTAATTTTTGTTATACAAAATGATGAAAATTTAGGTTTAAGTTAGGTTTTTACGTGGGACAAAAAAAAATAGGTTAGGTATTTTTTTTACATGGGAAAAAAATGTTAGGTGAGGTTGTAAGTAATTTGACGGAATTCTAAACTATTTGCCGATTTTTCGCTTGCGCCCGACTCACGGAAAAGTACCGTCATTGTAATTTTATTGCCATGCAAAGGTTTAGAAGGTATTGAGAGTAATGTTATTTGCAGATACACCTTAGTTAGACATTATAATTGTTTCATTAAATTAGAATCCTTTTTTGTGCCGAATGGACTTGTTGGCACTAGGGACCTTATTTTAATCGTTGGAAGGATTCGCGAGCAGGTGGCTAGCTAGTTGCATACTGTTGGGGAACGAAGACGACGTTAACTCGGCGATGAACCTCCTCCTCAATTTCGTAACCCGCTAAAGCCACCGAAGACACGCCATGTTAACAGAGGATGTGCTAGTAGCGATCCAAGGACCCTTCAAATGATGTCGAGACAGTCTAAGTAGTCCTTGAATCGCTATCAGAGAGAAAGGATAAGTCAGTCATTCCTAAAACACCTTTTGAAAGAAACCACGAAGACGCGTTCAAAAAAGTTAGCGTTTTAAACACTCACTAAAGATACCAATACGGCCATAGGGTATAAGATTATCTGAGAAGACAACCAGAAGAATATTCCATGTCTTTTCCAGACGATTCCAAGACGAAATCGGTGCCCGATGCGGTTGACCTAATTAACACGAAGAAGAAGATGGACTTAATGCTCCCTCGCTCACAATCGCAATACACAGGTTGGTTGCTTTCTGATGAATTTATTTTCTGATCCTAAACATTAGTTTCTATCATGATTTGAAACTTATATAAGGAACGTCAGTAAATCTAACATTTATATATAATATATTCTAGTTTTGGGATTAAATAAAAAAGAACCAAAACAGTTATGTAACTACTGAAACGAGTTCACTTCATAGAACATTAAACAATATTCGGTACTGTTCCGTTAGCCACGCGCAAGCGCTAAATCGCCAAATATTGTAGAATTCCACCAAATTTCTTACAGATTAGGGGAAACAGATACAGATAGGGGACAACAATACAAGTCCCTTTTTTCTTCCATCTTAAATTTTGTTTTAAAAAATGGTGAAAATTTAGGATTTATTAGGTTAGGTTCTTTTTCGCGGGGGAAATAAAAAGGTTAGGTTAGGTTGTAAGAAATTTGGGGAAATTCTACATTATTTGATGATTTTTCGCTTGCGCCCGGCTATTGGAAAAGTACCCAATATTCTGTAGCTACTTCAAGTCAAGTTAAATGAATTATTTTGCATTAGGACCTGAAGACTCACAAGATCCGACGAGCAATTCTCTCTGCGAGTGGTGGTATATGACTGCAAACCTTCTAAACCTTTGGGCTGCCACGTTACTTCCAGAAAACCATGCTGATGATAAGAATTGAATCCAGTACAACCATTTTTTCGAAAGAGTAGATTTATTATTTACTTCTATAGAAACTAATAATGTAAATGTACTACTATATAGAAGGTTAGGAAGGAGATGTAAAATTATTTAAGGAATTCGCATCATCACATGTTATATAACTTTTAATTATAATAATACCCTTTGCTTCTGTTTTGTAATAGTTTTAATGAACAGATAATGAATCGCACTAAACTACAAAATAATACGAAGACATTATTAATAAAATAAGAAGTTGTACATCACAATTTTTTATATTCAAATTAAAATATTAGTAATTGTATGGAGTTAAAAAGGAATAAATAACAATTATCTTAAAGGATTACACACAGATAAACTCGCTTTGTTGTCGTTCTTATACGTACGAAATGTACTATCGATTTTATACTGAACTAACTTCGTGACGAAATAAAGTTTAAACTAAGTTTAAAACTGAATGACGATGTAATATTCCGTTTCAAAAGGAGTGTCAATATCTTTTCAATTTCATATAATTTTTCAATTTCATAATTATTTTACAATAACCAAAAATCAAACCAAATTTACCTTTGTAACTCTTTCAAAGAATGTGTATAAATATTATATAATATTTCGTAAAAACTTTAAAAAATAGTAGTGCTTGGATTTGTTTCTATTCTTATTCGAATATAAGGGTGCAGTTAAATTTATTACGCCATACCATTAAAGATATATGTTTACAATATTTATAAAGATTGTAGCTATAAATTGTTAATAGAGATTGAGATTTTATGGACAATGGAGATGAACGTAACGTTAATATATAAAATGAAAACTATTTAATGATGATCTTATTTCGCAGAAACATCGTTAGACGTTAGGGCTTATACATTTACAAATTCTTTGGAAGAATCCACGTGCAGGAATTACTAAAAACAACGCAGTTTAATAATTTTATAAAATTTGTAACAATCAAATTTCTATAAAAGGGATAGATCATGAAATTTAATCGACATATGTATCGTTCTACCCGATTTATATTTTCTTATAAGGTTACGATATAGCATGTTTGGGACTGGCGTATGATTTGTGTTCATATAAAAAATATATTTCTGAACGAGAACCTTATTGTATTGTTAAAATAATTTTACACATAACTAGGTATTTTCTGAATGTAATAGTCCCCAAATAAATAAATAGTAAATATAGTTTAATACCTATATAGGTCCTTAAAAACCAATGCCAAATTATCAAATAAGTAAAGTAACAAATTGGGGATCCATATGGTGGGCGGGGGAAGGGATGTTAGACCTTTTAATTAAGTCATACTCCAAACATGATGACACTTGATTAATTTTCTTTTATAAATCTGTTTTAATACATTTGTTAACAATACCAGAGACATACCTACTACATGTTTATATCGGTGTTTCTATAGGACGTTCCATAGGTGTGGTATGCTTAGGATGTTAAGTATACTTGAATGAATCGTGCACGAAACGATGCAAAAGTATGCACTGAAATTAGTTCGTGTTTTTGAAAATACAAAAGGTTAGATATGACCATATTTGTAATGTTTGCACTTATCACTATAACACATTTACATGTTTGCATAGTAAGTTAAATGTGGCCATAGCCTTTTACTTTTCTTGATACTATTTGTAATAATAAAGTATTTAATGAAGAAATTTTTACAGGCGATATCAAAGAAATAGTAATTTGACCCACCATATGATTATAAAACATGAAGGTATTAAATATATTTGTGACATTTGTGACGCCGGCCTTAGTTCTCAGGTAAATTAAATATTTACTCAATCATAAAGAAAAATTTTCTTTACACTTATTTTATAAATTTTTCCAGGCAAAGTTAAAACAACATTTAAAACTGCACGAACAAGCGGAGTCTCAAGAATTAAAGCCGAAATCTTTGGCCACTGGACGAAAAGCCAGAAAAGACAAGGATACTTTCAAACAACCTATAGCGCTTAAATTGGCTGGGATTTCAGTTAAAGATGTTGAAAAAATGGATACAACTTGAATGAAATAAATAAATGAATAATTACGTTTGATAGCTAGATTTTATTCCACAGTTTAACATATACATCATATCATAAACGAGTAGTATGTCGTATTTCCCTTACCTTTGCTTTACATTTTTTTAATATGTATATAAAGGCTCATCATCCTAAATTGTTAAATTATCCAATCAAGTAGTCTTGAAAAACGAAGATGTAAATGAGTAGCGAAGTACCTTTGCAATAAAGAATAAAAATACCCACTATAATACGTTAATCGTTCATTAAAGAACATATTCCCATCGGAAACGAGATTTCTCGTCTTTAAAAAAAGTATAATTTAATATCACCAATTCGTAAATTAAAAACATGTAATGCAAAAAAATAGTTAATGCGTTATACGAAATCCTTCAGATAAAAAAGTTTGAAAAAAAATTGGAAAATTAATTTCAACTTCAAAAATTATGTATCAATCGTTTTCATCGGTATTGGAATCTTATATGTAAAAAATACGATAAAACTTCACTTTTGTTGATATTTAAAATCTAAGACTGAATCTTAACATCAGATTAATAACCGCAGTTTTAATTAAAACATGTTGAAATATTTTGATTTCTTAAAAATACCCCGATTTATAGGCAAGTTTGAGCAAAAATAGCCTGAAGAGAATGTGTTTACTGCTTTACGATTTAACTTTAAAGTTAAATAAAACTTTTATCGGTTTTTTTTAACTTCTCAAAAGAAGGGGTTAAAGATCAAAATCAAAGGACAAATCTGAAAAACAGTCCAGTATTTGACTGGACTCATAACCAAGACTCTTGCTGAATCAGTTTTAATAAAACTTATTTAATATTTATTTATTATTTATTGATTTAATAAATATAACACTTCTATTCCGTGTACTGTTGAAGTTCAATGTCTTTTTTTCTAAGGGAGTTCGGCGTCTGAGTGGTAGCTTACCTACCGCACTTCGTACGGTGAGCGGCCGAGCTCCGAAGGCTCAACACCCTCCCTCTACCCCTCCCCTCCCTCTACCCCTCCCCTCCCATTCCCACTCCTATAATGACACTTTCCTTAAAGCTCGGCAACGCTTCCACACTGCCTGTGCGGAAGTCTATGGGCGGCGTTGATTGCTTTCCCTCAGATGACACGTCTGCTCACTTGGCTTCCTATCCTATAAAAAAAAAAGAAATGTATTTTACAGGTGGAAAGATCATTTCTGTCGAATGACAAGTTTAATATGCTAATGTTTATGAAAGGAAACATGCATGTAATGCAAAATAATGATCAAGACTGCTACATTTTTTTTGCACTATAGGTGCATATGCATCTGTTCTTTCTTTCTAAAAGCATCGATTATATAATGTAACTACTTGGTATACCTGTGTTACGAACACCAAGCCTTTAAACCAGATAAATATCTAAATGTACACTAATTCAGAAGTGTATATTAATAATCAATTAAGCCGTATCAGTCCACTGCTACATTAAATTCAATTCCCGCCGAAATTCAACAATTTTATAACAAAAAATGTTTGAAATTGGTTAAAATATAAAAAAGGGTAAATATTTACAATTGTGGCTTTTGCGAAAAATTGCTCAATTTTTTTTTCACAATTACTATCAAATGTATTACTATCAAAATGTATCCATTCACTAATACTATCAAAATGTATCAATGTCCTGAATACATCAAAATGTATTCAGGAGGGGGAAGACTTCCAATCCTATAAAACCCCATAGACTACAAATATGAAAATTACCCTCCTTAAATATTATATAAAATACCTTTTTTAGCTTAAGAAATATGGAATTGTTTTAATTATTTTTCCCCTAGAATTGTAGAATATGTTCGTTGTGGCAACATAACTAACTACCGAACAATATTTCTAAAAATTTTAAGGATTTTATAATATATATACATCTTGTAGACGCGTTACAGAAAAATTATTTCAGCTTCAACTTGGCGTGGCAAAAACCATGTAGCCTACTCTTTGTCTTTGGACTATACATGTCCTGTCATCATTGATAATAATAATAACTGTAAGTCAGCTGGTCTAATTAATAGAGTTCTGCAATTAAGTACTTACGTACGGGGCTAATAACAACGATAATTTTCGATGTACAATGGAATTTAACTTAAATGTGTTCACTTTAAATTGTTGGTAAGGTTAATTTATGAATACACGATAAAACAAATTCTTAAATTACACAGTTTTAATATATCTTTATATTTTTTTTTATAAAATACTAGTGTGTAATAATCAAAGTGTAAACATTCCTGTTTTAGGGGTATACCAGTGGTTTCAAAGAATCGCAAAGAGAGAATACAAGCTATCTCAAAGTATTTAATTCAAAGCTCCCATACGATTGTTTGTTTGCAAGAGATTTGGAGCGAAAAAGATTATCTTTTTTTAAAAGATTATCTGAAGGAAAAACTTCCATATTCACATTATTTTTATAGGTAAAAAAATTTCACTCTTGATGCTGGGATCTGAAATATACATATTTGATTTTTAGGGACCTTGCCTCCGATAATTATTTAGAAGAAAGAATTTGTGACTTAAACTTAATAAATCGCAAATCTTGAAAACCCTAAAGAATGGCATAATATGACATCAGTCCTTATAAAGTTATCAAAGTAGATTTTGATTACACATGTAATATCAATGCTATCCAAAAGGCATTGAGTAAAAATGGTAAATAGCTAAATGCATCTTGTTTGCATAAAATTGTTAACTGATTACAAAATAATTTTATATGAAGAATTTTGTTTAGTGTGAACACACAATTTAGAATGTAGTTATAAATTTTGATATTGATGTTAACAAACTTAATATTTAAATATGAAGTTCTTTTATTTAGGAGCATGCTCTTGTTGGTGGTGTTTCTGCCATGCTTCTCTATCCACTGCAAGTTTCTTTACCACCTGATATGACACAAAACTCACCTCCTTTCTTTAGTGCATGAAAGTTCATTTTGGCCTCCCTTAACCACTCTTTGTTTTTGTTTTTCCTTCTATGATGTTTTTTATAATCATGTTGCATTGTATCAGACAAATAATAATAAATTGTTGTTGACGTAGTGTGGGACGCCCCCCGGCTAGATGGTGCGACGATCTGCGCAGGGCGGCTGGCAGAAACTGGATGCGTGTAGCCGAAGATCGGGCTAGGTGGCGCTATTTTATTTTTTCTAATATAAATTTGTTTTTTAAATCTGCTCATATTATTTTGTTCCAATACTTTTTCTATGTCAATTACTGGTATTGAATAATTTGTCAATATTGTTGGAATTGTTCAGACACCTTATAATAATTGTGAAAAAATTAGTATTACATATATTTATTTCAGTGGTGTTCTTGGCTCTGGTCTCTGTGTATTTTCAAAATGGCTTATACAAGATGTATTTTTTCACCAGTGGCCTTTAAATGGATATATACACAAGATTCACCATGGAGACTGGTTTGGAGGAAAAGGGGTTGGTCTATGTCGCATAAGATATGAGGACAAACTAATTAATGTATATTGCACACATGTTAGTTGATTTTAATTAATTGTTATTTTTATAATTAAATTTAATTAATTATTATTTTTATAAATGAAAGTGTATTTTCCATTTTGATATACTTAAAAATAGATTTTCAATTGTATGTAAGAAGAAGCAAAGAATATAATCATGTGTATAAAACCAATCAAAATCATTATAATTTGGATTGCATATATAATGAAGTGAAATTTTTAACAGTTGCATGCCGAATATCATGAAGATGATATGTACTTAGCTCATAGAGTGTTGCAAGCATACTCTACAGCTGAATTTGTAAATCTTACCAGTTCACCTGCGGATGTTACTATTCTTGCAGGAGATTTAAATACTGCACCTGGAGATCTATCTTTCAAGTAAGTTATATTTAATATGGAGCTGACTTAAAACTACATGATTTATGATTTTTTAATCATGATTTTAGACTTCTAACTCAATTGCCCACCTTGCTGGACCCATATGGGTTAAAAATTGAGGGCACCAATCCAGCTGTAGCCAAGGCATCTGGAACTTGTGATAACTCTAACAACAGTTATTCAGATTCAAAATTAGTCAAAAATAATCCTGAAGGTAAAAGAATTGACCATATATTATTTCAAGTCCATTCTTCTTGGGAGGTAAGTCAAATTATATAAATTTGTATTTAATTTTTATTAATTATTCCAATTAAGTAGCCATCCATAAATTATGTCATCATGTGACATTCTTCTTTATGATTTTAGATCCCCCCAGCTTTGTCCCACATGTTTACATGTTCAATTGAAGTTTAGCATTTTAAATGTATGCATGTAGTACCTCAAATGTCACACTTTGTTGACTTCCCCTTAACATGTAACATAATTTAAAGATAGCCTCTCATAATGCTTCTTCACAACAATAGTTCAATGGACAATACAAGCCAATAGTTTCAGATCTTAAACCAAAACTTTACCAACTGAGCCATTGCAATGTAAAAAATGTATAAAATATATTTTATATTTTTAGGCAGAAGTGGTAAATTTTGGAAATCCATTGGAAGAGAGAGTACCAGGTGAAGAATTTTCTTATTCTGATCACAATGCTGTAACTCTAGATTTGCATTTAAGACCAATTAAAGAAAAGAAATGTAGCCAAAGGCAGCAAAGTGCAGAAGATCGATTTGATGATACAATAACGCAAGCCATCAAAGTTTGTGAAGATGCAATGATTACAATAACTAAGTCAAAAAGACTGTTCCTTACCACTAGTGGATTAATATTCATGTTTCTGTTAGGCACTGTAGGGTTTTGGTCTAGTAATATAATTTCCGATGTTGTAAAAATAATAATGACTGGGATTTGTTTTTATTACTTTATAATGGGAACATTGTGGAACAGAATTGAAATGAATAGTTTGAAGGCAGGTTTAAGTGCACTTGAAAACTTTAGGAAAACAAGAACTGAATTCAAAAATTTTGACTAAATTATTTTTTGTTGTATATTACTATTATGACTTACAAATATTATGTTTTTATCAGTTATATAAAATTATAGATATGTCGTTTTCAGAGATTATATACACATATGTTATTTATAATAATGTGTGTGTGTGTGTGTATATATATCTAGATGTAAGATTTTATAGCAAAATGTAAAATTAAATAAAATATACAAATACCAGGGCCAAGTTCCGCGTCTTGGGGAGGTCTAAGTCCAGCTGTGGGCTGCCGCAAGCTGTTGATGATGATGGTATATCAGTGGTGCAAACGGTTAATTAATCATATAGTGTAAGAAAAAGGTTTACGAAAAATATCTTTTGTTATCCTCAAGTGATAGAAATGGAACAAATGGACTATCATATAAGCCGCTCAGCCTCTTTTTGGCAACAATGGTTAAACTTTTGGAACAAATTTGATTTTTGGCCAGTTGCCAACAGTCAATATCTTGATTTCTATTATTTCTGACAGTTTTAAATAATTAAAATAATGGATGGAAATTATATAAAAAGAGGATCTTTTTTAATTTTAGTATGAAGCACTTGTACTGTTAGAATTAATATCAGTAACACTTAAGTTTTATTAATTTAAAAATACATGTATTTTGCTATTTTCATACATAGCTTTAAATGTGTATAAAACTAATAACTTTTTGAAACAAACATGTATCTTTAAACATTCCATGTAATACTGTGTATTTATTACAATAATTGAAATCGATAGAGTCTGATGCAGAAAATCTGTGGCATAATTTTTACATGTTTTCTTTAACAAATAATGTTGTCTCTTTCACTCCTGCAATTATACATTATTTTCTCTTTCGTACAATCTCCATCGATTACAAGTGAGTGAGCTCACACATTTCACGTGGAGACATTCAGGCCTATTAACTGTACTATAGCATATCCATCGATTTATAATATATCTTTTAAATTACTGTCCTATATAATATATGTCCTTTTAAGTTCCCATTATTGTAAGCCACTAATATATGAGCGACTACAGCATTCCACAAAAAACTAAGTAGCCTAAATATAAAGAATTGGTGCCTTGCGTTAATTTAAGCATTGTAAACTAATAAATGATAACTGGTTATCTAAACATTTATCAAGATATGAAGCACTCTCTAACTGGGACACGTTAAATATTACATTTATTATGTCAATGTAAATTGTCTAAAATAAGTTCAATATGAAAAGTTAATTCTTTCGAAGTAAATTGAGTTTATTCATAGAATATACACTAAAATGTTTTCACATATGTACAAAATATAAATATTTACAATGAATAAAAGTGTGTTCTTTCTTCCTTGACTAAAAAATCTAAGTCTTTTGATTACTAGTGAATATATAAAAAAAATGATAATCTCGTGAAACCAGGAAGCTTATTAATACCTGCACATAATTACATATAAATAAATAGGCGTTCAGCCTACTCTTGGTAGACGAATAGGAATCGCAGATTAGGTTTTTATTACTCAGACGGTGCTTCTGTATTCTTCTTTGGTATTTGCTTTCACAGTCGCCTCGTAAACAGAAACTCGTAATAAGTAATTAATATTTGATTTCGAGGCATATGAAACTCATGAGTTATACTTACCAGCGTACCAAAAAAGAATATGTGCTTCCTAAGATTCTCAACAACTTTTGCCAATGCTAAAAAAATGGAAAAACGCAATTTATTAATAAGATGTAATGTATAAGTGCGGACAAAAAGTCTTCACATAGTAAGTTTAGTTTGAGTCCGATGGCACTAGGTACGATAAATGTTTCAACGGTTGTTATATGTAATGGATAAGTGGACTTTTAGGAAAAATGCCAAAATCGAACAGCCTCATCGTACTCGATAAACTTTCCACGACGCGCCCGATCGGTAAGAGATAGGAGGATGGTTCTCGAACAAAATATATTGAAGGGAGGTAACTGTTGGGTGAGGTGGTGAAAAAACTCGGATATGGCCGCCATAAAAGCCGGAAATCGCCGTTTATAGGTCGGTAGGTTGAAAGTTGCTATGGTGAGATTTATGTGCTTGATAAATAATTCTGCGTTATTAAGTTTTGGCTCTGAGCCCTGCTTCTCGATTTTCATACAACACAAATTTCAACGGCACGCAAAAACGAAACGCGATAGTGGGGTCGTGCTCGATCAAGCATTGTTAAAGGACTAAAGGTACAATGTTTTAAATGTCTTATTCCAATAATTCAAATAACGAAATAAGACTTAAATGTATTTTATTTTTGTAAATAAATATTTAAGTTAGTATTTCGCAGCCCGCTCGCGGCTGCCCTTCAAAGTTACACGAGCGTTTCGGGCTTCGTCACAGAGAATTTTTTTTCTTGGCTGTGCCCAGTTGGAAGTGCCTTTAATATCCCCATAACAACCTTTGTTCGAGCTCTTTCCACTTGTGTGTTTTCATTTTGCGTTTCATACGTAAATATTATAACATCTTCACATACCATTTTACCTTCTCTGCTATATAAAAAATCTATCGACAATATTATTTTAAAATTATATTGTTCTTTATTTCTAATGTTAAATTTGGCCACTTAAATAATGATCACTATAATACAGGATTTATTTTATGGTATGTCTCATGGCCAAATTTGAAAATTTTCTTTACTTAATTGGTGCCTGTTATCTTTTAGTAAATATTCATATATTTTTTTTAAAATTAAAATTAATAACAACATTTTACTTTACAAATTGAGTACGATTTTATTGGATGAGAGCAGCTTGGAAATTCCAGCCCAGAATTCTTTCCATTTGCACACATATCCCGAAACGTCGGCGACCGCCAGTTTTTCATAGCCTCGATCTTATTATTTTTATAGGGTGACCGATGGCAGAATTAGGATATAGGTCGAATAATTAGTCAACGCATACCTACTTCCTGTACGCGTTGGCTTACACGGACTGGTTTATTATCAATAAAGATGTAAATAGGACCTTCATCGTGGCTATTCAATTCATAGATAATTTCTTAATGGACATGAAAGAGTCATTCTGGCTTAAAAATGAATGGATTACTCATCAAATGCCTCTTGTATGCCGATGACCAGGTGTTGCCGACTTCGTCGGTATATATATATATATATATATATATATATATATATATATATATATATATATATATATATATATATATATATATATATACTTACCCCCGCAGAAGTTGGCAGGAACCACAGAGCTCCATCCGCTACCATCCATCGCAGCGAAACGGCTCTCCATTGGTCGCTTCTCACCTTCGTGAGAATAAGGACGTGACGGGTGGCGAACCACGTCGCCGTCATTTTCAGCAAATTATATAAATTAAATTCGCTTGTGTGAATCCCACGAGTCGCAAGGGAAGATGGAGGTCAGTCCCAGCAAAGTCCTGCATGCTGAGGTAAGGCACCATAGTACCCGGAGGAGCCTGATCCCGGGACGGTCGGCACGCTTTGTGACTAAGCCGCCCTTAGCCACGCATTCTTTGGCACGGCAGACCGTGGATTGGCGGAGAGGAAGGGAAAGGATAGAGAAGAAAGGAAAGGGCAGGAACGGAAATGCGGATTGGGGGGGTTACCAGACTCGGAATAAATATTTATAAATCCATATATATATTTATTCCGATGCGGGAATAGAACCCGCGACCATTGACTCCGTGGGCGGGGGGCCCCGCCACTGAGCCAATCGGTCGTATTTACTTGAGATACATATTACAGATGAAAAAAATGTGTCGTCTGCAGTAAACGGGGGATGTGTGGAAGAAGTAAGGAAAGTATGCCGAGATCATACATATCGATAGATGGAGATCTGTGGTCTCTACTTACCCCTAGGGAAAACAGGCGTGACGGTATATATATATATACTTACTGATTATTTTCCGCCAATATTGAGAGGTCATTGTGCCTTCACTTTAGGCACATTTTTTATTGAACTTTTAGCTTTATGGATGGAGAGTGTGAAATAGATATAACGTTTTTGAAAAATTGAAATTGAAAATACTGGTTATATGTAGTCAGCAAATAAAAAAGGTTATATATTTTATATGCATTATATTTAAATGGATGGTCGAGTCTCGAACGGGGTTGTCACACGTCTTGTCAAAAATTTTCTCGATAATATTTTTCAGTTATTATTTCTTTCACTTGAGTTTTTCTTAATCTAGTTAATTTAGTTTATTTTTGCTTTCTGCCACGTAAGTATTTAATATCATTGATTAGTTTTTTAGATATTTTCATGTAATCTAGTTGCTTTTGTTTCGGAATGGATAAAGGGGACTTAGATCCCGATCCCCCAGATTTTTCTGAGGAGTTTTATTCCCCGTCTAATTCCTTTTTAAATAATATTGAAGCATCATCTAGTCCCTTTCTTTCTCCGATTAAACGTAAGAAGGCTCCATTCTTAAATGATGAGCCAAAAAAGAAATCATCATCTCCTCCTTCTTCAGCTATGCAATGTCTGTATGTTCATCCTGAATCTCAGGACTTAATACAATACAATATTGACGATCCGGCCCCTTACATTGTAATTCTTATGAGGAAATTTTCTGATCCAGCTTCTGGTACTTCTATTAAACCCATTCGCGTTGGTCAGTTTCTTTTCAAAAACAAAATTCTAGGTGTTCTAAGTGATGGTGTTAAAAGTATTGGTCGTAATAAAATTTCTATAGAATTTAAAACTGCTATTGACGCTAATTCTTTTATCTCACATCCTTGTATTAAAGACTCGAATTATTCTGCAATAATTCCCACGTATGCAGTTACAAGGATGGGTATTGTCAGGGACATTCCTACTGATATAAGTATGGATGAATTTGTTTCATCCATTGAGACTCCAAAAAATGTAAAAATCCTTCGTGCGAATATGATACGTGTCGTCGCTATTCGAGCGGACGGAGAAGTGGACGAGGCACTGAGTGTATAATGTTGCCACACTAAAAACAATGTGGTGTGTACAGACGCCACATCACCCCCCTGGGTAGAAAATAAAGCTATATAAAAAAAGAATTTTTACAAAGTGCCTTAAACTAGAGACCTGCCTTAATAATATTTACAACTTATCACTAACTTATATATCTAGAACGTCGCGGAATCTAACTCTGCGACCGGAGCGAGTGATAACGGGGGCAGGAGGGGAAGGGGTGGTTGATGATGGAGATGATGATGGCTCAGGTGCACGATCCTCTGATGTAGTTTTTGCGAGAGGAGACGCAGGATACGAAGCAGGTGTTGACGCTGGTGCCATGGTGGAGGGAGCCTGTTGCTCCACCTCCAGATGCGCTGGCTTGACGCGGTCAATGCTTACCTCATGCTTCTTGCCACCAATATCAACCGTTAGCGTCTTAGGATTACGAGCCAGGATTTTGTAGGGTCCTGTGTATGGTGCTTGAAGTGGCCGTCGCACTGTGTCGTCCCTCAGAAACACGTGAGTCGCCGAAGACAGGTCTTTGAAGACAAATGTCGTTGGCTGAGAGTGTCTCGAAGCGGGGACGGGGCGTAGAGCGGCCATCTTCGCTCGTAGGTGGGCTACGAAATCGTGCGTGCCGTCAAAGTTGTTTTCGTCTGGCGCGGGTGTAAGGACGAACTCTCCGGGAAGCCGCAGGGGTTCGCCGTACACAATTTCTGCCGCAGAACATTGCAGGTCTTCTTTTACCGCTGTCCGGATGCCTAGCAGGACAAGTGGTAGAGCTTTGCTCCACGTCTCGGCGTGGCACATTAAAGCTGCTTTTAGCTGCCTGTGGAGACGCTCTACCATACCATTGGCTTGTGGATGGTAGCTTGTCGTCCGGATACGCCTCGTGGCGCAGACCTGCAACAGACGGGAGAACAATGTGGACTCGAACTGGCGCCCTCTATCGGTAGTAACGATGAGCGGGACACCAAAGCGCGAGATCCAACCATTAACGAAGGTGTCTGCAACTTCCTCTGCTGTGATACCTGACATCGGCCAGACCTCTGCCCACCGCGAGAATCTGTCGATCGCAGTAAGACAGTAGGTGAAGTTGTTCGACGACGGAAGTGGGCCGATGATATCCAAGTGGACATGCTGGAAACGTGCAGACGTGCTTGAAAAGTTACCAACCGGGGATGAAATGTGCCGAGAGACCTTACTGCGTTGGCACGCGATACAAGAGCGCGCCCAGGAGCTGCAATCCTTGCGTAGGAGAGGCCAGACGTAGCGATCAGCTACCAGGCGTGCGGTTGTACGCGCGCTAGGGTGGCTGAGGTTGTGGAGCCTCAGGAATGCATTTCGGCGGAATGATGCCGGCAGGTATGGTCTCGGCTTGCCCGTGGATGTGTCGCACGTAACCTGTATGTCGGTACCTGGAATCATAATAGAAACAAGTTTTAGTGAAGAATTGGAACGCAATTTTTCAAGCTCCTCATCGACAGCTTGAGCTTGCGCAAGAGCAGCGTAATCGTCCGTGAGAGATAGTGCCTCCACACGGGACAAAGCGTCAGCTACTATGTTGTCCTCACCCTTTATGTGCACAATGTCAGTCGTGAACTGGCTTATGAAGCTGAGCTGATTGAGTTGCGGTGGCGGAAGCTTCTCTCGCCGCTGTATGAAAGCATAAATCAAAGGCTTGTGATCTGTGTAGATCGTTACATGTTGTACTTCTAATATGTGCCTGAAATGCTGTACGCTTTCATAGACAGCGAGAAGTTCCCTATAATATGTTGGCCACTCGGTCTGCTTTGAAGTCAGCTTCCGACTGAAGTATGCCAGCGGTTCCCAACTGTCGCTGTCTGTCCGGCGCTGTTGAAGACAGGAGCCGATATGAGTGCCAGACGCATCAGTGAAGAGACCCAGCCGTGCGCTGCTGTCAGGATGGGACAGCATAGTGGCTGATGAGAGGCTCTTCTTGCAGGCGTCAAAACTCTGCTCCAGTTCCGGCGTCCACGGGAAAGGTTTTGCACCTTTGCTGTGCGTGGAAGCAACGGCGTCTATCAGGGGTGCCTGGAATTTAGCAGCGTTGGGTAAATATCTACGGTAAAAGTTTATCATGCCCAGAAATCTGCGCATTCCTTGAACGGTCTTGGGCGGGGGAAAGTCACAAAGTGCCTGGATGCGGTCTTCGGGTGGGCGTGTGCCTGCTGCGCTTATGCGGTATCCCAAGAACGATACCTCAGATGCGCCGAAGACGCACTTTGCTGGATTTATAATTACCCCGTACTGGCAAAGCCGCTCGAAAATAATTCGCAGGTGCTGGGCATGTTGGGTACTGTCCGCGGAGTGGACGAGGATGTCATCCACGTACGCGAAACAGAAGTCAAGGCCTCGCACCACCTCGTCGATGAACCTCTGGAAGGTTTGCCCAGAGTTCCTCAGCCCATACGTCATATAAGGGAACTCAAACAGCCCAAAAGGTGTGATGATAGCTGTCTTACCGATGTCGCTGCTGTTGACAGGAATCTGCTGGTAGGCCTTCACCAGGTCTATCGTGCTGAAGACAGTGGATCCAGCCAGGTTCTGCGAGAAATCTCCTATATGACGGACTGGGTACCTGTCTGGAATGGTGCGGGCGTTGAGAGCTCTGTAGTCGCCGCACGGTCGCCATGTCGCATCTTTCTTGGGGGCGAGGTGCAGAGGCGACGACCACGAGCTGCTAGATGGGCGAGCAGTACCGGACTGCACCATGGCATCAAACTCTTTTTGAGCGATGCGAAGCTTGTCGGCAGCCAGGCGTCGCGGACGACAGGTGACAGGAGGTCCATCGGTCGTGTTGATGTAGTGGACCGTGGAGTGTTTGATCACTCTGTCGATCCCAGGAGGGCGCGTGATGACGGGGAACTCAGCGAGCAATGAAGCATACGGTGAGTCCCCACAGGTTACGGCCTTAATGCTGTCCTGGGTTGTTTGCGCGGTGTTCGCCTTGACCGACAGCTTGGTGGTGCCATCTATGAGCCGCTCGTGTCTGCAATCTGGAAGGAGATTATAATGGCTTAAAAAATCTGAACCAATGATTGCAGTGTTAACGTCGGCTATGACGAAGTTCCACTTAAAATTACGGCGCAGCCCCAGATTTAAATTTAAAAAAACGGTGCCATAAGTTTGTATAGCCGTGCCGTTAGCTGCGCTGAGCTCGTAGGTGCAGAGTTGACGTCCCTTAGTAAGTCGCCGGGGAAAACAGCAGATATCTGAACCGGTATCAACGAGGTATTGCACGTTGGTGTACCGGTCCACTATAAAAAGTCGGCGACTAAGAGAGGGGGGCGATCGGTACTCGCCACTACCGACCGCTGTTCGCGTTTCCCGCTGCTGATGTAGATTGTTTGAGAGTAACTTTTACAATGTGTCTTTTGTGAATATACAAGTGAAATGGGTTCTGAAGTTTTTTTTATTGCCCGTTTAGGAAAAGTCCATTATTATCGAAGTCTAATAGGTTCAGTCAATAAAATATTGAGCAAATATACAGGCACTGTTCCCATCTATTTTAATAAGTTTTCTTAACTTGATGAATCAGTTATTTAACTTGATGATCACCTTGGGAATTCAAATGCCAAAAGACGAGTGCAATTTAAAAACCTTTATATATAAGCAGTTAAAATGACGAGTATAACAAGAGTTTTTTTTGTAGAATAAAGCAAATGCATCCACTTTCAAAAAAAGAAAAAAACTGCCGCTGAACTGGTTCTGAACATTATTTCTGCTGCAAAAACAAAGCAACATTTTCACCATTTATCATTAGTAATTAGAGAAAAGAAGGACTTTCTTTTTAATCTGATTAATTTTAAAGGCCGAGGAGGGTCAGTTTACCCTTTAGATGGAGTAATAAATATTGTCTAAAATTGTATAAAGCTGATTTGAACGTTACTGCTGATTTTATCTCAATTTTATTTGGGAACACGAATCACTACGAATATTATAAATCAGATGATCCAGATCACGATCCAAGACGTATTTGATAGTTAAAGTTGTCATTAGAGTTTATGTTCATTTGAGAAATAAATATATAACGAAATTAATAACTTCAAAAGTGTCTAAAATACAATACAATTATTTAAAAAAATATATTTTAAGCCTATAATGGCAAGAACAATATTGTAAATAAATATATGTGATTCCTACCTTTGTTGTATAATTTTTAACATTTTTTATGTTATCATATCAAATGCCCTGAGCATAATTAAGTTCCTAAGAAAAACATCATATTAGCACAATATTGGTCATCGAAAAATATCCCTCTTCTCCCATTACTATTAAACACTTTTAATTTAGGTTTATTTATATATTTAGGCCTATGTATAAATAAAAATATTGTGGACGACATACACAACGCCCCCCAAAATAAACAAACGCTTGTACAAGAATGTGGCTAAATAGGTGATATAATACTTATATACATTTGTATATATGTTTGTTACAGCTCGACCAAATGGACAGATTTTGAAGTAATTTAGCTTAGACATCAGATTAAAACATAGGCTACGTACTTCCCTGTTTAAGTTTAATTGCCATAAGTGCAAATAAAAAGAAGTAGGTCAGAACTTTTAATTAGGTATTAACTTATTTTAATTAATTCTGTGCTTTGACCACAACTTAACCCGCGACAATTTAGATTTTCTCGTGGGAACCTCTGGTGTTTTCCAAGGGAAAAAATTAGCCTTGTTAAGTGTTAGTTCGGATTGTAAAGTATTTTTGTGCCAATTTTCGTTTAATTCTGTATTTCAGCGTGAAGATGTTACAAACAAACACAAAAACATTCGCATTTATAATTTTAGTGTGATTATGAAACGGTGAATTCTTAATAAGTTATTGTGATTTATGTCAATAATCCTTCATGTTTACAAGACAAACGATTTTGTTTACTTTAGTTAAAAATATACATCGGACCTAAATTGGCTAGTGACAATGAGGTAGCGAAAAAGTCAAACATTTTCCTGTTCTTTATTTATGTGTGAGTTTTTACTCATATGTTTTTGTCAATTTTGTATAAGCGGTACACAATTTTCTAACTTATGATCGGTCTGCTACTAGTTATAAGTCTATAATACATACGTACCAAAATTTCTTGTTTATACCTTTTCTCTGTCTATGTACATATTCTTCCTATGGCATATTTTTAGTTTGCTGGCAACATTAAGCATTTTATTTCTTTCATTCTTTTATGACAGTGTAGTGGTAATAGTAGGAGGATTTTTAAAATGGTGCGATATTTTTATATATATCTAATTTAATTCTATCAATCGAGTCATCATTTATATTTTTTATGTTGATAAAGTTGTTGTAAAATAGTGATATCTTAGTTTATTCACTTATTTTGTTTGTGATAATGATAATAGAAAATATTTCAGCACTATTTCATTTTAATATCTGACTTATACAATTAAATATCTGATGCATTTATGTGTTTCGTGCTTTATTTGAAATATTTACTATTTATTTTTAGGTTTATTAATTGGCAGATGATTCTAACCTATGTTCACTTTTAACTTTGATGTCTAAAAACTATTAGAACTTTTAAAAGTGTAAAATGTTTTACTAGAATTACAATCAAAAATCAATTACTTTATTGGTTCATGACTGCTAGCCCCAAAAATACAAACAATAACAGCGCCTTATAAGCTTTAAATCCGGTCAAATTCAACGTGGAAATGTATTAAATAATAAATACGTTATTTAATTTTCAAGGCATTGTTTAGGAATATATATTTTCAACAATTTGGAGAAAATTTAACTATAACTTATCTGAAAAATTAACAGTAACAATAACATTTTTGATTTACTAGTCTTATTTAAATCAGATTTATATTATTTTTACAGGGGAAGGTTAAATGTTCAGAGTTGCGTACCAAGGACAAAAAAGAGCTCTTTAAACAATTGGAAGAATTAAAGACGGAGTTGACTAACCTTCGTGTTGCAAAAGTAACTGGAGGTGTTGCTTCCAAACTATCTAAAATGTATGTAAATATTCGTGCTTCCTTTTGCAAGCCAATTTATTGATTAATCACTCATTATTTTTAATTAAACAGTTTTAATGTATATTGAGAATATGCAATTTTTGTTACTTATTTGCTCATTAAAGTGTACAATTTTACAGGTGAAAATATTAATGTAGGTTTTTCCAAGTCCAAACATCGAAATATGCTCTGAAGCTGTAATTTGGTGTAGTAAAGTTACTAATTTTTTAATCTTTGGTATAAATATTATTGTTTTGTCACATACACTACAAACTTTCCTATTTTTCAATTTCTAAATTTAATTAATTAATTTTATTTTTATAAGGGAGAAAAAAATTCTCTTATGTAGGATATTAAAGGATTGACTTTAAAAAGTTATTTTTATATTACTTGTCATAAGACTAAAATAATAGTAAATCAAAAGTACTAAATAATACAACTATTTATTATTATTATTTACATACTTAGCTTTCATAAATGTGATAAACTATAGAAAACTTAATTTCCTTGTTTTATGAAATATTTATTGTTGCAACTAGCATCTCTAAGACTAAAGAATTCTGAGTCATGTGTAGTATTTTTGGTACACATTAAAGGTTAGATGTTGTGTTAACTATTCTAAATTAGCTAATTAGTTATGGATTAATGATGCATTGGAATATGTAATAATATAAATCTTTAGTCAAATATCACATGGCCTGAATGACAATGACAATAGCATAGAATTTATTAATATACAAAAACAAGAAGTAGTGATATAATGACTCCTTGGTTTAGCAAAATGTGAACTATATATTAATTGTTATAGTTAATTGCAAAACTAAAGCTAATAAAAAATATTTGTTATAGTTAATTGCAAAACTAAAGCTATTAAAAACTATTTTTATTGGATAATATATAATGTATGATATGTTAAATTAAGTTGATTTTTTGGATACTCATAACAATAATTTTGAACTTTTTCAGACGTGTAGTCAGGAAAGCCATAGCCCGTGTTTACATTGTGTACCATCAGAAAATGAAGGTTAACCTAAGAAACCACTACAAGAACAAGAAATACAAGCCATTAGATCTTAGGCCTAAAAAGACACGTGCAATGCGTAAAGCTCTAACAAAACATGAAGCAAAACTGAAGACAAGAAAGGAAATAAGAAAGAAATCATTATTTCCACCTCGAGTTTATGCTGTTAAAGCTTAAAGTAAAACTGTTTTAAAATATAATTTCTATTATTCACTACCCTAGTAACTGTACACTACCCACTTACTACTTTTATTCATATAAATTTTAATTTACACATTATATAGGATTTAACCTTCCTATACCCACGCGTTTGTCTGAGAGACCGACAGAATGATTTTTCGATTTTAAATAAAGAACGAATAATGCTAGTTTAATGAACTTGGTCCACGTCACGTCAATTTCAAGGTCGTATCAAATTAGGCAAGTACTAGAAAGTTCATTAAACTAGCATTATTCGTTCTTTATTTAAAATCGAAAAATCATTCTGTCGGTCTCTCAGACAAACGCGCGGGTATAGGAAGGTTAAGGGCCAATATGATGATGTCCAGAAAAAGGCATATTTTATAAAAGCTTGAATAAACAACTTCATAGTAATTTTAATTATTTATTAGCAATTCCTTACACTTTCTTTGATTCATCTACACATCGATATTTTAAATCACAGCCTTACAAAACTAACCACTTATTTCTCTAATGTTGTGGTTACCTTTGCTATTCATTTTGCAGTTTTTTTCACAGAATCTTCCTGAGACAACATTTTCACACCTACTTGGCAAACTGATCCTACAAGATTTTCAACATGTTATTTTTGTAAAAAAATTCTTGCAGTGTTTAGGATAATTGTCTTGTTAAGTTGTAAATCCTGAACAATTTAA